>CM032336.1:19788623-20988623 GCA_019022515.1 Quercus aquifolioides
ATGAATGTACCCTTCAATGGAAGAATACTTTAGACATCAAAAAAATTTTCACTTCTTTGAGATCTAAAATATTTTTTACTTACAAAAAAGAAAATTTTAAAGCCAAGGCTTCCAGAACGTCTTTAACGTAAGGGGAGCAAAGAAGTCAAAAAAAGAATTGGCCCTAATTTCTGATTTTTTTCCTCTATTTATAAAGGTTGAATGCTTGAAAAATAAGCTGAATAAGATTGAATACGAATTAGAATGCGTCGTTATCCCCAAAATTTTGAAATAGATAGGTTTTATCTTAATTAGAGAGTTCTTGGGTTGGGCCTTAAGTCTGTGCCAATCGGCACTCCAAGAGTGTTGATTGGCCCTTTTGGATGCCGAGCCCCTCTTCCAATTTTGGTTTGATTTGGACTCTTTTTTTAGGATTTTTTAAGTCGGGAATTGCACCTAGACGCGTTTTTAACTCATATTCTAAAATTAATCCATTTTATCTTGATAATTAGGTCTTTAAAGTAATAATTATCTGATAGATAAATATTCTAAAAATACTTAATTATCAACATTTTCCTTATCATCTGATTATCCATTTTATTCCTATGCAAGTAGGCTTATTTTTGACAAAAACCAATAACCAATCACAAAATTATTTAATTAATTTTAATTGTTTAACCAATCAGAATTAATTAATATTAATCACATGTGATCGGTTCCACCCAAACAAAATGCATGCAGACTGTGAAAACTTGATCATGTGATATCTTTCAATCCGACGGTCTGATTTGGGAATCGGGCATATCGTCGTAACAGTTAGAATCTCAAGATCAATTTTATGATATGCAATGAATGAATTAATGCATGTAATGCAACTATGATTTTTGGGTATATGAATGGTCATTCTAATCAACTTCCAAGATTAAATTATAGGTGCAAAATCGAGTGTCTACAGAATGCCCCTTATTAACAGAGCTTGTGAAGCGAATGTCAATACAAAGCAAAGACACTAATTTTAGCAACCATGATTTAATTGAGGTTGACTTTTCAAAGATTTCCTAGCCCTAAAACATAAAACCTTGGGACATAGAACTAGCGTTTTATTGTTTTGAAAAATGAGAACTATGAATACTTGACCTACTTGATAATTGATGAACCTGAGTCACATCTTGAATACTGATGAGGCAATCGAGAACTATATTCGCTTGATTTAGAATGTTGATTGAGAACTATATCTGGCTCGTTTTAAGCATTTTGGGTGACTAAGACCTATCTCTATCTCGGTCTAAAAATTTAAGGCGACTGAGAGCTATCTCTATCTTGGTCTAAAAATCTGAGGCGACTAAGAGATATCTCTATCTCAGTCTGAATCTGGGGCGACTGAGAGCTATCTCTATCTCAGTTTGAAAATCTGGGGTGACTGAGAGCTATCTCTATCTCTATTTAAAAATCTAAGGCGACTGAGAGCTATCTCTATCTATATCTCTATCTAAAAATCTGAGGTGACTAAGAGCTATCTCTATCTCTGTCTGAATCTGAGGCGACATGGACGTTCGATAATCGTACGTTCGCGTGGGAATAACGTTTTTGGATTTGTGAGTTATGATGATACTTGGAAATTGTCAAGATTGTCTTATCCCTCTGCCTCGTCGAATCGGAGAGTTTCTTTCTTCTCCCAACAAAAAGAAAGAGAGATTATAGTTATAGTTATACAGTGACTGTACTTGCCCCATCATTGGAAACATGTAACTCTATCTTTGTGGGAACAAGTTAGCGTATGGTGATTTTGAGATGGCTACTAGCTTTGAGAGTTTGGCATCCGTTTCATAACTTATTTGGCCATTTGGAGTGGATAACAAGAACTAGAAGTACATTCCTTTAGGATACATTTTTAGAAATTTTTTATGAAAAAGAAAACAAAAATTAATTCTTTATATAGTAGTTTTTTTATATTTCCTATGAAAGTAGTGTTAAAAATTTCCTAAAATGGTTTATTAACAAATACCCTAACAGCGCCCATAACTTTAAAGTAAATAATAAAATTTTTTTTTTTTTTTTGGGTAAAAATGTGGTTGAAAACATAAAATTAAACATTTTTCACCAAACTAAATACGATCAGCCAGAAACAATAAACCTTGTACAAGTAGTATTATAATCACAAACTATTTTTATTTTATTTTTACAAATGTTACTATAGCAACTTTTTTTCTAGTTCTTATATGAATCTATCACTATCATTACTTTTCTATTACTAATGACCGCTCATCACATCAATTACTTGTTTGGAATGCACTTATAAGGATAAATATTATTGCATTAAGGTATGTGTAATAACCATTACTTACGGTCCGTTTAGATACAACTTATTTTGCAGAACTGAAAACTGAAAACTGAAAACACTGTAGCAAAATAATTTTTAAATGTATAAATAGTACCATGAGACCCATTTTTAATATTTTTAAATGCGTGAACAGTGCATAAACAGTGCATTTACTGTTCATGAACAGTAAAATTTGTCTCTAAACAGTCTGGAAACGGGTGAAAAAAAAAAAAAAAGGCAGCAAAACGCAAACGCCAGACGCAACGTCCTATCCAAACCTAGCCTTAATAAATAAATGGGGAGGAAAATGTGGGCTTTGCTTTAAACATCGAAAAATTCCTGGACCATGAACAATTCCACCATCATTTTCACAACTATTCAACATGGATTATTGTGAGTGGTAGAAAAATGATTTTATGTGAAAGTGACAAATAACCAATCACAAGTCACATATGACAGTCGTGAAAATAAGTATGGAATTGGTTAAGGTCCTACACTACAAAAAAATAGTCATGTCCCAACGTTTTTTTCCGGCGTTTTTACAAACCGCTGTAATAGATAAGCATGTACTAGCGCTTTTTGAAAACGCTGGTATAGGAAATCCTATTACGGCGGCTCAAAACCGACACTTTACAAAGCGCTGCAATAGGAGGCCTATAGCGGCGTTTTTCAGAAAAACTGGTATAGGAAGCCTAAAAGTGCTGGGATAGGGTTACTGATTTCCCTTATGGGGAAAGACCTATCCCAGCACTTTTAAAAAGCGCTGGATAGGGCCACCTATTCCAGCGCTTTTAAAAGCGCTGGGATAGGTCTTTCCCCATAAGGGAATAAAGGGACCTGTCCCAGCGCTTTTGAAAGCGCTGGAATAGGTTACCCTATTCAGCGCTTTCAAAAGCGCTGGGACAGGTCTCTCCACAACCTATTCCAACGCTCCAAAAAGCGCTGCGATAGGTCTTTCTCCATAAGAGAATTGAGGGACCTGTCCCAGCGCTTTTAAAAGCATTGCAATAGGGTAACCTATTCCAGCGCTTTAAAAAGCGCTGGGATAGGTCCCTTCATTCTCTTATGGCGAGAGGCCTATCCCAGCGTTTTTGTAAGCGCTAGAATAGGGTCAACCTATTCCAGCGCTCCAAAAGCGCTGGGATAGGTCGCCTAAAGCGCTGGGATAGGTCACCTATAGTGTATTTTTGGTTATTTAATTATATGGGTCTTAATGGATAAACCCATCTAAAATTTAAATAAACAACATAAAATCTAAATTTCTAGAAAATGACCAAAATACCCCTGAAACCCAAAAAATGACCAAAATACCCCCCAAACCTTAAAATTACAAAAATATCCCCAAAGCCCAAAAAATGACCAAAATACCCCAAAAACCTAAAAATTACCAAAATACTCCCAAAACCCAAAAAATGACCAAAATACCCTCAAAACTAAAAAAAAAAAGCCAAAAATACCTCCAAAACCCAAAAAAAATGACCAAAAATACCCCCGAAACCTTAATAATGACCAAAATACCCCCCGAAACCTTAAAAATGACCAAAATACCCCCCGAAACCTTAAAAATGACCAAAATACCCCCGGAACCTATAAAAATCACCTATAGGAATTTGTTCATTATCAAATGACCAAAATATCGCCCAAATAGAAGAAAAAAAAAAATGACCAAAATATCCTCAAAACCTAAAAATTACCAAAATCCCCCCGAAACATAAAAAATGATTGAAATACCCCCTGAAACCAAAAAAAGGACCAAAATACCCCCGAAATCTAAAAATGACTAAAATACCCCAAAACCCAAAATAATGACCAAAATACCCTCGAAACCTTTAAAATGACCAAAATACCCCCGAAACCTATACAAATCACATATAGGGATTTGTTAATTATCAAATGACCAAAATATCGCCCGAATAGAAAAAAAAAATGACCAAAATACCCCCAAAACCTAAAAATTACCAACATACCCGAAAACCCCAAAAACATGACCAAAATACCCCCAAAGTCCAAAAAATGACCAAAATACCCTCGAAACCTAAAAATTACCAAAATACCCCCAAAACACAAAAAACGATCGAAATACCCCTGAAACCGATAAAATGACCAAAATTCCACAAAAACCTAAAAATTACCATAATACCGCTGACATCCAAAAAATGACCAAAATACCCCTAAAACCCAAAAAATGACCAAAATACCCCCAAAACATAAAAATTACCAAAATCCCCCCTAAAACATAAAAAAATGATTGAAATATCCCCTGAAACCGAGAAAATGACCAAAATAACCCCAAAACCTAAAAATTACCAAAATACCCCCAAAACCCAATAAAATGACCAAAGTACCCCCAGAGTCCAAAAAATGACCAAAATACCCTCAAAACCTGATAATTACCAAAATACCCCCAAAACACAAAAAATGACCGAAATACCCCTGAAACCGATAAAATGACCAAAATACCCCCAAAACCTAAAAATGACCAAAATACCCCTGAAGTCCATAAAATGACCAAAATACCCCCGAAACCTAAAAAATGACCAAAATACCATCGAAACCTAAGAAATGGCCAAAATAACCCCGAAGCCTAAAAATTGATTAAAACAACCTTGAAACCTAAAAATGACCAAAATACCCCCCGGAACCTAAAAAATGACCAAAATAACCCCGAAGCCTAAAAATTGACGAAAATAATCCCGAAACCTAAAAATGACCAAAATACCCCCCTAAATCTAAAAAATTTCCAGAATACTCCTGAAACCTAAAAAATGATCAAAATACCCTCAAACCTATATAGTGACGAAAATACCCCTAAACCTTTGAAATGACCCAAATAAACAAAAAACCTCTAAAATGGCCACAAACAACCTGAAACCTCTAAAATTACCAAAAATACCCTGAAACCCCTAAAACGACCAAAATACCTCTAAACCTATAAAATGACCAAAATACCCCTCAAAATATCTAAAATGACCAATATACCACTAATTCTATAAGATTAACAAAATACACCCAAAACCTCTAAAATTACCAAAATAGGGGTTTAGGGGGTATTTTGGTCATTTCTTAGTTTTAGGGGGGATTTTGGTAATTTTTTTAGGTTTAGGGTGTATTTTTATCGACTTACAGGTTTAAGGGGCATTTTCATCATTTTATAGGTTTCGGGATATTTTGGTCATTTTAAGGTTTAGGGGTTATTTTGGTCATATATAGGTTTCAGGGGGTATTTCAGTTAATTTCTAGGCTTTCAGGGTACTTAGATCATTTTTTAGGTTTTGAGAATATTTCGATCATTTTTAGGTTTCTAGGTTATTTTGGTCAATTTTAAGGCTTCGGGGTTATTTTGGCCATTTTTAAGATTTCAGGGGTATTTCGATCATTTTTAGGTTTCGTGGTTATTTTGGTCAATTTTCAAGCTTCGGGGTTATTTTGGCCATTTTTAAGGTTTCGGAGGTATTTTGGTCATTTTTAGGTTTCGGGGTTATTTTGGTTAATTTTTAGGCTTCGAGGTTATTTTGGCCATTTTTTAGGTTTTGGAGGTATTTTGGTAATTTTTTAGGTTTCGAGGGTATTTTGGACATTTTTTTTGGTTTGGGGGTATTTTGGTAATTTTTTGGTTTTGGGGTTATTTTGGTTATTTTATGGGTTTTGGGAGTATTTTGGTAATTTTTAGGTTTCAGTGATATTTTGGTCATTTTTTGGGTTTCGGGGGTATTTTGGTTATTTTGTAGGTTTCGTGGTTATTTTGGTAATTTTGAGGTTTTGGAGTATTTTGGTCATTTTTGAAGATTTTAGAGTACTTTGGTCATTTACACTTTAGGGGCATTTTGGTAATTTTGATAATTGGGTAATTGGGTGGGTTGGGGTTTACCCATAATAATTGGGTTGGGTTGGGTTTAGGTTAGAAGTAATTAGTTAAATGAGTTTTAATGGGTAAATGAGTTTTATATACCCAATCCAATTAAAGTATGAAATTATATTTTAATATTGTTGGTCTTCGAGTCTCATCTTACATTTTTTTTTAGCTGTTACATTTTATTTTACTAATTTTTAGTGAGGAATTATATTTTATTAATTTGAAGTATTAAATTAGTTTGAAGTATTAAATTAAATTAAATTTTTTTAAATTGAATTATTAAAAAATATTTTTATTAATTAATATAATTTATTTTATTAATTTGTACTGTTAAATTATATTTTATTAATTTGAAGTATTATATTCAATCTTATTAATCAAGAAAATATTAAATATTACTATTTATAATTTGAACTATTTATATTACTATTAATCAAGAAAATGCTAATGGAAAGACCTATCCCAGCACTTTTAAAAGCGTTGGAATAGAGTCCGCCTATTCCAGCGCTTCAAAAAGCGCTGGGATAGGTGGACCCTTTTCCAGCGCTTTTAAAAGCGCTGGGACAGGCCTCTCTCCATAAGGGAATGGAGAGACCTGTCCCAGTGCTTTTGAAGGCACTAGAATAGGTGGACCTTATTCCAGCGCTTCCAAAAGCGCCGGGATAGGATCACTTATTCCCTTATGGGAATAGACCTGTCCCAGCGCTTTTGAAAGCGCTGGAATAGGTTCAACCTATTCCAGCGTTTCCAAAAGTGCTGGGATAGGTCTTCAAAAGCGCTGGGATAGGTCTCTCGTACCAGTTAAAAATTTTCAGACTTCCCACTTATTTTTTTCACCTTCCCACCACTTTGGCCTCTCATTTCTGATCTCCCATTTCTTTACTTCAGAGGTTTTCCTCTCACCCACATTTTCTCTCCCTCTCCCTCTACTTCTCCCTCTCCCTCTTCCTCTTCCTTAACCCACTTCCCCTCCTCCTCTCTTCTTCTTTACTCAAAACCCACCATTTCTTTTCCAAAATTTCAAACACAAAAATACTACCCAAAACCACAAACCCTACCCAAAGCAAGGTAAGTCTCTCTAGCTCTCATTTATATTTTGTAGCAATATTTGTATATATATTTGTTGTTAAATTTCTGGTTTTTTAGTTTTTATTTTGGTTGAAGTTTGGTTTGGGTTATGTGTATATTTTTGTGTAACTTTTGGTTGATTGTGTGGGTTTTAGTTTTGGTTTTGGTTAAAGTTTAGTTTATTTTTTATTTCTGGTACGTTTTGGTTTTTATATTTTTTTCCTTCTTGCTAATTTGATGAAGGATTTTAGCTAAAATCTAAGATTCCTAGCCTGCATTGGTTTATTTCACATGGGTTTTCTCTCTTTTTATGATTTAGTGGTTTTAGAGTGTTCTTTGTTGTACATTTGCTGAATTTCGATCTGGGTCAATTTTTTTTTGGGCTTCCTTTTCATGATTTGTCAATTTTTTAAGCTACATTGTTGAGGTTGTGTTATTGTTTGTGTTTAGAGGACTCATCTAACTACAATGATGAGGTAAGTGTTTCTTGCAAGAGCTCCTTTATGGATTCTACTATTCTTTTTGGTCATATTAGGATGACCAAGAATATTTTGTGTTATGGGGTTGTTTTGGAGACAATATTGGATGGACAAAAACACGTGGCAATTGTTTCTGAAATTAGGGCCACATTTGTGTCACTTATTGAATTAACCATTAAATATTCCATTTTTGGTCAATTTTCACTTTTGCTTGTACTGTGGATATTGTTTAATTTGCATGGTTTTTGTTTCCTATATTTAATTGCATTTTGTCGTAACTGGGGCATGCATGTCCTTTATATATAAACATAAGCATTTTAGGTTGAGATGGTTTTGATTTTTAATTCTTTGTTTTATATTTTGTGTGTATAAGTGTAAAGATTACAAAGTAACTAAGTATACAGGTCATTCTCAAAAAAAAAAAAAAAAAAACCAACTATACAGGTAAGTTTTCCATTGTTCTTATATGCTTTTAATTGTTGAACATGTTCTTTTTATTTTCCTTCCTTAGTGTGTGAAAATGTATTCAATTGACCCTGTTAATTTTTCCCTTTTTCTTCTGTTCTTGTTTATATGACACAATAAAGGACTTTCATCAAAGCTTGCACTAAAAAACTCTACTTTCATAAACCACTCCACTTGCTCCTTCAATGATAGTTAAATAAAATAATGTAATGTGTTTGTGGCTCTGTGTTTATCATTTTTATTTATTGTTAGTTTATCTTTGGGTATATTGCCTCTACAGATATGAAGTATCTATAGAGATCGATAATGGTTTTCATTCAAAACTAGTTGGTAAATAATTAAGACATGGTGACTTGAGCAGATCATCTTGTTTTAGGTTTGTGGTTAAGTTGATTTTATTATTTTTATTTTTTTTTAAAGATAGGAATTGGTCATTTGTGTCTTGAATAGTAAGTACTTAGTTGGTCATTTGTGTTTCTCAGTTGTACCTCCCTATTAAGAAGACTTTTGATATGTTTATCCAAAAAAAAAAAAATTACATTTGATATCAATCATAAATAGTGGTCAATTCCTTTTAATTATTACCATATTTTTAGTTGGAACAATTAGGAAACAAAGTTTGGTTTGTATAGTAATTAAATATAAACAAGTGTAGAAAGAGTACATTCAAATGAGTTAATATTTTTAATGAGCTTAAACATTATTGAATTTTTATGATATAGCCTTTGGTTCAAATTCTTGGAAAGTACCACATTACAGTTAAGTATAGATTTTGATAGGTTTATTTTGGGTCTCCTTATCTAATAGTAATTGGGTTAGTAAGAAGTAAATACATATAGTATGTTGTGGTGGGTTGTTGTTTTGGAGCAAGCGGGTGGCTTGCATGGAGAGAAAAGGTGGTGTATGTCCATGAAGGGAGTGTTGTTTGTTTTGTGAATGTTCACATATTGTTGTTCAATTTATTGTCAATTTCTCATATTTTGTCTAAGTAAATTCATATAGTATGCTTGTGAAGTGCTGCATGTATGAAGTGGCGTTTGTTAGAGATTATATACATACATACATACATATATATATATATATATATATATATATAGACATATGTATATGTAACATTATGTTTTTTATAACTAACAATCTTGCATTGTTTAGGTACTGCACATAAGAATGGGGAGGAAGCGGCAACTTGAGTTCGTTGAGCCTAGTGAGAGCTCCTCACATGTGAGGTCGAATGAAGTACCATCACGCCAACAAGCTCCTCCAGCTAATGATGATAGACGGCATTCCCAGGGGAGTGATGACGAGACACAACCACCAGGTTGGTGTATTTCTAAATTTGTACTCAATAGCACGATTATGAAATTCCATTCCTATATTTTTTTTTTCATATTTGTTTTTTTAATAATTATTTATATATCTATTGTAAATCTATTTTGTTTTTAATAAATAAAATCCAATTTAAGTAATTTGTAAGATAATCAGAAGTTTATAGGTTCACTATTAACGTGTTAATAAATATGTTTCTAGGATAATTATTATAAATTATAAATTATATATAATACATATGTAAAATGTCAATTTGTTCTTTTTGTTACATTTTTGTACATGTGCTCCATATTTGTTCTAGGACTTACCATAATATTCTCTGACCTGACAGTTTCCAAACTGAAAGTTGCATTAGCATATTGTGCCATAGAGAATGACATACATTAGCTAGGATGTCTTCTGCCAAAAACTTGTAGATCCAAATGGCAGTGAATGAGTGAAATGAAGTTAAGGAAGTAATTCTTACAACTGTTGGTTTTTATAAGACTTTAAAGTTTCCATTTTGTCTGTACATTTTGTTTGCCAAAGGGATCTTTGTAATTTTTTTAATTTAATTTTTTTCTTGTTCAACAATTACTTCTTTTGACTTTACCACTTGGTCATGATTATTTCCTGAACTATTTAAATGGCAAAAACATTCTCACTGCAAATTATTTTCAAGTTTAAATTTGGATTCTTTTACATGCTTTGGAGGCTTTGAAGGAAATAATAAAAGGCTATTACTTTTAGCACTCAAAGTAGATGATAAAAGGAAAATCTCAATATAAATTGGTACAATTGGCATAAGTAACATTCCCTTTGTGTATGAACCTCATAATCTATATTGGTACAATTGTACAAATATATTCATATTCCACAAGCAATTATAGTCCCAAGTATTAATTTTTGGCCTATTATTTCTCAGAATCAGGTCCACATGTGATCTTAAGTTCAACCAATGAGTGGAAAAACTTATTTTTCCTTTGACTTTTTATGCCACGGAATTTATTACCTGTTAGCTTCATCATTAGGGATGTTTGTTATTATCTCATTGTTTTAAAGTTTAAATTCACACTCTTTGGCGATTCCAATGTTATTAATATTTTCATTAAATATCCTTATACTAATAAGGATACAAACTAAATTTACTTATATGTTTTTTGGAATATCCAAGTATCCAAATGGCTAGTTTCTTGACATTTCATTCTTTCGTGTTTCATTGTAATTTGATGCAACTTGGTGTTTTAATAGATACTCAGGACGTACCCGCTGCTGGAGCGATCGTTGTGCCCAATAAACGTGGGCCTAATCGATTTGATGATATATGGAATATGCCACCGGGCAAAAAATTATTTTTGGAAATAAATAAAGTGGGCCAGCCGGCCGGGAAGAATGCTGGATCTTTTTCTAGGTGGCTGGGAACAGTGGCAAGAACGCCTGATATGTGCCCAATCAATTACTGCTCATGGCCAAAAATGCCACTACAATACAAGAATTGGTGCTCGGAAGCAATTCAGGTATGAGGAAAAAAGCAATGGTAAAAGAAATGACCATGAGTTTCCTTTAAACATACATCAATTGCTTGAATAGTCATGATTTTCTTCTTCTTCTTTTTCTTTTCTCTGTTGGTTCAAAATAAAATTCAATCTTTCTAAATCAAATTATATAAAGTTATGCAAACTACAAGAATAGGTTCTATCTCTCTTTCAAATTCTTTAATTTTTGGGTTTTTTCTCTCTGAGTTGGTGATGGAGGAAAAGGGAGAGAAATGAGAGAGGCTAGAAAGGATTTTCTCTCTGCCCATTGTAATGAATCAGGAAATAGAATTTTGTATTTGAGAGTGGGTATTTGTAGTAATAAATCAGGACACTTTTGTATTTGAGGGTATAGCATTGAGGGCGTAGGAGTGAGTGTGTTGGCAGAGTTTGTTAGAGGGGAATGCTCTGGCATGTCATCAAATGGCAATAATTTTTCAAATATTTTTTTTTTTTGATAAATCTGAGCTATTCGATTGGTGAGAAAGTGGAGGAACGTGACATAAAATTTTGCTTAGTTATTTTGTTTTTAAAAATTTTATTTTGGTCAGGTGAAATTTTAGGGGATAAGATCCATTCCCATTAAATCCTCTAATTTCATATAATTTTTATTTAAATGTAAGAATTATGGCACTTAAAAATCACATTGAGTTAAAATCAAAGAGAATTGAAGGATTCTCCATTTGATCCTTCCAGCTTCTCCATTTCCCTTCTCTCGAAACATATTTATTGTAACTATGCTTTATGAGATAAATATTAATGTTAATTTGCTGCTTGTTCTGATCATGAAATTCAATCATTTTTATAGCTTAACAAGTAAGGGGATTTTATTTCTTTCATTCCTATTTCATTTGACTCTGTTTGATATTTAAATTTTATTTCATTCCTTTTTTTTTTCCTAATAAGTAAATAAATGGTTTAAAAAATAGCATGTATTATTTGTAGTATATGAAATCACTCGAAAAAGATAAGAAAAAAAAAAGTGTGCAGGATTCTCAATTGAATGGTTCCAAGATATGAATTCAACCTGCATTATGATTCTAATGATATCAATATCAAAGGACCCCAAGAAAAAAAAAAGGATTACCTTCATGGACTTGAAATGGTGAAATCTTGTGCAAATTAACTAGCTTACACCTCCCAATAATGTTGTATTGAACTGGAGGTAGCTAGTGGCGTGAAAGTGTCATCCCTGTTACATGCGTTACTCTAAGGTGTTTTTTGGTTGAAGAGTGAATTAATTGAGAAAAGCAGAAATTATTGTGAAGAGGCACAAGTTGATGGTTAATAGCAGTGGGAAATAGGTTAGCAAATTCCTTTGTTGGCATAGGCATAAGAGCTTGCATATCTTAATTTCCATGGTAGGACTTTATTTAAAGTTTGAAGTTAATTATCTTTAATTTGGAAACCCCTATTTCTTCATTTGGCCAATAAGGACTGTTGATAATCTGTTTTTGTTGAGTTTGCAGGTCGTTTAATGTAGGAGACATGTCCTAACTGAGGAGATTTTGTCAAGCCCTAGAAATGATCTTTGTTAATGTATTGTCAAGTTACGAATGTCATTGCTTGTGGAAAAATTGTGTGACTTATGGCTTGATAATGGTGTATTGAATCTTTCATAGAACTAGAGTACAAAGTCCATTTGTATATATGTATTTGTAGATATGTGCTTCATTTGGGCTTACTAAGTATTTGAAATGTCTTATAATATTTTCTTTTGCAAAGTACAAGAATAGGTTCTATCTCTCTTTCAAAACTACACCCTTTTGGTATCAATTCTCTCTCTTTCAAATTCTTCACTCTTTATTACTTGTTTAAAGCTTTATGTCAGTTTGCTATTATGTTAAAAATGTGACATTTTAAAGTTAATTCAACTTTACACACGGTAGGCACGATGGGTAATTCCTACAAACCGCATCCCACTTGCCAAGCAAAGGAAATGGGCACTCTCACGGATTGGGAAGTTGTGGAGGGGCCACAAATCAGAGTTGAAGGAGCAGTTGCAACCCGGGCACAACTAAGGAAGAATTACTTCAGCTATCACCGCCAGAGGTTGATGACACTCAATTTCATGGCTTGGTGGAGTCCTGGTTCTCTAGCGATTTTAAGGTAATAATAGTTACAGTAGTATAGATGTTTTGCTTTTATAGGTTCCATACTCAAGAGTATTATATATTACCTTGTTATTGTAATTGGTAGTGACTTGAGAACTAATAGGAGTGAATGCTTGAAAGAAGGCTGCCTATAATCAATGCTAACATTCATGGGGTACCCCCATAATATGTGCATGAACTGGTTCTTTGGTTTTTGGTTGGGTATTTAGGACATGATTGCAGCTTCAGTTACCATGTGATAGCCGTTACATTGCTGCCTTGCCTCTCCAAGTAGAGGAACTTTGCTGTAGAATGCTTATCAGCACTCATGGTTAATGTATCCCCTCAACTCCCAACTACCACCTTCTCAACTTCTTCATTAATGTTTACCCTAATCTTTATATTTACTAGTTTAGGGTTCATTGTAACACATAAAATACATAGAAATATCAAGTAGAAATGTAACCTTTAAGGCTTTACACAATATGTGTAAGTAATCACTTATTGAATCTTTTGCATAAATTGCTCACTAATCACTTTTTGAGAAATTTATTGAGACTAATACCCAATTGATATGCTTAATTGAAATCAGTCATTTTGAGTGTGTTTTAATTGCTAATGTGGCACTTGGTAGTAATACTAGTTGTTTAGTACACTAATCCATTGTGTGTTTCTTAATTCGTAGGATGGTGATGGTGATTTTGCAGTGGATTTCAAATCTCCCGGTGCTCAGCGCTTATCATTTGATGATTTGGAGTAGGCGATACGTAGTACAATGTATTCTTTTGTGCAGGACATTCTATATAGTTAGAATGTATTCTTTTGTGTAGGACATTGTACACAGTTTTTTAGAATGTATTATTTTGTGTAAAAATTTTTAGACATTTGGGATATAATTATTGATATGGTTTAATTAAATATATTTAGTTTCTTGGTTTAATGTGGTGTGGTATTTGCTATTGGAAAATATGAATTGTAGTTCATTACAGTTGTTATAAAACAGGTATTGGAAAATATGTATTTTAGGTACATTACAGGTGCCAAAAAATTTATAAAAAAAAAAAAAAAGGACCTATACCAGCGCTTTTGAAAGCGCTGGCATAGGTCCTTTTAAATTATATTGATTCAAGACCTATACCAGCGCTTTTCAGAGCGCTGGTATAGGCCTTTTAAATTTTATTCATTCAAGACCTATACCAGTGCTTTCAATATTCACATTTTCATAAAGGCTGTCCCAACACAAGTAAAAACGCCGGGACCTATCCCTGCGCTTTTGAAAAGCACTGGTACAGGCCCGGCGACCCTATACAGACAGTCCAAATGCGGCGGTTTGAAGCGCCGGGGAAAAAAACGCCGGGATAGGAATTTTGACCCTATCCCAGCACTTTCTGGGGCTATCCCAGCGGTTTTCAAAAAGCTGGGATAGCCCCGTTTTTTTGTAGTGTAGAATAATGAACACTTCACACTAAGCATCACAAAGTATGCTAATTCCAACAAGTTAAAGTAGAAACCTCATTTGTCGTTGTAAATGTTTATATGTCGGCTCTTTTCATTCATCGATCTTACAAGTCTATGGACTCCATGGATTCGGTATCTCATAAGCCTATAGACCTTACATTTGTGGGATCCATAGGCTTGTGAAAGGCATGCTACATGAGATGGGCATTAATATGTCTCTAGATATGACTTATTTTGATTGGCACGTAATAAAGTAGTATTAATGTTGGTTCATGAATAAGTAATGTTCTACTCACATCTTATCTATCTTATAAAATTATGAAAAAAAATGTGACAATTTTTTTGTTTTTAACACACATAGGATAATTGTGAAGATAAGTGTAGAATTTGTTAAGGTCCCAGAATAACTCTTGAACGCCACACTAAACATCACAAAGGGTGCTAATTCCAACTAGTTAAAGCAGAAACCTCATTCGTGATCATAAATATTTATACGTCAACTCTGTGGAGTCAACATCTTACAAGTCTATGGACTCCATGAAATCGATCTCTCATAAGCCATGGACCTCACATCCATGGGATCCATAGCCTTGTGTGAAAGGCATGCTACATGAGGTGGGAATTGATATGTCTCCATATATGACTTATTTTGATTGACACGTAATAAAGTAGTATTGGTCTTGGTTCATCTACCATTAATGTTCTACTCACATCCTAGGTTGCACGGACACGCCATTTTTGGCGTCGTGTCCGTGTCTGACACGTGTCGGACACCGGAACGGGGACGACGCGCCGGATTCCCGTGTCCGGCGGTGTCCCTTTTTTTTTTTTTTTTTTTTTTTTTCGTTTCTCCGACACGGCGCCGACGCGGCTCCGACGCGTCCGACACGCCATCAGTGAAAAAAAAAAGAAAAGAAAAGAAAAAAATCACAGATTTTGATTTTGTGATAACCCTAAAACAATCAAGCAAGTTTAAGAGACTCTAGACTGAAAGTCGAAACACATCTCAAGTTCTTCTCAACCCACCCTCCCTCTGTCGCTGCCGCTGCCCTCTGCCCTTCGCCGGAGTTAGATCGGGCCTTATCGGCGAGCTCCGACTTCGACGCCGTGCCCACTGTCCTCTGTCCCCTCCGATCTCTCTCTCTCGGCGTGGACAACAGGTCCGGTCTCTTATTCTCTTCTCTCTCTGTTTTTTTTTTTTTTTTTTTTTTTCGTTCTCTCTTTCAGATACATTTTGTGAATGGGTGTACTGTTACTTCATTGTTTATATAAGTTAACGCGTTTTGTGTTTTGTGTTTTTTTTTTTTTTTCACTGCTGCTGTGGCCCGTGGGTGCCCTCCATTTTTTTTATATAAGTTATAACTTATAAGTTATAAATTTGTTTTTGTGTGTCCTAGTTTTATTTATTTATTGAAGTTAAATATTGTAGGTGACTAAAATGAATATTGAAATTGAAATATTTCTACTTTGGGTGTTAGTTTACTTATTTGTAGTTCTTACATAATTTAAATTCTAGACATAAACGTATTTTATGTCTAAAAATATTAAAAAATATGCCTAAATATAAAATTTAATTAATTATTTAACCGCCGTGTCCCCGCCGTGTCGTGTCCTTATTTTTCAAGAATTGCCGTATCCCCGTATCTGTGTTCGTGTCGTGTCCGTGTCCGTGCAACATAGCTCACATCTTATCTATCTTATAAAATTCTGAAAAAAGATTTTGACAATTTTTTGTTTTTAACGTTACTCAAACAATAATAAGTAATAACTATCTCATGTATATGCAGCATCCCCCACAATAGCATGAGCATCTCTTTTGCAATCTATGGATCCCACACAATAACAACAACAACAACAATACACCAGATACCTTGTAATACAATGTAATAATTATCTTGAACATCATATAAAACGCTCCTCTCACAACATTGGTGTTGTTTTTTTTTTTTTTTTTTAATGAAAAAAATGGGGTCTTCGGTGTGGACTCTCATCGACCCTACGTCATGTGATGACAATGGATAATATCACGTGTATCACACAGACCTTACTGGGGCTATTGCTCGAACCGCTTCTCTCTGGGAGCTAGAACAAGGACTCCTACCAATATCTCTCATAGCCCATAGAGCGCAAACCCTTCTATATATTGTAATAATTATCTCATGCACAATTGCACATGAACATGAAGCATATAAAGTATTCCTTTCACAGTCCACAATGTAACTCAAATGCTAGCTAGGAACGGAGTCAGGATTTAGAGTTAGGGGCGGCGGCTCTGCTGCTCGCTCTGTGCGGCGATTCTAGCCTTTGACTCTACTGCTTAACCACTACAGATTTTTGTTTAAAACTTTTTGAAGAGTCAGGTAGTTTGTTTTGAGTAAAATAGGTTGATTGGGCTTAATATTTTTTAGCTTTATTATTGGTAATTTTTTTGGGCTTGTAAATTTTATTTTAGATTTAATCAATTAATTTATTAATGCCATTAAAAGGTAGAAAATGCTAAAACTACAACAAATTTACAAATTGCTAATGTGTTGAGTGATTATTGGTAAGTAAAAAGTGATGCAGCTGTGCGAACCAATAAGAATTTGTTACTTCAATAATTTGTAAAAAATGTTGTAAAAAAGTTTGTGACTATAATATTATTTTTAAAGAATCGATGGCATTGTTAAGGGGGGCAAAGTGTAATTTTATTGAACAAAATTACTAAAATTAGTACCTATTAATATAATAATTTAAAAAAAAAAATTGGGAGTGGGGAAGGCCCCCCCAAGTCCATATGTAGCTCTGTCCATGATGCTAGCTAGCCTTTGAGATGAATGAAATGCATTTTTGTTCATATAGAACAACAAAAACAAAAATGAAACAAAACAAAAGAATGAAATACCTTTTTGACGAAAAGGCAAATATTTTTCAAAGGTAAGATACAATAATCACCCTTAATAGTTGGGCTAATACCATGTACTACTAAGCACAAGCAACACTTATTACCGTTTAAAAGTTCCATGCTCCTCTAAGTCCCTCGCTTCCTTCTAACTTATCTTGATTGCACATGACTCACAAAAACAGTATTATGACAATTATATACGCAAGGGACGCAGCCAATAATAGATAAATAGTTGTTAAAAATGGATAATGAAGCAAAATAATTTTTAAACATGTTAAATGATGTTCGTACATGGGATAGTTTTTGGAATATGCCATTATGCCCTCTTTTTAACTTTATATGAGTAACATTAATTAATTTCACTAATTTTTTTTTTTTTTTTGGGTCCTGAATATGAAGACTTTAGGCAATGAGATCTTTGGTGAAAACAAACCAGATTCTTTAATGCCCGCCCCCAGTACAAGTGCAGCCGAATTAGCTGTCGTGCTTATTGACTTATTGTCCAATTGAATGCAGCCATTTAACACCTCTTGGCCTTGAAGCTTGTCACTTCAGAGTTCAGACCCCCACACCCACCTAAAATCTCATCAGCACATCCATGCAAAAATTGTGGGTTTGTACTTTGTCCTATAGGAGTAGAAAAAAAATGGAGGGTTGTCCTTTGCAAGAGACATGAAGTTGGAAAATTTGATAGTAGAAGTAAGACAACAATTACCAAGGGAGATGTGCTTGTGCTATTAGCTTTGGACCAAGCATTATGCACCAACCCATTCATTTTTAATAGTTTTTAGTGCAAAGCTGATATTCAATCGTAAATAAATATTTTTTTAGTCCCTTTTTATTTTTGTCTTTAGCTTAGTATTTATTATTTTTCATTTTCATCCTTCACAGTTAACATAAATTTCAAACATAGTTCATCTATTTAGGGGTGACAATGTGTGACACAATCTGCTAATATGAAACAATTATTTGTGGGTTAGAAGTAAATGAGTTTGTGTTAAAATGGGTCGACGCGCTTTAACACGATTAATAAATGAGTCAATGCCATGTCAACTTAACTCGCAAATAACCTGAAATGATCCGATTAATATAAATAAATGTCATTTTTATCTAACATAAATTTGGATTCTAAATGCAATGGAGTAATTAAAAGAATTTTATTGGTTATATTGATAAATTCTTCTTTAACCTCTAAAGTCCCTAACCTTTTACCTAAAACAACAGGGAAAAAAACTTTCCATTCGCTTTATCTTTTTTAAAAAATTTCTATTAAATGGGTTATGTAGTCAACTTGTTTAATAAATAGGTTGTGTTAGGGTTGAGTTCCTTAAAGATTTTTGCACGATTATTAAATGAGTTGGGTTAGAGTTGAACTATGTATTCAAATACCCTTACTTCAACACGACACGAACGCAACCCACTAACACAAATTCAAGAGAGGCTTGATGCATTTAAGGGCCTAAGGCAAACATTGAATTGACGCATTTTATTAAATATGACTTTTTAAAAAAAATAATTTAAATTTACTTAAACTCTATTTTGTTGTGTTTAGATGCAAAATTACTAATTAACTTGAACCACATAAAATTTTTGTTTTTGGAAGTTTATAGACACAAAAAATTTGACAAAACACTTGTTGATGTGGCAGATTGATAGTAGTAAGTAAAAAAAATGATGTTAGTGGTGGATCTAAATGAGAATTAGTAAAAGTTTGCCAACTAAAGTGTTGTTAAAAATTGTTATGAAATTGTTTGTGTATTGCTCTTTTTTTTTTTTTAATTGCTACATTTACAATATTTTTCATAACAAATTTTAGATGTTAAGTTTTACTAGTTATAAATTGAATGCACCTTTGAAATTATTTTTTTGCCCACCAATAACAGCCAGTAACAATCTGCCACTTAGGATTTGTTGTAAAAGTTTTGTGCAAAATCTTGTGGACATAACTTTTTTTTTTCTTTTTTCTTTTTCATTTGATAATTTTTTTATAAATTTATTGGCTAATATTTGTGTTTAATTAATATTATACAATGAAAGAAATAACCCTATTGGTTAAAATTTGGAAGACTCTTTTTACTTAGAGCCTTAAACGACTACCTCATTTGCCTATACTATACGAATGGTTACTCCTATATCAATCCAAATTTATTATTTTTTATAATTATTTGTTATGTAAATAGTGGAGAGGAAGAGATGAAGTGTCATTATTCATTAACCAAGATTCAAGGTGGGAAAAATAAATGAATGTATAATATATAACCGTGAACTAGGGTTCAAGTGGTAAAACTAAAAACCGTACCAGTTGAACGAGTAAAAAGCGATTTAAGTAGTTGTCTAATATGGTTCTAAAAATTGAAACAGACAAAGAACTGAAATGGGGAATTGTTTTTTGGTTCGACCGAGGTCAAACCAATGATCAGACCATGACATCATAAATAAATAATATATATATTGTAGCCCAAAAGATAGATGGACTTAGGCCCAAAAAGCCCAAAACAATGAATTTGTAGAGAGTGGATTGGAAAACTGGGCTTTAATGAATCAGACAACCACTAAAGTGGATTCAGATGACAAGAGAATGAAGATAGACAAGTTTATGCTGAAGAAAGTCATCCTCGACAAAGTCTAAGGAGATCTATTCTTATATATTTCTTTCAGATTTGATTACAAAGTCAGTTCTTGATGCTACAGTCTTTTCTCTTCATTTCTTCCCCCCATATTCCTTAGGGGTTTCTTACATTATATATCTCCATTTCAATGATCATGGCCCTCCATTTGTTGATCATCCAGGCCACTCCTTGAGTGCTTGTCCCATCGGACACCCTCTCTGGCCCTCTGTGAGTTGGGGTAGCCAAGGCAGCACTGTTCAAAGGTCTTCTCCACATAAATGCGACCAGAAAGTTAGCTGCAGAGTATTCAATATGATGACAGCAACTTTTCCTTAGATATTTCCTGGAAGGTCACTTTGAACGATATGATATACATTTGATCTGTGCTTTGTTTATCTGAGGAGGAGATACTCCTCCTCGGACCACCTTTCCCAACATTTCCTTTTGCATCTTACTTATAGGACTCTAAGTTTAACACCCTCACTACTGTTTATTTGTCCTCAAACCAACCGACGTCCTCGGCCAAGGCCCAAGGCCCAATATACAATTTTGGGCCCTTATCCCTACAATAGTCCGTCAAAACTCCAGTTTTTTCCCTCTTATCCTAGAAGAAAAATTGGGGTTTTGATTTTTAAGAGTTAAGTCCATTTATTTATTTGATTTGCACACGTGAGAACACTGTTTCGCGTGCTTCATAACTGTTCTTGACGCTTCGGAGCTCGCAATGCGTCATTAAATGCTCCAAGCGACGCTTTGTTCCCCGCATCCTACAATGAGATGCAGATCCTACGGCTGGCTTTTCTCCTTGAATTTTGAGCGGTATAACTCCTACTCAATTTTGCCCCCTATATAAGCCGCCCGGGGGAATCACTTTTCCCCATTTTACAAGTCTTCTAGCTCTCAAGAAATTCCTAGCTTTCAAACCTTCAAGGCTTCCCAGATTTCTAAAGACTCCAAGTCCTTTTCTTTAAGAAATTTAAACTTTTAAGAAGTATCAGAAGCAATACACATGCTCATTCTTGTAAGTTTCTTTATTTCTAGGTTTTTTTCTCCTCGACCGGTCTCCTCAGCCCTCTATTCTTTATTTCCTTTCCTTAAAAACTTCATCCATTTCCCTTTAGCTTAACCAAATGGGTAGGTTTAAGCACCTCGTAGACTCTCCCGTCGATATGGAGGGCTTTAGGGCTAAGTACCACATTTCGCAAGGAGTAGCCCTGCAGTATTGTGCTCCAGACCAAATAGTCACAAATAGAAAGGAAGGGGAGGTTGTTATTCTTATGATCACTTTCATAGAAGGAGAAATGACACTTCCCATGGGTAGGGTGACCGGGGACTATCTAATCAACCATAGGTTGAGTCCCCACCAGTGCACCCCTAACCTATTTAGGGTCTTGGGTAGCATATATGCTCTTAACGAGCAGCTGGGCTTGGGATTCATGTGGCATGATGTCGTTCACATGTACGAGTGCCACAAACTTGTCGACACGGGATATTACCTCAAGTCCCGGTCCAACATTGTTAGACTGGTATCGTGTCTTCCTAAGTCCAACAAAGGCATGAAGGATGACTACTTGATCGCCTTCGGGGAATGGCACGACAGTCTTCACTACCCAACTCAGGAGGGAGAGCCAGGTGGGGTACCCTAGGTTTAGGTCCCTCAGCATGGGATTTAGCTCTTTTAGCTTTACTACATTTTCCCTTTAACACTTCGTTTTCCTTTGACGATGGGTTTCATTGATCTGACCATGATTTGTTCCTCGGATATTTTTGCAGATAAAAGGCATGTCGCTCCAAGACTCAACTTGGTTAATGTTCAAGGTCTCAACAAAGTACTGAGGTCGGAGATATTTATAAGTGAAGACAGGCAACTGCGAGCTGTCCACTTAATACTTGACTTTGAGCCCTTGTCAAATCAGTTCCAAGACGCGGGCCAAGCGATAAAAGCTGGTGATCCCAGACTAGCCCGAATAGACATTTCGATGCCTGGCTTCTTAGCCCGAGGAGATTCGCCACCTGTCGAGTTGGCCTTCCAACGTATTCCTCGCGAGGTAGCAGTTCCGAGGGAAGAAACAGCCTTTTCACGCCTGTCCTTGGGGGCTAAGATTAACCAGTTCCACCTCGAAGAAGAAGAAGAGGCACCAGAAATCCTGTAGAGCTCTCGGATTCTGAGGTTGACTTTGACAGATCCTCCGCGGCTCATCCTCCCAGACTTGTAGTTACCCGAGTTGACAACAGCTCTGAGGAGGAAAAAGATATGGCCTTGAACTCGAGGAGAGGCCTGAAAGATCTTGTTGCTAGGAGGAACAAAGGGGTCATCGTCCAAGGAGGCCACAAAGACCCAGCTTCCTCCCAATCCTCCCTTTCCCCCTCTTCCCTTCCCCCTCGGCTTGTTCCCTGATCTAAACTTGCAAAAGAAAAAGAGGAGGGAGAAGGACATTGAGGAGGGGAAGATTGCCCCACCGAAGGGCCCGAAACAGCAAAAGATAAACAAAGATAGACTTAGGGAAACTTCGGTGGAGAGCAGGGAGGCCGGGAACTCGGCCAATGTACACCTTCCAACCTGGAACCCCAAGCTGGCGTTAGATGGCACAGCATTGCCCTGGAATTCCTCCATCAACGAATTCCAGAGAGGCCACGCCTGTCACGTGGCCGAGGCTCTGGAATGCCCTCTTCTGCTCCCCAAGGACATGGAGGCCTTGAGGAAAATAAGGCAGCCAGAGCTTTTTCTTTCCCTGAAGAGGGACCTGGCCCTGGTAAGCCCCTAGGTACACTTTATTTGTTTCCTTTCCTACCCCTCTTTTTTTTTCGTTTTGTTTCTAACATATACCTTTGTTGTTTATATGCAGGCTATCCAGGAAGTTTTTGTGGCTGAGGAATGGGTCAATGACGCCCAGAATGAAGCCAGGGTCAAGGCCAACCTCCGTGCAGAGGCTAACAAAGCCTTGGGGGCCTCTGATCAGAAAAACAAAGAGCTGGCCAGCAAGCTGATTGAAGAGGAGAGGGCACGTCTGAGTGTCAAGGCTGGTTTAAAGAACATTGAGAACCAGGCCGAGGACCAGCATAAGAAACTCCATATTACAGAGATAGAGCTGGCCACTCAAAGACAGCTAGTCTTGGAGCTTAAGGCCGATCTGCAGAAGGCTAAGGAGGCAGCTTGGGTGGCCAAGGAGGCTTCTAGGGCTGCGGAGATGGCAGCCTACGAACGTGGCATACAAGAAACAGAGATGTGGCTGGCAGAAGAGGTGGCAGGGGTGTGCAGGGACTACTGCAACGAGGTATGGCAGAAGCGCTCAACCGGGCAAGAGTCCCTGCTGACCCCGAATTGAGGAGGGCTGAGAACACTTACTTCCCGGAGGACATCCGAGAAGTTTCTACAATGCTCCCTCCTCTTTTTGCTGATCATCTCCCTCCTCCTAAGCAGCTCTCCACCATCCAAGCCCCTTCTCTTGATGCTAAAGTCTCTATAAGGGTTGGCAAGGGTAAGGAGGTCCAGCCACCGATCAAGGCCAATCACTCCGAGGACACTCTCATGATCAGGGATGTGGTTACCAAGGTTAAGGATGCAGAGTCTAAGTCTAAGGCTAGGGATACTCAATTCAAGGCAATTGATCCCAATGAGGACCTTCACCAAGCAAAGGCATAGCTATAGGATTTTTTTTTTTTTTTTTTTTTGGCTGGTATTTCACCATTGTTTGTAATATACCCTCCTTTTGATCAATAAAAAGACTTTACCTTTTGTTTCATGAATCTTTCTTTTTCCTTGTAACCTTTATTCTCTTATTGGTGTTGTTACTGTTCTGCCCTTTAATAAGACTTTGGACTGATAAGATTGCTAACTATAGTGGATTGTTATTACTCATACTTTAACAAAAGCTAATAGTAGTGCATTACTGCTAATTCAAATAAATTGAACAAGTGCCAGCAATAAAGAGAATTATCACATACTTGTACTAAGAGTTGGGCCTTCTGTAAGGAAGGCTGAATCATATGGAGATGAATAATATATCTTGTAAAAAGTAAACAAGGCAGACAATCCTTATTCTGCTCAACACTTATATAAATTTCCAAGGACATTAACTTACTTAAAGCCACTAATCTGAGAAGTTGGGTATAACCTGGGATCTATTTTGACACTTAGGAAAATAAATAGGTTGTGTTGATTTACCCAAGGCGTGTGGTCTGAGGAGTCAGACATACCAAAGGTTTTGTCCAGCACTTGGAAAGATGTCATAAAGTGTCAATTTACCCAAAGCATGTGGTCCGAGGAGCCAGGCATGACTAAGGTTCTGTTTAACACTTAGAAAGATGTCATAGAGTGCTAATTTACCCAAAGCATGTGGTCCGAGGAGCCAGACATGACTAAGGTTCTGTTTAACACTTAGAAATATGTTATTATGTATTAATTTACTCAAAGCATGTGGTCCGGGGAGTCAGGCATGACTAAGATTCTGTTTAATACTTAGAAAAATGTCATAGAGTGTTAATTTACCCAAAGCATGT
The DNA here is from genome assembly GCA_019022515.1 of Quercus aquifolioides. NCBI lineage: Eukaryota > Viridiplantae > Streptophyta > Magnoliopsida > Fagales > Fagaceae > Quercus > Quercus aquifolioides. Next base: position 19,813,172 of record CM032336.1, read on the forward strand.
GGTCCAAGGAGCCAGGCATGACTAAGGTTTTATTTAACACTTAGAAAGATGTCATTAAGTATTAATTTACCCAAAGCATGTGGTCCGGGGAGCTAGGCATGACTAAAGTTCTATTTAATACTTAGAAATATGTCATAGAGTATTAATTTACCCAAAGCATGTGGTCCGAGGAGTCAGGCATGACTAAGGTTCTGTTTAACACTTAGAAAGATGTCATAGAGTGTTAATTTACCCAAAGCATGTGGTCCGAGGAGCCAGACATGACTAAGGTTCTGTTTAACACATAGAAATATGTCATTAAGATATCAATTTACCCAAGATATGTGGTCTGAGGATCCAGACATGACCAAGGTTCTGTTTGATATCCAACAAGTAGTAGAACGAATCACATATAATATGATAAACCAGAAATATGGTAAAGATTGCTTTCATTAATAATAATACCTTCTCAGGTTGTTTACATTCCAGGGACAGAGTACAGTATTTTCATCTAAATCTTCCAAATAATATGCACCTATTCCTGCCACTGATGTGATGCGATATGGTCCTTTCCAATTAAGTTCCAACTTTCCCTATGTTGGGTTCTTAGTAGTACCCAAAACTTTTCTTAACACCAAGTCTCTCGGTGCTAGTGGTCTCAGCTTCACGTTGGCATCATACCCTTACTTGAGCTTATGTTGATAATAGGCTAATTGGACCATAGCATTTTCTTTTCGTTCTTCAACTAAGTCTAAACTCTTCCCTAATAGCTCATCATTGTTGCTCGGAGTGAAAGAACTCGTTCTCAGCGTTGGGAACCCAGTCTCTAGAGGGATAACAGCCTCGGCCGCATAGGTCATTGAAAAGGGCATCTCCCTTGTGGATCTATGAGGTGTAGTCTGTATGTCTAAAGGACGTGTGGCAACTCTTCTACCCATTTTTCTTTTGCGTCATCCAGCCTCTTTTTAAGCCCACTCACTATGACTTTATTGACAGTTTCAGCCTGTCCATTCCCCTGTGGATATGCCGGGGTGGAATATCTATTTGTTATGCCTAGGTCATTGCAATACCTCCTGAAAGCCTTACTATCGAACTGAAGACCGTTGTCCAAGATGTGGGTATGAGAGATTACGAACCGAGTGACAATATTTTTCCAAACAAATATCTTGGCATCCACATCTCTGATATTTGCCAATGGTTCAGCTTCAACCCACTTGGTGAAATAATCTGTGTTGACCAACAAATACCTTTTATTCCCTGCTGCCTTAGGGAAATGACCTACAATGTCCAAGCCTCATTGAGCAAAAGGCCAAAGGCTGGTCAGAGGGTTAAGGACTCCTCCCAGTTGATGAATGTTTGGTGCAAATCTTTGGCATTGGTTACACTTCTTCACATTCTCTTGGGCTTCCCTCTGCATATTTGGCCACCAATAACCTTGAGTGAGGGCCCTGTGAGACAAAGATCTACCCCCTGTGTGGCTCCCACAAATTCCTTTATGTAACTCTTCCAGGAGTAACTCAACTGCTTTAGAGTGTATACATAGCAGATATGGGCCAGAAAAAGATCTCTTATACAATTTTTGGTCCTCGGACAACCAAAACCGAGGAGCCTTTTTTCGCACCTTGTCAGCCTCTGACTTTTCCTCGGGTAGTATATCATCTTTAAAGAACAACACTATGAAGCCCATCCAGCTAGGTCCCACCATAATTGATGAATATGAGCCACATTTCTTCCTACCTCAGTAGGATTACACAAGTCTTCCACAAGGATCACCCGAGGTAAACTTTGTGCCGGGGAGGTTGCCAGCGTGCCAAGAGAGTCGACATGTGTATTTCTACTTTTAGGGATTTGCGATAAATTAAAATACTCAAATCCAGACTGTAAATGTCTAACCTGGTTCAAATATTTCTGCATTCTGGGATCTCTGGCTTCCAACTCTCCTTGAACTTGGCCCACAACTAGCCTTGAATCAAAGAATATTTCCACTGCCTTTCCACCCATTTTCTAAATCATGGTCATCCCTACCAGTAGAGTTTCATACTCAGCTTCATTGTTTGTGGCCGAGAAGCCCAATCTCAAAGATTTTTCAATTGTAATCCTCTCGGGAGATATCAGAACTAGCCCCACTCCAGATCCTCTGTGGTTCGCCGCGCCATCAATGTATACCTTCCAGGACAAAGGTTCTTGTAAAGAGATTGCACCAACCTATTTTTCATCCACGTTCTGCTTCTCTACTCTCTCTTCTAATGGGGTTTCAGCAAACTCAGCCACCAGATTGGCGAGGATCTGACCCTTGACAAAGGTGCAAGGCATGTACTTGATATCAAAAGCTCCTAGGATCGTACCCTACTTTGCAATCCTCCCTGTGTAATTAGCGGTCCGAAGTTGAGATCTGAGCGAGAGCTGAGTTAAGACAACAACTGTGTGTGATTGGAAATAGTGGGGGAGTTTACGTGTAACATGCACCACTGCCAGAATGGCCTTTTCCAGTGGTAGGTAATGGACCTTGGCTTCATGCAGTGACTTGCTCACATAATAAACCGGCCTCTATAGACCACTATCAACTCGTACTAGCACCAAGCTCACCGCATGGGAAGCCACTGCAATGTAGGCAAACAAAACCTCATCCAGCTCAGGCCTGGACATAATGTGTGGCCAAGAAAGATACTCCTTCAACTGTTGGAAAGCCAGGACACACTCCCCGGTCCATACAAATCCCTTTCACTTGTTCAACAACTAAAAGAAAGGCCTACACCTGTCTGCTGACCGAGAGATGAATCGGTTTAGAGCAGCAGTCATCCCTGTTAACTTCTGGACCTCTTTGGGATTCTGAGGTGGTTACAAATTGTTGATTGCTTTGATCTGGTCAAGGTTAACTTCAATTCCACAGTGTGTAACCATGTACCCCAAGAACTTTCCTGATCCAACACCAAAAGAACACTTAAAAGTGTTAAGGCGTAGCTTGTGTTTCCTTAATATCACAAAGATATTCTCGAGGCCATTAACATGCTCGGATTCTGCCTTACTCTTTACCACCATATTATCTATATAAATCTCAATGTTTTTTCCTAACTGTGGCTCAAACATCCTGGTCATTATCCTCTGATAGGTAGTCCCTGCATTTTTTAAACGAAAGGGCATCATTTTATAATGGTAATTCCTAATAGAAGAAACAAAAGTTGTTCTCTCTTAATCGTCCAAAGCCAAAGGTATCTGGTGGTAGCTTTGAAAAGCATCCAAAAAGCTCATCTGAGGATGACCTACAATGGCATCCACTAGCTGGTCTATCCGAGGCATGGGAAAAGGGTCTTTCGGGCAGGCCTTGTTCAGATTTGTGAAGTCTACACATACCTGCCACTTTCCATTTTTCTTCTTCACAACCACAGTGTTGGTCAACCATTCAGGGTAGAACACTTCTTTAATAGCCCCTGTCTGCTTAAGCTTCATCACCTTGTCTTTGACAGCGTTAGAATGATCTTTAGATAAGCGCCAAGATGGTTGCTTTCTAGGAGTGACAGATGGATTGACGTTCAAATGATGGCAGATGAAGCTTGGATCCACCCCGGGAGCTTTATAAGCATTCCAATTGAACACATCAACGTTCCTCTTGAGAAACTCCACCAGCCCTTCCTTCTCCTAAGGCGGTAGCTGAGCCCCAACCTGAAAAAACTTCTCCGGGTCATCACCTACAGCAAATTTCTCTAAATCCTCATGTTTCGCCTTCTCGACTGGCCCATCTACAGGTAACACCGAAGACTTTGACTGCTATAAGCCTCCCTCAGTAGAGGCCGAGGACTCAACTGTAGACTGATGTATAATTGCAGCCACGAGGCACTGCCTAGCCATATGGACTGACTCCTTACTAGCTCCTCAATCCGGTCCCTTGATGGATACTTCACTTTCAAATGCAGAGTTAAAGAAATGACCCCTATGGCATGAAGCTAGGGTCTTGCCACAATGGCCGTGTAGGGAGAGTACGCATTTACTACGATGAAATCCACCTCAATCACTTCTGAACGCACCTGCACGAGCAGTCTAATCTGACCCTTTGGAATGACAACCTTCCCATCAAAGCTTACCAGAGGTGAATCATAGGCTATCAAATCCTCGGGCTTTAGGCCCAGTCTGTTGTACAGGTCGGGGTACATAATCTCTGCCCCACTACCTTGATCCACCATCACTCTCTTAACATCATACTCTTCGATTCTGAGGGTGACCACTAAAGCGTCATCATGTGGCTGGATGGTTCCAATCTTGTCCTCATCTGAAAAACTCAGCGCCGGTTGGATTTCCAGTCTAGCCCTCTTTGGCTCAAAATTAGAGTCCTCAGCCTGTAGCTGAGCCACATACATCACCCTAGAAGGATGAGAACCAGTTCTCCCTGGTACAGCAAAGATGACATTAATTGTGCCCAAAGGGGGTCTTAAAGGAGCATTCCCTTGAGCCCCTGACCTCGCTTGGCCTCCTTGCCCGTTGGGCCGATACAAAAACTGATGTAACCTACCCTCTCTGATCAGTTGCTCCAGATGGTTCCATAGAGTTCTACAATCCTCGGTGGTATGTCCCCACTCCTAGTGGTATTGGCAATGAAGGCTCTGATTGCACATCAAGGGGTCTCCACTCATTTTGTTCGGTCATTTGAAATATGGCTCATCCTTGATCTTCTCCAAGACTTGATGAACTGGTTCTCGAAACACAATGTTTACCACCTAAGGAGCCGTAGACCCAGATTGTCCAGCAAAATCCCTCCGAGGTCTGTTATTATTATAGCGATCCGACCTGAAATCCCTCATCTCCTGAGGGATAGCCTTACGCTTTCCCTTGCCCTGCTATTGGTCCTCCTCAACCCTTTAATACTTATTAATCTGATCCATGAGCTGGCGCACATTGGTAACAGGTTTCCCAGTCAAAGACTTCCTTAAGCCATGCTTGGCAGGTAGGCCAACCTTGAAAGTCCCGATGGCTACGTCGTCAAAGTCACCGTCTATCTCATTGAACATCTCCCAGTATCTATCTAAATATGTTTTCAGGGTCTCCCGTTCTCTCATGGACAAGGACAACAAGGAACCTAAAGGCCAAGGAACCCTGCTGCACGTAATAAAGTGAGATCCAAACGCCTGAGTGAGTTCCTTGAAGGAATCAATGGAACATGCACCTAGACCATCGAACCACCACATTGCCACAAGCCCCAAGCTGGATGGGAATACCTTGCACATCAAGGCCTTATTCTTGGAGTGCACAACCATTCTTTGATTGAAGTGGCTAACATGCTCCACAAGGTCTGTTTGACCATTGTACATGGTGAACGTAGGCTGAGTGAACCACCGAGGAAGTCTTCCTCCCTCAATCCTACATATGGAAGGTGATTTGGAAATTTTGTTGAGTGCTCTACTTATAGCATCATTTCCCAAGCCTCTCGAAGATGAATTTTGTTTCTACGCTTATGATGGTAGTCCTCATCATATGAGAATGACTCACTGGGAGGAGTCCTTGATCTACGCCTATAGCTACCATCCTTTTCATCATTGGAAGAGAAGTCAGAATTGGAAGGAGCTCGCTTTCGCCGTTCGTGGCGTAAGCTTCTCTTCAAGTGATCAATCTCCAGTTGCATGGCTCTGGTATTCTTCTCATGAGAGAGATGGCTACCACCTCGAGAATGGCTCCTATTAGTATGGGTAGTGTGCACACTCCCCTCCCAGTCTCTCATTTGTTCAAGATCACGGAAGTAATTTTGACGTTAAGACCCCATGGATTTTGCCTGATTTGAACCTGAACCTACCATCATTAAATGTTGGACTCACTATTGTTAGGTTCTAAAGATTTAGGAATTTATGTATTTAGAACTCTAATGTGTAATGTTGGCAAACCATGATCAAAACAATATGTTTAGTCTTGTTTAGGCTTGCTCAAAGTTGTGTAATTCATGTAAAGTTGGAATCAAGAGGCTGCAGATGCATTGGTGCATTTCGGCCTGGCTCGATCGATCGAAAGTCGGCCAGAATGTTTTTTCTGCAGAATTTCCAACTCAGCCCTACCTTATTAAACGTTTAGGGTTTTATGTTTTTGCCCTAGGTATATAAGGCAAAACCCTAGCCACGTTTTGAGAGTTGCTCTGGTTGTATTGTTGCTCATATTTTTGCTGTTTATTTGAATCTCTTATGAGATCCTTGAGGAGCTTTCCTTCACATAAACTTAGGGTTTTCAAGGTAGAGATTACTTCAACATCTTGATGATCAACTCAGTTGCTGTCATTGGAGCTTAAAGAAAAACAAGCAGGAGTGCTTGTATCTTGTGGAGAATCCAAGAAAGAAGGAGTCCGTGGATTCGGAGCTTGCACGTGGTCGTGTCAGTAAGTTCTACTGGTGGGTAGCATTAGGAAGTCAAGCGGGGAGCTTGTAAGTCCTTTTGTATGAACTTCGATTCTTTCATATAGTGGATTCAAGTTTACTTTGAGGATAGCTAGGTCAAATTCTCCCCAAGTTTTTACCGTGTGGTTTCTTGGGTGATCATATCATTGTGTTATTTATATTTTCGCTGCTTTATTTCTTGATATGATTAATTGATTGTGATAACCTAGATTGGCATAATTTGACTAAGTTAATCACTTGGCTAATTAACTAGGCTAATCTGTTTGGATTAAGGGGTCTAAAAACCGTTCAAGTGGTATCAGAGCGGGTAGCTCTCTTATTGTAGATCTTTTGATCTCTGAGCTGATCCTTGACCCCTGTTGTCATGCAACACGGACACTCTCTGGTTATTCCTCCTCACTTTGATGGGAATAACTATGCTTATTGGAAAGTAAGGATGAAAGCATTCCTGAAATCTATTGATGAGAGGGTTTGGAATTCCGTTGAGTACGGATGGGAGAAGCCCACTACTCCTGTGAGTGAGTGGCAAACTTCTCAAAAAGAAGCAACTGGGTTCAATAGCAAAGCTATGAATGCCATCTTTAACGCTATTTCTATGGAGGAATTCAAAAGAATCTCTAATGTTGAGGTTGCTCATATTGCTTGGAAAATCCTCCAGACTGTGCCTGAAGGCACAAAGGCAGTTAAGATTAATAAACTGCAGCAATTAACTTCTAGATTTGAAAGCATTAGGATGTCTGATGATGAATCTTTTGATAAATTCTATGCTAAATTGAATGATATTGTTAATTCTGCTTTTAATCTGGGTGAAATCTATGATCAACCTAAAATTGTTAGGAAGATTCTTAGATCCTTGACTGAGGACTTTAGACCCAAAGTGACTGCCATTACTGAGAGCAAGGATGTGGACTCTATCCCTGTTGATGAGCTTATAGGATCTCTTCAGTCCTATGAGCTAGACCTATCCAAAGCTAGCAAATCCAAGTCAATGGCTCTTAAGTCAGTTGATGATGTTGAGGTTGGTGGATTTGATGATGAGCTCTCTGCTACAGAGATTGCTTACCTTGCCAAGAACTTTAGAAACTTTCTTAGAAACAATAACAGAAAGGCAAGAAATACAAACACTGCTGAACCTAGAAATTTTAGGAAGAATGATCCCATTAAGGTTAGCAGCACTAAAAAACCTAGAGAAAAAGTAGGTCAATCTTTCAACATTTCTTTGGGTTCACAATGTTTTGGATGTCAAGGGTATGGTCATGTTAAATCTGAATGTCCTACATTCTTGAGGTCTAAGGGTAAAGCTATGGCTGTAACCTTTAGTGATAATGAGGTTTCTGATGATGAGTCTGGATGTGACGAGTATGGAAACTTCATTGCTTTCACTGCTACTGTTGTAATCAATGAAAGCGTGTCTGTTGAAGAGAACCCTTCTGATGAGGAACTCTCTGAGGATGTAGATCTTCAAGAGGCCTACAATAAACTTTGCAAAGTTGCTGCAAAGGATGCTATGAATGTTGAACTTGGCCTGAAGAAAATTAAATCTCTTGAGCTTGATAAGAAGAATTTGCTTGTTAAACTGTTTGATGCTAATGATCTTTTGAACAATGTGAAATCTGAAAATATGTTCTTGCTTGATAAAGTTAAAACTTTGGAACATGATTTATCTGTTGCTAGATCTGCTAGTTCAAAACTTGATCAAATCTTGAGTGTTCAAAAGTATCCTTCTGACAAATCTGGATTAGGTTTTGTTGAAAGTGTCACTGTGTCTGCACCAAATTCCACAAACTTTGTTCCTTCATCTTCTTCTGAACCTTTCGTGAGTGAGGTTGTGAATGAAACTGTCAAACCCCCTGTGAGTGAGGTTGTCAAACCCATAGAAGTTTCACCATCTAGGAAGATTAGGGTTGATCTGAAAGAGTCTAAATCTAAAGAGTCTACCCTTTCTAAGGACAAGATGCATGGTAAACCTGCTTGGGTTTGTCATTTTTGTGGAAAGTCTGGACACATTCGTCCTAACTGTTACAAGCTTCAAGCTGCTAAGAGAGGAAACAAACCAAAAGTGTCTGTGCCTCAAGCACAAGATCCTATGGCACTCATTGGTGAATTGGTAAAGGCTTTAAACCTTTATTCCAATCCTGAAGTTGGAAATCACTCGAACGTGAATAGGAACTCCAATGCTCATAGTGCATCTAAAAGGTTTTGGATGCAAAAGACTGGATCTAATTGAGTCTTTCTAACATGGTCCTTGTGCTTCATTGCTCTACTCTTTTGTGACCATTGTTCTTTGGTTTTTGTGTTGTTTTTGTATCTAGGACTTGCATTGCATAACATTCATGCATTTCATTCTAGGATTTTTTTTTTTTTGGTTTGTTTTCTCTTTTAATTAAAAGAAAAAAAGAAAAGCAAATTGTGTTTGGCACTATTTTTCTTGGTTTTTGAAAATAAGGTTGGTCAATTTATTTACACAAAACATGTTCTTGTACCCTGTTTAGCTTTGATGAGCTTATTTATTGCACTTGACTAGTTGAAGCTTTGTAGTGCATGTTGTGTGGAAAAGGTGTTTATGGTGTTTATCACTTTGTCTTAATCTTGAAGTCACATGTTATTTGACTGTCGGACTTGATCCTTTTGAGAAAGGCATAAATAACCATCTCCCACTGTTCACTAGCCAATCATGAACACCTTAGTGCATATCGTAAGATTCTGTGCTCACGAAAGTGTAGCACATGCACAAAAAGAACATAAGGTGAAGCCTCAGTTTAAATGCTTAATGCTTAAAATTAGTGTGTACTATTAGGCTTGATGCCAAATCACATAATTAAAATTGGTGTGTACTATTAGGCTTGATGCCAAATCACATAATTCAAAATTGGTGTGTATATTATGAGGCAAAAATTCAAGAAACTTACATGATTGCAAGCTTATGTTCTAAGAGATGTGGGAGTTATATGATGTAACTCTTTAGGTGATAGTCTCTTTTAAATTCTATGTGATGAATTTTGTAGACTTTGTGTTCGATTTCTATTCACATATCACCTCACATGTATCTCAAGCTTTTGCTAGTTGCACACACTACACAAGTTACTCTTTGCTAAACACTGTACATGTTATTGTGTGTGTTTTTGGTCTGACCAACCAAGTTTGAAAATACCTTGAGTATTATGCAAAACATTTTTTTTGCTTGAGAATTTAAAGGGAGAATGGCTGAAATTTTCTTTGAAAAATTGGGGTTAAAACTTGGGTTTTCGAAAAAGCATTTCATCTCATACTCATGCATTTTGTTTCATCAATTTTAATGCTTTGAGGAGTTGTGCCCAAAATGTGGTTGTTGTTTTTCAAAACTGTGTTTTTTTTCAAAAATTTTGTGAGCCTCTGCCTGTTTCGATCGATCCATTCTGTTTTTCGATCGATCGAAAATTACTTAAAATCCTTTTTGGAGTCTCGGGTTGATTCGATTGATCGAATGTAATTTTCGATCAATCGAATATCGCGAATCAGGTTTTTTAAAACACTGTTCTTGACTTTTTCAAATCACTTTTTCAAAAAGTTTCAAAACCTTTTTCTCTCTCTCCAACTTGGCAAGCTCACTCAACAATTTTTTGTCGTTTTCCTCCGAATCTTTTGCAAAGAATTTGTCCTCTAAGGCTGGTAAGTCTATTTTACCCCTCCTTTTTCTTTTATTTTCAAGTTTAATGCATTTTTTCCTTGAGATTTTCGGACCCATTCTTTTTGGGGATTTTCATGATTCAAGCCATATTATGTTCAATTGATCAATGGGTTTTTGTTGGGACATGATATATACATGGTATTGATGGTTTGATTTGATCAATTTTGTGTTTTGTGAAAAATTGAAAATTCTAGGGCTTGAATTGATCCGAATTGGGGATTTGTTCAAATTGGGTTCAATTGACGAAATTGGCTTGTTGAATTGATGTCATTGATTATTATATTATGTTTTCTAGCCTGTGTGATGATCAATTTGTCAATTTTTTTCAAAATCTTAACAAGTGGTTTTCAATTTTGGGGTTTTTGTTAGAAACTCTGTGCTCAAGCCAATTTTGTGAAATTGAATTTCAATTGAACTTAGTTTAACTGCATTAGAACATGCATCATGTCATTACTATTGTTCATGCATCATATAGATTTTTGTTCTATATTTTTTTAGTGCTAACTTGCAGTCTACCCTTGGTTTGTGCTTTGTTTTTGTTCTTTTGGTTCTTTTTGTGTCTCTGTCCTTTCCTTAGCATCATGCCTAGGAAGACTAGAGCTCGTAGATCTGTTCCCTCACCTTCTCCTCCCCCACCTTCTTTTGACCGTGAAAAGTTTCCGAGTGAGAAAAACCAAGAGATTTTTGATAAGCTGAACCTTAGGAGAAAGATTTGGTCTGAGCATGCTGTAGTTTTAGATGAGCTTGATCCTGCCATTAGGGAAAATTTTGAGCGTCGGGGCTGGTTACCTTTGTTGGATATTTCTGATCCTCCTCCTCCAGCGAACCTGATTAGAGAGTTCTTTTCGAACATCTCTATCTGCGTCTATGATTCCAACACTTTGGTAAAGAGTTGGATATGAGGCGTAGAGTACACCATTACTCCTACTGTAGTGGCTGATGCTCTAGGGGTACCTATGGTCCAGTACCCTGTCTACCCTTATGATGAGTCTCCTCTTTTGAGTGATGTCATGTCGTACATCACTGGGTCTTCTATCTAGTGGGGTTCTGATCCTAGGATCACCACTACTGAGCTATCTGAGTTGCACTATCTCTTCTTTAGGATAGCATGTCATTCTATATGACCCATTTCTCATCTTCACACCATTCCTCTCGAGCGATGTGTCTTTTTGTACGCTCTTGTGACTGATGCTCCTATTAGTTTTCCTCACTTGTTCCTTCGTTCTTTGAACGAAGTTTATAGGAGTTCATCTTCCTCTCATGCTCTTGTTCATCCTATCTTTATTCATAGGATTTTGTTTTATCTTGGTCTAGATGATTTCCCTTCTTCTGAGCCCGTTTATGTTATTGCTCCCATAGGTGCGTCTTTTCGTAGACAGAGGACTGCTCACCTTCGAGTTGGCTCTAAACACCCTAGGTCCGAGCCTTCTGGTACCGCACCTCCTCCTTCTTCTTCTACAGGTCCTACTGGTGAGGATGTTGCTGATCTTGTTGGTGATGCTACTGCTGCTGATGTTCCTCCACCTCCTTCGGATGACTTTGATGTTCGTCATACCTTGGAGACTGTCATGACCATTCAGGCGGCTCATGGTCAGATTTTGGTGGACTTACTTGATGAGATTCGTGCTTTGCGAGCTGACTTAGCACATCTTCATTCACCCTCACCACCTCCTTTTGATGATGGCATGTGATTGTCCTTTGACATTCCGTCACAAAAAGGGGGAGTAGAGTTTTGACACTTGTAGAGGAGTTTTTGTAGTTAGAGGGAGATTTCTTTTGATTTACGGAGCTAGTGGAGATATTAGATTGTATCTAGGTGCTTCACTTTGTATATCATTTTTTTATGTGCTATTCATGTTAGGGGGAGATACATTTATTTTGATATACATGATTCTTGTTTCTTGTGTTCACTGCTTATTGATTTATATTTATGAGTTATTCATTGATATATGTCTTTATTATGTGTTGTGTGAAACATGCAAGAATGTTTTATTTTTGTTGTATCTAACTTAAGGGGAGAGTTAGTTTGCATACCTGTTGCTTTACTGTTTTCTGTCATATATGCGTTTATGCGTTTGTTGAGTGTTTCAGGAATATACAGGTTGATTCAATTGAGCTGCTATCTACACTTGCAACTGATGGATAGTAGTTAGGATTGAATTTTTGTTATGAGCTTTATTTTTGTAAAGGGCTTTTATTTGTAAACTTTGAGCTTTTAATTTGTGTTTTGTCACGGATTGCCAAAGGGAGAGTTTGTTAGGTTCTAAAGATTTAGGAATTTATGTATTTAGAACTCTAATGTGTAATGTTGGCAAACCATGATCAAAACAATATGTTTAGTCTTGTTTAGGCTTGCTCAAAGTTGTGTAATTCATGTAAAGTTGGAATCGAGAGGCTGCAGATGCATTGGTGCATTTCGGCCTGGCTCGATCGATCGAAAGTCAGCCAGAATGTTTCTTCTGCAGAATTTCCAACTCAGCCCTACCTTATTAAACGTTTAGGGTTTTATGTTTTTGCCCTAGGTATATAAAGCAAAACCCTAGCCACGTTTTGAGAGTTGCTCTGGTTGTATTGTTGCTCATATTTTTGCTGTTTATATGAATCTCTTGTGAGATCCTTGAGGAGCTTTCCTTCACATAAACTTAGGGTTTTCAAGGTAGAGATTACTTCAACATCTTGATGATTAACTCAGCTGTTGCCATTGAAGTTTAAAGAAAAACAAGCAGGTGCTTGTATCTTGTAGAGAATCCAAGAAAGAAGGAGTCCGTGGATTCGGAGCTTGCACGTGGTTGTGTCAGTAAGTTCTACTGGTGGGTAGCATTAGGAAGTCAAGCGGGGAGCTTGTAAGTCCTTTTGTATGAACTTCGATTCTTTCATATAGTGGATTCAAGTTTACCTTGAGGATAGCTAGGTTAAATCCTCCCCAGGTTTTTACCGTGTGGTTTCCTGGGTGATCATATCATTGTGTTATTTATATTTTCGCTGCTTTATTTCTTGATATGATTAATTGATTGTGATAACCTAGATTGGCATAATTTGACTAAGTTAATCACTTGGCTAATTAACTAGGCTAATCTGTTTGGGTTAAGGGGTCTAAAAACCGTTCAACTATAACACCAGTAATTCCCACAGACAGCGCCAATTGTAAAAACCAGATTTGGGTCTCTAACCCAAAAGATAGATGGATTTAGGCCCAAAAAGCCCAAAACAATGAATTTCTAGAGAGTGGGTTGGAAAACTGGGCTTTAATGAATTAGACAACTACTAAAGTGGATTCAGATGACAAGAGAATGAAGATAGACAAGTTTATGCTGAAGAAAGTCATCCACGACAAAGTCCGAAGAGATCTATTCTTATATATTTCTTTCAGATTTGATTACAAAGTCAGTTCTTGATGCTACAGTCTTTTCTCTTCATTTCTTCCCCCCCATATTTCTCAAGGGTTTCTTACATTATATATCTCCCTTTCAATGATCTTGGCCCTCCATTTGTTGATCATCCAGGCCACTGCTTGAGTGCTTGTCCCATCGAACACCCCATCTGACCCTCTGTGAGTTGGGGTAGCCAAGGCAGCACTATTCAGGGGTCTTCTCCACATAAATGCGGCCAGAAAGTTAGCTGCAGAGCATTCAATGCGGTGGCAGCAGCTTTTCCTTAAATATTTCCTAGTTCCCATTCTTCTAGTACGTTCATAATGCACATTCCTATCAGTGGAATTTCCTGGAAGGTCACTTTGAACGATAGGATATAAATTTGATCTGTGCTTTGTTTATCCGAGAAGGATATACTCCTCCTCGGACCACTTTTCCTAACCTTTCCATTTGCATCTTACTTATGGGACTCTGAGCTTAACACCCTTACTACTGTTTATTCGTCCTCGGACCAACCGACGTCCTCGGCCAAGGCCCAAGGCCCAATATATAATTTTGGGCCCTTATCCCTACATATATATATATAACCGAAACCTCTAGAACTCCCACAATTTTCCACGTCAGCATGATATTTAAATAAAATTATTTTTGTTTAGTCCAAACTTAACAAGGAATGAAACTCTATCTTTCTAACAAGTCCAACTTAAACTCAAACTCAAATATTGATAATTTATCTCCAAATTTGCGAGATTTATCATGAACACTATTAAAAGTAAAGCAAACCCCAATATATATATATATATATATATATATTTTTTTTTTTTTTTTTTTTTTAAGCCGAGTAGAGGTATGAGCTTTTCCTATATTATTTTCTTCTCATATACTTTGTTAAAAAAAAAATTATTTTATGGTAGAGTCAGCACCAGAATCAAAATAGAGTTCTTTTCAGGAGTAGAAGTTTTGTCTTCCTCTTTTTCGATAAATAAACTATGTACACAAGAGGAAAGGCGGTGTGCTTCTTGGCCACATAGAGTATTTCATTTTCCAATACTTTTATTCTTTTTGACTTTTTGGTTTTTATTTAATTTGAATTATTTGAAAAATATTGAGCTGGCCAATTAAATAGGGTTGAAAAAAAAAAAAAAAAAAGGACCGCGTGAAGCATGATAGGTATTATTGTAATTTGCTTTTTTTTTTTCTTCTTTGAAGATTACAATTTTATTGTTTAAATAATTATAGAATTGACGATTTTTTTTTCATCGTTTAAAGTTTAGACCCGTTAAAATTTAAAACTTATTGTTTTATGGGTTCATGCACTTTTTTCTTTTTCTTATATTTCTCTTTTGAATAGTCATATATTTTTTGAATTGTTTCAATAACTTATTCTTTAATTATATATATTTTTTGGCATTTTGGAAGTTTTAATATCTAAATTTGTGTTAGTTTTTGTAATATTTAAACATGTTTAGCTGATTTCAATGACTATACCATGTATTATTCTTTTGAAGGTAATCACTTTTTCTCTTTATATTTCTCTATTGTGTAATCATATACATTTAGTTTTGTTTAAAAAATTTATAGGGAGTAAATCTTATGATTCTTTAATATTTTTTAGTCTTTTAAAAGTTTTAACATTTAAATTATTCTTTTGATGGTAACACATCTTTCTCTTATATTTCTCTGTTGTGTAGTCACATGCGCACGCGTGCGCGCGCGCGCACACACACACACACATATAGGAGTTTTGTCTTCCTCTTTTCCATGAATAAACTATGTACACAAGAGGAAAGACGGTGTGCTTCTTGGCCACGTAGAGTATTTCCTTTTCCAATACTTTTATTGTTTTTGACTTTTTGGTTTTTATTTAATTTGAATTATTTGAAAAATATTGAGCCAGCCAATTAAATAGGGTTGAAAAAAAATTAAAATTAAAAGGACCGCGTGAAGCATGATAGGTATTATTGTAATTTGCTTTTTTTTTTTCTCTTTTAAGATTACAATATTATTGTTTAAATAATTACAAAATTGATGATTGTTTTTTCATCATTTAAAGTTTAGACCCGTTAAAATTTAAAACTTATTGTTTTATGGGTTCATGTACTTTTTTCTTTTTCTTATATTTCTCTTTTGAATAGTCATATATTTTTTGAATTGTTTCAATAAGTTATTCTTTTATTATATATATTTTTTGGCATTTTGGAAGTTTTAACATCTGAATTTGTGTTAGTTTTTGCAATATTTAAACATGTTTAGCTGATTTCAATGACTATACCATGTATTATTCTTTTGAAGGTAATCACTTTTTCTTTTATATTTCTCTATTGTGTAATCATATACATTTGGTTTTGTTTCAAAAATTTATAGGAAGTAAATCTTATGATTCTTTAATATTTTTTAGTCTTTCAAAACTTTTAACATTTGAATTATTCTTTTAATGGTAACACATATTTCTCTTATATTTCTCTGTTATGTAGTGCGCGCGCGCACACACACACACACACACACACATATATATAGGTGTGCGCGCCTAAATGAGGCTGTTGGGCCTGGCCTCACTTGGGCTCACAACTTACTTGTAACGTGGGTTTTGGATTTCCTACTTTGGGTCGTTCTCGGCCCAGAGACTCAATGAAGCTCCCCCTCCTTCCCTCTTTCTCTTTAACTCTCTCGCTCCCCTACTCTCTCGCACCCTTCTTTCCTATCCTCTGTTTCTTTGAGAATCTCTCAACAACCCCCTCTTCCTCCCCCCTCTTCTCATATTTATAGCTCTATATTAGTGGAAGGGTTATGATTACTTCCATTGCTAGTGCAATGGGAGGTCCAATGTTGTTAGTCATTAGTGGGTGGTTAGGTGGGAGTGGAGCGTGGTGAGCGTGGTGAGAGTGGCTTTGGATCTTGGTTCCCACTCCTGCAGATATGCTCGATAGAGGCATTCAATATGGCACTGCCGGGTATGCAAAGGGTATTGTGCTTGAACGCCGTTCTTTCTTCGTTGCTCGGGGGAGGTTTACCGAGCAAGGGCCGAACGGCCAAGCCTGGGTTCGCAGCTGGTATGGATTTGGGCTGGGCCTCTGGGCAGAAAAAGGTCAGGCTCGTGGGCCGAATCTTCATACCAGGGATCCAGGCCCAAATGGGTTCGGGTATAGAGTGCCATACATTAGCCCCCCTTGATTCGTGCCCGAACCTCGGCAGGAATCAAGGAATCGAAAAGGCGTTCGTCACCCAAGAAGTCCAATGATGGGAGGTACTCCTTGGGTACTCCAGAAGCTTCAGATGCTTATTAATGCGTTCTTAAAAGGCGTGTTGGATTTGGCCGTTCGGTTCAGTCATCATTATTACTTGACGGTTCGCGAACCGAGGCGGCACGGGCGTCAGTTGGCATTGGTACCCGTAAGGTCTGCTTCATTATTGCTAATTAATCCTCATTATTGCTGCCTAATCGTTGCTTACTTCCCTTTGGCCCCTATAAATAGTCCATTCCAAATCATTCTTCTACTTTTTCATTCTCCACTCTCTGAGTTCCCTCTCTGCCGTGCATTCATCCGTGCATTTATCCTTCAGCCCAAAATTCCTCCCTTTCTTAGAGCCCAAAGTAAGTTTTCTTCCTCTCTTCTTCTTTTTCCAAAATTTTCCTTCATTTTCTTTCTTTTTAGGGTTTGGGATGGGATACGCTTTTCTTCTAGATACAGTGGCGTATTGCCATGAGAGTGAAATCGCTCTCCACAGAGGGGGCAACACTGCCTTTTTTCCTCTGATGGCAATTCTGGAGGGTGGGGTTAGGTTCCCTGTGGACCCTCTCTTACTCAACACTCTTAGATATTATGGGCTATGTCCCGATCAACTTCCCCCCAACTTTTATTGGGTAGTTAGTTGTGTGAGTAGGTTGAATTAGATGTTCGATTTATAGTTAGACCATCATGATATAAACCACATGTACAGTTTATGTGGGAATAAGAAAACGAATTACTACTTAAAGGTTAGAGACATGAGGGTACGGCTGATATCCTGCCTTCTTGACTCAAATAGGAACTTTGCCGGGGAATTCGTCCGGGTGGGCGGCAATTGGTTTGCCGGCGAAATCCCCTATCCCCTCACGAGGTGCGAAGTGGGTTCGTTCCGATCATGAACTTGCCTTTATTTTCCATTCATTACTTTATGTAGTTGTACATTTCGTCGTAATGTACTTGCTTGTTCTGATACTCATTCGCCTTATATTTGTTCTTTCTTTTGTTGCAGACGACAGAGTGTTCGTCCTGGACATTAGGGTAGTGCATGTACGGGATTTAAACTTCGTGCTTAGGTCTGAAATTTTTGTTCATTCGGACGGACAGCTCTGAGCGTCCCATTTGATTCTTGGAGTTGATCCCGTATATTCTACTTGGCAAGCTTTTAGCCAAGCTTTATTAGTTGACAGTCCCCTTTTATCATACATTGACGTGTGGCACGCGAACTTCCTTCCCCCCAGATTCACAGTTGGCGAAGCCCGTGATATAGGTCCCCAGTACATTTGCTCTGACGAGCGTGAACCAGTGCGGGACGAGTATGCCGAACTTGTGTCCCGTGGGCACTGAGAACGGGCACACGAGCAAATTCAGTTTGAAGCCCCTCCCCAACCCGAAGCTCAAGTAGGCCCTGAGGCTCCCGTTCAGGAAGCCGAGGAAGTAATCAGCGAGCCTTCCAGCCACTTTGAAATTGAAACTGATCCAAGTGAAGACATGGTAACACGCAGGACGATGTCAATCAGCCGTTTCGTTCCCGACGCTAGACCTCCCGTACAGCAACAACCACCCTAGGGTCGTGGTCAAACCCCTCCTCCTCCGCCTCCTGCGCCAGCTCGGTAGCGGAAGAGGCCTCGTACGACCGTACAAACTCCCGGCCAGGGTGACAAGCCTACAAGGACTCCTCCCCAGCTATCTAGTGGCATAGTCATCCGTGAGCCTACAGTTTAGACCAGAACGCATGTGGCGTCCTCCTTTCGAGCCGCACAGGAGTGGCAGCCTGTGTTTCTACTAGATGGCAAGCCTCTCCCCTCTAATGCATGTGTTCGGGTGTGGGAAAAAGGGGAGGGGGGTCATGTGGCTCAATCTCTGGCATGCGGACTTCTTTTGCCCGAAGACGTGCACGCTTTTGAGGAGGGTACCGAGGATTCTATGGGGAGGAGGTTGCGGTGGCATACCATCGCGGTAAATTTTTGTTGTTATTGTCTTGTTTGTTTTGTTGTTGTTGTGTTTTTTTTTTTTTTTTTTAACGCTGGCTCGCTTTTCCTGTTTTCATGCTTATCATCGCCACTCAACCAGGCCACCTAGTTGGCATATATACTCGACGGACGACTAAAAGATCTTGCCGAGGACGCCAGCTGGGAGAAAGCCCTTAAAGATGTGGCCGAGGTGACAACTAAGGAGAAGGCTGCGGTTGCCATGACTGCGGAGAAAAAGGCTGCTACGGCCGAGAAAGCCAGAGCAGCTGCTGTAAAGAAGTATTCGGAGCTGCAAACCAAGCTAGGGGAGACTGAACTGAAATTGGCAGAGGCTGAGAGTGTGAATACTGCACGGGCTAAGGATTTGGTCGACCTAAGGGCAGCGCTAGACGCATGCGAGAGCAAATGGTACAACGAGGGATTTGTCGACGCAGAGAATTCTGCCGAGCCCGTTATTAGGGATGCCTAGAAGCTGGGCTTCGAGGAAGGCTGGTTGGCAACATTGCAAGCTTTGGGAGTCCCCTAGGATTCTCCCTTAAGGGATCCCGGCCAGATACCATTCCCGAACCCTGCTCCAGCCGTGCAAGATCCTCCTGGGCATGCTGACGAAGAGGAGACGACCAGTATGAGGGAGTTGGTGGAGCAGATTAACTCTCATGTGGAGATTGATGAAATGGAAGCCACCAGTAACCCTCTTGGCAGAGACCAGCTCGGCCAAGACCTCCTACAGCCTCCAGCAAACCCGCAGCCGACCGAGACCAGCACTCGTGCACAGCCTGCAGACTTTACAACGTGATTGCCGAACCAGACTTTTACCGTTTACTTTCGCTCTTTTCTTTATTTAAGCAATTTATTTTATTAAGCAAATTTGCCTATGCCATCGGGTTGTGGTGGCCTGAACAATTATTTATTTTCTGGTTTAAATATATATATGGTCATCAAATTTTGGTGACAAGACAGTGATTAATTTGATTAAGGTTTATTTTGCCAGACATTAACCATTACTGGTTTTGTGGGTGCTTGATACTATGCGGTTTGGCTATACATTTTTTATTCCTTGTGTATACATACCCCCCTAACCATTAGGTTGGGGGGAGTAGAGCGAATCGGGTCCTTGGCAGCTGGAAAATTCTTCGGCATACTTTTGCTTCCCTACATTAGATATGTGATGTAGGGGGCCGAGGTGCAGATTATCTGTTTTGGGTAATTTTAGCTAGGCGATTTTGTTGGAACTGAATGACAAGTTATTGGGATTCTGTTCTTTAAAATAATTTTTAAGGCTTCCACCTGCTCGGTAATGTCGATCGAACCGAGAATCAGGTTTCTTCCTTTTGGATAACTTTTAAGGTTTCCACCTGCTCGGTGATGTGGATTGAACCGAGAGTCATTTTTCTGTCCTTTGTATAACTTTTAAGGTTTCCACCTGCTCGGTGATGTGGATCGAACCGAGAGTCATTTTTCTGTCCTTTGGATAACTTTTAAGGTTTCCACCTGCTCGGTGATGTGGATCGAACCGGGGATCAGGTTTTTGTCCTTTGGATAACTTTTAAGGTTTCCACCTGATCGGTGATGTGGATCGAACCGAGAATCAGGTTTCTGTCCTTAGGATAAATTTTTAAGGTTTCCACCTGCTCGGTGATGTGGATCAAACTGAAAGTCAGGTTTCTGTCCTTTAGATAACTTTTAAGGTTTCCAACTGCTCGGTGATGTGGATCGAACCGAGGATCAGGTTTCTGTCCTTAGGATAAATTTTTAAGGTTTCCACCTGCTCGGTGATGTGGATCGAACCAAGAGTCAGGTTTCTGTCCTTAGGATAAATTTCAATAGTAGAATTAAGTATTTTTGCGCGGGTAATCACCACTATTCTTATTAGTAAAACATATACACGATGTTGCACTTAACTTACAACTTAGTGTTCAGCCGATCAGTGATAAAACTTCTTGAGGTTATGGACATTCCATGGCCGGGGTAATGGTCTCTCGTCTAGGTCCTTCAAGTAATACACTCTAGCGCCAGCAATGGCAGTAACTCGGTAGGGCCCTTCCCAAGTCTGGGCTAATTTCCCGACGTTTCTATCTCGCATACTCCCTACTGATTTCCTTAGCACCAAATCTCCAGCGCCGAACTCTCTCGTTTTTACACCTCGGCTATAACGCCAAGCAAGTTTTTGCTGATATTCGGCCAATCGTATAGTAGCTGATTCCCGGCACTCTTCCAACCAGTCCAAACGTTCCACCATCAGCTCACCATTTTAGGTGGGGTCGAAACCTTCTACTCGTGCACTGCAAAGGTTTACCTCGGTTGGTATCACTACTTTTGCTCCATACGTCAAGGAAAACGGAGTCTCACCAGTCGACCTCCTGGGAGTTGTTCGGTACGCCCACAAAACGTTGGGTAGCTCCTCAGGCCACCTGCCTTTTGCACCATCCAATCTTTTCTTTAGCCCGTTCAGGATCACTTTGTTCGTGGCTTCGACTTGACCGTTGCTTTGTGGATAGGCTGGTGAGGAGTACTTGTTTTTGATGCCGAGATCGCTACAAAACGTATGAAAAGCTTTACTGTCAAATTGCAGCCTATTATTAGGTATCAGTGAGTCTGGCACCCCAAACCTCGTGACTATGTTCCTCCATATGAACTTTTTGACATCCACATCCCGAATGTTAGCCAAAGCTTCTGCCTCGGCCCACTTGGTGAAGTAATCTACGGCCACCAATACAAACCTTCGATTGCTTGTTGCTCGGGGAAAAGGGCTGAGAATATCTAGCCCCCATTATGCAAAAGGCCAGGGACTGTTGATCGGATTAAGATGACCTACCGGCTGATGGATCAACGGGGCATGCTTTTGACACTATTCGCACTTTCGTACGTATTCAGCGACGTCCTTCTGCATCTGTGGCTACCAAAATCCCTTAGTCATCGCCCGATGTGCTAACGAACGCCCCCCACATGACTGCTAAATACTCTGTCATAAAGCTCGGCCAGAAGTTCACTTACCTTATTTGGGTGCAGACACAAAAGGTACGGCCCCCCGAAAGACCTCCGGTAGAGCTGGTGATCTGCCGACAACCAGTAACGGGGAGTTACTCGGCGGATCCTATTGGCCTCCTTTTGGTCGTCCGGAACGCGGTATTTGGCCAGGAATTCGATGATTGGATCCATCCAACTTGGCTCGGTCGTCACGACCACGGCAACACCCACCCCGTCAATACCGACACTATTCGTCACACTAATGCTCGGTTCATCTATTAGCTCTACTTTGATTAGCCGAGGAACCTCCTCCATCATCAACGACGCCAGTGTGGCTAAAGAATCAGCATGTCTGTTTTACGCCCGGCCCACTTGAGACACCTTCGTCGTGCTAAACTTGCTTATAATCTGCTTTGCCAATTGCAAGTATGCCTTCATCCGAGGGTCTCGGGCTTCAAAGGTTCCTTGGACTTGGTTAACAACAAGCCGTGAATCCGAATACACCTCCACATCCTGGGCTCCCATTCCCAAAACAATTCTCAACCCGACGACTAAGGCCTCGTACTCGACCTCGTTATTAGAGGCTCTAAACTCGAGCCTAAAAGAATGTTCCAACCGTATTCCTTCAGGGGTGATGATAACGAGCCCGGCACCGGACCCCAAGGCACTTGACGCTCCGTCCACAAATACCTTCCATGGGTGACTTTCCACATGACAAACCATCTCACCGTTCTTGGGAGAAAACTCTGCAACAAAATTGGCAAGGACTTGCCCCTTCACTGAACTGTGTGGCCTATACCATATGTCAAAGGAACCTAGCCAAATCCCCCACTTAGCTATTCGGCCCGTGAAGTCTGATCTCTTTAGCAACGACTGTAAGGGATACTCGGTTAGGACATACACCATATGGGCCTGGAAATAATGCGGCAACTTCCTCATGGCGTGTATTAGGGCTAGCACCAACTTTTCCAAAGGCAAATACCTTGTCTCGGCATCAACCAAAGTCTTACTGATGTAATACATGGGCTGCTGCACCCCCCGGTCACTGAGCAGCATGGCACTCACTGCATGTTCGGACACCGACAAGTACATGAACAGATCTTCCCCAGGCATCGGGGCCGTCAACATAGGAGCTTGCATCAAGTATTCCTTCAAATCCCAGAAAGCTCTATCGCATTCCTTATTCCATTGAAACCCTTTCCACTTCTTCAGAAGCTGATAGAATGGTCAGCAGTGATCAGCAAATTTGGAGATGAATCGATTTAGGGCAGCTAGCATCCCTGTCAACACCTACACCTCTTTCGGGTTGCTCAGAGGCTTCAGTCTTTTCACGGCTTCTATTTGATCTGGGTTTACCTCTATTCCCCGGTTAGTGATCAGGTATCCTAGGAATTTGCCGGCCCCCACACCAAAAGCACATTTCTCGGCATTAAGGCGTAACTTTTGTTGTCGAAGAACTTCAACCACCCCCCGGAGGTCCTTCATATGCTGCACCTCCTGCTTACTTTTCACCACCATGTCGTCGATGTACATTTCGACCGTCTGTCCTATTTTATCCCGGAACATCCTCGTCATCATTCGCTGGTAGGTGGCCCCGGCATTCTTCAACCCAAAAGGCATTACAACATAATGATAGTTGGCATCCGAGGAGATGAATACTGTCTTCTCTCGGTCCTCGGGGGCAAGGGCGATCTGGTGGTACCCCTGAAAGGAATCCAAGAAGCTCATCCTCGGGTGCCCGTACGTGGCGTCTACCAACTGGTCAATCTTTGGCATGGGAAACGGGTCTTTCTTCACCACCACGGTGTTCGC
Organism: Quercus aquifolioides; assembly: GCA_019022515.1. Classification (NCBI taxonomy): domain Eukaryota; kingdom Viridiplantae; phylum Streptophyta; class Magnoliopsida; order Fagales; family Fagaceae; genus Quercus; species Quercus aquifolioides. The sequence continues at coordinate 19,836,533 of CM032336.1, forward strand.
TAACCATTCTGGAAAGTAGATTTCTCTTATTGCCCCAGCCTCCTTCAGCCTCTGAACTTCCGCCTTTATTGCCTCAACATACTCCCTGGCTGATCTCCTTGGCTTCTGCTTCTTAGGAGGGAACGAGGAGTCTACGTTAAATCTATAAACGATAAACTCGGGATCCACTCCGGGCACCTGGTATGGACTCCATGCGAACACATCCACATTTTGTATGAGAAATAACAACATCTCTACCTTATCCTGACCTTTCAAGCCTTCTCCTACTTGGAAGTACCTTCCCTCATTCGGCAAAATTCTCACTTTCGCCATTTCCTCGGCACATCCAGCCCCCTTTTCTTCTTGTGAATCTTGTAATTGCTATAAAGGGATTCTCTTTGGCGGGTCCTTTTGCTCGGCCTGCTCCTTCTGGTTAGTTTGTCCTTTCTTCCAATTGACTATGGCAACTAAGCATTGTCTGGCCGTTTGCTGGCTTCCCCGTACTACAGCAATTCCCTGCTCGGTTAGGAATTTGACTTTTACATGCAGAGTGGACGGAATAGCCCCCATTGCGTGGATCCACGGCCTTCCTAATATCGCCGTATACAGGGAGTACGAAGCAACCATTGTAAATGTTACCACCACCTCCTTGCCTTCCATGCTCACAGGCAGAGAAATTTGCCCCTTAGGAACTACCATTTTTCCGTCAAATCCAACCAAAGGCATGACATTCTTCGAAAGGTCCTCGTTCCTCAATCCGAGCCCCCTGAATAGGTTCGGATACATCACATCGGCCCCACTTCCCTAGTTTATCATCACCCTTTTCACCAAGAAGCCGCCTATTCAGGTCGTGACTACTAACGCGTCATCGTGCGGTTGGATCGTTCTGTCCAAATCGTCATCACAGAAAGCAATTGGTTCTGGGCGATCTTCATCTTTTTTCCGAACGATTGCATATTCGGGCTACCTTCCACTTTTGCTACAGTTAACACCCCCTTCTTTCCTACTACGGCGAGGCTCCTCGGGGCAACATGGATAACCTTAATTATCCCAAGAGGCGGTGGAAGGGGGTTCCCTCTTTGCGGAGCGCCCTGCCCCGTTCCTCGGTCCCCTGCCTCTATCACAAACTCCTTCAAATACCTAGCCTTGGCCAGCTGCCCGAGATTGATCCCTCAATACTCGGCATTGCTCGGTAGTGTGGCCCTTATCTTTATGGTAAGTGCAGTATAAGTTTTGATTCCTCCTAGATGGGTCGCCTCCCATCTTGTTCGGCCACCAAAAATATGGCTCGTGCTTAATCTTGTCTATGATCCTGTGCACTGGCTCCTTAAACGTTACATTTACCTCCCCTACTTGTGCTTCCAGCTCCTGAATCCTCAGGTTCCCCCGGGCCCTGGGGGGGAAACCACTCTGCCGAGGACGATTTTGTATTGGTGCCTTACCCTTACTTTGAAGCCGGTCATCTTCTAGCCGTTTGTATTCTTCAATGCGCCTCATCAGCTGCCTCATGTCCTCGGGAGGCTTCTTTGTCAATGATTCCCTTAGTCCAGAATCCTCAGGTAGTCCCATTCTAAAAGTGCTTGCAACGATCTTCTCATTCCCTCCGCCGATCTCGTTGTACAGTTCCCAGTACTGGCTGGCGTAGCTGCGAAGGGTCTCCCCTACCCTCATTTTCATAGACAGCAATGCGTCTACCGGTTGTAGTACCCGGCTACAAGTTACAAACTGGATTTCGAACTCCTGTATAAGCTCGGCAAAATTGTGTATGGAACCTTTCCGTAACCCGTTAAACCATCTCAAAGCAGTGGGGCCTAGGCTTGAGGGAAATACCTTGCACATCAGCGCGTCATTATGGGTATGCAAAGACATCATTTGAATGTAGTGGCTGACGTGCTCTATCGGGTCTGTCTTCTCATCGTAAGAATTGAACAGAGGACGCGTAAATCTGTCCGGCATCGGGGCGTGCTCGATATCAGCTGAAAACGGTGACCGAGCAGCTCTGCGTAGTGCACGGCTCATTGTATCCATAGCCGCATTGTGGGGTCTTTGTTCTTCCGGGGAGTCCGAACCTCGATCTGCATACTCTCGTGAACCTGAACGGTCTTGTAGTTGGCGGGATTCCCGTGAATGGGAACGGTCTTGGCGTCGACGGGACTCTCGCGAATGTGAATGCTCTCGGCGATGGTGGGATCCAGACTGATTGGACTCTGTCTCATGTCGTTCTTCCCGGTACTTGGTCTCCTTTCTTGGTTATCTCGATTCATTCTGTGGTGCCTGTTCTCTGCTTCCAACTCCAAGTCCCTCACCAGCCTGCGCAGCTGTTCAAGTTCTTTGTCCCTTTTGTCAAATTTCCTGTGCCCTGAAGCACTGGATACAGTTTGTTATGTTTGATACGACCCCTCTCAGAGGCTGGACCGTTCTTCCTCCCGTTTGTGATCCCTATCTTCGCGCCGCTTCTGCCTCCATTCTCGCCAGGATGATCCCCGAGAAGATCCCACCGAGCCACTTTCAGCATCACTCCCAGAACGTCTTCCAGACATCTTCCTGCGCGCGAGTCTCGGCTGAACCACTGCCTCGTAGGAGATTCCCACAGACGGCGCCAATTGTGCGCACCTAAATGAGGCTGTTGGGCCTAGCCTCACTTGGGTTCACAACTTACTTGTAACGTGGGTTTTGGATTTCCTACTTTGGGTTGTTCTCGGCCTAGAGACTCAATGAAGCTCCCCCTCATTCTCTCTTTCTCTTTAACTCTCTCGCTTTCCTACTCTCTCGCTCCCCTTCTTTCCTATCCTCTGTTTCTTTGAGAATCTCTCAACAACCCCTTCTTCCTGCCCCCACTTCTCATATTTATAGCTCTATATTAGTGGAGGGGTTATGATTACTTCCATTGCTAGTGCAATGGGAGGTCCAATGTCGTTAGTCATAAGTGGGTGGTTAGGTGGGAGTGGAGTGTGGTGAGAGTGGCTTTGGAACTTGGTTCCCACTCCTACAGATATGCTCGACAGAGGCATTCAATATGGCACTGCCGGGTATGCAAAGGGTATTGTGCTTGAACGCCATTCTTTCTTCGTTGCTCGGGGGAGGTTTGCCGAGCAAGGGCCGAACGGCCAAGCCTGGGCTCGCAGCTGGTATGGATTCGGGCTGGGCCTCTGGGCAGAAAAAGGTCAGGCTCGTGGGCCGAATCTTCATACCAGGGATCTAGGCCCAAATGGGTTCGGGTATAGAGTGTCGTACAATAGGAGTTTTGTCTTCCTCTTTTCCATGAATAAACTATGTACACAAAAGGAAAGACAGTGTGCTTCTTGGTCACGTAGAGTATTTCCTTTTCCAATACTTTTATTATTTTTGACTTTTTGGTGTTTATTTAATTTGAATTATTTGAAAAATATTAAGCTGGCCAATTAAATAGAGTTGAAAAAAAATTAAAATAAAAAAGACCACTTGAAGCGTGAATGTAATTTATCTTTCTCTTATATTTCTCTATTGTTTAGTCATATATATATATATATTGTTTCAATAATTTCTAAGTAGTTTATCATTTGATTCTTTAAATTTTTTGGTCTTTGATCATATGTTTTAATATCTGAAATTTTGAATAAGCCATTGCACGTTCAAGCAATGACTTTTTCATCAAACTGTAACACAAATTGAAGTAATACAAGAGCAAATCATGCAATGGTGTAGTTTTTTAATCAATTTAAGATTTTATAAAATTATTTTAATTTACCTCACAAATAGGTATATTCCCGTACATAGTACGAGTTAGCGACTAGTTAATAATTATTCTTATTATAACTATAATAAATTTATTATAGCTCATAGTATTTTTGAAAATATCTAAACTTTTAAAATAATTTATATGTGATTCTTACATTTTATATTTCTTATTCTCACTAATATAAAAATTACAAACTATAATCAAACGTATTAGAAAATCAACTAATAAACCAACAATATTTTTATTATTGATAAATATAACTAAAAGTCTAAAACAATAAACACGGGTTTGTTTTCAAAAAAATAAAAATAAGCACAGGTTTCAAAAGAAAATAAACATTAAGAATTAATAAAATATAAAATGAAAGAGATTAAAAATTTAAGTGACGCCCACCGCACCTACCTACACAGTACACTACAAACTACGGTAAGCCCCTTGCCCTAAGCCAGACCTAGCAAAAGCATACACCAGTAGTTTATTTCTGCAAAGAAAACGACACCGTTTATGCTAATTGCTAAACCCTAAACCTTTTTCATTCACTGTCCTCCATTACTCTAGGGGGGAAAAAAAAAAAAAAAAACGCCGAGGCCAGAAACGCAGCACCGGCAACACTCTTACACGTATACTCTCTCTCTCTCTGAGTTCAATGGCTTATTTTCATGATTTGAATGGCTTAATATTTATTTAATTTTTATTTCACTCATTTTATACAGTAACGAAAATTAGGCTATTTCAATTTTTAGGGCAAACCAGAAGGGAGAACCTGATTGATTCTAAATGCTCAAATTGAAGAAACCCGATTACCCGGTTGCCATTGCAACCAAAACCAAGTTCGAGGACAGCGATGAACACGAATCGTCCTCTTCTGAACATGTGAGAAACCCTAAACACCTGCGCTTTTTCTTTTTTTCTTTTTTCAATTTTCCAATTGAAAATGTTCCAGGTTCGATGATTGTAAAAAAAAAAACAAAATTTTTCATTTATAAAGCTTTGAATATTGAAAAATATTGTGGTTTTTTTTTTTTTGAATAATAGGAGGATAGCGATGAGCATGAATTGTCATCTTCGGAAGATGTGAGTAACCCACACAAAAATTTTTAATTTTCAAGTTCAATTTTTGGATATATATATATTTTTTTCTTTTCAATTTATGGTGCTTTGAATAATAGGAGGAGCAAGAGATAGAGCGGGAGTTGGCGGATGTGACATTCGAACAATTGCAAAAGGCGCGTTCAGATGGGTCACATTCGGCGTATAAAATGCCAAATCAAGAAAAGAAACCTGGGCGGGCGAACAAGAATAGGTATATGATATTTTTGTTTGTGGCTTTGTGAAATTTGTTATTTTGTTTTTAAGTAGTGTGTGTGGAAGTAGTGGGCTTATTGTTGGAATTGTGTAAAGGCCAATGGAGGCGAGTTGCAAGAAGCCGGTTGGAAGGCTTAGAGAGGTGGTTCAAATTCCTAAGAAGGTGAGTTTGATGAAGTTAATGTTGTTTTTTTGTGAAATATTTGTGTTATTTTATTGATGATATTGTTGAGGCAGTCTTCAGCTTTATGTTTATGTTTTTGAGTTGAAAATTATTGAGATTTTTTTTGCTTTATAATTAAATTGGATATTTTTCTATTAAGTGCTCTGTGATTTGTTTGGCTGCCAATGCTTTTTGGAAGAAAAAAAAAGGATAGAATGCAGGCACTTTCTGTGCTTGAATTAGAGGCTTTATACATTCACCTGTGAAATCTGACAAGCAAATAGGGCTTCAATTGAATGTGTTTTAAACTAGGATGCGCGGACACTTGATTTGGGGTGTTGTACCCATGTCGTAACGGTGTCCTATTTGCCGTATCATGTTACAATTTTTCAAAAATTGCTTGTGTCGCCATATTGTACCCATACCTGTGTCCGTGTCCGTGCATCCTAGGTTTTAAATGACAAATTGGGCACATGGATTTCTAATTAAACGGAATCAAATGCTTTTAAGGACTGTAGTTGTTATCCTTGGTAGAATAACTTTGTGTCAATGGTAAGTTTCAGCCAGCAGCAACAGGGCATGCATGTCTTCCATTGATCTATGATTATTCAAGATTGTATATTCCTAAATAACTAGTAGGCAGCCAATGGATTGCATAGTTCCTTGATTTTTTGTTTTTTATTTTTATTTTATTCCTAGATTCTGATGCTCAATTTTTAGCATGTTCATAATGATACATATTTTACTCTTTTGTGTTTCTAAAAAGGGTATTATTCTCCCTTTTGCTATGATGGGACTGGTCAAAATTGGTACTCTTGGAATCTGACATGGAAATCACATCTCATGTTCGACTAAACATCTTACCAAGAGCCTTGTAGCTCAACTAGCACCTCGTGGTGTTTCCAATAAAGATGTTCATGGTTCAAATCCCCACTCCCCCAACTATTGAACTATAAATAAATAAATAAATCTTTTAGTAATCTTAGTAGCATGTTTATATAAGCTCATTACTATTGATGGGTGTGCCAGATGACATTGATATTTCATTATCTTCAGGTTGTACGTGACCCCCGTTTTGAATCTTTATGTGGTACATTTGATGATAAGCAGTAAGCCCCCTCTCTCTGTCTCTCTATGTGTGTGTGTGTGGCTTTGTGTTCATATTTTGTTCCAATACTTCATGATATTTTATTTTCCCTCTCCCCCCCTCTCCCCCGTGGCGGGCAGTTCATTGATGAGGTTCTAGTTAAAAATTACTGATGTGAGGTTTTCAGTACTTGCCAATTTTTATTGTAGATCATGACAATGAGCTCTTATTCAAAGGACACCTTCTCCCCTTGCAAGAGCAAGGTGGAGTTCATGTATTCAAACCCCTTGGTTGTTTGTGTAATTACGAGTAAATAAAATATTGTAGATCATTTGCATGTTGGTTGTCTTCTTCCAAGCTATGGCTTTTCTGACTAAGATGGAAATCTACATCTTCCAGTTGTTTCTTTAACGTTTCTATTGCAAGAACTTTTGTTTTATAGATAATATAAATTGGATCTTACAGGTTTAGGAGCAAATATAATTTTCTGTTCAAGAAATATCTTCCTGATGAAATAAAGGTAATCTTTTATTTATTTATTTATTTATGAAGTATGTGCGACTTTCTTATAAATCTACTTGTTAATTACTCTTCTGTGAAACTTTTTTTTCGGTATAACAGGAAGAAGAGAAGAAATTATCCAAATCCAAGGATCCAATTGCCGCCAACAGATTTGAACACAGCATCACTTGGATGGTAGGTGCCTAACCCTTTTGGAAAGAAATGTAACTCTAATTCTAGTTATTTTTCTCACCTTTTTTTAGGTTAGTAACTCACTCCATAATACTTGATTCAATGACCTTGCCCACCACCCCATTTTTATGGGTGGTGGAGTGCCCTTTGAACCCTTTGAACTAAAGGCCATTGGCCTGTCATTTATCTTGCCATGTTTATTATGTATTCCTCTAAATTTTTATTTGTCCCATACAGATGTTAGTGCATTTACTAATGTTTTCTTACTGTTGATCATGTGCTGAAAGAGAGGTAATCTTCCTGCTGAAAGAGAGGTAAGCTTTTGAATTTATGAATTATGTGATTTTTGTTTACAGTTTCTCATCCTTGTGTGTTAATTTCTTTTTTCTGAACTTTATTTTGGATATGACAGAAATTGCGGAAGCAATTAGCAAAATCAAATGATCCAGAAATCGTTGGTGAATTAAAGAAACACATCTCTTGGATTGTAAGTGCTGCCCCTTTTGGAATAAAAATGCACCACTGATTATGGTTTCATTTCAGAAATTTGTAATTCCTTTAAATTTTGTTCTCTCTAGAAATATTAGTGCATTTAAAAAAATTGCTTTTCTTTATGGTTTGTGCTGCTTTTTGTGTCATCTGTCTTTTCAGGATAAGCAATTAAAGTCCGAGTCCAGTCAGCATACTGATTCCGCAATTCTGGCTGAACACAAGAAGAAAGAAAGAGAAGCAGCAAAGAAAGGGAAACAACCATTTTATCTCTCAAAAAGTACAGTCATCCTCCTCAATCTCTTCCTCTCTCTATCTCTCTCTCTCTCTATATATAAATACATATGTGTGTGTGTGAGCATTTGTCTATGCTTCTTGGAAGCATATCTAATGCAGTCAGGAGTGCAATGGGATCAGGAGTGCTTCTTGGATTCACTTTAATTGTACATTGAAGCATTAGTTTCTTACAAGGAAATAGAGGAAAAACCTCTTCTTGGGTTCTTAAGAGAACTTATAAGCCAAAAGCTAACTTTTTTTTAATTGATAATAAAAGTCAAGATGTTACATGAATCTCATAATCTTCCATCTATAAGGACAAAACCCTAAAACTCTATAAATTATTAATCAGAACCCTTTATTTAGACTAATCCTATCCATTCATACAAAAAATAAATGAAGAAGGCCCAAATACCATTAAATAACCAAATAAACTAGGCTGCAGTACCACTACAGAACCTGTGAACATTTGTTTTGTTGTTGCTGTTGCTGTTGTTGTGTTTTTTGTTTTTTGTTTTTGTTTTGTTTTTTTTTTTTTTTGGTGTCCTGCACTCATGTCCCATATGGAGAAGCAAATTATTCACAATCTTTTTAAAGTGACGATCTCTTGGTCTTAGCTATGTTAAAACAGGTCTGATAGACATCTGAAAAACCCAGAATTAAATTAACCCCAAACACTTGCCTTAGATTACATGGCACTTAGGCCTATGTTTTAAGCGATTGGCTTATGTTGATAATTAAAGCTTGTGAATCAAACTGCTCAGACTGGTTAATCTGAACTCTTCTCTTATTTATTGCTGAGAAATACAAAGTTCAATGAAAATGCATGGTGAGCATGGTTGAATAGTGTTGGTGCTCATGCTGGTCTGTTATTGGTAGTGTGGGGCATTGCATTGATGTCACGGTAATGCTAGAGATGTGGTGGTTGAGATATTTATTGTTGCAACAATTTGTCTGGTTTTGGAAAAGTTTGAGTGTGCTTGGGGATTGGTGATGGTAGTAAGCTGTGCCAAATGAATAAGTTATGTTTTTTGAGGCAATTATTCATGTAGTATGTGGAGAGAAATTATGTGGTTGTGCTTAGGTATTTCCAAGGTGCATTACCATACATTTGTTTCTATGTTAACACTTCTAAGATGCTGTGCTAATGGCGTGCACCAAAAGGAATAGCCTAGCCTACCAGTGGTCTATTTAACTTGACTTGGGTCTGTTATTTGCAGGTGCAATCCGAAAGCAAAAGCTTATTGGAAAATTTGAAGATCTCAAGGTTCCTTTTTCACTTCTTGTTATGATGATATGGAAAATTTATTGTGTGAACTACAACTGGTTTAGTTTACTAATGAATATTTTTATATTTGCACAGGCTTCTGGCAAGCTTGACTCCTTTATTGAGAAAAGGAGAAAGAAGAATGCTGCAAAGGACCATAGATACATGCCATTTCGCAGGTCCAACAACAGCGAGCAACAAAATTAATGGTCTCGCAAGTTTTGGTTGCTTTAGAGATACATATGTATATAGATCCTTCCATCTTGTTTAAGGTGGAACATCTCCACTTTGCAGGGGCAGTTGGGTTGAGAGTTTTTTGGTCATCTGATGCTCCTTTTGGGAGTTGTACTGCTACTTATGATTCCATATTTTTGTCCATGCTTTTTAGATTTCCTTTTGCTTTGTAATTTGGACATGTTTGTATTTCTATGATCTTGTTTATTTGGTTCTCATCACAAGTTAGATTGATCAAAGAAGCATAATAAATTTTATTTCAGAATTTTCATTTTTCCATATTTCAATTTTGAGTTCATCTTACTTATTTTCTTTTTGAATTTGGTCTTTAATGGAATGGAGGATGTAATTTTGGCTTAATGTAATCCCTAAAGCTTAAATAGCATGTATAAAAATATGGACAAAGTTTAGTTACAAAATTGTTTGTACTCTTAGACTATAACTTTACTCAATATTTTGTCATTGGAGGTAAATTTTGACAAATCTACCATTAGATTACATCTTTATCTTATATCTTATATGCATGTAAAATTTTTAGAAGATTAAAGATCAATAACTATGTCATCAATAAATTGTTTAAATTGCAAGTTTTTGTAGTTTAAAATTATATATAAAATATAAACTTATAGATCATATAATAAATAATATTCAATTGACATAAAATTAAACATGTGTATTAAAAACATAAAAAAACATACAATTTAACGGTTAAATTTTCAAAATATATAGTAATATTTATTTTATTGAGTAATATTATAGTCTAAAGCTACAACTAATTTTTTAAATAAACTTTATCCTCAAAACACCATCATCAATAGGATATACAACGAGGTTTAACAAAAACATGACAAAACACAAGACGACCTTCACAGGCACAGCCATGGCGGTTCTATACAAACTCTCACCTCTTTCAACTTCTCAAGGTTTAGCATTTTTTTTTTCATTTCTTAAATAAAATTTTATTGCCTTTCTTCTCTTTATGTTTTGGTTTCATATTTTGACCTCTTTAATACTTTCATTGACGTTGCTTTGAATAAATATTTTTCCCGGACAGTGGAAAAATACAACATTTTTCGTTTGGGCTTTAATTGTTTTGACTTTTGACTAGAAAAATGGTTATTTGGATGCTGAGAAAAAAAAAAACTATAAACTCCAATCAGTGGAGCCTGATATAATGGCATAAGGTTTTTTAGTTGATTTATAGGAAAGTTTGAGGAGAAGGAAGGATGTTAAGAATGCAAGTGATTGCATGAAGAGTCGACCTGTCGTCTTTATCTTGTTTGTTTGTTAACGGCATGTCGCACAGCTATAATCCAGTTATACTACAAATCGTGTGAAAATACGTTGTTTGTATTCTTTGAAAATACGTGTAATGTTGCTTTAATACTGAAAACTATTGTTCAAACTACAGTAACAAACGGCCCTTAGTTTCAGTCAGTTAAAGCAGTTAGGAAGCTTTTAGATGTTCAGTTCAGTTTGTTAGAGATTAAGCCGACATTTTTTTTTTTTTTTTTTTTCAATTCTCAGGCCAACGTTGATGTGTAAACTCCAGCCCACCAAGCAGAAAGAGACAATTCCCAACATTCTCAGTCTCTATCTTTCCAAAACTTGTCAGGCACTCCTTATTGCCTCTCAATTTTGACATCAAACAATCCCAAACATTCTGTCTTTTCTTCAAGATTGGGCTGATATCCTGTGTTCCAACCTTTACGTTCAACTTGATCTCAATCACTAAGCTTACCCACAATCTGAGTTGTTGCATCATTTTCTTATCTAATTATTGTTTCATACAGGACCTTTTGCTGTGGAGGATGATTGGTCTGCGTAAGGAGAGATAGATGGTCTAGACATTCTGCAGAAACTAAACTTTACTTACCCCACTGCATCATCAATTGTCACTGCACAAACGCCTGCTGTGTTTGCTGTCAACAACTCATCCTTAGTCTTTGGCATTGTAGATTAGGACACCCTTCTTTTTCTAGAATAGGCCATTAGAGCATCTTCTACCACTTGCTCATGATTCCAATAATGAGAATTCTCATTGTACATTTTGTCCTTTAGCGAACAGAAAAGGTTACCTTCTCCTAATGCAATTCATGTTTCAGCTATTCTTTTGCATTGGTCCATTATGATATTTGGAGTTCTTTCTCTACTGCCATGTTGATGGTTTTAAATACTTATTAACTATTGTTGATGATTGTACCCATGCTAATTGGTCTATTTAATGGAGCATTTGGGGCTTTGGGATGGGTTAAAATGAATTTTCCTTCTGCCCCTCCAAAACCTACTCCTAACAAGTTGCTGGCTTTTCAGCCCTTGCATGCTGGCATTTTCTCTTACTGGTAAAGGGGCTGCTAGTTGTAGCGCGCAGTGTACTAGTAAAATAGGAAAAGCGGATTGAGAGAAGAGGCATGGGCATCGCCTCTCGGTCCCCCCCCCACCCTTTCCTTTTTTACAAAAATTCTGGTTGGTTTAGCGTTATGTAAAATTTTGTTAATGGAGATTATTGCTATACCATGTTGTGTGGATATATGTATAATTTTTCAAAGTTGGTAAGTAAATGTGTGCCATGATGTTGAGGTTTAGGAATATGAATTCTTTTAAATGAAGACTATGAATTCCTGCTCATGGTTTTGTCATTCCAGATCCTATTTTCAATGTCTTATGTTTCTTGTTTTTGGATAATTTATTATTTTTTGTTTTAAATTGATGGGTAGTTCTTAGATTTTGGCTTTCTCTTCTACTTTATTTTTTGTCATTGTTTGGTGTCAATTCCATCCTTCGTATGCTTTCGTTGTCAACTTGTTCCTGTGGCAGTGTGTGTTAGGAACCTGCCCTGGTATCATGGTGCATTATGTGTGCTGTGCTGCTGCTCAATGGAGGTGCTAATTATGTTAATGCTACTATCATGGCCAGTATTGTTTTGGCTATTGAATTGTGTAACCTGCTGTGCTGATGCCTGCTGTACTGGTGCTGAAATGCTTGGCATTGAGTATCTGGCTGAGCTGATACCTGCTGCTGATATGCCACAAGCATTAGGTTAGGAGACTTAACACTTGAGAGCTGCTGCCTGCCCTATCTACTGAGTCTTGTGGTGGTTGTACTAAGCTGTTTGGAGAAGCTAAGGATGAGAATGCAAGTGTGCATGAGTCTTGTAACAGATTAGCATTAGGCCATGTGTGTAACTGATTTAGCATGTGCTGTATTAAAGGGCTGTTAGGTAATTAGGGGTAGTTGTAAATCAAGGAAGGGGTTTCATAAGCAAACTAGCATTATTAGATCACTTAAAGTTTTCCTTCCCTGATTAATTGATAGCATATATCTATCTTTTTTTCTAGGCAGAGGCATTTTTGAAATACTTCCTAAGCTTAATAAAATTACATTTGATAGTGTGATTGATGAACTATTGTTTCTCAATTTTCCACTTGAGTGTAGATTGCCTTCTGGGTTGATGATGTTAGAATAGGGAAAAACAATTCAAGAGAGTGTCTATGAGCAACTGCATGTTCATGAGAATCAACTGCATATTATTTACGCTCATGATTTGAAGGTGAGTCAAAGGCCACTTCATGTGAAGTCAGTGGTTTATGATTTGTATTCTTCATGTTGCACTAGTTCAATGCAAAATGCTATATAGGATGGTGCTGTTTGTATAGCCTTTTTTTTTTTTTTGGTCCCTCCAGATACTATGGGAATCTTGTTTGCTGCGTCATGAAGAACTTTTGCCCAAACATTTGTTGCGTCTCAGTTATTCTTGTGCACTTTATTTTCCTGAGTGGTTCTATGTTATCCCTCTCGACCTTCAAATATGTCATATGATCCATTACTTATTCTTCTCATCAGTAACTTTGGATCTAATGATCATGCTGTAACTTAATTCTTAATACATGCCTTGGTTGCAGATCAATCAGTTGATTCATTCTGCACAGAAGTATCAAAACAACAATAATGGTAGTGGAACTGTTGGTGTCTCCAGATGATTTACAAACAAATTGTAACAAGTGAGAAATTAATGTTGGAGAAATTTTATGCATTATGACCAGCCTTACCAGTTTTGTATGTCATTCTTTGTGCCTTTAGTTGAAGGACTAATGATGTTTTAATGTCCTCTTTGTTAAATAAGAAGTTGATAGAAAGTTACAGAGACCAACAATTGTGAGAATTGTATTCCAAAAAAAGGCTTTCATGAGACAATAAGAAAACTAATTTTATTCTGTAAAATTACACATCTGTATGTTTCTAGATACTGCAGTGGGCAAGGGGTAACTCTTGACAATCATGTTATTCAGTTTGTTCTCTTTATAATTGAACCTGGTGACGTTTTGAAATTCAGTTTGACAGTCATGTTATCTGTGCATGGTCGGCATTGTTGACCTTCAGAAATTTATAATGTTAATTGAATAGTTGTAAGTTCAAATTATATATGCTGCTTAAGTTATGCTAGAAATTTGAGCTTTGAGAGATCAAGGCCATGGAAAATTAGTTGTCCCCCCCCCCCCCCCTCCTCTCTCTTCTTTATTACCCCTTCCCCCTCCACTAATTAGGAGCTAAATGCAATTAATCATGAGTACATCTTGTTCTTGATCACTTATCTTACTGTAGGTTCCTGGTGACGGGTTGTCATCTTGCAAGAACTTTGGAGTTAAAGCTGGTTGAGGACACAGGATTTTCCAGAAGATACACATGGTGTTTGCAGGTATATCTCAAGTCTCAACAACTCATTTTGCTTAAGCTTTGAAAATAATTTCCATTATTCTGATAGGTTCATAATATATTCCTATTATAATTGTTTAACAGATTGCTGAGGTTGTCAATAGTATGAAAGATTTAATGACTTTCTGCCGGGATAATGACATCAGGCCAATGGGTAAGTAGTTCTCACATCACATGCTGCAGTGATAGCATGCAATACTGTCCCCTCTCCCCATGAATTATGGATCATTACTTAAAAGAAAAAAGAAAAAAAAGGCACACACCCTTTTAGATTGTTTCTTGAGTTCCTCTCCCCATTGGCCTTCTTTTCTATTGATATAATATCAATAATCAATTGTAGAGAGCTCGAAAAATTATTCCTGAGAAACAACCACAACTAATCCCTGGAAAAAAAAATTAAAAGAAAAGGTGGGTATAAGGTGTGCTCAATGCCAACCAACTGAAAAAGATAAGTTGATGGCTACTTTTACTGCTCCCGCCTCCCAGCAGTAATGTGAATGATAGTCTAAAGATGATCAACTGAGGACATTTGACTAGCGAAGAACAGGCAGCATCAGTACTGCCAGGTTATTGCAACAATTTTCTGAGATAGAACTCCTTGGCCTCAGAGTAAACAGGGTAAGGCAAGAGAGTTCTTCAAATGTGTCTAACCACAGTGCACCTTGTTAAACTGTATAGAGGCCCTAAAACCTCAGTTCAGGACTAATCCAAAACTCACCAATTGATGGCTTGTCAAGCAATCTCAATGTTTCTATTTATTTCTTGGAGAGCCGGATTATACATACAGGATCATACCATCCAAAAGACAAGGCAGGAGATGGTCAACAAAAGACGAAAAGCGAATGGGAATACTGCGGACAGAGTCAACCGCTAGATCAACCGAAGTACAGTTGTTGACTTGCCAACAAGAAGCAGAGTGATCGATATTTTTCAAAACAGTTAAGTTCTGGGAACTGTTCAGCAACTGTGGCTGCCCTAGGAAATGCATTGCGTAGTAGTGCAGGGAGGATCAGCAGCTAGGAGCTATCTTAATAGTGAATTTCATGGCAACAACTTCAACAAGAAGAGAGAACCAGAGGTCCCAGAGAAGCATCTTCTGCCTGAAGCAATTTTGAACAGTATTCCTGATTGTCATGAAAAAGGAAAGTTCAGTAGCAGCAGTGGTGGTGATATGTGCCATGGATGGAAGGCATAACCATTTTTGGGGTTATTTTCTTGTGGATAAGACAGAATGTTGGGAAGTAGCTTAGCATGTACAGGGAGCCCTGAAGCAGTTTTTATGGGCCCTTTTGATAATATCACATCAAGTGAAGATCACTTATAAGCTACTCTTAGGCTCCACTTGGGAGGAGGGAATGGAATGGAAAGGAATAAAAAGAATAATTTTAGAATATTCTTCCCTTCTCTTGTTTGGGAGTTTTAATGGAGGGAATGGAAAGTCCATTCCCTTGTTTGGGAGTTTAAGTAGGAGGGAATGGAATAGGTAGGAGGGAACACTCATTCCTTTCTATTCCCTTAAAACCTTAAATTTTCATTCCCCCCGAAATTGGGAGGAATGGGAGGGAATGGAATTAGATTTAATGATTTTTTTACTAAAACTCCCAAAATACCCCTATATATTCAACCCTTTATTTTAAAACAGGGGTTTAATAGTAATATTGTCATAAAATGATTCCATTACATTCCCTCCATGTTGCTCCCAAACAAGATTACTTACATTCCATTCATTTTCATTCCTTTCCATTCCTTTATTTTAAAACATCCAAACAAGGTTACTTAATTCCATTCCATTTCATTCTTTTCTATTCCTTTCCCTTACTTAAATACATTTCATTCCATTCCATTCCTTTCCATTCCCTTATGATCATCTCATTCCATTCCATTCTATTCTCTTATGAACTTCCAAGCGGAGCCTTAGAAACTTTTGAGTACCATGAGTTGGTAAGGTCTGCAGTCTGCACCTTGGTCATAATCAATGTTTACCCGTGTAATTTCATACCCTCACAATCTTAAATAGCTTTGATGATATATATGACATCACACCATATATCTTTTGGAATCGTATTCAAGAGGTTTAAATTATATTAGGCAAAAAGTCATTTTTAATCCCTACATTTTATTTTTATCGCTTTTAGTCTCTATCTTAAAAAACGTTTTTCGTTTTGATTCCTGTTATTATATTATAAACGAAAAAAACTGACGTGACAAACGACAGAAATAAATAATACTAAATTAATGTTCACATGGTCTAAATTAATAATAAACAATATTTTTTGACATTAAAAAATGTCACGTCAACATCTAAATTAAAAAAATTAATTTATTAATTTTAACTAAATAAAAAAAATTAAAAACAGAATTAAAAACTAAAAATTATATAAATTAAGATCTAAATATGTCTTGAACAAGACAAATCCAGATTCAAGAACATAAATCTAGAAATTCAAAAAAAAAAACCAGTGAATCAAAACCCAGCCAAATCGAGGACAAAACATCTAAATCATCCAACATCAACAACAAAACAACATAGAACCAATCAGACCACAGATCATCAACAATCCCTATAGAAAACCCAATCATCAACCCAAAATCCATAAATTACATCATCAAACCAGAAACCGGTGCCAAATCAAGAACACAAACCCAGAAATAAAAAATAAAAAAAAAATTTGAGATCTAGCCGGCGTTAAATCGAGCTTGACGGCTTTGCGAACAACCTCCTTAGGTTGAGGAGCTAGGGTTTGATTAGGCGCAGCGGAAATAGAGTGAGGAGCTCCGAAAACGATCCCATCGTCGTCGTTGCTGCTCTTTAGGTTGAGATCGATCGGACGGTGGAGAGATGGTGGCGCAGGCAACGGTTGGTGAGGCTGCGAAGCAGAGGATAACGACGACGAAGAAGCAAAAGGTCTAAGCACGTCCGTGTACAGATCTCCGAACTCGTCCTCGTCTTCCATTAGAGAGAGAAAGAGAGTGTTTCTTTCTTTCTTTCCTTCTTTTTTTTCTAGAGAGAGAAACAGAAGAAGGGTTTTGAGTTTTTGTGAAAGGTTGTGTGAAGCAATGTGTTTGTGTTAAGAGTGAGTAATAACAATGTTACGCTTTTTTTTTTCTTTCTTTCTTTTTTTTGTTTACGCCTAATAAATTGTCCAGATCTGAAAGAGAAGCACAGAGGATCCGGGTTTTTTTTTTTTTTTTGGGTTTGTTGAGGATTTGTGGTTTGATGATGTAATTTATGGATTTTGGGTTGATGATTGGGTTTTCTATGGGGATTGTTGATGATCTGTGGTCTGATTGGTGTTATGTTGTTTTGTTGTTGATGTTGGATGATTTAGATGTTTTGTTTTTGATTTGGCTGGGTTTTGATTTACTGGTTTTTTTTTTTTTTGAATTTTTGGGTTTGTGTTTTTGAATTTGGATTTGTGTTCTTGTTCAAGACACACTTAAATCTTAATTCATATGATTTTTAGTTTTTAATTCTGTTTTTAATTTTTTTATTTAGTTAAAATTAATAAATTAATTTTTTTTAATTTAGATATTGACGTGACATTTTTTAATGCCAAAAAATATTTTTTATTATTAATTTAGGTCACGTGGACATTAATTTAGTATTATTTATTTCTGTTATTTGTCACGTCAACTTTCTCCGTTTTTGATGTAACGGCAGGGACCAAAATGAGAAGCGTTTTTCAAGATAAGAACTAAAAGTAGTAAAAATAAAATGTTGGAACTAAAATAAAAATCGCTTGAAAATATAGGAACTAGATGTTTTGTTTTTGATTTGGTTGGGTTTTGATTTACTGGTTTTTTTTTTTTTTTTAATTTTTGGGTTTGTGTTCTGGTTCAAGACACACTTAAATCTTAATTCATATAATTTTTAGTTTTTAATTCTGTTTTTAATTTTTTTATTTAGTTAAAATTAATAAATTAATTTTTTTTTAATTTAGATATTGACGTAACATTTTTTAATGCCAAAAAATATTTTTTATTATTAATTTAGGTCACGTGGACATTAATTTAGTATTATTTATTTCTGTTATTTGTCACGTCAACTTTCTCCGTTTCTGATGTAACGGCAAGGACCAAAATGAGAAGCGTTTTTCAAGATAAGAACTAAAAACAGTAAAAATAAAATGTTGACACTAAAATAAAAATCGCTTGAAAATATAGGAACTAAAAGTAACTTTTTGCCATTATACTATTATCTTCGGACTTAAATAATAAAGGATTTGAGTAGATGGTACCGTTATTTTTATTTTTTTTTTGATAGAAGATGGTACCGTTACTTGAACAGACAAAACAGGACGACTCCATTTCATGCATGGGCACTGGGCAAGTAGAGCAAGGCCTTCAGTAAACTATTCAGACTAAAATTCCATGTTCAGAAGAATAAAAGCAAGCGGAAGTAACATTCCTTCTTTTGAGCATTTTGTTATATTCTTGCCCTTATATAAAATTTTGATATCTGTTCCTGGAGTAGGGGCCTAGGACTCTAGAATTTCACGTTTGCAATACCACTGTAAAACTAGCAACTACAAGGAGCACTAAAATGCTGCTCAAGGCCAAAGAAAAATGCAGCCAAAAAATTAGAGGTTAGATCACTCATATACATTAATGAGCTTTTAACTCAAATAACTCAAGACTAATCAGAACTACGTACTAGAAAAAACGTTCAGAAGATTTAAGGCGTAAATGCAATTTTCGTCCCTACATTTTGGGGTCATTTTTATTTTGGTCCCTACATTTCTATTTTACCACTTTTAGTCCCTATTCCAATTAACGCTTGTTATTTTAGTCCTTTCCGTCAGCCAACAGACGGAAATAGCTGACGTGGCTAACGGACTGATTAAAATATTATTAAAAATCCAGCGTGGCACTCATCACCCATGCCACGTCAGAATTTTAAATATTAAAAAAAATCTTGTCAGAAAAATAATTAAAATAAAATTCTAAACTTGATTTTAAAAAATAAAATAAAATAATTAAAATAAAATTTTCTTTTCTTTTTATTAATATTTCGGAAATGTTCATGTTCTTCTTCCCAAAACGTGACTGTTCATCTTCATTTTCTTAGCAAATTAATCATTGTTTTATTTTCTTTTCTCTGTTTTTCTTGTATTTTCTTTAAAATTAAAATTCTTTTCTCTGTTCTTTTCTCTGTTTTTCTTGTATTTTCTTGTTCTTTATGTTTGCACATTAAAATTCAAAATTCAGTTCAAACAATAATCAACCAATATCAATAGATCTATATATCTGAAATTGAACCTAGAAACCGAACCTAGAAATTTGAACCCAACGGACACCAATCAAAATCAACAGATCTGCATCCTCTTTGTTCACAAACCCAGAAAATCAAACACTCAAAAAGGCAGAAATAACCTACAAACAACAATCCACATTCCACACTAACAATAAACCCAGAATCTTAAAAGAAACCAGCTGACCACAACTATTCTCACCAACACCAAACCCAGAAATTTCAAGCACAAACCCAGAAAATCAAACACAACTCCCACCCAAATTTGAACAAAATACCCACAAAACCATTAACCCAGCACGCCTCAAACTCTTTCTGTCAAAAACTCCCCTTGATCGAACCTTAAGCCGTGGCATCTCTTCCGATTTCAACCCATCCCCTCCTCTTCTCTTCCCTCTTCCTACTTCCACTCATCTTCTTCACCATCACAAACAACCCCAACCCTCTTTTCTTCACCAATCTCTGTCTCAACAACATTTGTTCTTACAACAACAACAACAACAACAACAACAAATACAACATCAGCATCATCAAAAGCAAAATGACCCTCTTGCCCCTCCGTCTCCATCTTCATCTTCTTCCTCGTCTTCCACGCCATACAAGTGAGCGACCCTTGTGACCCACTCGTCCTCTCTCTTCAAATCTCCCACCATTTACCAATTCCACTCGAACCCACCTCCGCAATTCGCCGACTCGCAAAACCCATCTTTTTTCTCTCTCTCTCTCTCGCCGTAAAAATGATTTCATCATTTAATGGAAGGGTCGGATGGAAGGGTTGGGTACTTTCATCGGATCTGACGAGGACACCTACCGCAGGTCGTGGAGCTCCGATCGAAATCATGGAAGGCCTGGAAGGCCTGTCGTGGAGCTCTGATCTGATGGCATGTTCTAGTGAAGAACACGAGCAATCTTGTTATAGTGAAGAACACATCTTCCAAAAATATAATAAAAAGAAAAAGAATTTTTTTTTTTTTTTAAATCCTCATAAGTTTATTTTAATTTATTTTTTCTGATATGGTTTCTGACGTGGCATGGGTGATGAGTGCCACGCTGGATTTTTAATAATATTTTAATCAGTCCGTTAGCCACGTCAACTATTTCCGTCTGTTGGCTGACGGAAAGGACTAAAATAACAAGCGTTAATTGAAATAGGGACTAAAAGTGGTAAAATAGAAATGTAGGGACCAAAATAGAAATGACCCCAAAATGTAGGGACGAAAATTGCATTTACGCCAAGATTTAATTAACACTTCCATTAAACAAGTGGGGGGTACCAATATACACATTGCCTCATTTGCATACAAATTCTAGGCTTTAAAAAAAAAAAACCATTCAGTATTTGTAGCACACTCTTTTCCTAATTCTATATAATACAGAAATTCCTATCTAACAAGGTTAACAGCTAGTCAAAAATGCGTTAACCTCTCTCTAAATTCATTCGGGTATATAACTACAGAGTCTAAACAGAGACCACCTTTAGTATGCGTACAATCAATCTGGGTCATAGAGAATTTAATTTTGGTTGATGCATTAGAGCCATCAACAACAAAGGTCCCAACGTGGTAGTAATTCCATTTTCCAGTTTCTTTCAAAAAGCACTTTGATGCAGCATGCTGACCATCTGAAGTCCATAGCTGAAACTGCACTGGCTTAATGTCCCATCCATGAACATGCTCTGAATTACAAATTCGCCGACCAAATCTCTTGGATGCCCGTCCAAGCTGCAGCTTGAAGAATACGCTATATGACCCTGTTGGAAGTGGGAAGTCCACCTCCCCATCAACTTCAAACCACCAAATCTGTTGAAGGTATGCAACTGTGCAGAATCTACAAGCAAGAAACAGGAACTCCAAGTCAATTCCAGTACTCCATTACACTAAGTAGGAAAAGAAATGATAAAAAACAGCTATTCACATGTATTTAATCATGACATATTTAGTAATCATGTGCCTTGTGTAGATGATTTAATACGATTTAATAGATGCGGGTGGTCATCTAAATCGCTATGTAATGTAATTGATTGGCAGAGATTCCTTCAAACAAATTTGGCAGAAAATTTGTCCAAGAAATAAGGCAGCATATTCTAGCAAATAAAGTTGCAAAAAGAGCACCAGAACAGATGAAAAGCTTTGCAGTTCTCCAATGTTGAGAAACTGAAGCACCACTTCAAAAACAACAAAAGCTTTTTAATTTCTCAAAGTTTTTCTAATCAATCTAATGAATCACAAAGTCAAGAAAAAAACAAAAGTTAGCATCTTGTTATATTTTAATAATTTTCCTCGCTTTTAATAGCAATTGAAAGACTACAAATGCCTACTTTTGGATCAGCCCAGCAACAATGAAAGAAAAGGAAAAATGGAAAGTTTGAAGGGAGGATTTTCAGGCTTGTCATGATTCTTCTCATAGCAATTAGTTTTTAAAGGATCAAATGTGTTAGTCCAACTCAAAGACAGCATTACTTCGAGTTCAATAATATGATGGTCATTTTATTACCAATAAGAACTGCCTTAAACATTAAGATCTTCCAAACAAACTCAATGGTATTGGACATCCTTCAAAATGACCACATCCTTCAAATGACCCGTATTTATTATTTAAGAAAACTTGCTAATAAAGTTATTATGATTTATGAAACCACTTGCAATTATGACAGCATCACACAATAAATTTTAAAATTTCAATCATAATTGATAGAAAAGATAACCAAAAAAAAAAACTACTCGGACAAATTCCAGCAAGGGAATTCCACAGTTGGCTGGAGTTTTGATCGTCCATCTAAAACATACATGACAAGAAAAATACAAATTTTCTCCCATTTCCATTGAAAATCAATACATAAAAGCTAAAAAAAGAGGGTTAAAAAATTGAATGAATCTCACCTAGATTCTTCAGTTGGGATATGATTCCAATATCTTCGATCATCTATCCCGGTGATCGCTAACCCTTTTGAAGCAATGGACAAACAAACACCACCCGTTCTTTTATGCAGCCAAACTCTCTGCATAAAGCCAAATTTTCAACAAATCCATCACAAACAGATCCATATCAAGAAAATCATATGATATGAATAATCCAAACAGGAAATAGGCCAGAGAACCAGATCAGGGAGGTACCAAAACTTTATCACAACAAAACCAAATAATTTTATTCCCCTCTCAATTAATTAAAATAAAATCTAAGATTTCTAAATTAAAATTTATTTTCTTTCCCTCATTTTCTCAAAACCGAAACAGAGTAAAACTAATAAACCCCAAAACATATTTTCAAATCTAATCACAGGGCCGTATTTATTTCCTAATAAACGAAAACCCCATCACAACCAATCAAAAACCATATCTAAAAACTCGAAACTTTTAATTTTCACACACTTTCTCAGCACCCAAAGAGAAAACAAACACACACAGAGAGAGATAGAGAGAGAAATACCTTAGTACCCCCATCGAAACTATTAGCTCGACAAAGTCTTTCATAAATCTGTCGCTTACCCAAATTTTCAGGCACATCATCGAACACTTTCCGAAGAAGAACTTCATAATTCGAAGGCAACTTCGATTCCCACACAAAATCAGCCCAGGAAGCGCCACGAAAAGCTCGATTCATCCTCGCCAATTTGCAAATCTCTGGGGGGTCAAAGTAACCCAGAATCAGAGCCACGCAGTCCTCTGGTAAATCACCCAAATTGGGTTTTGATTGCAAAGCCAAATTAGACCCATTAGAACAAGCATTAGAGCCTCCTTGGCCAAAGAACAAAGCAGAGAAATCCGCACCCATGAAACAGAGCCAGAGCCCCACAGAGAGAGAGAGCCTAGGATGATAGTATATTCCAAAAGACTGAGTTTTTACTAATAAAGAGAAGAGAAGAGAAAAGAAAGAAGAGGTTATGTTATGTTGTGTTGTGTTTTTTTGTTTTGTTAGTTTTGTTTGTTTCTCGAGAAACAGAGGGGAAGACAGCGGAGATTGATATGGACGGAAAGCAGAAGATGAGGTGTGTCTGTGTCTGAGTGGATCGGTGGTTTTTCACTTTTCTTAGTTTTCTAATTTAATTTATAGTGCAATAACCCATAACATGATAACATACATGCATGCCAGTACATAGATTTGCTTAATTCTTGCATAGTATATAGATGCTGTTTTTGGAATTTAAGCAGATCTGGTGGATACTGTTTTGTACTGCAGATTTTTGTTAGGTTTAGATATTTAATGATATTTATTTCCCATTGCGGTTTTCTTTTTTCTTTTCTTTTTTATGGGGTGATAATAACTCCTTTTGATTCTTTCAAAGATAAAAGGGATTAAAAAAACGATAATATCTTCTTCCTATGAGCAAGATAATAGGATAAAGGCCAATAAATAAAACCGGATTAGGAAATTATCAAGATTTGGGAGGGAGGTGTGTGGGATCCCAGTTGTAAAAGTGAAAATACATAATTACATATATTTAATGTATGAGATGATTATTATCTATATATAGAAAATAATTTAGCTTCAAAGAAATTAGAATTCAAGCATTCTTCCCTCAAAAATTTTAGGACCACAAAAATAATCACAACTTTTGTTACAATTGTCCACATGGCAGATTGTGAGTACTGAATAAAAGATGAATAAAAGATTTATGAATTTATGTGAAATTAACGGCATGTAGAATAGTTGCTGCAAAGTTATGATTTATTATGTGATATTAAAATTACTCCCACTCCTCTACTCTTTTTTCTCAAACCTCTCCTTAATTATTTGTATTCTAAATATATCCTAACTACTAACAGATTCTTTAGCAACATGGCTCGGCTATTCTTATTTATCGGTATTCTAAACATATCCTTACCACCAACATATTCTTTAGCTACATGGCTAGGTAATTCACCTTTGTTGCTTTCCCTCTTATGTAAATAAAGAAAAATTATGAAGGTACTACAAGTTTTATTATATAAAATTTATAAAGTGATGTAATAGGGAATGTGATTCATAGATTTAACCACTCATAACTAGATATTTGAATTGCCTCTTTATGATTGGTAACACATTAATTTATAAGCTCAATGTAGTAAAAAATATAGTATCCGTAGCACTACTCAGTAAATAAAACTGCTTCCAGCATTTATCCTAAAATTTGACCATTTTGTTGGATAAAATATGGTAATGATTTTATTGATGACAATACTCATCCTATGGGTATTTTATGATAAGAGTTTAGGTGGTGAACTTATAGATCTGGGTGTGACGTAAAATGTGGAGGTTCTAGGTTTAATCCACCATACCATCATTTCATTGGATTTCCAGGTTATCTTAACTCTTATGGGTAGGGAGTGGAATAATATGACCAAAAGCCAAGATACCACTTCCTCATGTAAAAAAACAACGTATTTTACAATAGTGTAAATGAATGTTTATCTTAAAGATTTAAGTAATGTAAAAATATATTTCACATTATGAATTTATAATCTCTTAGACATCGAATAGGGGTGTATAGTTGATCGAAGAAATCAACCACATTATTTCTTTGATCACACTAACCATTTCACTCCATTCTGACTACCTCATGTAACTTTTAACATCAAGCATGGTGTGGTTTAGTGAGTGAAATGTGTTGCCGAATGTCAGTAATCATTACCAATATAAAAATCGCATCGACTGAAATTTGTTTACTCCAACGCCTCTGTTCCCTTCGCCATCACACCATTTTCCTCAACTTTTCCATTTGTTGTCTATGTTCCCTCCTTCCCGTGAGCAACTTCTCGAATGGGCATACCACACACACACGTGCATGTCGCCATTTTGCTTGCACCAAATCGAATCAGGGTGGATTTGGTGTGAGTGTGGATATTTGTGGGTTGGGCTTAATCCATATAGTATTAAATAAGATTTCATTCTATGTTTACTGCAAATTAGTGTTTTTATTTTTTTTAAATTTTTTTTGTGTGCATGTTGTTGATCACTATGGGAGGCGGCATCTATTTTGAAGACACAATGTCAACCCCACTAGCTTTGATCAATTTCAAGTTTATCATTATGTATTCATTCAATTTGTGAGTTTATTTATTTGTTGTATTTGATGACATATTAAAACAATTAATATTTTATAAGTTGTTCTTGTTAATTACAAGTTACAACACTCTATTATACACACATGAAAAAACAACTAAAATTAGTTTCAATTGACCTTTCATTTGTATGTAAATGTGTGTGTAACAACATTTTCCCTTATACAATATATATCCAACATGGAGACCAAAGCAAGAGTCATGACTCTAAAACGTGAGTTCCCTTGGCTTGTAGCTGTAGGGCTGCCGCCTGCCAAACAGGGCCGGTTGAACAATAGATGCAATTGATACAATCACTTAAGACCCCCAATAAAAAAAATGCCCCCTACTTGTAAAAAAAAAAAAAAAAATATATATATATATATATAATATTTATCTATAAATTTTAATTACAAAAAAAAAAGAAAATTAAGTACATTTATTGGTCAATAAAATGTATTAAAAATGCCACATTATATCTTAAAATGTATAATACTTTACAATAACAGTGCACACAACTTGATAGGACAAGGCTGCATAGTGCTATGTAGACTGTGTAGTCTTGTCCACCAGTTCCAACAGATCACAAGGCCTAAGCTAAGCTGGCCCACATGGCTCCACACTAATTAATAAATTAATATTTTTTTTTAATGCAAACTCTTATTTTATCAATTATTATAAATTATTATCACACCAATTAATAATTTGATGTATATTATATCAACTCATTTGTATTATAGTAATACTAATTTATTGAACCATGTAATAAATTAATATTTATTTGTGCAAGTTTAGACTTTAAAGTTTAAAAAAGAATCCACTTAAAATTTTCGCCTAAGGCCCCAAAATTGTTGAGCCGGCCCTGCTGCCAAAATGATGCAATCAATTACTAGGGGCAGCGTATGGCAATAAACACCAATACCTACCTACTCTGAAAAGATAGTTGGATTGTTTGTTGACCTTAGCAAATTCTTCCATGAAAGCCCATAATAATAAGTAAGACCGTAATTGGAATGTGAGACAAATGGGAGTAAATGTGTGCAGATTTGTTTGTCATCAATTTAATTGGAATTTCAACATAATTGTTCAGTGTTTTGAAATTATTACTAGTTTGTAACAACTAGGTCTTTAGTCCTAAATTATAGGGTCGGTATCTAGATTTTAATGAACTAAACAAGTAGAGTAAACCTTAAAAAATACTCCTCTAAACTTTTCACTTGAGGTAAACCTTAAAAAAAAAATGAAACAAACATATCATTAACTAAAACAAAGTGTAAAATTATATCTACATTGGTGCTGGCCAAATACATCTATTTAGCATGATATCATCATTGTCGTAAGAAGGAACAATGGCGGCTCTAGGATTTTTTTTATGGTGGTCATTAAGAAATTTAAATTATACAAAAATCTAATAAAGAGATAATTTGAATATATTGTCACAAAAAAAATACACGCAATTCATGAAGTATTACAATTTGTTTTTACTAATGAAGAGAAAAAGGGAAAAAAAATGATTGTAAGAGATAAAGTTGAAACTATGAATGCTGAAATGAGAGTAATAAAGTAAGGGAGAGAATCTAAAATGATAATAGAAAGAGAAAAAATAGAGAGAGAGAGAGAGAGAGAGAGAGAGAGAGAGAGAGCAACATATGATATTTTATGTAATGGGTTGAATGAGTTACAAATTTAAATGATTGGAGTTTTTTTTTTTTTTTTTTTTTTAATAGGCTTTTTATTGAATGATTGTTCATTTGTTGTTGTTTGGTCTAGTCTTTTTTTGTTTTGGTTATTTTTGTTATTGTTTATTATTTAAGCCTCTTATTTTTTTAAGGGGTTAAAGATTATGTTTGGAGGCCAAAATTTGCTTTTTGGTGTAATGTTATGTCCATAACATTTCACAACAAATTTTATGCGACAAGTTATTATTGGTAGGTGAAAAGTTATGTCAGTATTGAGCCCAAATTAGAATCAGTGACAGCTTACCATATAGGATTTGTTGTGAAATTATTGTGAAAATGTTATGGATGTAACATTACTCTTATTTTTGTTGAACTCAAATTCTTGTGATTCTCAAGTCAGAGTGTTCAACATTTTTATTAGAGTTGTCAAAATATGTTAGTTTAGCGTATAATTTTTTTTCTTCATAAGTATATATTTACATTTTTTTGCAAGTTAGAATGATTTATGACCACCCTGATATATTAACCCTAATGCTTATTCAATAATACAAAGTCTACAGAGTCTGGGGCTCAATAACATTCATTTAGGGGATGGGAGTACTAACTACTATAAGATCAATTGCCATAGAGCTAGTTCACTAAAACTAGTTTAGGGGAGGACCTACATTTTAGCATGGCCCCCAAACTTCTTGAAAATTGAAATCCTTTAATTTTTCCTTATATTTAATGTTAGGGTCAATTGTATTGAATGTTGGCAAATTTGTATTCAAAAGCTAATTTTATTGTAATTGAGTTGTAATGTTTTAATGTCTAGGTAGTGCTTGTAGTTCTGCATTGAAGACACAAAAAAACAACTTAAGAAACTACTCAAAATAAAGAAGTTTTGTTGCCTCTATTGCAAATCTAGCTAAAGGTCAAATGATCGAGATTGTTAAACTTGACTGCAGTCAACTGATCAAGTTTTGAGGTTTTTGTTTTCTCAAATTGCGGCCCAAGATGACCAAAAGTCGTAGGGATCCATGAATTAGGATTCCAGAACATTATTTAAAGTCATATTAGGTCATCATAAAGATGAAGAGAACACTTTGTGAACTGAAGATTGTGTTGCGATGGCTATGCACTATAGGTTTTGTACCAAGCATCATCTCTAGTTTGATTCAAGATCAACGAGTGTTCCATAGAAAACCTTGCACCAAGACTACTTCAATCAAACTGTTTTGTGGTGAGTTAGACGCAGATTAGATATACATGCATCAAAGAGATTCATAACATAGAAGAGTCTAATTGAATTAGAGTTGCGTGTGGTCACGTAAGTAAGTTCTAGTGTAGGTAGCAATACTAGAAATTGGAATATTCTGTATTGAAAACTTCCATTTTACTATAGTAAATCCTTCAATTAGAGGTAAGCTACAAACCACTTGTATTTTTCTCGTCCAGATTTTTCTATCATAACTATATCACCTGTGTCAAAATTGATTTTATGCTGCATTTAGATTTTAGGCGAAAAGCCACTTTTAGTCTCTACATTTTATTTTTACCGCTTTTAGTCCCTATCCTGAAAAACGCTTCTCGTTTTGGTCCCTGCCGTTACATCAGAGACGGAGAAAGCTGACGTGGCAAACGGCAAGAATAAATAATACTTATTTAATATTCACATGGCTTAAATTAATAATAAAAAATGCCACGTCAGCATCTAAATTAAAAAAAATTAATATATTAATTTTAACTCAATAAAAAAATTAAAAACAGAATTAAAAACTAAAAATCGTATGAATTGAGATCTAAGTGTGTCTTGAACAAGAACAACAAGAACACAAATCCAGATTCAAGATCACAAACCCAGAAATTCAAAAAAAAAAAAAAAACCAAGTAAATCAAAACCCAGCCATATCAAGAACAAAACATCTAAATCATCCAACATCAACAACAAAACAACATAGCACCAATCATCAACAAACCCTATAGAAAACCAAATCATCAACCCAAAATCCATAAATTACATCATCAAACCACAGATCCTCAACAAACCCAAAAAATTTTTTTTGCCTTCTGTAGAGTGAAGAAGCTAGAATTGCAAAAGAAGTTGAAGCCCATGAGATTCGGATTAGGAAAGAGCTTGAGAAACAAGATATATTGAGATCTGGATCCGGATCTGGATCTGGATCTGGATCCGATGTGGCAATCGACGAGAGGAAGAGGAAGAGGATGTTGTCGAATCGCAAATCGGCGAGGCGATCTCGGATGAGGAAGCAGAAGCAGCTGAAGGATCTGACGGACGAGGTGACTCGGTTGCATCTCTTGAATCGCGATCTGGTGCAGAAGATCAACGCCAAGGAGCAGAACTACGAGGCGATCGAATCCGCCAACAACGTTCTCAGAGCTCAGCATGCGGAACTCATAGATCGCTTGCGATCCTTCAACTCGATGCTTCAGATGATCGAAGAAATGAGTGGATTCTCCGTGGATATTCCGGAGATTCCTGATTCTATGATGAACCCATGGCAGCTCAACCGTCCGATCTAGCCGATCATGGCTGATATGTTCCTGCCTTGATCAATGATCCTATCCATCGGTCTCTGATCTTTCATTGATAGTTGAAGTCGGTTTTGTGGTGATGAGTCATTGTAATGGTGTTTAATAATTTGGGGTTGTGCTATGTAGAAAATTGGGTTTTTTAATTTGGGGTTGTGGTGATGAGTCATTGATTTACTGGGTTTTTTTTTTTTTTTTTGAATTTTTGGGTTTGTGTTCTTGAATCTGGATTTGTGTTCTTGTTGTTCTTGTTCAAGACACACTTAGATCTCAATTCATACGATTTTTAGTTTTTAATTCTATTTTTAATTTTTTTATTTAGTTAAAATTAATAAATTAATTTTTTTAATTTAGATGCTGACGTGGCGTTTTTTATTATTAATTTAAGCCACGTGGATATTAAATAGGTATTATTTATTCCTGCCGCTTGCCGCATCAGCTTTCTCCGTCTCTGATGTAACGGCAGGGACCAAAACGGAAAGCGTTTTTCATGATAGGGACTAAAAGCGGTAAAAATAAAATGTAGAGACTAAAATGGGAATCGCCTGAAAATGTAGGGACTAAAAGTGGTTTTTCGCCTAAATTTTATGATATGATTGTGCCCATCCTAAATTGAATTGGACCATTGCATAATTTGATAATTAATTAACTTGGATAATTGATTAAATTAACATGGTCTAAATTTCCCAACATATAAAATCAACTTTAGTGTAATATGGGAAGCCTAAAAGAGTATCAATTACACACATAACCCTATAATGTTTAAATATTAATATATTCTTTTATTATTTGGTCTCAATTATATAATCCTAGTTTCATCTCTGACTAGATTGGGTATAATATTTCAATTTAATATTCATTTATTATTAACTTTTAAGTAGTTTCTCAAAAAAAAAAAAAAAAACTTTTAAGTAGTTAGTTGTAGATAGATTTTTTTGAGAAAGTAGTTTTAGATAGATTGATGTTAACTAAATTCAAATTCCGATAGTCTAAATGAGTTGTAAGCATAATTATCAAAATTATACTGAGCATTGATTTGTCAAGAGAGTGGTATGATGGTTCACCGATTCAATCGTTGGATCATTAATTTACCTATTATTTACACTACCCAATAACTTGTTATATAATTCATATTTTAAAAATCTCACAATTACATGTTCTATATATTCTTAACATTAATGCCATTTTTCATGTCAATTGGATGTTATTTGCTATTCAATTCATAAACTTATCTTTTATGCAAAATTTTTAAATTACAAAAACTTAAATTTAAACAATTGATTGATGAAATGACTATTAATCTTTGATCACCTTGAAATTTTGCAAGTATAGAGAATATATGAAAATAATGTAATCTAACAGTGGATTTGTCAAAATTCGCATTCAATTAAAAAATATTGAGCGGTATAACATTGTCTAGAGTTACACCAAGTGTAACTTGAACCCAACTATATATATATATCAAGAGGGTTGTCAACTTGACATTGATCCTTTCTTATTTATTCTCCCTTTAATTATATAATTGTTATTACTATTTAGCCGTCTCTCTTTTACCCTTTTTACTTAATATGGTATAAGTTTTTTTTTTTAATTTCAACTCAAGATACAAAACGATATTTGAGTATCCTATTTCACTTATTTAGTAATTTTTATTTTATATATGTTTTTATACACATATATCTCAAAGAATACATAAAACTATAATAATAAAAAAGACAGCTAGTATTCAATTTAAATATAAATATGCAAGTATACCAAAGATGAAATTAATAGAATATTATTTGAAAAGTAACTTTAGACCCGTTTATTGATTTTACAATAGAATTAATAAGTTTGTTAAATTAATCAATTATATAATTCAGGTTGTTACCAGTTAATCACCATGAGCATATGCACATAAAATATAAAGTAATAAACAATGAAACATATAACACAAGATATTGGTGAAGAAGTGGAAAACCACTACAAGGGTTCCCAAATGTTGAAAAATGGGGAAATTGCAGTTAACCCACCTGTGGTTTGGCCCGTTTTAATAGTGCCCACCCGTGGTTTGAAATTTGTCACTTAACCCACCTGAGGTGGCCTCCGTTAGACCCCCGTTACCCACCTCTGCCATTTCCGTTAGAAATTCCTCTTTACTATATAAGCCAAAATTAGAACCCTAAAAAAAAGAAAAGAGCTCTCTCCCTTTCTCTACCTTAGAACCCCCAAAAATCCCCAAACCCATAATCTCTTTCTCTCTTTACTTTGATTGCCAAAGTGAAATCCCTGAATACTTGCAAGCAAGGAGGAGGTGTGCTGAAGCTTGGGTTTTCCTCTATATCAGGTATGAAATGACTTTCTAGGGGTTTTGGGCGGTGGCTAACAGTGGTGGTGGTGTTGGAGGTGGTAGTTTGGTGAGGCTATGATTTGATGGTTCAGTGAGTTGGCTGTGGTGTTGGATACGTTAGATTGCTGGGTTTTTTTTTTTTTTTTCCCTGAAATTTTTGCTGATTTTTTTGCTGGGTTTTTCTTGTCTCTTTGTTTTTGCATCCCGATCTGGGGTTTTGGGCGGTGGCTAACAACGGTGGTGGTGTTGGAGGTAGTAGTTTGGTGAGGCTATGATTTGATGGTTCAGTGAGTTGGTTGTGGTGTTGGATATGTTAGATTGCTGGGTTTTTTTTTTTTTTTTTTGCTAATTTTTTTGCTGGGTTTTTCTTGTTTCTTTGTTTTTGCATCCCAATCTGGGGTTTTGGGCGGTGGCTAACAACAGTGGTGGTGTTGGAGGTAGTAGTTTGGTGAGGCTATGATTTGATGGTTCAGTGAGTTGGTTGTGGTGTTGGATTTGCTAAATTGCTGGGTTTTTTTTTGTTTTTTTTTAATTTTTTTTTTAAGAATTTTCTTTTACTTGCAAATCTGGGTTTTTTTAGAGAACCTAGCAAAAGAGAGAGGGTTATAGTTTTAGAGAGAGGTTTTTTTTGCTTTGTCTACCCTCTTTCGTAAAACTTTGTGCTAATTATGTATATGAAAAATGATGAAACAAATTTTATCTTGACTTGTTTTTTGATATTTTTCTTTTACGTTTTATGTGAAGAAGAAGAAGAAGGAGAGAAAAGATGAGAGAGACATAAAATATAATAAAAAAGACACATTTGCCCCTATTTTTAACGGTGAAAAGGGAGAGGTGGGTAACGGGGGTCTAACGGAGGCCACCTCAGGTAAGTTAAGTGACAAATTTTAAATCACGGGTGAGCATTGTTAAAACGGGTCAAACCACAAGTGGGTTAACTGCAATTTCCCCTTGAAAAAAAGTCTAGCTTCCTAGGTTTTAATTGATTAAATTTAATCAATTAAAACCTAGGAAGCTAGACTTAAACTATGTAAAATAGGAGGTTGACCCACAATAAGTTTAGCGAGATATAATTTATAAAAGTAGTGCTATTGATAGGTCAATATGAAAGTAATGATATTATTCCAATAAAAACGGCCATCTTGACAAGTTTGAAAAAAATCTGCATTTCTAATATTGCTCAATCGATATAAATTACAAGAAAATTGTGTAGGTCGCCCAAATCTCTTAAGATTGACACGTGTAATGCCATTACTTGATTCAGTGGCCTCTCAGCAAGAATTTTAATTAGTCTTCCTTTTTTTCACATTGTCAAAATAATCAAAGGCTCTCATAAGATGCTCTGACACTTTCTTTTAATTGACATTCTTCATGTTACTTTAGTTAAGTCTATCCCCACTTTTTTTTTTTTTTTTTTAATATGGTAGGCTTTAATTAAACTTGTAACATTCATTCTAGAATGATTACTCTAATTCTCAAGTTAAGACATTAATTGATTTTTAGTATAGGTAAAATTTGAATTTCAAATCTCTTATTGGATGATAAAAGACTTTACCTGTAAAGTCTATCCGTTCCAACTTTATATATTTATTATTATTATTTTAATTTTCTTTCTTGGTGTGGGTTTGGATAGGGTTATCCTGCGTAAATTCTTCTTCTTTCTTTCTTTCTTTTTTCTTTTTTTTTTTTTTTTTTTTGCACTTGTTTCTGCTTTTGGAGACAAGCGCACTGTTCACACACTGTAGCAGTATTATTCACACACTGTTCATAGGACCCACAACCACTTTATTCAGAAAAAATATATTAAAAATAAGTCCCACAGTACTATTCACACATTTAAAAATTGTTTTGCTACAGTATTTTCAGTTTTCAGTAAAATAAGTTGTATCAAAACGGACCTTGATACCAATTATTCTTTACTCCTCAATGTCATCTTCTTTGCATCAACTTGGTGTCGATATCCATTTAAATAAACAGCTAACAAGCAATGCAACTTGGATGGTTGACCTATTTTTAATGAGGAAAATCAATTACATCAATGAGTAACCATTTTAAGTTATATATTGTATATTATGGACACATTACTGTTGGCATCATAATTAGATTAGACAAATCTTTTGTGCCATTCATATAAACAAGTGGCTGGGGTCTTCACTTTTGAATTCAAAGTTAATGAAAAAAAAATGTTTTTTGATAAACAGGAAAAAAAAAAAATGTGGACCAATAGAAATGTGTACAATCAGCAAAAAGTTCAGCCACCTCGACGTGGGTATGAGTCAGCACAAGGATATGGCAACCACACCACATATCCTATTATCCTGGTGATGTCCATCTTGGAACACGTGGCACAAAGTCAGCTTTGTGACCTTCCAAATATTGTAGACAAGGGAAGAAGCACACAGAGAGGAAAGAAGATAGTATCATAGTATAGGGCCGAAAGTGTATGATAAGTTAAATAATAGGAATGATTATGTGTTGCCAATTCAGCCAAAAATAGGTTGCAAATGGGAACACGATTTTTTTATTATATAGGGTTTCATTTTAATAAATGAAGAAGAGATTTTAGTAATTTGAAATACTAACACATTGTTTTCTTATCTATTAATTTAAAACCTAATAAATAAATAATTAAGGACTGCCAAGGTCCAAGAATTATTTTATATACATATGATGCATAGTCTCGCAGCTGATGGGATATGCATTTAGTCATACATTACGAGACATCCAATCAATACATACATACTATTGTTACTATTGTAGCTTCACACAGTCTATATATATTCTCCTTTTTATTGGAAATAGGTTGAAAGGACTCTACAAGTAAATTATGAGACTCTTCATTCTTTGCATTTTTCACGCTCTGCAAGTGTTCTTTGTATTCAAAAGTTGATGGGTCGAAGTTCTTTAAGACTGTAGAGCTTGAATTGAATACAAGCTTTGATGATTAGGATTCTTGAAATTTTTGAGGTGTTGAAAATTTATTTTAGTAGAACTTCAAGATTTGAAAGAATGATATGAATAAGCACTCTTTGAATTTACTTCAAATTTGAAGATTTGGGTATGAAAGTTCTTCATTGTTTTAGGGCTTGAATTCGATAAAACTTTGATACTTTGAGTTCTTAAAGTTTTTAGAGGTTTTGGAGCCTAATTCCAACAGGTTTTTCAAAACTTTAAAACTTTCTAGAGAATGACTCCACGAGACTAATTAGCGCCTCTATTTATAGGAGCATTGAGGAAGTTTAATAGCACATGGTTAATCTTGATTGACAACATGTTCCATAATCTAACTGGAGACTTTTTTGTCTTGTTCTCAAAGGGCACATGGTATTACTTGATTTGTTAAAGCATTTAAATTTTAAGTGACACGTGACAATATTTAATTTAATTGCTTGTATCACATCAAATGAATATATTGACATGTCAACTTAGAATTGGTCACATAGAATATTCTTTATTAGTTCGATTTTGTGACACTTGGCAAATCTCCATTGGCCTCTAAATAATAATAGTAAGACAAGGGGAGCAGCTTGTGTCCAGTGCCAGTGATCACTGGACACGCTGCGATGCGGACACGTGTCTATATCCTAACGGGTCCAGTGGCCACTGGCCACTGGACAGAAGCCTTACCCTAAGACAAGTTACATAGTTTGTGACACTTTGTAATGGGTTGTTTTGAACATACCATGTGGATTTACTTGTTGAAAATTTTTATCTCCACACGCATTCAAAAACAGAATGTGGTGAACATGTGTCCATATCATGTTTTCACATAAGAGGATGCAAGTTATATCCTTTCAAGTTGCAATTGGATTGGCTAACATAGGACGACTTATATCAGTTTGGAAGTGATTCACGGACAAAATTGGCAAATGCCCTTTTCGGGAAAAATAAGCAACATTTTGCCCTGTTTTCCAAATTAATTAGGGAAATGTCCCTTTTTTGAAACTCGATTTTCTCAAAATCGAGTTAAGCCCTATAGTGGCGTTTTTAAGGAGCCTATAGTGACGTTTTAAGGACCTATAATGGCCTTTTAAAACTCGATCTCCATAAACTCGAGTTATAGGTAAAAAAAAAAAAAAAAAAAAAAAATTACCAATAACTCGAGTTTATGGAGCTTGAGTTCCAAAACACCACTATAGGTCCTTAAAACGTTACTATAGGCTCTTTAAAACGCCACTATAGGGCTCCAGAAATTTTTTTTTTTTTTTTGAAACTAGATTTTGAGAAAATCGAGTTTCAAAAGAAGGGCATTTCCCTAATTAATTTGGAAAATGAGGCAAAATGTTACTTATTTTGCCCGAAAAAGGCATGTGCCAATTTTGTACAATGATTCACAAGTAAATTCTATAGTTATCATATGATGAAGACACTTTCATTTGATGTTGTGTAAAAACAAATTTCAATATGAACATATGGTCTCTGATTAAAGGCTCTTGTAGAGGTAATTACTTGTTTAAAAATTTGCCAAGTGGGTTTTTCATTTGAATTTGTAGGGTTAGGATTTGTAGCCCAAGCCCAAAACAATGAATTTGTAGAGAGTGGGTGAAAGAGCTGGGCTAGTTGTGAAGTTAGCAACGGTTAACTGTGATATCTAGAAATGAATCAATGTAAAAACATGCTAAGAAGCTAGATAAACTGATGTCCGAAGAGGTTTATTATTGATTGAATAGTGAATACATTTCTCAGAGCTACAGTAGAACCTTTCTTTCTCTCTTATTATCTTTTTTCCCCTCCACCATTATTAGAGGCTTCTTCACTTTATATAGCATCCTTTCTCATCATCTTCATCGTCCACTTGTTCTTCATCTAAGCATCCACTTGAGTACATGTCCCGTCAGGTATCTTCTTTTAGCTCTCTGTGAGTGGTGGTAGCTGAGATTATACTGTTCAGGGGTCTTCTCCACATTAATGCGGCCAGAAAAGCAGCTGCAGTGCATTTAATGTGGTGGTTGTAGCTTGTCTTCTAGATATTTTTCCGTTCCTATCATCTCCATACGTGCCTGAAGCTTATCCTTATCATTGAAGTTGTTAGGAAGATCATTCGGACCTTCCAAACGTTTGATTGATCAAGACTATTCGTATCCGAGGAGAAAGACCTCTTCGGACCACTGGTGACCTCTTCGGAATGCACTCCTCCTTCATTTCCAGGTATCTATCTTCCACATGGACTCCATCTCAACCAATTCCTTCTCTTCGGACACACAGTAATCTTCAAATAGGGCCCTAGGCCCAATACGTGAGGTTGGGCTTTTACCCCCCACAATAGCCCCTCAAAATTTTAATTTTTCCCTCGCATTCAAGGAGAAAAAATAGGATTTTGATTTGTCACAAAGTAAAAGTTTGAAAAAACACACAAATATCTGAACTTACACGTGTGTAGGCATAGATGCAAGCGCTTCATTATTGCTGTTGTTGTTTCAGTATTCCCAAAGCGCTATATTAATTACTCTAGGCGGCGTTTTGTCCCTCGTATCCAACGGTGGACTATTGATCTAACGAACGTGGTTCTTTCTCGGGATTTGGGCGAGATGAGTTCTACCCTTTCATCTGTCCCCGTATATAAAGCCTCAGAAGAGGTTATTTCTTCTTTACTTTGCAAATTTTCAAATTACCCAGTGAACTCAAGCACTCGAATCCACCAAGCTCTTCCAAACATCACTCCTAGTTTTTCCCAAAGTCCGTAAGAATTTTCCTGCAAGTTCGAAGATCATTCTCTGATTTAGTTTGTGTAAGCTCTCCTCTATTTAAACCTTTCGTCTTCTCTTCGACCAGCTTCCTCGGCCTTCGAATAGTCACTCCCTAGTCGCTACGTTTAGTGCTTCCTTCTTTCTGTTTAATTGAGATGGGTAGATTTCAGTATCTGGTGGATAGCCCCGCCCAGATGGAGGAATTTAGGGCGACATACCGCATACCTCCAAATGTGGGTTTGAGGTATTGTCCTCTAGAAAGAATACTAACAGATCGGAAGGTGGACAAAGTTGTAATCCCCATCATTGCCTTTTTAGAAGGGGGGATGACTATCCCCATGGGTCCCATCACTAGTAATTACCTCCGAAACCATAGGCTTAGTCTTGAACAATGTGCGCCTAACGTTTTTAGGATCTTAGGAGCAGTTGATGATTTGAACCGCCATCTAGGATTGGGACTCACCTGGCTCGACGTGGTACATATGTACGAGTGTCATAGCCAAAAAGGGGCGGGATATTATCTTAAATCCCGATCCGACGTTGTTAGGCTCCTCTCCTGCCTTCCCAAATCTAACAAAGGGATGAAAGACGACTATGTGATCGTCTTGGGCACGTGGCATGACGGTCTTCATTGCCCAACCAAACCAGGAAAGCCAGGTGGGATATCCTAGATTTAGGTTTACTAACAGTAGATTTAGGATCTCTGTTTTTTAGCAATTTTGTCCTTTCTTTGTATCATTATTTTCAAGTTTTTGACTAAGTTCTGTTGTGATGTTAACAAATAAAGAACACGTTTCTCCTCGGCTCAGCCTCACAAACACTGCCGCGCTCAATTATCTATTACGATCAGAAATTTTTGTCAGTGAAGACGAGCAACTCCGGTCGGGTCCTCTTATTCTTGGTTACACGGCAAAACCGAAGGATTTTCAGCCAGTTGGCAACGCGATAAGACAGGGAGACTATCGCATCAACCGAATAGACGTTGCTCGAAAGAATTTTCTAGCTTCGTTCGATCTTGCC
The DNA here is from genome assembly GCA_019022515.1 of Quercus aquifolioides. Lineage (NCBI taxonomy): Eukaryota > Viridiplantae > Streptophyta > Magnoliopsida > Fagales > Fagaceae > Quercus > Quercus aquifolioides. The sequence continues at coordinate 19,874,972 of CM032336.1, forward strand.
CCCGTGCCACATCCAAATCCGCAGGGTATACCACTGCTCGTCCAGCCGGTTCAACAGGCTCCCCCTGAACCAGCAGTAGCAGGTGAAGGAGTTGCTTCTTCGACCTCTTCACTTGAAGAGCAGATAGACAATTTCAGATTTGAAGAAGGGGCTTCAGAAAGGGGGCCAGCGATACAAGTTTCGGGAACCGAAGAGGAACCTGACAGGCAGTCTAGTGCTCGCCCTCCTATTTTAATAACCGCTCTTCCAGAAGACTCTTCGGAGGAGGAAGATATGGCGGATTTAAGGAGCTTAATGAAGAATAGAGGCAAAAAGGCTGAGCCCAAAGGGACCGGTCCGTCCCAACCGAATGTGAGTCTTCCTCCACCACCTCCTCAGGTTCCTCTGGATCTCGGCACCAAGCAATTGCCAGATCCGAAGAAGAAGAGACCCCACACGGATAATGAAGAAAGGGAGGTGGTACCTCCAAAAGGAACCAAGCAACAGAAGGTGGCTAAAGATCACCGGAGCAAGAGGGCTTCGTCTACAGAGAGCAGAGATGAAACCCTCGTGGCTGATGTGCACCGAGGACCTCGCACTTGGTCCCCAAGGCTGGAGTTGGATGGTGCTCCAATCCCCTGGGAGACCTCCCGCAGAAATTACAATGGGGGGAAGGCAAGTCTCGTTGCCGAGGCCTTGGAGCAGCCACTTCTCCTCCCAAAGGACATGGAGTCTTATAGGCGCTTCAACCAATATGAGCTCTTCCTATCCCTTAAGAGGGATTTAGCCATGATAAGTGAACTGATTCGCTTAATTAAGATGTTGATCTTTTTTAGTTACCCCTTTTCTTTGCTCTATATTAAAATTTTTCGTTATGTAGATTACTCAGCAGGTTTACGTGGCTGAGGAGTGAAACAAGAAGTCCTATCTTGAAGCCCAATCAGAGGCCCACTCTCGGTCTGAGGCAGAAAAATTGCTGGGCGGCCTAAAGGAAGAATTTGCTCATCTATCCGAGCAGTTAAAAGAAATGACTAGACAGAGGGATAGCCTGGATGCAGGCATTAAAAACACTGAGAAGCAGGCCGAAGAACAACGCAAAGCACTGCACATGACCGAAATCAATCTGGCAACAAAGAGAGAGTTGGTCAAAAATCTTCGTGCTGAGCTTCAAAAAGCCAGGGAGACTACCCAATTGGCCGAGAATAATGCTCAGTTGGCCAAGGAAGCGGTCGAGGCTGAAAGGCAAGCGGCCTATAAGTTGGGGATGGATGAGACCCAAATCCACCTTACTGAGCAATTTGCCTCGGTTAGCTGAGAATATTGCGATGTAACCTGGAGAAAGGCGCTGGATGCTGCTGGGGTCCCTGCGGAGTCTAACTTGAGACTACCTGGGAGTATATACTACGATCCTGATATTCGAGATCTCCCAGGGTCTGATTCCTTTCCCCCTACACAACTCCACAAGGCTACAGAGCAATCCCTGATCGGCCAAGCTCCTGCAATCAACCTTAAGGCCTCCAAGGAGTCTGGTCAGCCTGGTGATCTGAGCAAGCCAACCGAGGATCCCAAGGTATCTGGTCAGCCTGGTGATCAGAGCAAGCCAGCTGGGGCTCCCAAGGATAAGGGCGAGGACTTGGGAAAAAAGAAAACCCTTTCAGACTCTAAGGACTAAGCCCCAGAAGCTGCTGCAGCTCAGTCCAGTCAGGCTGCTGACCCTTTGGTCCCTCAAACAAAGACTTAGACATTTAGGAGTTTTTATCTTGTACTTGTATTAGTTTTTCTTTTATGTAAGGGATTGTAAACTATTTTCTTTTGATCAATGAAACAGTTTCCCTTTTATTTCTAGTGTCTTCGTTGCATATCTTATGACTTATTATTGCTGCAAATAACTGTACTTTGTAATTACGGTAACGTAGGTAAACTTAACCACCATATCATGCTGATGATGTACATAATCAAAATTGGTACTGAAAAGAACAGTTTGTATAAGAATTACTAATAAGCAATGAATGCAACGAGTGATATGAAAGCTTCACAGGTCTTTTTGAACATGCACAGAGAATGTTATTACTCCTTGGTTTTAAACAAAACATTACTAAGGAGGCCTATCATAAGTTAGAGTTAATTTAAATACATTCGAGAATTTCAGGCATGACTCATTTCAAAGTTAAATTTCAATAATAATAACTGTATGGAGGTGTTGACTAACCCATATCATCTGGTTCGAGGACTACAGGCATGATTGAATTTAATTTAAAAAATTTTAAGAAAACCGTGCACGAGTGCTAACTAACCCAAATCATCTGGTCCGAGGACTATAGGCATGATTGGATTTAAGTTTAAACACTTAGAGAACTGTGAACGAGTGTTAACTAACCCAAATCATCTAGTCTGAGGACTACAGGCATGATTGGATTTAAGTTTAAACACTTGGAGAACTGTGAACGAGTGTTAACTAACCCAAATCATCTTGTCCGGGGACTACAGGCATGATTGGATTTAAGTTTAAACACTTGGAGAACTGTGAACGAGTGTTAACTAGCCCAAATCATTTGGTCCGAGGACTACAGGCATGATTGGATTTAAGTTTAAACACTCGGAGAACTGTGAACGAGTGTTAACTAACCCAAATCATCTAATCTGAGGACTACATGCATGATTGGATTTAAGTTTAAACACTTAGAGAACTGTGAATGAGTGTTAACTAACCCAAATCATCTGGTTCGAGGACTACAGGCATGATTGGATTTAAGTTTAAACACTTGGAGAACTGTGAACGAGTGTTAACTAACCCAAATCATCTGGTCCGGGGACTACAGGCATGATTGGATTTAAGTTTAAACACTTGGAGAACTGTGAACGAGTGTTAACTAACCCAAATCATCTGGTCCGAGGACTACAGGCATGATTGGATTTAAGTTTAAACACTTAGAGAACTATGAACGAGTGTTAACTAACCTAAATCATCTAATCTGAGGACTACAGGCATGATTGGATTTAAGTTTAAACACTTAGAGAACTGTGAATGAGTGTTAACTAACCCAAATCATCTGGTCCGAGGACTACAGGCATGATTGGATTTAAGTTTAAACACTTGGAGAACTGTGAACGAGTGTTAACTAACCCAAATCATCTGGTCCGAGGACTACAGGCATGATTGGATTTAAGTTTAAACACTTGGAGAACTGTGAACGAGTGTTAACTAACCCAAATCATCTGGTCCGAGGACTACAAGCATGATTGGATTTAAGTTTAAACACTTAGAGAACATTTTATATGACGAATTGGCACGTTGATTGAAGAGAAGATTCGATTAATAATAGTACCTTTTGAGGTTATTTACATTCCAAGGGCGTGGTATTACATGACTATCCAGGTCTTCTAAGAAATACGCCCCGATACCAGCCCTGAAGTAATACGATATGGCCCTTCCCAATTGGGTCTCAACTTTCCCCAAGCTGGGTTCTTTGCAGTGCCGACAACTTTCCTCAGCACCAAATCACTAGGTTCTAGAGGCCTTAGCCTTACGTTGGCATCATAGCCCTGCCTGAGCTTTTGTTGGTAATGTGCCAGTCGGACCATTGCACTTTCCCTCCTTTCATCAATCAGGTCCAAACTCTTCTCTAGTTGCTCATTATTGTCGGTCGGACTAAATGAACTAGTTCTCAATGTTGGGAACCCAGTCTTCAAAGGTATGATAGTTTCAGCCCCATAGGTCATTGAGAAGAGGGTTTTTCCAGTAGATCTGTGAGGCGTAGTTCTATAGGCCCAAAGTACATGTGGCAATTCTTCCACCCATTTGCCCTTCGCATCGTCTAGTCTCTTCTTTAAGTCATTTACTATGACCTTGTTAACGGCTTCTGCTTGCCCATTACCCTAGGGATAAGCAGGAGTGGAGTACCTGTTTATGATTCCCAATTCGCTACAATAATTCTGGAATGCTTTGCTATCGAACTGTAGGCCATTATCCGAGATGAGAGTATGAGGAACCCCAAACCGAATGACAATATTCTTCCACACAAACTTCTGCACATCTACGTCTCTGATGTTGGCCAGAGGTTCAGCTTCGACCCATTTGGTGAAATAGTCTGTGCCGACCAGAAGGTATTTCCTGTTTCCTGCAGCTTTAGGGAATGGCCTCACGATATCTAAGCCCCATTGGGCGAAAGGCCATGGGCTGGATAGTGGATTAAGAGTTCCCCCTGGTTGATGAATGTTTGGGGCAAATCGTTGACATTGATCACACTTTTTAACATACTCGTGGGCTTCTTTTTGCATGTTCGGCCACCAATAACCTTGAGTGATGGCCCGGTGAGCCAAGGACCGACCTCCAGTGTGGCTCCCACAGATTCCTTCATGTAATTCCTCTAGTAATAACTCTGCCGCTTCAGGATGCATGCACAATAAATACGGTCCTAAATAGGAGCGTTTATATAGTTTCTGGTCCTCGGATAGCCAGAATCTGGTCGCCTTCCTTCGAATTTTGTCAGCTTCCCCCTTGTCCTCAGGCAAAATATCCTTCTTCAAGAATTTAACTATAGGATCCATCCAGCTGAGTTCGGCCCTGATTTGGTGAACTTGGACTACTTCTTTTCTTGCCTTTATAGGCCCATGCAAGTCCTCCACAAGGATAACTCTCGGCAAATCTTGCGCCGAAGAGGTGCGAGCGTGGCCAAAGAATCAGCATGTGCATTACCATTTCTGGGGATGTGCAGCAAATTGAAAGATTCGAATTCCGATTACAGACATTTAACTCAACTCAAGTATCCCTGCATTCTTTTATCCTTCGCCCCAAACTCACCTTGTACTTGCCCAACGACTAACCTCGAGTCCGAGAACACTTCTAATGACTTTCCTCCCATTCTTCGCACCATAGCCATTCCCATTAATAGGGCCTCGTACTCAGCTTCATTGTTTGTGGCCGTGAAGTTTAGTCTTATTGACTTTTCGATAACGATCTTTTCTGGAGATATTAGCACTAGTCCTACACCAGAACCTTTCTGGTTTGCCGCCCCGTCTACATATACCTCCCAGGGTGATGAGCCTTGTTTAGAAATCATGTCAACTGATTTTTCATCCATGTCCTTCTCCACCGTTACCTCTTCTAAACTAGGCTCTGCGAACTCGGCCACCGGATCTGCGAGAACCTGGCCTTTGACTGAAGTGCGGGGCATGTATTTGATGTCAAAAGCCCCTAGGATAGTGCCCCATTTAGCTATTCTTCCCATGTAGTCGGCACTTCGGAGTATAGCCTTGAGTGGGAGTTGGATGAGAACAATGATTGTATGGGCTTGGAAATAATGAGGTAGCTTTCGTGTACCAAGCACCACTGCCAGGATAGCCTTCTCCAGTGGCAAACAACGGATCTCGGCTTCATGCAGCGACTTACTTACATAATAAACTGGTGTTTGCACACCACAATCTACTCGTATTAACACCAAGCTCACAGCATAAGGAGCTACGACAATGTAGGCAAACAAGACTTCATCTGGCTTAGGACTGGACATTATTGGTGGTCGAGCCAAATAGTCCTTAAGTTCTTGAAAGGCCAAAGCACACTCTTCAGTCCACTCAAATCATTTCCATTTGTTGATCAACGAGAAGAAAGGTTTACACCTATCTGCTGATCGAGAGATGAATCGATTCAAGGCAACGGTCATTCCGGTCAATTTCTGAACTTCCTTGGGATTCCGAGGAGCTTGTAGATTATGGATGGCCTTTATCTGGTCAGGGTTAACTTCAATTCCTCTGTGAGTTACCATGTACCCCAAGAATTTCCCTGACCCCACTCCGAATGAGCATTTGGAAGCATTTAGGCATAACTTGTACCTTCTTAGAACTTCAAAAGTACTTTCAAGGTCCTTCACATGTTCGACAACAATCTTGCTCTTCACCACCATGTCATCTATGTAAATTTCAATATTTTTACGTAGCTGTGGTTCAAACATCCTCGTCATCATTCTTTGATAGGTAGATCCCGCGTTTTTCAGACCAAATGGCATCACCTTATAATGGTAATTACCGATAGGGGTGACAAAAGCAGTCTTCTCTTGATCCTCCAGGACTAGTGGTATCTGATGGTAACCTTGGAAAGCATCCAGGAAACTCATCCGAGGATGGCCAACAGTGGCATCCACTAGTTGATCGATCTTTGGCATAGGGAATGGATACTTAGGACAAGCCTTGTTTAAGTCAGTGAAGTCTACACATACTCACCATTTCCCATTCTTCTTCTTCACTACCACAGTATTCGCTAGCCACTCCGGGTAAAAAACTTCTTTAATAGCTCCAGCTTGTTTGAGCTTTGCTGCTTCTTCTCTTACTGCATCAGCATGTTCCTTAGATGGGCGCCGAGGAGGCTGCTTCTTAAGGGTAATCAGTGGGTTGACCTTCAGATGGTGACATATGAATTCTGGATCTACCCTTGGGGCTTCGTAAGCGTTCCAGGTGAATACATCAAGGTTTCTCTTAAGGAATTCTACTAACTCTTCCTTCTCCTGCAGAGGTAACTGAGATCCAACTTGAAAGAATTTTTTTGGATTGTCTCCGATGATAACCTTTGTTAAATCTTCGCACCTAGCGCCCTCGTCTGGATCTTCGACGGGCAATACCCGAGACTTTAACTGCTATAAACTCCTTTTGGCCTTGGACGAGGACTCAGCTTCGGGCTCATGTTGGATGACAGCCACTAAGCATTATCTGGCTGCAGACTGATCTCCCTGAATTTCACAAACTTGTCATTCAGATGGATACCTAACTTTCTGATGCAGAGTAGAGGAAACAACCCCTAGTGTATGAAGCCAAGGCCTGACTACAATTGCCGTATAAGGGGAATACACATCCACAACTATGAAATCCACCTTTACCACCTCTGAGCCGGTTTGCACAGGTAATCGTATCTGGCCCTTCGGGGTGACAACCCTTCCTTCGAAACTTACAAGGGGGGAATTGTATGGTGTTAAGTCTTGAGGTTTTAGGCCTAGCCCATTGTAGAGATCAAGATACATTATCTCTACCGCACTACCCTGGTCTACCATTACCCTCTTCACATCATACCCTCCAATTTTGAGGGTGATCACTAAAGCGTCATCATGGGGTTGGATGGTCCCTACCTTGTCATCATCCGTGAACCCTATAACTAGTTGAGCACCCGACTTAACTCTCTTCGGACCTTGGCTGAGATCCCCTGCGGATGATCGGACTACCGACATAACCTTCAATGGCCAGAATCCTGTTCTTCCCGGTGCGGAGAAGATAACATTAATAGTTCCCAATGGAGGCTTTGAAGAGTCATCTCTTCGGGGCCCGGAGCTCATCTGCCCTCCTCAGCCACTGGAGTGGTGCAAGAGGTGCCTCAATTTGCCTTCGCTAACCAGTTGGTCCAAATGATCCCACAGGCTCCTACAATCCTCCGTGGTATGCCCATGGTCTTGATAGTACTGGCAATAGAGATTATGATTACGCCTCTCAGGGTTCCCCACCATCTTATTCGGCCACCTGAAGAATGGTTCATTCTTGATCTTCTCCAAAACTTGGTGTACTGGCTCTTTGAATACGGTGTTGACTGCTTGAGGATTTGTTGATCCTAATTGCCCAGCATAATCTCTCCAAGGCTTATGGTTATTGTAACGGTTCGACTTGAAATCCCTCCTCTCTTGGGGAATAACCTTATCCTTTCCCTTCCCTTGCTGTTGATCCTCCTCAACCCTTTTATATTTTTCAATGCGGTCCATGAGCTAACGCATGTTAGTAACTGGCTTACCAGTTAAGGATTTCCTTAAACCATGATCAGTGGGGAGACCGAGCTTAAACGTGCTAAGGGCCATTCCATCAAAATTGCCCTCCATATCATTAAACATCTCTCAGTATCTATCTGAATATGTCTTCAAGGTCTCGCCCTCTTGCATGCTCAAGGATAGTAGTAAGGACAATGGCCTGGCCACTCTTCGGCAGGTGACAAAATGGGAGCCAAAGGCTTGAGTGAGCTCTTTGAAGGAATTAATGGAGTTTGCCTCCAGGCTGTCAAACCACCTCATTGCGACCGGTCCAAGACTGGAGGGAAAGACCTTGCACATTAGAGCTTCATCTCTAGAGTAGACAGCCATCCTTTGATTAAAGTGGCTCACATGTTCCACAGGGTCCGTTTTACCATTATAGATGGTGAACGTCGGCTGATTGAAATGTCGAGGAAGTCTCGCTTCTTCGATCCTGCATGTAAAAGGTGACCTAGAGATTTGATTCAAAGCCCTGCTCATAGCATCGTTCCCTACGCCTCCACGTGATGGGCTTCGAGGTTGCCTCTTGTGATGATGCTCTTCTTCGTAGGAAAATGATTCACTAACTGGTGTTCGAGATTTCTGCTTGTAAGTGACGTCCTGTTCGTCATCGGAATCTTCATCAGAGTACGAAGAGATCCGTTTCCCCTTTGCATGGCGCAGCTCCCTTTTTAGCTTTTCAATTTCTAGTTGCAAATTCTGGTTCTTCTTTGCATGAGACACGTGACTTCCACCATGAGGCTGGCTTCCATCAGGATGCTCAGTGTGCACGCTACCTTCACGGTCTTGCCTCCGCTCCAAGTTAAGAAAAGGGTCTACGTGTTGAGATGCCCTAGATTCTGCTGGTTGTTGTCCTGGTTCAGCCATTATCAAATGTTGCTTCCACTTTCGCTCAAGCTCTTTCCACAGACGGCGCCAATTGTAGGGTTAGGATTTGTAGCCCAAACCCAAAACAATGAATTTGTAGAGAGTGGGTGAAAGAGCTGAGCTAGTTGTGAAGTTAGCAGCGGTTAACTGTGATATCTAGAAGTGAATCAACGTAAAAAAACATGCTAAGAAGCTAGATAAACTGATGTCCGAAGAGGTTTATTATTGATTGAATAGTGAATACATTTCTCAGAGCTACAGTAGAACCTTTCTTTCTCTCTTATTATCTTTTTTCCCCTCCACCATTATCAGAGGCTTCTTCACTTTATATAGCATCCTTTCTCATCATCTTCATCGTCCACTTATTGTTCATCTAAGCATCCACTTGAGTACATGTCCCGTCAGGTATCTTCTTTTAGCTCTCTGTAAGTGGTGGTAACTGAGATTATACTGTTCAGGGGTCTTCTCCACATTAATGCGACCAGAAAAGCAGCTGCAGTGCATTTAATGTGGTGGTTGTAGCTTGTCTTCTAGATATTTTTCCGTTCCTATCATCTTCATACGTGCCTGAACCTTATCCTTATCATTGAAGTTGTTAGGAAGATCATTCGGACCTTCCAAACGTTTGATTGATCAAGACTATTCGTATCTGAGGAGAAAGACTTCTTCGGACCACTGGTGACCTCTTCGGAATGCACTCCTCCTTCATTTCCAGGTATCTATCTTCCACATGGACTCCATCTCAACCAATTCCTTTTCTTCGGACACACAGTAATCTTCAAATAGGGCCCTAGGCCCAATACGTGAGGTTGGGCTTTTACCCCCCACAGAATTAATTGCACTTTTTCTCATATCTAACTATAGTGCAGTTATAATGTTTCTGTAAACTTCAAAATTGAGCATGTCTCCCTTAAATATTGGCAATAAGTATTTTTCCCTCTATCATTAGAATTTTTAATAAATTTTATGAAAGAGTCAAAATACTTTGAAAATTAGTATAATAGAAATCTGAAATTTTACTCAAATTTTAAATAATTAAGTAAAAAACAGCCCAATTAGGGTTGATCTTGAATAAGCCGCCCTGTTTGTAAAATTTGACTGATTCCTCAATTTCAAACAATACCAATACTAACTTAGGTATTTCAAATAGGGTTTGATTGAAATGAACAACTTGCTTCACTATACATAGACAAAGGGCTCAAATTCAAAGCCAATCAACAAATCATGAGAAGTTTGACTAGTAAAGTAGGGAAAGTTGGGTCCATTTCATATTGTATACTGTGCAATCGTCGTATTCTCAAAATGGCATCATATGTGGCAATGAAAATTCGGTTGCTCGTATCAAAATAAAAAATAAAAAAAATTCGGTTGCACCTCCCCTAAGCACATTCTAGATCTATAGGGATAGGTGGCATCTTCGATTTACATTTGGTCCAGCTTGGTGCACAACTAATAAAATAACAATTTTAGTTCGTGGAAAAAGATCCAATTGTTGAGTCATTGTCCCAAACTCCCCTCAAAATATGGGTCCATTTGGATACAACTTATTGTTACTTATTATTACTGAAAACTGATTGTTGTTAAAAACATTATAGCAAAATAATTTTTAAATGTATAAATAGTACCGTAGGATCCATTTTTAATATTTTTTAATGTATGAACAGTGCGTGAACAGTGCTACACTGTTTATGCACAATCATTTTTGTCCCTCAAAAGTCAAACAATGCGGCAAAAAAAAAAGAAGAAGGAGAAAACGCAACTAAGGTAAAACGCACCACAACTATAAGCTCTATTCAAACCCTCACTATGTGTCTACTTTTGATTCAAATATATATATATATATATATATATATATGAGATGGGTTCAAGTTATACTTGGTGTAACTCTTTAGACTTACACTTTTTTTAAACCGTTGGATTTAAGTAGATCTAACGGTTAAAAAAAGACTCTCATTATTACAAATATTCTTATTAGGATCTCATTAATTACCCTTATTTATTACATTCTAAATATATCTCTAAACCCAAAAACATTCTCTCTCTCTCTCTCTCTCTCTCTCTCTCTCTCTCTCTCTCTCTCCTCCACCATTGCTCCTCCACCATTGTTCCACCTCAACAGGTTGCCAGCAGAAGAAGAAAAAAAAAAAAAAAAAAACTAAATGGTGGTTGGGAAACAAAATTACTTACGTGCACAAGCGAAACACAAGTACATAACCCACCAAATGGTTCATTAAAATTGTTTGTCGCTGGTAATAGTTGTTAAATTGTTATTATGTGCAAGAAGTCCACTTTGGTGCATATACAGTCAATTTGGAACATCATTTTAGTGACAAAGCATATGGTCCATAGCAAACCATATTTCCCATTAAATTCATGAAGGAAAAAGAGAGAGACGTGAAGGCAATGAAAAGAATCACCTCCACCATTCACTTATATGGAAACCACTCTTATTAACGCTACAATACATTTGTTCAAACAATTTGCTCCAAAACGGAATCCAAAAATCAAATACATGCAATTAGTAGAGGACAAAATATTACTTTCTTATAATAAAAAATATATATTGATCACTAATTAATAATTACAACATATGCCTCAAGACCATCACATTATATTAGTTTTAACACAAATTTTATTCTCCTTATTTGGCTAAATTTACTTCTTCTTTTTTTATAAGTTTCCCATGTGATGATTTTTAATAAATAAAATTACAATAAAAACTGCAAGAAAAAAAAAAGTGTAAAACTAGTGTTAAAGAAGTGATTAAATTTAGAGCCATAAATGAACCAAGTTATTTATAAACAACTTGCGTTCAGTTTGTGGAAAAACTTGTTTATGTTCGTTTTTTTTTTTTTTTCTTTTTTTCTTTTTTTTAAGTCAAGTTCAAGTCTTAAGTTTAGTTTCGATTATTAAACAAGTCAAGTTCAAATATAAAAATGTGTTCGTGAACAAACTCGTAAGCATAAGGGTTCAATTTTTAACTATATATATATATACATACACACACTTGCTTAAAATATATTTATATAAATTTGAAATTGGATTGTATAAGTTTACCAATATGTTTATATGATATTAAATTATTATTTATAACTTATTGATGATATATATAATCTATTTGTAGTAAAAATTCATGGGGTTGTGAAGAGGTAAAACATTTTAGTCATAGTTTCACAATATATAAGAAAAAAATAATTTAATCAAATAGCTCGGAACAAGCTCGAGCTTGCTCGACAAAAAAATGATCTATTTTGTTTAGTGATAAGCTTGAGCTTGGCTCATGTTCAAAAAAAAAAAAATTAAATAAACAAATTTAAACTTTTAATACTTGACTCGGTTTGTTTAAAGTCTTATATTCTTATGTTTAATGTTGTTACTTTATGTTCTAAATAATTTTTTTATGGGTTTTATTAACATACGCCTTTAGGGCATATATTAATAAACCATTTTAGGAAATTTTTAATAAAAAAATGAAAAATTAATTAACTGTTTTAACAACTTTTTTTAATTTTTCATAAAAAATTTTTAAAATAGATGATTAATATATACTTTAAGGACATATATTAACCAGATTTTTTTTTTTTTTTCTCTCGTCTTGTGACCTCATATTAGAGGTTTCTTTTAGTACTTCTTCTCTTATAATTCATTAATTCTTATTCTCCATTTGATGTGACTTTTTGGTTTTTTGTTTTGATCGGTGTGGGTGAAAGATCTGACATCACCATTAGCCCGATGCCAGCTCTTTAATAAGTTCTACCACACAAGGATACTGCTGGTAATGAGGATTACAAGGCAGGTGAAATTCATCTTATAACAATCTTGCATATGCCTACTGTTAAAAATCCATTTTCAACTAGCCTTATTATAAAATTTCTGAAAATGAAATAAAATAATAAAAAAAAAAAAAAAGTTAGGCACTGCCTTTTTGCTTTTGGTAACTGATGCAACATTACCTAAATTATTCTTAAAATAAATTCAGAAAGAGATGAAGACCCTCCCTTCACTGAAATGCATTTTCACAAGATGAGAAAAAAATATTAAACGTATTATTTTGACTAAAAAATTGATAAAGATGATATTTTCATCTTAATCAAAGATCATGTTGCTTAAAAATAATAATTAACAAGAGTCTCCATCTATAGTATATAGTCTATAATTTGCTTTGATAAAGCAAGCATAGGTCCGTACGTTCTTGAGAATGACAACCATGAGGGTGATCCGAAAGAAGACGAGAAATATCAATTTGGCTGATGCAATTTATCAAGGATTTGATGATTAATAGGGACATTAGCGGCAAATTAAGAGGTAGGTATGCCATGCACAGCAAGTTGACCTTCCTATGCTAAACATTATGCAATAAATGCTTGCATGACCCACAATATATATATATATATATATATATATATAAAATCAATAAACATTTCAATATGAAAAATCCACACCTATTTGGATTTCAAGAACTTCTCAATTAAAAAGATGCTCTGTGGAGGATTAGTAATCTCCACAAGGATATTGTAGCTCAAAAATATTTTTGAGTCTATTTTATATGAAGAGAACTCAAGTTTAAATTCTCCTTCTCCATTTGTCGTAACAATTAAATTATTTATTAAAAAAAATAATAAAATACAAACAAACAAAGATCAAAAACAGAAAATGAATTACTGTGTACTAGAAATTCTCTAGTTTATTTATAACTTAGCTCCGATCATATATATGTTAGGGAATATATTTAAATCATCTTCCACAATTAAATATTACATATTAGCAATATATAATGCGTCATCTCTTTGAAAGATAATTCATTATTCCACGAGCAATACTTCATTCTCTCATATAAATAGTGAGACTCGTTGATCTCTTTTAGAGAAGAATCAAATTTCAAATCCCCTAACAATTTTGAATTATATTTTTAAAAAAATTAAGAAGATCAAGTAAAAAAAAATTGAGATGAGAAATAATACTATATACTAGACTCCTATAGTTTAGCTATAACTTTGTTCCAATAATATATGTTGCACATAATATATTTAAATTGTCTTCCACAATTCAATATTACATATCCACAATAAAATGTGTCGCAGCTCCCCAAATATTTTTAATTATTTCTTAAGCAATGCTCTCTCCCATCTTATATGAATGATTGGTCTTACTATAAATTTATACAGTGGATCATTATTATGTGAGAAGGAATATTCTTATTGAAATACTGAATAATTATTCTATCTTCCCTAGCGGCCTCATCAAAATTTAAAGCAAGATTTTTAATGGTGTTCTGAAATCTAAATCTAATATCAATTCTATAATCAGGGTTGCACTCTTGAAAAGCTTGTTCAACTTGTGGATCAATGTCTTTCTCAGTCAAATTTTGGATCAGGCCAATGGTATTATCAGTGTGGCATTGGCTATGGAAGCTTCAAGCATGATAAACTTGGAGTCCAAAGTCCCTTTTCATCAGCACTTGAGCTGCAAGGGTCTGATCTTAGAGCAGACCCACATGCCTCATACCAAAAGGAGTTCTTGCAAGTTTCTCATATATAGAATCAACTTCCTTCTGATCCAAAGAATGCACTAAAGCATATGATTTTTGGTTAAACATTAGCATCTAGTTTCTAAAAAGTATCACATTTTACCATCTCAAAAGTTACTTTATCTATTATACCATACCATACCATTTTACAATACACCCAACATCCCAACTTTTATTTTACCATACAACACATCAAAATAACATATCTACACAATAAAATAATATAACTCAATATCCAAATAAAAACCCAAAACTCAATAAAATATTATTTTAAAATAAATACCATCTTGTTACAGTACCAAAATTTTTTAGAATTAAAAGTGTGGGTAATGCAAGATTTATGGGGTTTGATGCTAAATTTTAGCATATTTGAAGTTTTAACATACCTGATACTGATGCTCTTTAGATCAAGAGTGGAGACGAAAAAAAAAAGCCAGAATCTTCATTTACCCAAATGGGGAAAGGATTTGTAGTATTAGCCACAACTACATTATATCTAAATGGAATAGAAATTCCCGTAATTGTTTATATAGCCCAAATCAACCTAATAAATCCTCATTGTACATGCTGCTGATTATGCAACATTCACTAATTACAGAATCCAATCCATACAATTCAGTATACATTTGGCCAAATTGACCTAATACACACTTGTAGAACTCAACTCACAAGCATGATTGCCTTCAAATTCACATAATTGGTGATATTACATTGATTGTTTGTTAATGTTAGCCTTGGTAGTTTTGACTAGCAGATTTTAGCGACTGTTAGTTGGTGAGCCTGATTCTATATATGGTGCTTACGCTTGATAAAGATAACATGAAACTTCTTAATCATGATAAGGTATGCAATATTGCTATTAGTGGAAGTAGTCTGATAGAACGGAGAAGTTTCTCTCCGTAAAGTTGATGAAAGAAAATAAAGAACGCAAGACGTGAAAGCAATGACAAAAATATCAGTCCTGTTAAGTACTACTTTTGATTTTTTAAATTAAACTGGTTCATTTGAAAATTACTTATTTTCTGTAATTTATTTGCATAGTATTTGTAAAAAATATATAATTTTTGGTAATTTTTATGTTAAATATGTTACAAAAATTTTTAAAAAAATATTTTAAAAATAAAAGCCTAATTACAAAATAAATAAATAAAAGCTAAGCTTTTTCAACAATTCCCAAAATGCACACCTTAATCACATAATTGGCCTTTGCTCAAGCTATTTGCTCAAAAACAAGAATTCAATATTCTACTACCAATAAAAAATTACATGGATTTCGTAATCATTTCATTCTTATAATTAAATAGCTATTAAATATACAACATACAGGTAAGATGATCACGATATATATTAGCGTAACATGAATATATTAGCTATTTATTAGGTTATATCCTTCTATTGTGATATAAAATAGTTAACAAATAAAAGTGCACTAGAAATCGAAACCAAAAAGTGAAAAGGTGTGGTTAAACAAGTGTTCAGCAGTGTTCTTTTTTGATCATTGGAGAAGTATTCTTGTTTAATTTAATTTAATAATTGTTTATTCTAATAATCCCAATTAGTCCAAAAAATAATTTCACTTGGCAAAGCTGGCACTCACTTCGCTTTTGGTAATTGATGCAACATTACATATAGATTATAGGTCATTCATTCATTATATTCTCAAACAAATTTTGAAAGAGATATGAAAAGAAAAGATCGATCCTCACTGAAAGCCTCTTTTTGTGGATGGAAATTGTATTTGTAGGATGTATCAAAATTTGATTGAATACCAAATCACTCATAAAAGATGATGGGATATTTGTATTTCATTTTAAACCTACCTATCATCTTGTTCTAGAACCAGACAAAAATCTCCTTATATACCAAAAAAAATCTTCCAGGACTTTCTTTACTAAAGCAAGCAATTCAAGATGACATTGACAACTATACCGTCCTTTTTTTTATGAACATACAACTATATAGTCGTCTTAGTCTATGAGAGTGATGCGAAAGAAGAGACAATGGAATTTAAATTTTCTCCGACCTGAGGATGTGATAGGGACATTAGTGGCAAATTGATCATAGTTTAGGTTAGGCATGCCATAAGTGCCGCAAGTTGTACTTTGGTGGGTTTGGACAGCGGCAGACCATGCGTTTGTGTTTTCTTGGCTGGGTCTTGTACACTGTTTATGAGACCTACATGTACGAAAAAATGCAAACCTAATTTTAAAACTGGGTCATAAGTGCCACAAGTTGTACTTTGGCTGGGTTTGGATAGCGGCAGACCGTGCGTCTGCATTTTTTTGGCTGGGTCCCGTGCACTGTTCACGGGACCCATAAGTACGGAAAAATGCAAATTTAACTTTAAAATTAGGTCCCATGGCACTATTCACACATTTAAAAATTATTTCGCTATAGTGTTTTCAGTTTTCAGTTTTCAGTTTTCAGCAATAAGCGGTATCCAAATAGACCATTTGTTTTCTAAACATTGGTAGTGTAACGAATACTTATCATGAAATTTACTCTCTCTTTTTTCCCTTCATTAAGGATTTATTACTTTAACAATCCAAAATATTAAACAAAAAGAAATTTATTCATTAATTAATTTCTCATTGAAGAAGGTCTAGAACAAAAAGAAATCAATGGAGATGATAAATAATGCTCTCTGATAGAAACCCTAGTTTTTCTATTACTTAGTTCTGATCATTTATAGATGAAGGAATAGTTTTGAAATAATTTCAACGATTCTATTGGTTAAAATTATATATATATTTTAAACCATATAATGAAAGTACTCTAGAAATTGTGGCTTTTAGTTTCAACCTATGTTATAACTGATTTCAACCTGTCACTAATAGGTACATATAATCAATAATCAAATTACACAAAAACCGATTGATGTAGTCTCTGATCGTTGAATAAGAGATTTAGGAGTTCAATCCTTACCTACACCAAAAATCAATTGATGTCTTGGTCTGATAATAAAAAGCTATTATCAAGAGCAAATGTCATAGGTTGAAATTATGTCCAAAAAAAAAAAAAAATACACAAATTTTATAAATGCTGAGTTATCAAAATATTATTGATTATTACATGGCTCACTATTAACACCACGTTATTATTTATCATTAGCAACTTATCATTTTGACATTTGTGAAATTTGTTGTGACTTTAACTTATTGTTTTAAGAAGCGAAATATTATTTTCACAACAAATTCTAAGTGACGGGTTGTTATTAGCTGTTATGGGTGTGCAAAAAAGTAATTTAAGTAGTGGGTTCAAATTAGAACTATTACCACTTATCACTTAGGATTTGTTATAAAAATGTTGTACAAGTGTCATTTTGCTTTTAAAAATATCTATTCGTTATGACAAGTATATTAGATTTTATTATATCATTTTTAGATAATTTTTGTATAAATATTATACGATGTCATGAGCTAATAAAATTTGATCCACTCATTTTCATATTGGATGAATAGGTTTCTGGTAACTTCAAATTCTAGAGGATTGTCAACTTGAGCTTTTAGTTTTTATTGTGATTGAATAGCTAAATTCTTGACATTCCTAAATTTGGCTCAAACGATATGGTTAAGGGATGTATGAGTTTGGTTTAAGTACAAATGTTGCCCCATAAATTACAGAATTAAAATTTTCTATCCCACAATAAATATTTCACTTTATATTCCACCAATCACATTCTACTACATCTTGTTTTTGTTCCTTATAAAGTAACGAGAGTTTTAAATGAGGGGAAAAAAAATCAAATTCATGGTATAGCGTTGATGGAACATAAAATAGGATAAGGGGTTTTAATTCTTTTTCTAAAATATTCTTAACAGATGCTAGCTCATTGCCTTAGTAGTTAGTAATGATATTAACACAGAGCACATGAGAATTTTTTTTATCACTTTATCAAGGCTGGGACATTTATCATAAGGATAAACTTTAGTTATAGTTCCTTAGATGTTTTATTTTAGATTTTTGAATCCAACTACATGATTGACTGAAAACTAAAAGGTGAAAAAAGTGTTTATGTTTTTTACAAAAACAATTAAATTATTATTATTTTTTATTTTTTATTTTTTTGGCTGAGAAAACAATTAAATTATTCATATGTTTCATCAATGAATACAGCCACAATATGGTTAAATTCTGTTAGGGCACCTAAATATATGTATAAACAGAAACATGTCTCTACAGCAGCATGCATGTTGTGCATGCACGCATTAGGATGGGCTGGATCGTCTGGATGAATATGTTTATATTCAAAGGAAGCCCAGTTCCTGGTTGAGGCCCAAATTTCCAAGTCCATTGGTGCTGGGCTAATTTGTTCTGGTTTGGTTTGACAAAGTTTATGTTTCAAAGGAAAAACCCGTTAAGACCAAGGCCTACTATGCTGAATAAAAATTCCACAACTTTAAGCAAAAAAAATGAATAAAAATTTCAGATATGTTGACCTGAATAATAAAAGTGGTGCTATTATTGAGTGACTGTGAGTCATCTGAAAATGATATTGCTTTAGTCAGAACTCACATCCTTATTAATCTGAAATTGGTTTACCAAGCATTGGAATTGGCTTTCCTTACGGGTATAAATTGCTTAATTCCTTTACACTTGAGGCACCTTAAGATTCTATTGTAATGATTCTTGATCCTCCATCTTACTACCTCTTAATCTCTCTGTTCAACTTAAATCCAGGTATTCAAACTCATCGCCATCCTGCTATAAAAAAAATAATAATAATAAATAAATAAAAACAATCAACTAGAACTAGACATGTATTCAAAAAGGCATTTAGGAAAAATAAATAAGAGAAATCAAAATCCTTGTGTTCTCTTTAAGTTTAACATCTATATAATATCTAAAAGTTAAAGCGTAGCATTTATTATCGTCATCCTCCTATTGAGCCACATCAACGTAACATTTTGGTCCATTTCAATTCAGTTTGGTCCACTTTGGTTCATTCAGTCTATTTTGGTTCAATCGGTCCACTCCAGTTCATTCAATCCATTTTGATTATACTATGGAATGAGAGGTTTGTGGAAAAAAAGAAGCTACTTTATTGACAATTATTTCATCTTCTTAGCGTAATGTTAATAAGTTTTTGATCAAATTACTTCTTTTTTTGTTATTAAAGTTTTGTATTTTTTTTTTCTTCTAAATATAAGTGATGAATTTACTTATAACTATTTCTTCTGTAGGTCATTCAATGCGTATAGAGGATGAACCATTTGTAAGAATCACTAATCACACATTACACTATTTACAAAATATCTCATCTTATCATGGTTTAAAAACCGGACTAGGAGCAAAACCGTTTTTGCCTCCGGTTCCCAGTTCAACCCCGTTTTTTCGGATTGGATTGGTGGCTGGTGCCCTATTCAACCAGTCAAACCGATCGATCCGGTTCGATTTTTAAAACCATGCATCTTATATAATTTTTTTTAGATAAAAGATATAATCTCATTGATATATATATATATAAGTAGAAACCTCATGTAGGGAAAGTATAAGGTTCTGCCAAGTGGCACTTTAATTTTGCATTTTGCCTCTTTAACATTTTCTCATTAACCTTTTTTTTTTACTGTTACTCAAAATATCGCGTTAACTTCTTTTTATTGTTATCTAAAAGATGAGTTGCTATTAAAAATTAGACCAAATCATATCAAACCTTATAAAAAACCCAAGCCCACTTATTCCCTTACATATTATAACCCAAGCATGATCATTTCCCATGTGTAGATGAAAGCCAAGACCCTAATGCACTTACAAACTCTCTTTCTCTTTCCCCACATATACATGAAACTTGAAAGCTAAGATCATAACTCACTTAAAAACTCTCTTCCTCCGTACAAGCTTCCCTTTAGATTACACACACTTTTCAACTTCTTTGCAAACAACAGTTTGCAGTCCGAATTTAGTAATCTCATCTGACCAAACCAACATTCCTACTTATTTTTCAAGTTTAATTCAGCTCTTCTGTGTAAACTAATTGAGATGTACGGTCAAGGAAAATATACAATCACAAAATTTATAATAAAAAAATTTACAGTCTAACCTCAACAATCCCACCACTCTATTTTCTCTCTCTCTCTCTCTCTCTCTCTCTCTCTCTCTCTCATTTAGGTCATATATTAGGATTCCCTAAATTGAAGACAATATTCAAATTTACCAATGGGTTACACATTGGAAGTATTGTCTTCTAAGATAACGAGTGTTTCTCTTACTGTGTTAAAGAAAATGTCAAATGATATGCAATATGACATAGTCACCAATAGTCATATTACATTCAACTATATTCATATTAAAGTTTGAGTTGTCTGCAATGCTATGGTACTAGATCCATCATAAGCATAAAGATGAACTTATATGGTATTAGATCCATCATAAACATAAAGATGATCATAAGTTCAAATATTGACAAACAATTGAGATACTGTACTCATAGATTTTGACAACATTTATCCATTTTGAAAATCTAAACAATTTATAGGATTTTAGCTACAAATATTTGGCATATAATCTATGATGCAAAAATAATTTTGGTATCCCATATAGTAGAACTAGAGAGGACTATAAAAACTTTTTAGTTAGATGCATACCATTTATTTATTAAACTCTTCCTGTAGTATTTATTGTTTCAGTTTGAGACCAATATTATTTAATTTATTTTTTTATGAAAAGCTTGAGAACAACATACTTTTAGGCAAAGTTTTCCCGTGCATTGCACGGATTTCTAACTAATATTATATAATAATTTAATGTAAAATGCATTATATTTGTAGAAGAAAAAAAAAAAAAATTTGTGCTCCTTCACACGTTCATGGTGGACTCCACCATAAATTTAATGAGTGGACCTCGCTATAAATATGAGAGGATGGAGCACCATTTTTCGTACTCCGAGAGTACCTAAGCTAAAGGCCTCCAACTGGAGGATTGCATCAAGGAAAATAAAAATGATGAGCCACTTAGTATTTTACAAAACTTCAGCCAGAGGGTTATACTTTCAGTCCAATCTGATTCACGTTTGTCATCTTTAATTTCATCTTTATTTATCATCTGATTCACGTTTTTTTTTTATTTTTTTTTTGCCAAAACTTATTTGTTCATCTTTCAGCAAATCTTTTACTTTATTTGTGTTTTCAGCCAATACACGTTCTTTCGTCAAACCATATCTTTTTCCTTCATGTTCATCACTCCAAATTCTTCCTTTTACATTATAATGTAGAAAATGGAGCCGCCGTGTAAAACTGAGAAATTGAAATAATATCCACATCTCCACCCAAAACTTCCCATATTGGCCGCCCCTAAACATTTTGAGGCCTTAAGCAAGGACTAAAATGAGACATTTTTTATATTTATGTATTAATTAAATTAATATTTATTTAATACTTTTATATTATAATATATTTCATTTTAAATCTTATTTTCTTACCCTTTGAGATGCAAATTGACTAATTAAATTTTTGTATTCAAGTTCTTCTAACATCTTATTTTCAATCGATAATATAGTTAATCAACTTAATGTTTCTTGGACATTGTCGATCTTAGATATGATTTAATTAATTTTAATTTTGAAAATTTTCTTTCTACAAAAGCAACTATATCAGGTATTGTTAGTAAAATTTTATAAGCAATGCATGTATTTGAAAATGAACCTAACATTTTTATAGAATTTAGTATGTCAATCGGAGTATATTCTTTTATTTGTAAAATTTCTTTTAAAACTTTTAACTCTGAAAATAAATCTAAACCATTAATATCATAATAAACATCAAATTTGAGAAAAGATTCAAGTTTAAACAGTATTTTTGCAAACTATCATGAGCACAGAGTACAAACGAATCACTCCTCAAATCGAAGGAAGCAGGAGCTACCAACAAAAGGATTAATAGTAGAACTAGTGGAGAGAAAAAATGAGAGAGGCAAAGAGCAAGAGCTGAGAGAGAGAGGCGGAGAGCAAAAGTGAGAGAGAAAAAATGTATGAGTAAATTTTAGGGATTTGAGATTATTTTGTGAGTGATAAGCCAAGAATGTATTGACCCATTTTGGTAAATTAATCAATTAATTATTCAAGTGAATTAATTAGATTCAATTACATGCAATAAGTGTGGTAGCACAAACAAATCACCAACTAAGTTAAATACAACGGAAAATAAATTTGACACAGGTGATTTGTTTACGAATGAGGAAAACCACCAAGGGAAAACCCCACCGGGTGAATTTAAGGTCACCACTCCTGAGAATCCACTATAATCAAAACAAGCGGTTACAAGTAAAAAGAATCTCAGTACCTAATACCAACCTACAATTGAACATTTATCCCAATACCCAATTGGACTTATAATGTAGCGGCAATCTCTCATTTCAATGCACAGCTCCCAGTACATGACTAACCAATGATGCACGGATCACAGTACGTGACTAACACACCAACTTGAGGAAGATGTTGGCTGCAAAGTTCTTCAATTCATCCAACAATGAAAGATCAAGAAGCTCATTGGTTACAAAATCCTTGGTGCAAAGACTCAGTAGCTTCTAAAGAGAAAGTGATGAACTATGGCAAATTGTCTCCGGTCACAATATGCGTGTATAATCACTTTGCATTAAATTGCATCTCATGTGATGGCCATTAAAATAATCCTTATATATGTCTAGGATTGTGAGAAAAGAAACCCTACACAAATACTCAAGGATATGCATGAAATCAGATCTGAAAATTCTAATTTCATAATTCTCGACAAATACAGCTTCTGTTGAGCCTCTGTCGAGCTTCAACATTAAACCTCGATAGAAAGACTTCTGTCGAGACATCTGTCGAGCTTTAATAAATAGCACTTTTTCACTTGTTTCTTGGTCAGATTTGCATGGCTTCAATACTAAACTTGAACACTTGTTTCTTGAAGTGCTAAACCCATCCTAGATCTACCCAATTACAAGTAAAGTGCATTTTGTCAAAGAATTAGCCAATTTACATCACATATGTGTCTAACACTTTCCACATATGTCCTAACAGTGAGTAATTTTTTAGACCGGATTTGGATTTTATCCCGTTGAATTTTGATTTGTCTAGAGGTGAAGGATGACATTTTTAGGATAATTGATTTTTTTTAGATCAAAAATTTTTTTGGGTTACCAATATTTACAAGGATATTCAAAAAATTTTGTTCTTTGGTCACAATGATGTATCAGATTTTTTAGAGTTTCTTCTTAAACTAATTTTTTTTTTTTTCGACCTTTTTTTTCAAAATTTTGAAGCCCCCTTTTACTTGGGGGGCTTAAGCAAAGGCCTAATATATATATATATATAATAATTATAGGTAAAGCTGAAAGAAAATTTAATTAGATTTCAAATTGGAATTAAATTAGAGTCTAATTTTACGCCATGTGTCCCATCTAATCTAAATTTTTGAATTTTTGTGCTAAGTGAGTTAATTCAATGTAAAAATTAGATTTCAATTAGAATTTAATTTTGTGCCATGTGTCCCATCTAATCTAAGTTTTTTAATTTTTGTGTCAAATGAGTTAATTTAGTGTAAAAAACGAGGAGTCCAATATAAGTAAACCATAAAAAATATAATTTTTGGATAATTTTATATTTATGAGTCTTTTTTTTGTATAACTAAAAACAATTCAAGTTTATAAGTCGTGTGTGTGTGTGTGTGTGTGTGTGTGTCCCATCTAATCTAAGTTTTTTAATTTTTGTGTCAAATGAGTTAATTTAGTGTAAAAAACATGGAGTCCAATATAAAAGCATTAGCATTGGAGAATGCTAATGCCATATTTAGAGAGAATTTAGCATTTTTTGCCTTAAAATGCTTTGCATCAGAGAATGCCATACCTTAGTATTGCAAATTATTTTGCAATACTGCTACAGTACTATTCTAAAGGTAGAATAGTACTGTTGCAGTATTCTAAAAAAAAAAATTAATATTTTAAGCTCTCACCTCCGGAATCTCTCTCTCCTCTGTCATTATTCATGTTCTCTTTCTCATCTGCTCTCTTCTGCTCTCTGCTCTCTTCTCTCTTTCTCATCTGCTCTCTTCTCTCTTCAGACCCAAACCATATCTTCCTCCCAACATCAACATCGCACATCACAGTGGAGGAAACGTTGATCTGGGTTGTGATTCTCGCCGATGTCTGGGTTTTGATTGGGGTTGAGCTGGGTTGATCTAGCGACGGCAGTGACAGCGGTGTCTGGGTTTTGATCGGGGATGGAGGAAACGTTGATCTAGCGGTGGCAATGGCGGCGGTGTCTAGGTTTTGATCGGGGTTGATCTGGGTTTTTTTTTCCTGTTGTGATCGGGGTTGATCGGCGGTGTCTGGGTTTTGATCGGGGATGGAGGAAATGTTGATCTAACGGCGGCAGTGGCGGCGATGTCTGGGTTTTGATCTGGGTTTTTTTTTTTCCTCCTATTGTGATCGGGTTGATCGACGGTGTCTGGGTTTTTGTTCCGGTGGGATTTTGGTGGGTCTGGTGGAGGTGCAGTGGGATTTCGGTTGTTTTGGTGGTGATTGATGATGGTGGAGCCGTAAAGGCGCGGCCTGATTGATTGATGATGATGATCGGGGTTGTTTTGGTGGTGATGGGATTCCGGTGAGTTTTGATCGGGGTTGATCGGCGGTGTATGAGAGGCTGAAGCAGTTAGGTTGAAGCATTTTGGTGGTGGTGTGGTGATTGATGATGGTGGAGCCGTGGAGGTGGTGGTGTGGTGATAGATGATATAGAGTTTAATAAAAAAAGATGTAGGCGTGGTGATTGATCAGAAAGAAATAATAAAAAAAGATTAAAATATAATATTTTAATAAAAATAAAGTTTTGGGATGTGGAGGTATTGTAAAATGGGATGGTATAATAGAATTGTGGGATTTTAGAATTGTAAAATAGAATAGCATTAGCATTTTCCTATGCTAATGCTCTAAGTAAACCATAAAAAATATAATTTTTGAATGATTTTATATTTATGAGCCTTTTTTTTGTACAACTAAAAACAATTTAAGTTTATAAGTCATATATATATATATATATATATAGCCAAAACTAAGAGAAAATCCAATTAAATTCTAAACTGAAGTCTAATTTTGCGCCACATGTCTCATCTAATTTTTAAATTTGTGTTTCAAGTGAATTACTAAGTTCAAAAATTAAAAAGTATAAATTCAATTAGATTCTAAATCAATCAATCAATCAATCAATATATATATATAAGCAGAAAACTCATGTGGAAAAGTATAAGATTCTGCCAAGTGGTACAAGCTTCCACCTCATCTACATTTAGCATTTATGTCAAACTATTAAGTAATGACAAATACATTTATTTCAATGTATTTTTTTTTTATAATAATGCTAGAGATATAAACTATTTTACAAAAATTTTTACAAAGTGCTTATGTGGTAAGTGATTATTGGTAAATGAAAATGTGATATTAATGGTGGGCCTAAATGAAAACCAATAAGAGATTGGCTACGTCAACATTTTGTAAAAATATTGTAAAATAGTTTATAACTGTAGCATTACTTTTTTTTTCTTTTTTTTCTCACAATATCTTTGGTTTAATTTCTTAGAAGTATGTTAATTTTCAAAATATTATGTTTGTCTTAAATATCTTGTTTAGATTTTATGTATACGTTTTTATTTATGTAGAATTGCAATGTATTTAGGCTTATTTTTTCATATTATGTGTCGATTTATATTTTTGGTTTTCCATATGATGCATATACTTGGTAAGGATTTGTTTTGGTTGCATTTAGTTCAATTAAAATTTGGAGATTAAATTGTGATATTATTGCATCACTATGACATTATTTTTTATGTTGTTGTATCATGAAAGTCTAGAAGTTTTTATAGCTAATTGATATATAAAATATAAATTATATAAGAAAGACACCTAAGAACCAACAGATTTGTAGGTGACAATGTGAATTGTGTGATTTGATGACATTTTTTGGTTGCATGAATTAGATGAATTTTCCTCCAATGTATTTAGTTTAAATTTAGTTTTAGTAGAAAAGTTCATAGATTAATTGTGACTAACAATAATAGTATTTGTAGGGGGTGGATTCAAGCGCTCTCTTAGGATTGAGAGAGTGGGCCCAAGCCCAACTAACCCTTCAATAAATTTGTAGAGTATGGGCTCAAGAGCTAGGCCTCAGTAAAGAAGGCAACGGCCATGCATGGTTGTACGTGATTCCTAACAACTAAGACGTGGGTTTGAACACACAATGGGCCTCCTCGGACGTGCCTTATGGAGCTGGAAATTCTTATTATCTCTTTTCAGAAGAGTTACAAGAGTTGAGAGAGAATACTTTGCCACAGTACTCCTTTTTCTCTGGTTTTTCGTCCCTCCCTCTCCACAAGAGGGATTTTTACATTATATACTCCTCACTCAGTTGATCCTAGCCCTACATTTGTTGATCAATCCGGTTTCTACTCGAGTGCCTATCCCATCAGCCGCATTCCCATACCTCCAGTGGGTTGCAGCGCTCAAGACGGCACTGTTCAGAGGTCCTGTCCTCATTAATGCGGCCAGAGCGTTAGTTGAGGGCATTTAATGTGGAGGTGACAGTTCGCTTGGGATTTGCTCCTCCGCCATGCTTCAATGTCCGGTGATTGGTTCTTGCTATTTGTTCCTTGGATGCTTGGGGAGACTCCCCTTAAAGGTATGCCGTATGCCCACTTTATGTCCTCGGACTACCGAGGATGTAACCATCCTCGGCAATGCTCGTGGAGGCGTCCTCGGCATGGGCCTCTGGGCCTGGCCTGGAGTGGGCCGGGGTTGCTGACTTATTCCGGCCCCACAATAGCCCCTCAAAATCATGCTGTCCGCATCCTCGGGCGGAAGGAGGATTTTGATATCCTCGGGCCTGCTTCGCGTCTAATCAAGTCTTATCCCTCGTCAGCGTTGGCGCCTTTTCAACTGCCCAAGGTGCGTTACTGGCGCTTCGATGTGCGTAACGTGTCTTGCATTAAATTCGGGCGGCTTTATGCTCCCCACGTTCAACGGGCAGATGACAATCTAACGGTGGAGATGCGTCTGGCACTTATGGGCGGGAAAACTTGCGCAGCTCTTTTTCCTAGGGTATAAATACCCATTAGAGCCGTTTCTTCACTTTTCATTTGCAATCGAGAGCTCCTGCGCCTCTATTCTGAGTCCAGCCAAACTTCCACCACCATCTCCAGCACAAAAAGCCAGTCCGAGGAGCTCCTCCTCATTTCTGTAAGTCTCTCTGTCTCTCTCTGAGCTTTCTCCCTCTCTACTCGTCCTTCTCTTTCATTCGTTCATCTTTTAGTTCGCTTAGGCGTCATCTAGGATGGGTAGACTTAAGAAGTTTGTTGGCACTGAGGAGGCGATGGAGAAATTCATCGCCGATTACAAGATACCGGCCAATGTGGGCTTAAGGTATTGTGAGGAGGGGGAGTGGTACCTCACGAAGCGAGAGGGCGAAGTGGTGATTCCTGTCATCGCTTTCCTTGAAGGGGGGATGAGGATCCCCATGGGGCCAGTGATGAGGGGTTACCTCACCTACTTCCGGTTGACCCCTACCCAGTGCGCCTCCAACATGTTCAGAATTTTGGGCAGTGTGGACGCCCTTAATAAAAAGATGGGTCTGAGGCTGACCTATCACGATGTCAACTACTGCTACAATCTTCAACATTTGAAGAACAAGTCCTATTACATGAGGACGAGGGACAACAGGGTCCGGCTGATCCAGTGCCTCCCCGAGTCCAACAAGGGGATGAATGAGGATTTCCTCATCGTGTCCGGAGTGTGGCACGATGGCCTTCATTGTCCGACGACGGAGGGAGAACCAGGTGGGGCGATGGGAACAAAAGGGGATTTATAGATTCTAGCTTCTTTCACTGCGTTATTTCTTCTTGTATTGTTTGGCTTCTAACCACGGACGTGTACTTTCTTTGCAGATCGGCACTCCTACGCGCGCCATTTCAACTTGATCAATAGGGAGGACTTGCAGAAGGTGCTCAGGTCGGCGGATTTCGAGGACGAAGAAGACCACCAAGTCAGAGCCGCGCACAAGATTCTGGGGTACACTCCGATCCAGAAGTCATTTGCGGCCCCGAAGTACGTGATCAGAGCAAAGGATCCTCGGCTGCAGAAAATAGCAGTGACCGAGGACGGGTTCGAGTTTCCCGAGGACACCTCCACTTCAGAAGGCGTCACAGTAGCAGTCCCCTCGTCTTCCCATTCGTTCCCAGAGGTCGCGGAAGAGAACTTAGAGAGGGAAGGGGAACCTGTAGATTTTGGTACTGCCGAGGAGGATTTCAGCGTTTTTGAGCAACTCCATCAGTCCGAGGACCCCTCTGGAGACTTGGGTGATCCTCGTCTAACCGAGGCAGACCTCTTCGCGTCACAGACATCTTCCCGGCGCAAGATGGGCTACAAGAAGAAGTACCAGCCAAGCCTGTCCGAACTACTAGAAGGGCAGCCGGGGAAGTCCAAGCCGAAGCTTCCTCCCCCATCTCCAAAGAATCGTCCTGTTCAGACCAGGTCGGCTTCAACACAATCCAAGCTTCCTCCTCCTCCACCTCAGGCGAGCCCGTCGTCCAGGCACGAGCCTGCTGACCCTAAGCAGAAGAAGGACAAGGGTAAGAGGACCCTTGAGGACAAATCTGGGCCCACGCGGGAGGGCGAGGGCAATCAGCGGCCATCGAAGCAATTGAGGATAGGCCCCTCAACGCAGGATAAACAGGTCGCTCCCCCGCCCGAGGTCCAGGCCTGGCTCCCCGCCCCAATGCTCCGCGGGGCTCCCTTGAGGGATGACTCCTCCCTCAGGGACTTTAAAGATGGCGAAGGCGCGTACGTGGCCGACGCTGTGGAGAGATGCCTGCTCCTGCCTGTGGACATGGCGGAGCTAGGAACCATGAGGAGTAGGGATGTCTTCCTCTGCCTCAAGCGGTATTTGGGGATGGTAAGACCTTAACACTTGTGCTTTTTCTTGCCTTTTTCTTGCTTTCATTTCTTTTTGAGCTCGGCTAATTGCAACTTGTCTGTTTCGTTTGGCAGGCTGTACAGGCCACCTTCAGGCTGGAAGAGGCGGCCAATGAGCATGGGAAGGCCATGGATCTGGAGCGCGATAGGCGCTTGGTGGCTACCAGGACCCTCAAGAAGTCGGAGGAGGACCTTGCCAAGGCCAGGGAGGCGCTGAAGGCAATGACCCAGGCTAAGGAAAGCGCAACGTCAGGCCTTGAGGGTGCCCAAAGGCAGGCCGAGACTCAGACAAAGCGTCTGGGTGAGGCAGAGAAGCAGTTGAAGCTCGCCGAGGATCAGATAGCTGGTCTGGCGAAGAAAGTGGCAGATGCCGAGGAGGCCAAGAGGGTGGCCGAATGGGCCAAAGGGGAGGCTGAGAGGGCCAAGCTTGAGGCAGAGCAGGGCAGGGAGGAAGCCTGGGCCACTAAGCAGGAAGCTGAGGAGGCAGCCTTTACTGCCGGGGCAGCAGCTGCCTACAAATCCCAAGTCCCTGGGCTATGTAGGCGCTACTGCTCCGAAACTTGGAGCGAAGCCCTCAGGCAGGCTGGAGTGGAGGCTTCTTCTGACTTGTGGAAGGAGGAGAACGTGTACTACCCTCCTTTTATCCGCGAGACTGCCCACGATGGCTCTGAAGCCGAGGAGGCTGCTGTGGAAACTGCTGCTACTCCGGGCGAAGAGGCCCCAGATGCTGGGGTTGCTGATGAGCCAATCCAAGGGAGCAATCCTCCCGTGGTGGTTGTGTTGAGTGATGGCTCCAACGAGGACGCGCCTCAGCAAGTTGTAGAGCCTTCCCCCGCTGCCCAGGTCTCTTCTGCCGAGGGGGCGGCTATTCCTGCTGTGCCTCTGCAGGCCATTCCCATTAGTCAGGGCTCAGGGGACCCTGAGGCAGCTACGGGCCAGCCACCCACTGAAGCAGCCAACTAGGCCCCATGGCCCTTCTGCCTGCTGCACTTCGTTTCTGCATCCCTTTCCCTTTTTTTTTTTTTTTTTTTTTTTTTTTTTTTTTTTTGCTTCATTTGTAATGCGACTTCTTGGGTGCAATTCCCTTGTGTTTAATGAAATGAAGACCTTATTTCCTTTTCTGTTTGTTGTGGCTATTTCCTTACTTGCACGCTATTCATTTTTCGTATAACTTTGACTTCAATTGTACCTCGACCAATCGCGGCATTTGATAATTACAGCGTAAGGGCTTGTATGCTCGGGCAGACCTTTTATGTCCTAAGGAGCAGGTGGAATTTTGAAGTAGACACTTGGGATCTTTTAAAGTGGTTAGTTTAACACTTGGTTTTCTGTTTAACACTTGGTTCTCTTTAAGTGGTTAGTTTCCCCATGGGACTGAGTCCGAGGACCATGCAGTTCCCTGGTTCTGTCTAACTCTTAAGCTTTCTGAAGCAGTTAGTTTCCCCATAGGACTGGGTTCGTGGACCATGCAGTTCCTTGGTTCTGTCTAAAGCTTAGCATTCTTAAGTAGCTAGTTTCCCCGGGGGACTGAGTCCGAGGACCATGCAGTTCCGTGGCTCTGTCTAACACTTGGGTTTCTTAAAGTAGTTAGTTTCCCCATGGGAATGAGTCCGAGGACCATGCAGTTCCCTGGTTCTGTCTAACACTTAGTTTTCTTAAAGTAGTTAGTTTCCCCATGGGAATGAGTCCGAGGACCATGCAGTTCCCTGGTTCTGTCTAACACTTCGTTTTCTTAAAGTAGTTAGTTTCCCCATGGGAATGAGTCCGAGGACCATGCAGTTCCCTGGTTCTGTCTAACACTTAGTTTTCTTAAAGTATTTAGGACGCGAGGCAAACAACTAAGATATGCTAACAATATGAATCAAAGTGACTTCTTTATTAATAGTAGTACCTTTTCAGGTTGTTTACATTCCATGGACGAGGTACAGGTTTGTCATCTAAATCTTCTAAATAGTACGCTCCTATCCCCGCCACCGAGGTGATTCGGTAGGGGCCCTCCCAGTTGGGTCCGAGCTTTCCCCAGGAAGGGTTCTTGGCAGTTCCTACAACTTTTCTCAGCACCAGGTCTCCCGGTGCCAGTGGTCTGAGCTTTACGTTGGTGTCATATCCCTGCTTGAGCTTTTGCTGGTAGTAGGCCAACTGGATCATTGCTTGCTCTCTTCGTTCGTCCACCATATCCAGGGTCCGCCCCAGCAGCTCATCATTGCTGCCTGGGGTGAAGGAGCTCGTCCTTAGTGTCGGAAAATTGGTTTCCAGAGGGATCACTGCCTCCGCGCCATAGGTCATGGCAAAAGGCGTTTCCCCTGTTGAGCGTCGGGGCGTAGTCCGGTATGTCCAGAGGACATGGGGCAGCTCTTCTACCCATCTCCCTTTGGCGTCATCCAGTCTCTTCTTAAGCCCGTTGACAATGACCTTGTTGACCGCCTCGGCCTGTCCATTCCCTTGGGGGTAGGCTGGTGTTGAGTACCTGTTTGTGATCCTAAGTTCGCAACAGTACTCCCTGAAGGCCTTGCTATCGAACTGGAGTCCGTTATCCGAGATGAGGGTATGAGGGACCCCGAACCGCGTAACTATGTTCCTCCAAAGGAATTTCTTCACGTCTACATCTCTGATGTTGGCTAGTGGTTCGGCCTCGACCCACTTGGTGAAGTAGTCCGTGGCCACCAACAGATACTTCTTGTTCCCTGGTGCCTTGGGGAAGGGTCCCACGATGTCCAAGCCCCATTGGGCGAACGGCCATGGACTGGATAACGGATTGAGGACCCCTCCTGGCTGATGGATGTTTGGGGCGAACCTTTGGCACTGATCGCACTTCTTGACATACTCTTGGGCCTCTTGCTGCATTCCCGGCCACCAATATCCTTGAGTGATGGCTCGGTGAGCCAGGGACCTCCCCCCTGTGTGGCTCCCACATATTCCCTCGTGCAGCTCCTCGAGTAGTAACTCCGCCGCTCCGGGGTGGACGCACAGTAGGTATGGTCCAGAGTAGGAGCGCTTATATAGCTTGTTATCCTCGGACAACCAGAACCGAGGGGCCTTCCTTCTAACCTTCTCGGCTTCTGACTTGTCCTCGGGTAGGATGTCTTCTTTTAGGAATCTCACTATGGGGTCCATCCAGCTGGAACCCACCTCAATCTGGTGGACGGGGATTCCTTCCCTTGGCACCTCGCTTGCCCTTCCCAGATGTTCCACGAGTATTATCCGAGGCAGATCCCCTGCCGAGGAGGTTGCGAGCGTGGCCAATGAGTCGGCATGGCTGTTCCCGCTCCTGGGGGTATGAGACAGGCTGTAGAGGCTAAACCCCAATCGCAAGCGCCTGACTTGGCCCAGGTATTCTTGCATTCTTGAATCCCTGGCCTCCATCTCCCCATTTACCTGGCCTACCACCAATCTCGAGTCCGAGAACATCTCTATC
The DNA here is from genome assembly GCA_019022515.1 of Quercus aquifolioides. Classification (NCBI taxonomy): domain Eukaryota; kingdom Viridiplantae; phylum Streptophyta; class Magnoliopsida; order Fagales; family Fagaceae; genus Quercus; species Quercus aquifolioides. Next base: position 19,907,466 of record CM032336.1, read on the forward strand.
GACTTTCCTCCCATCCTTTGTACCATGATCATCCCTTGTAGTAATGCCTCGTACTCGGCCTCGTTGTTCGTGGCCGCGAATCCGAGCCTTAGGGATTTCTCAATGACATGATCTTCAGGGGATACTAGGACCAGCCCCACTCCGGACCCCCTTTGGTTTGCCGCGCCATCCACATACACTTTCCAACATGGTGCCTCTGGGATGGAGATTGCCCCAACTGATTTCTCATCGCGGCTCTTATCCTCGGCCGTTACTTCTATGATTGGTTCGGCGAACTCGGCCGTCAAATCCGCCAGAATCTGGCCTTTTATGGAGGTTCGGGGCATGTACTTGACGTCAAAAGCCCCCAGAATTGTGTTCCACTTCGCGATTCTGCCTGTGTAATCAGCGGTCCGGAGCACAGACTTCAAAGGCAATTGGGTTAGGACAACCACGGTGTGAGCTTGGAAGTAATGGGGGAGCTTTCTCGTGGCGTGGACTACAGCCAGGATGGCCTTCTCTAAGGGTAGGTATCTCGCCTCCGCTTCGTGCAGCGACTTGCTAACGTAGTAAACTGGCCTTTGAACGCCATTATCTTCCCGTATCAGTACTAGGCTCACCGCATGGGGCGCCACAGCAAGGTACGCGTATAGGACCTCATCGACCTCAGGATGGGACATGATAGGCGGTCGGGAGAGGTAATCCTTGAGTTGCTGGAAAGCTTTGGCACAATCCTCAGACCACTCAAACCCTTTCCACTTATTGATCAGGAGATAAAAGGGTCTACACCTGTCAGCCGACCTGGAAATGAACCGGTTCAGCGCCGCGATCATCCCAGTAAGCTTTTGGATCTCCTTGGGATTCTGCGGAGGCTTCATATTGTGAATGGCCTTGATCTGGTCAGGGTTGACCTCGATCCCACGGTGGGTGATCATATACCCCAGAAACTTGCCTGAGCTTACGCCAAATGAGCATTTCGAGGCATTAAGGCGGAGCTTGTGCTCTCTCAGGACGCCAAATGTGCGGCCGAGGTCTTCCAAGTGCTCGGACACCAACTTGCTTTTCACCACCATATCGTCAACGTAGACTTCGACGCTCTTGCCCAACATTGGCTCGAACATTCTCGTCATCATCCTCTGGTAGGTGGATCCGGCGTTTTTCAGGCCAAACGGCATGACCTTGTAGTGGTAGTTTCCAATGGGTGTCACAAATGCCGTCTTCTCTCGGTCCTCCAAGGCTAGGGGAATTTGATGATAACCCTGAAAAGCATCCAGGAAGCTCATCCGAGGATGGCCTGCAGTCGCGTCTACTAGCTGGTCTATTCGTGGCATTGGGAAGGGGTCTTTTGGGCATGCTTTGTTCAGGTCTGTGAAGTCTACACAGACCCTCCACTTCCCACTTTTCTTCTTGACCACCACAGTGTTGGCCAACCATGTGGGGTAGAAGATCTCCTTGATAGCCCCCGCGTGCTTAAGCTTATCGACCTCTTCCCTGATCGCATCAGCGTGCTCTTTCGACGGGCGCCGAGGTGGCTGCTGCTTGGGGATCGCAAATGGGTTGACGTTGAGGTGGTGACAGATGAAGGATGGATCAATCCCAGGGGCGTCGCAGGGATCCCATGCGAACACGTCAAGGTTTCTCTTGAGGAATTCAATTAACTCATCCTTCTCCCGTGGAGGCAGCTGGATCCCGACCTAGAAAAACTTCTCCGAATCATCGCCAATTATCACCTTCTCCAGGTTTTCGCATTTAGCATCCTCGACAGGTGCATCTGGAGGTGCCACCTGGGTCTTTGATTGCTATGCATTTTCCTCGGATATGGCCGAGGACTGTGCATCGATCCGATGGGATATGGCAGCCACTGTGCAATGCCTAGCCGTGGATTGGCAACCTCGGATCTCCAGAACCTGGTCCCCTGACAGGAATTTCACCTTCTGGTGCAAGGTGGAGGCTACGCCATCCAGGGCGTGTAGCCAGGGCCTCCCTACGATGGCTGTGTAGGGAGAGTATGTGTCCACCACTATGAAGTTCGCCTCCACCACCACTGGGCCTGTCTGTACGGGCAGTCTGATCATGCCCTTTGGGATGACGAGCTTCCCATCGAAGCACATTAGGGGGGAGCTATAAGGTGTGAGGTCTTCCTGCTTCAGCCCCAGCCCCTTGTAGAGGTCTGGACACATGACCTCGGCTGCGCTGCCACCGTCCACCATCACCCTTTTCACGTCGTAGCCCCCTATTCTGAGGGTGACGATTAGGGCGTCCTCATGTGGTTGGATGGTCCCAATCTTGTCCTCCTCCGAGAAACTCAGGGCTGGGGGAGGATTCCTCCTGGACCTCTTTGGCCACGTCTGGTGGTCCTCGGCGGGCAGTTGGGCCACTGACAACACTCGTAGAGGGGGTGTGCCCGTCCTTCCTGGCGCGGCCAGGATTATATTGATCGTCCCGGTGGGTTGCCCCATGACGGCGTCCCTCCGAGGCTCTTGGTAAGTCCGGCTTTGCTGGCCGCTGGAATGGTGGAGGAGGTGCTTCAGCCTCCCCTCCTGGACTAGCTGGTCCAGGTGGTTCCAAAGATCCCTGCAGTCCTCCGTAGTGTGTCCATGATCCTGGTGGTACTGGCAGTAGCGACTCTGATTGCGCCTTCCAGGTTCCCCAGCCATCTTGTTCGGCCACCTGAAGTACGGTTCGTCCTTTATCTTCTCCAGCACCCTGTGCACGGGTTCTCGGAACACAGCGCCTACCGTCTGTGCATAGGTCGCTCCAGAATGCCCACCGAAATCCCTCATCGGACGGGCATTGTCATAACGGTCCGACCTGAAATCCCTTCTTTCCTGGGGGATAGCCTTCTCTTTGCCTTTGCCTTGCAGCATGTCTTCCTCCACCCGCTTGTACTTGTCGATCCGGTCCATCAGCTGCCGCACGCTGGTGGCCGGCTTACCGGCTAGGGATTCCCTCAGGCCGTGCCCCCTAGGTAATCCATTCTGGAACGTGTTGATGGCAACAGCATCGTACTTGCCGTCCAGCTCGTTGTAGATCTCCCAATACTTGTCTGAGTAAGCCTTGAGGGTCTCCCCGTCACGCATGGACAGGGACAGCAGCGCGCTCATGGGCCGAGGAGGCCTGCTGTTTGTGACAAAGCGGGAGCCGAAAGCCTGGGTTAGCTGCCTGTACGAGTCTATGGAATTCGTCCTTAGACCGTTGAACCACCTCATTGCCACAGGTCCCAAGCTGGATGGGAAGACTTTGCACATCAGCGCCTCGTTCTTGGAGTGGACAGCCATCCTCTGGTTGAACTGGCTCACGTGCTCCACAGGGTCCGTTTTGCCATTGTAGGCAATGAAAGTTGGCTGCTGGAACCGCCGAGGAAGCTCCGCGTCCTCTATACGACGCGTGAAGGGTGACTTGGAGAGCCGGTCCAGCGCCCTGCTCATGGCGTCGCCTCCTAAGTCCCTTGGGGTCGGGTTGGCACGCCTACGCCTCTGGTAGCGCTCCTCCTCGTGGGAGAAAGTCTCGCTGGGGGGCGTCCTTGACCTTTGCCTGTATTCATCATCGCTTTCGTCGTCGGAGGGCGGGTCAGGGCTAGGTTCAGACCGTCTTCGTTGCGCACGGCGCAGCTTCCTCTTTAGATCGTCTATCTCACGTTGCATGGCCACCTTATCGTCCCTTCTCTGGGAAGCGTGGTTGTGGGCCTCTTGTGAACGCGTGGCTTGGCCATCGTCGCGCTTCTGGGGAATGTGCCCGTCCGCTCGACTTTCGCTCGCCGTTGAAGTATGCACGCTTCCTTCTCGAAACCTCCTGTTGTCGTTCTGACCGCCCCCGGGGTCGCCATACTTACCCTGATGCCGTGACTTCGCCGGTTCAGGTCGATTGGGAGTTCCTTGGTGAGGGCCTGATCCTACCATGTTCGACTGTTGTCCTTACCAACGCACAAGCTCTCCCCACAGACGGCGCCAATTGTAGGGGGTGGATTCGAGCGCTCTCTTAGGATTGAGAGAGTGGGCCCAAGCCCAACTAACCCTTCAATAAATTTGTAGAGTATGGGCTCAAGAGCTAGGCCTCAGTAAAGAAGGCAACGGCCATGCATGGTTGTACGTGATTCCTAACAACTAAGACGTGGGTTTGAACACACAATGGGGCTCCTCGGACGTGCCTTATGGAGCTGGAAATTCTTATTATCTCTTTTCAGAAGGGTTACAAGAGTTGAGAGAGAATACTTTGCCACAGTACTCATTTTTCTCTGGTTTTTCGTCCCTCCCTCCTCACAAGAGGGATTTTTACATTATATACTCCTCACTCAGTTGATCCTAGCCCTACATTTGTTGATCAATCCGGTTTCTACTCGAGTGCCTGTCCCATCAGCCGCATTCCCATACCTCCAGTGGGTTGCAGCGCTCAAGACGGCACTGTTCAGAGGTCCTGTCCTCATTAATGCGGCCAGAGCGTTAGTTGAGGGCATTTAATGTGGAGGTGACAGTTCGCTTGGGATTTGCTCCTCCGCCATGCTTCAATGTCCGGTGATTGGTTCTTGCTATTTGTTCCTTGGATGCTTGGGGAGACTCCCCTTAAAGGTATGTCGTATGCCCACTTTATGTCCTCGGACTACCGAGGATGTAACCATCCTCGGCAATGCTCGTGGAGGCGTCCTCGGCATGGGCCTCTGGGCCTGGCCTGGAGTGGGCCGGGGTTGCTGACTTATTCCGGCCCCACAGTATTCATGAAATTAATAGGACATAAATAATTTCTTAGAAAATTTATCAAAATGCAACGCACATTGTGTGGGATTTTGGCTAGTTAAATTTTAATTGGAGTTCAATTTTGCACATGTATTCCATCTAATTTTTTAATTTTTGTGATAAGTAAATTATTGAATGCAAAAATAAAAGAATCTAAATCTAATTAAATTATAAATTATATATATAAAATTGTGATGATTTTTAAATGTATCCGTACATAGGCACGAGGTTACAGGACCTAGTAGGGGCCCAGTTCTTATGTGAAAAAATAAAATAGTAGGTATAAGCCCAAAAATTATCTTAAAATTAAGAGTGATTTACTTACCGGCCCCCCTAGAATTTTGGAAAAAAATAACTTCAGACCTCGAATAGTTTCACACTTTCAACTCAAAGAGAAAATTTTGATATAAAGAACCCAAAATCAAAAATAAAATTTGGCCATTCATTGAGTTGTTGACCCATAGCTCCTCCAAAATAAGCAACAAAATAATTTTAATAAATTCAAACAATCACAAAGGGAAAAATAGAAAGGAAAAAAAAAAAAAAAAACCCAAATCTTTTCTATTTAGGACTCCTAAATCAAGAGATTACAGACTCCTAAAAAAAACTCATCTTTATATATATATATATATATATATATATATATAATTTAAACAAACAATCCCATCCTTCTCCCATCGCCGCTTGCTGCAAAGAGCTCCATCAAGTTGAAGATTTGACCAGCCAACCAAGGACGATCGGCACAAATCTAGCCTCCAGGCCCTCTACGGCTCCACTGCTGTATTTATCTCTCTTTGAATCCCTTTCTCTGTTTGTATATTCAAATGTGTTCACTTTAAGTTTAAGACTCAGCTGCTCTTTGTTTTGGTAAAGTGATGGAAAACTATAGTAACTCATAAAATAGTAATATAAAATAGGATTGTTAATTATATTATTATTTTATTGATTGATATTTTTCATTGATGAATATAGGTTGATATGTTGATATGTGTAGTTCAATCAAGCAAAATAAGATCACTGTGTAGTACTGTAGAGGACTAGTAGCTATTTTGTTAACTTGTGAGTGATCATCAATTTGCTTTATATTCAATGTAATTTTTATGTCTCCATTACAATTTCAATGTAAACTTACATGACAGACATACAAAAATTAATAAATATTGTACATATTTGTAAAGAAATGATAAATATTGTATATTTTTTTACAAATGTATACAATATTTGCCACTTTTTTTTGTGCATACAATATAAATTTACATTATATGTACAATGTAAAAGAAGAATTTTCCTTTTTTTTTTTTGTTGTGAAGAATACTAAATATTTTTAACACACACACACGGAGAGAGTGAATAAGGTTTTTTAAATAAACTTACAATGTTGTATATCCAAAAGGGGTCTAACTCTTGGATACGCAGCACATGTTTTAAACCTTTTTAACTCACATTATTTTCTAATGAAGGATTAACCAATTGTTTTTTCTTTTAAGAATATTAAGTATTTTTAACACACACACACACAGGGAGAGGGGAGAAGATTTTTAAAAAAAACTTACAATGGTGTATATCCAAAAGATCCTAACTCTTAGATACACAGCATAAGTTTTAAACCTCTTTAACTCACACTCATTTTTCAGTGTGGGATTAACCCACTGTTTTTTCTTTTAAGAATACTAAGTATTTTTAACACACACACGCGGAAAGAGGAGAGAATGTTTTTTAAAGAAACTTATAGTAGTGTATATCTAAAATGACCTAATTCTTGGATACACAACACAAACTTTAAACCTCTTTAAAAAACATTCTCCCTCTTCCCGTGTGTGTGTTAAAAATGCTTTGTATTCTCCTATATTTTAAATTAATAATAGTGTTTCTATAATAATAGTATTTGCTTGAGCAATTAAATTAAGCCATTCACTCATTCTTATAGACTTGTTTATTAATTTTGTAGAATAAAGTATTTTTTTGTCATGATTTTTTTTAAGTTAAAAATTTTTATTATCTTGAGCTTGGCCTCCTATAAAATATTTTTGACTTTGCCACTCACTATACAAATGCGTATTTGAAATTTGGTTGTGGATTCCAATTAGTTCAACTGGTAAAGTCTCTGATGGTTGTATAAGAGATCTTTAGTTCAATCCCCGCTTACACCAAAAACTGATTGGTGTCTTTCAGGAACGAACGTCATAGATTAAAACTCTCTTAAAAAAAAAAAATTTGATTTTTTTTTGCGCGTACTTCGCCCTCCCTAACTTCAAATTCTAGGTCGTTCCTAGTTGGCCTAATGGAAGGCGGCTTAATTGATAGTCAATTAACATGAATTTCGGGATAGACATCAACGTCAACATCTAGACCACGTGGTAAAAAAATTTTAATTATGGAGTGGTTGAGAGGAATATTACATATTGACCCCCATTCCAGCCTCATCAGTTATTAGCTAACTCAGAAACCACTTTTTTGATTGCGAAAACCAGCTCTGGTTCATGAAAAACATGGCTCAAACAAGTGGCACGGAAGGAAGCCTTGTTTTGATTCCTATACTTGTTCTACCTCTCCTTTTTCTCATCCTCAGGCATTTCAAAATTTTATCTTCACCATTGAAGTCCCCACTAGTTCCACCAGGTCCATATCCATGGCCAATCATAGGCAACATTCTCCAACTGGGAAACAAGCCCCACGTCACTCTAACCCAACTTGCAAAAAACTATGGTCCACTCATCTCATTGAGGCTTGGAACTAAACTCATGGTAGTGGGATCATCACCTGATGTTGCCAAGGAAATTCTCAAGACACATGATAGAGTCTTATCCGGCCGCCATGTTCCTAATGTGTTCTCATACATGAGGTCAGAACTCGACAATTTATCACTTGGATGGTCTCTTGAGTGCAGTGGTCGATGGAAGTTTTTACGAACTCTTTGCCGAGCGGAACTGTTCTCAGGCAAAGCCTTGGAGTCTCAAGCATGTTTACAAGAGAAAAAGGTGAAGGAAATGGTGGAACTATTAGGCACAATGGAAGGTAAGGTGGTCAATATTGGAGAAGTGATATTTGCTACTGTGTTTAACATGTTAAGTAATGTTCTTTTATCAAGTGATTTTATCAGCTTGAAGGATGAAAGTGTGGGTGGAGGGTTGAAGGAACTCATAAGGAAACTCATGGAGGTGTGTTCTGCCCCAAATGTATCCGATTTTTTTCCAATTTTAGGTGGATTTGATCTTCAAGGTCAAACAAAGAAGACCCTGGATTTAATTGGGAGGATCAGTTTTACATGGGCAGATATCATCAAAGAAAGAAGAGAAAGAAAAGAAAGTATTGTTTTGCAAGAACAAGACTTCTTGGATGTTATGATTGACAATAATTTTACAGACAAGCAAATCAATCAATTGCTCCTGGTTTGATCTCTCTCTCTCTCTCTCTTTATATATATATATAAACTATGTGTTTATGTAATTGTGTCCATAATACATATTTCATATTATCAAAATAAAGAAATTAAACACAATCAATTTATACTTAATAATAATAAAATTAAGAGCATAATTTAAGTGCATAAAGTTTAAATATGTAATTTGAATCCTCAAAATATAATGAAAAAAAAAAAATCAATATGAAAATGTTAAAGAATATAGCAATATACATGTAAAGTTGTATACATATCTCACTTTCTTGAATGCTTTTAAAAAAATATGTAGAATTCTACTCTTCTTCCACTCTTATTTTAAGTAGCTAAATTTTGAGTTTATACAAAAACTTCAAGAGATGAAAGAGAAATGTCAGAGGAAACTTTAAAATTTGTAGATTTTAAGTGCTCAATAATGCTATAGATCTAACTTTTTTCAGAATAAAATTCACAATTGATGGAGTGTTTGGCTCTGAGTGATGGAGAAAAAGTAATAGATTTATGAGTGTTAGTTGTGTTCACTATTTACAATCAACTACTTTAATAATTGTGAAACTTGTGAAACTTATTTGTGAAAAAAAGTTGTGCGCTTAAAATTTCTATGGTCAATATAATCTTTAAACAATAATTTTTTTAGTTCTCTTTCTTGAGTCTCTGCTAGGTTATTCACTAGCTTTGCTTCTTTATTTGCATTGACAAACCAATTGATAAGCAGACATATGTTCTTGAGATAGCACTTAATTTTATCATGTATTGGCAGGAGCTCTTTTCTGCACATAATTTAAAGATTATTTATGGTCAATATAATAATTAACTAGGCATTTTACTTGTTCTCTTTCTTGAGTCTCTGCTAGGTTATTCACTAGCTTTGCTTCTTTATTTGCATTGACAAACCAATTGATAAGTAGACATGTTCTTGAGATAGCACTTAATTTTATCATGTATTGGCAGGAGCTCTTTTCTGCACATAATTTAAAGATTATTTATGGTCAATATAATAATTAACTAGGCATTTTACTTGTTCTCTTTCTTGAGTCTCTGCTAGGTTATTCACTAGCTTTGCTTCTTTATTTGCATTGACAAACCAATTGATAAGTAGACATATGTTCTTGAGATAGCACTTAATTTTATCATGTATTGGCAGGAGCTCTTTTCTGCTGGTACAGACACTAGTAGTTCAACAATTGAATGGGCAATGGCAGAACTAATTAAGAATCCAGAATCCATGAAAAAATTTCAAGAAGAACTTGCGAGAGAAATCAAACAAGATGTGGTAAAGGAATTCCACCTACCTCAGCTAAACTATCTACAGGCATCTGTTAAAGAAACCCTTAGGTTGCACCCTCCTGCACCATTACTACTACCTCACCGTGCTATTGAATCATCCCAAGTGACAAGCTACACTATTCCAAAGGATTCTCAAGTTCTAGTGAATGTTTGGGCAATTGGGCGAGACCCCATGTACTGGGAAGACCCTTTAGTGTTCAAACCAGAGCGTTTCCTCAACTCAGCTCTGGATTTCAAAGGGAACGATTTTGAATTTTTACCCTTCAGTGCAGGAAGGAGAATCTGCCCTGGTCTACCAATGGCTGCGAAAGTAGTACCCTTAGTTCTTGCTTCATTAATTCATAACTTTGATTGGTCTCTTCCTCATGGATATGATCCCAAGAAACTAGACATGAGTGAGAAATTTGGTGTAACTTTGCAGAAAGAACAGCCTTTATACCTCATTCCTAAAGTTAGAAAGTAAAGAAAACTATCATTCCAGTTTCCTCATCATGTGTACTCTTCAACTTTCTCTGTTAATAAACACGTAGTCTATGCGACTTGGGTCATATGTTACTAAGTTATCATTTGACTTTATCTTTATAAAGCTGGTTTATTTTGTTTCAAGCTCTTTAAAAGTTGAAAATTAATTTAGGTTTTCAATGTGATTGCCTTAATGCACCATCTCATGTAAGGCGGTAAATGAATCAAGCCAATCATGAATAATTCAGGCTCGGCTCGATAAAAAGCTTATTCATATTTGTTTGTTTATAAATAAGCCAAATTTGAGCCTTAATTTTAGGCTCGTTTAATAAACAAGCTGAGTCCAAACAAAAAAATTTGTTCATAAACAAACTTGTGAGCTATTAAGCTTGATACATAACAATTCAAGAAAATGCTCATTTATAAGTTTATATGTGTTAACTGAATATACTCATTACACATATCTTAATAATGACATGGCCAACATGGGACCACTACCCATTACCTTAATTTGAGTTTGGCTTACCTCCAGTACTTTTTTAACTAGAATCTTCTTTTATTTTAATAAGAAACTACCACATCACCTACTAACTAAATAAAATGTGGAGATTAAAGGTCACTACCCCTTACTATTTAGTATTTAAAATAAAATGAGGTTTCTAGTTAAAAAAGTATTGGAGGTAAGTCAAACCCTTTTTTCTTTCCCTCTAAATTGACCAAAAACCATTTTAGACTATAGTTACATTTAAAAATAAATAAATTAATTAAATGGGTCACATATGATCATTTCCTAACTATCAATCATCTAAAGTAAAGTTATGAAACATGTTAGTATTTTCTCATTCATAATAGTTACAAACAAATATTTTTCTAGTTCATCATCATCTAACGTGAATGTAAAAATTGTATTTTAAACAATTTTTATAGCTATAGATAAGGAATGATGAATGAATGAATTTAATTATGTAAATTTTTAATTTGAATAATGACTAATCATTAGTAGGACTAGATGTATAATAATATGAGTATGCTATTATTTTTTTCTCTTAATTTTAAAGATTTAAGCATTTAATAACATAATTTTTTTAGATCTCAAGCTCAAAAACTTGACTTGAGCTCAAGTTTGAGCTTGATATTAAGCTTGAGCATGACTTGAATAATTAATCAAGCCAACCTAAGCCAATCTCAAGCTTTTTGGCTTTCTCATGAACTCCAGCTTAAACACTATTTTTAGACTTGTCACAAGCTCGAGCCAAACTTAAACATGCATTACTCAACAAAGTTCGGCTCACTTACAGCCATACTCATGAGATCCTTATGCCCATAGTTCCTGTATCCTAAAAACAAGTCTGAAGCTGCGCTGCGAACAATGCTAATATACTGCTAAAATAATTCCCATCAGCACCTATTATGCTATTGGATAGACTGTATATAATGTGAATGAATTTTGCATCACATTTTCACTAATACAATTTTCCTTTTACTCCCCCTCTTGTCTATCTAAAATACTCATTTTAAGAGGTCTTGTGAGAACCATAGCCATTAGGTAGAATTCAGAAACTGAACTGCAAATAATCTTGAACCTCATGTAACATCAAACTAACTCAAACCCGGATAGCACATAGCCATTAACTACTGAATTTTTTATTTTATTTTTATTTTTCGATAATTAAAAAGAAAAATATTCACCTATTAACGATGGTGGATTGAAGAATAATAAGTTATAACTAAACACAAATCAATGAAATCATATCATATCATATATGACAACCCAGTTTCCGACTACGTACATGGTTCATGAGTAACCCTCCAAGTCCAACAAAGACAATAGAATGGAAAATGACTAGCAAAGAATTTCAGCTTACATAAAAAATTAAAGAATAAACACAAATTGACTCCAACTACTAGCGTCTGGAATCTAGGCCTATTTGGTAATGTTGTTTAAACAACAAAATTGACTCCAACTACTAGCGTCTAGAATCTAGGCTTGTTTGGTAATGTTGTTTAAACAAAAGTTTTCATTGATTAAACAGTACCATAACACATATTTCCATAACGCTTTTTCACCCACATATATTTTCACAACACTTAAACAAAGTTACTAAAAATCTCTTACCAAACGGGGAATCTAAGCTACAACAACTGAAATCAAGAACGGGATGTATGAAGAAAAGAAAAGCTGCAGCAATCAAGTTGGCTGGGAATAAGAGGATGAACTGACTGCAACATCAATGGGTGCCCATGCGGAGACTGTGTAAAAAGGTGAACCAATGAATGTGATTTGCAGAGAAGTGAAAATGGAAGCTGATCAATTATCTTAGAAGCAATGGATTCCGGTGATGAGTTTGTAGCACAAACAACAATCTCGTCCTCGTTTACTCCATTTATTGCCAGTTGCCCTGGCTTTGTCACATTCATCTATTCATTGTGACAAGTATATTAGATTTTATTACATCATCAATAAATTTAAATAGATTACAAAATAGCTCTAGATAATTTTTGTATAAACATTGATGATGTCATGAGTTAATAAAATTTGATCTACTCTTCTTCAAATTGGATGAATAGATTTCTAATAACTTCAAACTCTAGAGCTTTTAGTTTTTATTGTGATTGAATAATGCTTATATTTTTTACATTCCTAAATTTGGCTCAAATGATATGGTTAAGGGATATATGACTTTGGTTTAAGTACTAATATTTCCCCATCATAAATCAAAGGATAAAAATTCTTTATCACAAAATAAGTGTCCCATTTTATATTCCACCAATCACATTATGCTACATCCTGTTTTTATTCCTTATAAAGTAACCAAAGTTTAAGACAAGGGAAAAAAAATTTAATTGATGGCGTGGCGTTGGTGGAACATAAAGTGGAATAAGAGATTTTTATTCTTAGCCAAAAAAACTCTTAAGAGAGGCTCATTGCCTTAGTAATGATATTAACACATAGCATATGAGAATCTTTTTAAAACACTTTATCAAGGTTGGGGCATTTATCATAAAGACAAACTTTAAATATAATTCCTTAGATGTTATAATTTAGGTTTCTCAATTGAATCCAACCATGTGACGGTTCTACGAATAGTTTTTAGGGGGGTCATTTAAATTTGTGTTGAAGAAGTTGACAAGAACTTCTCTGTAGATAATATTTTCTTATTTCATCTTAATCAATAGTGAAGATAAGATTAGATATTTTCTTGTAACCTATAATCCGAAGGAAGATTTTTCAAGTTAACAAAAGTTCTGTTAGAAGATAAATCTTAGGTAGGATACAAATCTTGTGATACATTGATTTCCTTATCAGAAATTTAGTAAGAGAATAAATGATAAACTATAAGTTCATTGGACATATTTCTTCTTATTATAATGAAGACATTAATCATTGTTGCTAAGATTAAATCTTGAAAATCATCTATTGTCTCTTACTGTAATACGTTATTAATTATTGTTTCTAAGTGATTTTTAATTATTATTTCTTATAATACTTAATTTATTATTTATTAGTTATTGTTTTTACTCTTTTCAATTCTTTTATTTAATAATTCAACTCAACTTTGGCAACTTATTTGTTTTTGTAATTCATTAAGAAGAATTTTTGTTGTGTTTTTTTGCATTACTCTATTAAGAATTCAATAAACAATACAATCATTGAAAAAAAAAATTGCCATCACTCTCCACTATCCCACGCCCTACTTCTATTACCTCATACTTAATTGTCTTTAAGTGTTTACACTTTACTACCCACTTAATTTTCTTTTTTTAAAAGATTTAAGATAAATAAATTACTAATTTTTGTTGTTGGACCTTTTTTTTCTTCTAGATTTTAAAATAAATTGGTTTGTTGTTGGGTTTTTTTTTTTTTTTTTGGGGTCTAAAAATGCCAAGATAAAGGTTAGTGTTGAATTGGTTCGTTGTTGGACTCGAGGTTTAAAGTTTTATTTTAGTGGGTCAAAATAAAAAATTACAAAAAAATAAATAAATTACATACAACTTTTTTGAGGTCAAAAGTCAAGGGATTCATTTGAACCCCAGAAGCAATGTTGCACCGCCACTAATCCAACCACATGATTGTATTGATTAAAACACTTTCTTTTTTTTTTTTGTCTTTTTTCAATAACAACTAAATTTAACAATACATTTCATTGATCGATATAGCCACAGCCACATGGTTAAATTGAATTGAAGAACCTAAGTTAGGAGCCTAAATATATGTATAAACAGAAACAAGTCTCTACAGCAACATGCATGTTGTGCATCCACGCTTTAGGATGGGCTGGATCGTCTGGATGAATATGTTTATATTCAAAGGAAGCCCAGTTCCAGGTTAAGGCTTCTCTTATGCCATTATGTGAAAATTTCCAACTCCATTGGTGCTGCTCTAATTTGTTCTGGTTTGGTTTGACACAGTTTATATTCCAAGGGAAAACCCGTTAAGACTTAAGACCAAGCCCTACTAGGCTGAATAAAAATTTCACAACTTTAAGGGGAAAAAAAATAAAGAATAAAAATTTCAGATATATTGACCTGAATAATAAAAATGGTGCTACAGTGTTAAACTGAGAAATTGAAATAATATCCACATTTCCACACAAAACTTCCACTATTGATAGTCAATCAACTTGCATTTTTGGATTGACATCAACATCTAGACCACCGGGTCAATTTTTTTTTTTTTTTTTTAATTTTATTATGCAGTGGTTGAGAGAAATATCACACATATTGACTCCCATTCCTGCCTCATCAGTATCGGAAACCATTTTTTTAATTGCAAAAACCAGCTCTGGTTCATGGAAAACATGGCTCAGACAAGTGGCACAGAAGAAATGCTTGTTTTGATTCCTATACTTCTTCTCCTGCCTCTCCTCTTTTTCATCCTCAGGCATTTCAAAATTTTATCTTCAACACTCAAGTCCCCACCAGTTCCACCAGGCCCATATCCATGGCCAATCATTGGCAACATTCTCCAACTGGGAAACAAGCCTCATGTCACTCTAACCCAACTTGCACTAAACTATGGTCCACTCATCTCATTGAAGCTTGGAACTACACTCATGGTTGTGGGATCATCACCTGTTGTTGCCAAGGAAATTCTCAAGACACATGATAGAGTCTTATCTGGCCGCCATGTTCCTAGTGTGTTCGCATACATGAGGTCAGAACTCAACAATCTATCACTTGGATGGTCTCTTGAGTGCAGTGGTCGATGGAAGTTTTTACGTACTCTCTGCCGAGCTGAACTGTTCTCAGGCAAAGCCTTGGAGTCTCAAGCATGTTTACAAGAGAAAAAGGTGATGGACATGGTGGAACTATTAGGCACAATGGAAGGTAAGGTGGTCAATATTGGAGAAGTGATATTTGCTACTGTGTTTAACATGTTAAGTAATGTTCTTTTATCTAGAGATATTATCAGCTTGAAGGATGAAAGTGTGGGTGGAGGGTTGAAGGGACTCATAAGGAAACTCATGGAGGTGATTTCTGCCCCAGATGTATCCGACTTTTTTCCAATTTTAGGTAGATTTGATCTTCAAGGTCAAAAAAAGAAGACCCTGGACTTAATTGGGAGTATCAGTTTTGCATGGGCAGATATCATCAAAGAAAGAAGAGAAAGAAAAGGAAGTGTTGTTTTGCAAGAACAAGACTTCTTGGATGTTATGATTGACAATAATTTTACAGACAAGCAAATCAATCAATTGCTCCTGGTTTGATCTCTCTCTCTCTCTATATATATATGTGTGTGTGTGTGTGTGTGTGTGTGTGTGTGTGAAATTAGGAGATGAACAAGCTCAAGAGCTGGAAGAGCATTTCTTGGGCTCATGTTTACAAACTTTGATTCAAGTTAGCCAAGCTGAGCTCATAGAAAATAGTATTTGGCTGAGGGAGGATGCATAAGCAAGGTGCTTGAGATACCTTCTCCCACTTCCAAGTATCAGGACACATTGAGTCCTTGATTTTGGTCTCTATTTTAACATCTTCTCCAATTTGTTTGTTAGAGTGCACATAATTTAGGGACTTTATACGGTCAATGTCATAATTAGGCATTTGACAGACCAATTTATAAGCATGCTTGTTCTTGAGCTAGCATTTTTATCATGTATGCAGGAGCTCTTCTCTGCTGGTACAGAAACTAGTAGTTCAACAATTGTATGGGCAATGGCAGAACTAATAAAGAATCTAGAATCCATGAAAAAATTTCAAGAAGAACTTGCGAGAGAAATCAAACAAGATGTGGTAAAGGAATTCCACCTTCCTCAGCTAAACTATCTACAGGCATCTGTTAAAGAAACGCTTAGGCTGCACCCTCCTGCACCACTACTACTACCTCACCGTGCTATTGAATCATACCAAGTGACAAGCTACACTATTCCAAAGGATTCTCAAGTTCTAGTGAATGTTTGGGCAATTGGACGGGACCCCCTGTACTGGGAAGACCCTTTAGTGTTCAAACCAGAGCGCTTCCTCAACTCAGCTCTGGATTTCAAAGGGAACGATTTTGAATTTTTACCCTTCAGTGCAGGAAGGAGAATCTGCCCTGGTCTACCAATGGCTGCGAAAGTAGTACCCTTAGTTCTTGCTTCATTAATTCACTTCTTTGATTGGTCTCTTCCTCATGGATATGATCCTGAGAAGCTAGACATGAGCGAGAAATTTGGTGCAACTTTGAAGAAAGAACAGCCTTTATACCTCATTCCAAAAGTTAGAAAGTAAAGAAAACTATCATTCCAGTTTCCTTATCATGTGTACTCTTCAACTTAGTTTCTGGTAATAAACATGTAGTCTACGTGATTTGGGTCATATGTTACTAAGTTTTTATTTGGCTATATCTATATAAAGCTGGTTTATTTTGTTTCCAGTGCTTTAAAGTTAAAAATTAGTTTCTGGTTTCAATGAGATTGCCTTATTGATCTATGTCCATAGTTCTTGTATACTAAGAACAGGTCTGAAGCCGCACTGCAAACAATGCTAATATACTTCCCAAATAATTCCCATCAGCTGTGAATAATTTTTGTATCACATTTTCACTTCGACAATATTCTTGTGAGAACCATAGCCATTAATTAGAATTCAATAAACTACTCTCTTTTTCTTTTTTGATAAGTAAAAAGAAAAATAGTCACCTATTATGGGATGAAGGATTGAAGAATAAGTTATAACTAAACACAAATCAATGATATCATATCATACATATATAACAAATCCAGTTTCTGACTACATGGTTCATGAGTAACCCTCCAACAAAGACAATAGAATGAAAAATGACTAACAAAGAATTTCAGCTTACATAAAGAATTAAAGAATAAACACAAATTGACTCCAAATACTAGTGTCTGAAATCTAGGAATCTGACAACAACTGAAATCAGTATCGACCTACTGTATTCATACAAATAATTTTGACACTATGGACTGACAATCTTATCTGCAACAAAAGAATGAAAGAATGATGACAGGTTTCCTACCTACAAAGAATTCTGTATCCCTCCCTTTCTGTATGCAAGAACGGAATGAAATGTAATGGAATGTATGAAGAAAAGAAAACCTGCAGCAATCAAGTTGGATGGGAATAAGAGGATGAACTGCCTGCAACATCAATGGGCGCCCATGCCGAGACTGTGTAAAGAGGCTGATCTAGCCAACCTAAAGTAAGCGCCACTCCGTCTTGCCCTTGCTTCTTAACACTAAAGTTCTCACAAGAGTACATCTTCAACAGCATTTGGCTCTGAAGCATTTCCCTGTCAGTAATTCCCAAGCATCGAAATCCTCCTTGCTCTATCAACTTCCTCCACTTCTCAAACCTCTCATGCCTCTCAAACCTGTCCCTTCCTTCACAAGCAACAATGTTCCTAATTTCGCGCCCAAATATCTCCTCTATCTTTAGCCTCACCGAGCTGTCCAAGGGAAGGCTAGAACCAATAGAGTCAAATATGGCAGAGTAGTATTTCAGTGAATTGGAAACTCTTGCTTCCAACCGGGGGTCATTGTGCTCAGCTTCTTGCTCTGCCATAAGGACTATCGTGGGGTTTGTGCTTCGAATCAGTCCCAAAAAGTCCCTGAGTGCTCCTCCAGTTCCATCATAGAGCGTCTTGTGCATTTGGAAAATACAATTCACAGCCACACTCTCTTGCTCCTTCACATGAAGCATCCACAGCCTCACATCTTCCAGCCTGTCCACTACCGGATGAAACTCGAAAGGCAGGTTCAATGCCTCAGCAAATCCAGCAAGCCTATCTCCTGTTTCATTTAGTTCTTGTTTGGACTCACCAATACCCGTGATTCTAACATGGCTTGGAGGATTAGTCCTAGAAGCTAAGCTCTGGAACAAACTAGGCCACTGGAGCCCTTGCTTAATGTCGAAGTCTATAATGTGAACCCTGTCTTTCCCTTCAAAAGCCCTCAACAATATCTCATTTGAAGTGAAATGAAGAAACTTCGGAATTGGGCTCACCTGGTTTAAAAGCCTTAATGCAGTTCCAGATTCATCATCCACCCGATCAAGCTCCCGAGGTGCATTAATGTGGAAAAATTGAGGCCAAAGCCTTGTGACTCGTATTGCTAAAGCTTCGGTATAATAAGTAGACAAACGGCTTATAGGGCTTCCTTTTGGCGAAGCAAGCTCACCCAATTTAGCTATAAAATGGTGAATAGCTGCAGTATTCCTTACTCCAATTGCTTCAACACAAGCTGCAAGTAAGCTGACAAGCTCAAACCCCTGGTGCTCCACTTGGTTGTTCTCCTCCTCCCTAGCCTCCACTTCATTGCCCCCATATGAATAAGGATTCCTATTAGACCCATTTCCCACTTCTTGTTCTGAGACATTCTCATGTAACCTAAGGCCCAAGCTTTGGCTCTCTGATGAAGTACTCGAACCTGAGGCTTCCTTCACTGGCCCATGGCTTGTCTCACCATCCTTCTCACCAAGGTCTGTGACTGTAATCTCAGTCACGACTGAGTTCACCCAAGGATTGTTTGACAAAGGCTGTTGAATCACTTCACCAGGCACATAACAAACCCTCTCTTCATCCCCTGAACATGTCAGAGTAAAAGGAACTTGAGGGGGGTTAATAAGGCCTGTGAAACTTCGCGACACCTCAAAACCTGGTTGAAACCAAAAGTTCCCAGCACCCAATTGACCTAAACTCAAACTATCACCTCCACCTTCAAGAATGTCATTGCTTTTCCCATTATCACTGCTACCCCTTTTCCTCTTGGCCCTGCTAATGCATGACTCGTCAACTGATCCTTGCTCCGCAAACCTCTTCTTCTTCAAGCTCTTTCCTTTCTCCCCCCAAAACTCATCTTTAATCTCTCTCTTCGCAGCTTCAATAAATGCAGTCTGAGCATTGGTTGTTTGAGCACTTGTAGCCAAAGGAGGAAGCCGGATGTTCTGCTTAAGAGAACAAGTGCTGGTCTTGGATTCAATTGGCTTCTCAACCGAGAGCCCAACCGGCCTAATGGGCTGCGAGCGTGAAGTGTCTTTGCGAGAGAAAGTACATGGTAAGTCCAATCTCTGTGTGCTCATTGAAGGGAGCTGGAAATGGCAAGCTTGGAACTGTGCAGGTGCTTCACTCCTCAATCTATGCCTCGGTGACAGCAATGTGGAACTAGAACACCCAGCCAACATCCTCTCTATAAACTTCCTCTATTTTTTTTTCTTTGTTTTGTTAACTTCAAATTCACTCACCCTATATGTGTTTGCTTTCTATTTCTCTCTCACTATCTCTCTTTGTTTCTATAAAAAAAATTTTGAAGAATGAAATAATTGGGTTTTTTTTGTCCTGTACGAATTCTATGGATTTATATGAAACTCTTGAGTGTATATTTTGAAAAGAGAAATTCAGAGAGACAGACTATATGTGAGTGTGTGAATTTTTAAGAAATAAAAACAATAGGAATCCGATGAAAAACAAAAGCTTTCACAAATTCGAGTGTTCCTATATAATATATAATATATATATATATATATATATATATTTGAGAGTATGCAATGAATAACACAAGTATAGAATATGCAAATACACCACCCCCAAAAGAATGAAAGAATTGATAAACTAATTTAAAGACCTACCAGAAAATGATCATCGGATTCCAAAATGTTCAGAAAAAACTCATTGGGAAAAGCTATGATTTTTCTTCTCAACGGAACTCACAATATGAAGGGAAATATAGAAACATACTTGCTCATGGATGAAATCCTGAGAAATTATGAGACCCAGTTCAGCATTTGAAAAAACCATGAAGTACACCATAGCTAGAACTGAATGAGAATCAAAACCCAGAATTCCAAGCTCTGAAAAGACCCTTTAAACATGCATGGAGAAGAAGAAGAAGTTATTAACAGCACAAATACAGACCTCTCAGCAGCACTCAGTACCCAAAAAAACCATAACCAACAAGACACCTGTGCTTTTATATACTGACACCCCACCTTTCTTCTACTATATCCTACACACTTACTCTACCACTATACAGCAATAACTACTAGTAGCACTACCGCTGCCATGGCCGTCTCTATCCTTTGCTTTTCTTTCTGTGTTTGTAAATGACTACTGATTTGATTTTACCAGCATTGATGGACAAAAGGAAAGAAAAAAATGATGGTTGCGTGAAAAGGATGTTGGAGGAAACTTCGTTTTGTGGCCGTTGGATAGAGAGATCACACGGTGAAGAGAGAGAGTCTATATGACCGTTGGAGGGTTGTCGGTGAAATATGACCGTTGGGGGGAGGAGAGAGAGCGAGGTGTGTTTAGTGTGTACGGACAGTAAGGGTTTTTGGAATTTTATTCCTCTTTTGGGTTCAAGACTTGTTGGTGTTTTTGGGGTATCTTACTGTCTTTGGTGTCAGTCACGTGGCCCACACGTGCTTGTTCCCCCAACTTGACCGTTGGGTTTACATTATCGTTTGGCTTTTTGTTTATTATTATTATTTTTTTTTTTTTTTTAAATCTTTAGGGGGGATTTTCATGTCTAAAGATAAGCTAAGGACACGTGGTGGATAACAAACCGCCATTAAAGATTTTACCAAACTTTTATAAAAGTGAGTTTTGACAAAATTAGCTTCGGTCCAGTTTTTCTTTTTCTTTTTCTTTTTTTGTCAAAATATTTTTTTATTGTTTTTGTAATTGTTGTTGTAATTGAGTTTTGTACTTCGCTTTAAGCATCTATATTGTGCGGCGTCACTTTCGGCAGGGGATTGATACTATCTATATTATTGTAATAATTGAGTTTCATACCATAGGAAAAAAAAATGCACACGTTAATTGGCCCACACATGACACACGAAGTCTGGGTCTGATATGTGTCAGTGTGATATTAAGTAGTGGTACAATTGTACAAATAAAGCAGTTAGCCTATATAAAAGATAAAGATACATTTCATAAAAGAAAAAACTCATCTAGCACATTTTGGGTTTTAACAGAAATTTCCGGTTTCTCTCTCTATCACATTATTATAACTATAAAATAAAAAGGGAGAGAAGATAAAAAAATATTAATTGCTTTAATACCCAAAAAAAAAAAAAACACACACACACACACAGTAATTGCTCAGAAGAAATGGTCATCCAATTGTGGTTTGCATTTTGCAGTAGCCTTGAACAATATTCTGGAACCCCATACCCATTTTATGAGCAAAGCCTAAGCCCTACTAAGGACTAAGGGTCATAGTCTCATAGACTACTACTAGCTAACGTTCTTTGACGAAAGTGATCATCCAATTTGATGAGCATGCAAGAATAATAGGTGTTGAGTAGTAACCCGTTGAGCTCGGGCCCACGTGAGCTTGAAGAATTTGCCATTATGGGTTGTCACTTGGCAAAGATTTAAAACGAACAGTTATACAAGGACTGAAAATAAATAAAAATGACAAATTACCTTTTGACGACAATGCCAAAGCCAAATGCAATCCATTTTTACATTTAGCTCTCACTCAACCTTTTTTTTTTTTTTTTTTTTTTTTTTGAGCTAAGAAGATAGCTCGCTCAACCTTTTAACTTTTAAGACTTTTAGGTAAAGGAAAAATTAAAAACTATATATATACTAGTTCAAAGTTCGATGGGCGTGAACTAGTAAAAACAAAAAGTCCCAAGGAATATAAAAATGGGACACCTTGCATCGGTACCGTCTGTGTCTGTCTATGTACTAGATGTTGGGCTCACATCCAGCAATAAGCATC
The DNA here is from genome assembly GCA_019022515.1 of Quercus aquifolioides. Classification (NCBI taxonomy): domain Eukaryota; kingdom Viridiplantae; phylum Streptophyta; class Magnoliopsida; order Fagales; family Fagaceae; genus Quercus; species Quercus aquifolioides. The sequence goes on from CM032336.1 coordinate 19,929,491, forward strand.
ACCTACCCAGTCCCACCAAGAGCTTGTTGGGCTAATAAACCCAAATCATACTTTTGGTATATATGCCCCCAGGGAACACACAATCTTAGCACAGCCCCACCCAATACTAGATTGTTGGGCTAATAAACCCAAATCATTTTCTTAGTCACAAGTCTCTATCCAGACGTACAACTATAATTTTTCCACAATTTAACTAAATTAGTTATTTCTTTTTTAATCATCCATACATGGGATTAAAACCATTAACTCACATTCCATTCCATATATTTCTAACATCTAAAGCTCACAAACAATTGAACAAGTTAACCTTCTCAGCCATGGTAAGTCGCAAAAACAGAACATACCACTGCTGCAATTTTGAAGACAAATACTGACAAAGATTGTTCTTCTGCCCATTCTGTTAAGGAATAATTATGTTCATCTCCTCAAATTTCATGTATTTCACCCAAACACCACAACCAAAATGAAATCCCATACTTCGTGTATGACTTCATATTTTAATAGAACAAAATATTCAAGTGACTAGTTTTCTATAATTTTGGAGTTTGTTTGCTAAATCAACTCCAAAAACAAGGCTTCTTGTTTGCTGGTCAGCCCAAGTTCATTTAGCGTCAAAGCACTCTCCCCATCACTAAAAGCACGCCTAGGGTATGGCCTCACCTGTACCACCAATGACATTATAACACGCACAATAAGTGACAATTCATATAAAATCATCTTTAATTCATTTTCCAAGATTTCAGCACGCATAAACAAGTAGTGAACATTATTTTGCACTACGAGAAAGTAACCATGTATCCAGCATAAACCGCAGTAATTAGAAAGCAAAGGGTTCACTCCCAGAACTCAAAAGGCATATAGTATAGTACAGGGTGTACTTACCAGTCTGTAAGTGCCAGGTTTGACCCCTCTGCCAACATCTATGAAATCAAAAAGAAACTGCAAAGCCAACAACGATGCATGTTCAGCAAAGAGATAAGTAATGGAGCAAAACAATCATGCTGTCACAGAATTTACCTGTAGCTTGTCAGACTTGAGAAATCGGCGTCCACGGCGGCTACCATCTGGCATCCGTACTAGAAGGGTAATAGCACTTTCATCATCCGATGCTGGTTCCTGAGGCAGAGAAGCTTCTTTTGCAGCTAGCTGTCTCTCCAACTCCTGACAATAAGAATCATACACAGTGCAGCAATAAACAACTTGGAAAGCAATATTCACTTCAATGTCTTTTTTTTACATATAAGTAATCACTTCATATTCTTTACTGTCCAGAAAATAGCATAAACCAATAGTCAGGTGTAATTTGTTTCTTAAAAAAACTGGGATGTACTGATGAACAAACAAGCAGGGTATGCATATATTGCATTAAAATCCGAAAATTGTAAGCAGAACATAATGAATAACAACCTTAAACCATCTGGAAGAAAAAAAAGCGGTATTGACAAACTAAACACATTCCTGCTATCCAACATAATTGAAATTAAATTCAAAAACATTTATCAACAAGGATAACCTCCCAAACCATAACTTAAACAGACCACTTCCTATCTTATTAAAAGCTTTTGCTTCTGCAGTCACTTCCTATGTGAAAGGAGAACAAAAAATCATAAAATGTGTTATTAATTTCAAAGACAAAATCATGTTACTCTTAATAAAGTATAATTCAAATCTCAGTTTACCTACAAAACAAAAATCAGGGTAACCACAGTCAAGTATCATTAATAGACATGTCTACCAAAAAAAAAAAAGAAAAAAGAAAAAGATGGTCACATTTCTAGTTACGTTCACCAAATATACCAGATATTGCTTATTCCAATATATGACACAAACGAAATGGATGTACTCTACCTAAATTACATACACAACCAAAACCAAGTTGTATTACAAAACTCTAACGAAACATAAATAACATTACCTGCTCCTCCTCCAATTTCCTGCGAGATTCTTCCTCTCTTCGTCTTTCTTCTTCACGAGCAGCTTGTCTAGCTGCTTCCTCCTCTAAACGACGAGCTTCAGCTTCCTCCATGGCCTTCAATTCTTTTTCTCTGTCAGCTTGCAAAGCTGCAAGATATTCATCATCCTGCACGCATCAGACAATCATAGAACCAATGAAAGTTAAATCGCATTGCTTTTGGTGGCACAAATTTCAAACCTTTATTTATAGTCAGGGCCCCAAAGTAAAACCTGTTGTTCCCGTATCAAGCGCTGAGCAGCCAGAGAGGGTGATGGAGGACGAGGTATCCGATGGGGATAGTGACTTTCAGCATGCATAAACTGATGAGGTCCATATCCAAAATGATATCCAGTCCCTTCAGGAATTCCACCAAACATGGCAGCCTCCAGCATGACTGCTTCATCATGCTCCTCAGAAGAAATCCCTCCCCACTTCAATTTTGGGGGAAAAAAAGGGTCAAAAACTAGTTGTAGCAAAACATTTGAGTAACTATGAATGATAAACTGAAAGTCGGAATTCTTATTGAGGTTTAATAGTAAAACCAATGTTATATTAAGTAAGATACCTCATCAGAAGGGAAGGCATCTCTATTGTGCTGTGGATGATTACCCACATCATGTCGTCCAGGACTTGATGGTGGGCTAGCCTCAATTACTTCAACATCATCAGAGCCAAAAGACACACGCTGGGACCTATGCCTGACAAGAGGTTGCTCCTCCACATCTTCAGCATCCTCTTGGATGGATGAGCTTCCAGGCTCCAACCTAGATTGATCACAATACCCGCATCATATTTCCTCCTCCCAACAGTATAAATCAAATATCATGAATTAAGAAATGGTTCACCACCATTGTGACTGGTAGAGAGAGAATCCATACACATTGTCAGGGCAAGAAACCATATATTGCCCTATGAGACAATGGATGCTTTCATCCCTCTTTCGTCCTTTCCTTTTCTATGGTTACCTAACATCAATACCAAATTAACTTGACCTGGAATCAGTGTACCAGGTAAAGCCAATTTTAAGTTAAGCTTTAAAAGAATGACTTTTCACTCTTGATGGAACATAATGAATGATTGTTTCAACGCCACCTATAGGCAAAGGGGTGAAAGCCTGACAGAGGCCTATGCTAAAGTAAGAAAGAAAGTGTGTGAACAACTACTGAGCAGCAACAAAGGACAGATACCTCCCATTCGATGCAGCAAATTCTCCTAGCTCAACCTCAGCTGGCTTAGAAGGCCCCACATTTGAAGCTACAGCAATTTCTCCTTGCTCGCGCAATGCTTTCTCTTGCTGTGCTGTCTGAAATCATTCTACGTTAAAGGGGCCCAAGATTCCATTTTAAATTCAAAGACAGAGAGAGTGTAAAAGAACACACCTTCAGGGACAATGAAACAACATGTGCAAGTTCAGCATCCTCCACATGAGATTGGCTTTGTGTTGGAACTGGGTCAGCTAATTCCTGCGTCAAGATAGGTATGAATTTAGTACCGACAGAGAACATGGAGGCCATGCTTGGGGGCAGTGAATGTTAGCATCACATACATTGTGTGCACCCTCAACCTCTCGTCTTGAAGCCTCAATGGCAGCTCGAACCATCTCTTCTTCTATGTCATTACTATAGTCAGGCAAATTCTCAATTTCAGGAGCACTTGGCCCAATATTTCTGTCATGAGAACCATCACCTAGAATATCATCCTTTTGTTCACCCCGCTGTGCAGTTGAGGCAGCTGAAACATCCTCATTGTCTTCATCATCAATTATAACAGTCCCACGAGTATCTGGGCCATGTGCATGCACAGTTCCAGTGACATCCTCAATGGTAGGAGCAGGTCCAGAGTGACCGGCTGGCTGATTGTTATCTTTTACCTCTATGGGAATCTCCCTAACCTCTCTCGGATGCGTCACAAAGGGTGCACGGTTTGGAAAATCAGAATCAATATTGAAAAAATTTCTACGGAAGTGTGGATCAAGAAGAGAATATGGATTTGTGTTTATAGGTGCAGAAAGAAGTGGTAAACGAGGTCCCTGTGGTTCAATTTCATCGACATCCATTAAGTCATCTTGTGGAGCAGCAACTGAGGTTTCATGCATGCTGTACATGAAAGAATGAATTTTGGCATCAATGCTAAGGTAGGAAGCATGAATCATTGCAAAATGCAGTGTGTAATTATTGAAGAACCAAATTTGATACTTTTTGTCTTCTAACGAAAAAAAGATACTTTTTGAAATGATAAATAACAGGAAATAAAATAACTTACTTTGCTGGTGTGTTTCTATCTCCTTCAGTAAAATGTGCATTCACGGCTTCGTTGAGATTGCCACCATGCTCCTATTTGTAAGCAAGATAACAGATATTGCAGACAAGTAAAAATTAAGAACTTAATTGCTAAACAATTAAAGTTAGTCAAGAACTTGGTCGTATAAAACATAAAAGAAACCCGCTAAGAGTGTCCCAAGGACAAGTAGATAGAATGAGCTCATTACTCCATTTGTTATGATACTGGGTATATATTAAAAATCTCATTCCAGGCTGTGGGAGTAAGTTTCGTTTCTTACTTTCAAGTATTTACAATTATTCAAGTACAGCATACACTAATTGAGTTGCTTTGTAACATGTTGGTCAAGCACTTGGGGGTAAGGTTGTTTATGAAACACCTCTCCCAGAACCCAGACCCCCCCAAAAGTGGGAGCTTCATGCACTGGGTACAACACCGCTTATGCTTCATAATTTTATTGAGTATATCAATATAACAAGTCATACAAAATACAAATTTAAATCCAACACCATTAGAGGAAACCTTAATACATTTATCTTCCACCATGTGAAATATTGTAAGCCCATTTCTTTAATAACACTCAAATGCATAAATCACCATTAAAACGAAATTCATCAAGGACACCTATGTCAGCCCAATACTAAAAACCAATCAAATATTTTTCTGGCAACACTCTCTAAAATTGACCAAACTACCTCAAGTCAATTATCATCAACAATAATACCATACCATCCCAAACAAACTAAAATCCCATCCCAATAAACCATAAACACCCACAAACACGCAAAAATGTCAAATATAAACAAATTAACAAACTAAATTGCCACGAAATGCAGACAGAAACCCTAATCAAAGTCTGGGCTCAACATTAACGAAAATTTTCAAACACTTATATACGTCAAATTGGGAATCGAATTTTCCAAGCTTAAGAAAAATAAATTTCGATATATCTGACAAAATTAATCCCAAAAAATTCATCGGTAAAACAATTTACAAAATTATAGGGAACAAAAAAAAAAAAAAACCACCTCTAGTTTTTGAACAGCGATGGCTTCCGTCGCGCCTGTGATGTTTATGAAGGTATCGATTGCTTCCTGATTAGGCGTCGCCATTAAAGGTAAGAATTTCTCGGAACTCAGAATTTTTACTGTTTCGGTGAGGAATTTTCTTTCGGTTTCTTGGAGAAGAAAGAAAGGAAATGCTTGTACTTTAGGGGAAGGAACTTTATATATGTGTGTAGTGTGGGAGTTAAAAATAAGAATTGTTAATATGTTTTTTTTTTTTTTTTTTTTGGGGAAATTGTTAATAATACTATTTAGTAGTAGGGAGTAGTGAAAAATAGTAAATACTTGTTCTAGATATATGGTAAGGTGAAGCGTGAACGACTGAAAGTGCTTGGGTGCTTCTAGTTGTAACTTGTGAGGTGGTCTCACCTTCTACATTCTTCTATGAAAAATAAATAAATAAATATGGAAGAATGTATCACCACGCATTCTTGATGTAATAATCACTCCACAAGTATAAATGTTTGTGGGGTGCGGACATTCTTCTATGAAAAATAAATAAATAAATATGGAAGAATGTATCACCACGCATTCTTGATGTAATAATCACTCCACAAGTATAAATGTTTGTGGGGTGCGGGAGAGCAAAGGTTGGGGTTCAAGTCTCTAAGAATGAGTTTTACATACATATACACTTAAATTAGATTAGAGTAAAATTTCTATTTTGTATCAAAAATAAAATTATGGAAGAATGTACGAGGATTGGATTCATAATGATGACACTAAATATTGTATCCTTTTATGGAGGAGTGTGCATGGATTGGATAGGGTTGAGTTGATAAATCTAAATCCAATCCATTACATGTGTAGAAACCAACCCAACTCAACCTACAAAGGTCGAGTTGGATTGGGTTGGGTTTATGAGTTATGCTTATATGTTTTTGTGCACGGTAAAAAATAGGTATTCATGAATTATTAAAGCATTTTTTTTAAAAATATATTGCAAAATAGAGATGTTCACTTTCATAGTAGCAATCACTTTTATGAGCTTATCAAATTGTATGGACTCTCTTATTATTATTTCTATATTAATAATAAAATCCCTTTTTTACCAAAATAATAATAATAATAATAATAATGTATAGCAACTTTCGTGTATGATTTATCTAAAATTGTGCAATTCTTAAATTCTATAGTCCCAAGAAATTTGACCAAACACTTATCGCATTTGATAGGATTGAGTGATTGACTCAACCTTGGATACCTTTTATTCCTTTCTCAGATTTCCCAACGTGAGGAAGTGGTTAACCCACATGACTACCAACCCATTACCTCGTCAATTCAAGAACAAAGTTTGGTATTTATTCCATGTCCAAAACAAGCCCCTCCTCATTTTCTATTTTTACTGCCAATGGTTTGGGTTTTAATGTTCTGCCTCTATACAAAATCATGTGAGTTTGGTTTATAATTAGTAATGTGTTTTATTTCCAATTAAAATTTCGCACAATAGATGCATGGGAATAGAATCCTTTCCCCCAAAACGAAAATATCTTGTTTAAATTATTCATCTCTTTTGGTTATCATGTCTATTTTCAATCTTGTTGGCAACATTGAGGAAATAAGCACAGAAAAATGAAATTCCATTCAATCATTTCGTGGTAATTTTTGTTGGTAAATAGGATTGGAAACTAGTTGAGTTGCGTATTAAAAGTTCAAGTATGTTCATTTAATTTTATTTCAAACACAAATTAAACTACAGCTTATCATCAAATAAGATTAGATATTCAAGCTTGGTTCATTTTCTTGTCAAACAAACTTCTTGATTCATTTTTTTTTTCCATATATAATATAATAATGACTAAATTTCTTACCCCTTCACAAATATGAATTTTACAACAAATGAAATCTATATTATCCATAAACTATAAATACTAATTTGATATTATTTAAACTTATTTACATATTTACACAATCCATTCTTAAGTTTATATAAAATTATAAATACACTTTTAGACAAGTATACAATTAAATCAAGCTTGCATGTTCGCGAACATATTATTATGTTTGAACTTGGTTTGTTTGCTAAACAAACAAACATAAGTAGGTCTTTTTCCGAATCGAGTTCAAGTTGCTCATAGATAGATTGGTTCACTAATAACCCTAGTAAGTCTCAATTTGAAATAATTACTAAGCACTTGTCCATGTAGGTTGGAGAAAATATATTGCTAAGAAATTTTCAGTTGAAAAGGAGAAAATATTTTGCTAAGAAAATTTTAGTTGAAAAGGTTTTAAGTAGAGTTTGTTTTATTTTGAAGCGGTTCTTAGACCATTTAGATCACCCCAAAAGAACGAAAATAACAAATAATAATTCTGAAAATGATATTTGTCAAACTTAATTACTTGAGTTGATTTTTTAAGAAAGTTAATTTTAAAATCAAAATTCAATCCAATTCAAGATACCTATAGAAAAGATTTTTACTTGATAAGGATCTAGAAATACAAATATGCTTGGATTTATTAGTTATAAGACAATACTATTAGCTTAGATTTCATTAAAAAAAAAAATTCTACTATTAGCTTAGACCATAATTTTATCCTTACAATATTTTTTTTTAAGAGTTAACAAAAATTTAAAAATTAATATTGATAATGTTAAATTCAGGTAGGTGTGTTTATTGTGTATTGCGTATGTATTACATCTTATAAAAAAAAAAAAAAGGAAATTTGGAAGGATCAAGTTTGAGGTTATGATCATAGCCTCCTTGAGTACTTGTCTAGATTCATTGTATGATTCACATTAAATTTTACATATTTAAAGGTGTACACTATCATTTCATTTAATGACACTCTCTACATTATTAAATTTAGGAAATTAATGAAATGAGAATAATAATTGGTTGACACTTGTATGTATCTAGTGCCTTTTTGCATTGTACGTGACATGATTTGGATCTATCCCTTGTAATTATGCAATCTACATATCTCTTAGTTTAGCAACATATTACTTAAAAAATAAATTTTTATTATTTTTATTTTATATGCAATCCACAACTATCTTAGTATAGTAACATATCACTTAAATAAATTTTTATTATTTTATTTTATAAAATAGCAGTATTACCTTCACAAAAAAAATAAAAAAATAGCAATATTGTTTACGATGCCATTGCATATACAATCATATCATTTAATGAGAGTCTCTACATCATTAGATTCTAGAAATTAATGAAATGGGAATAATCTTGTTACGCAATCTACAGCTTTCTTAGCGTCTGTTTGGAAATAGTTTATTTATTTAAAACTGAAATTTTTTTGCTAAAAGTACTGTAGATAAAACTAAAAAGTAGCTGAAATAGTATAGTGAAACTCATAAATAGTACTAAAAAGTGCAACGAAACCTATGAATAGTAGCAAAAATTAGCTGAATAGTAAAAAAAGCAAGCCAATGCCAAACGCAAACTTGTTATCATTTTAAAATTAAAAAAAAAAACATTTATTAATAAACTGTTTTAAGAAAGTTTTAATAGCACATTTTGAGAAAAATATAAAAATTTATAAAAATGGATAATTACAGTAAACCCACCTGTAGTTAGGCCCGTTTTCACTTTGCCTACCTGTGGTTCAATCATTTACACTTTACCCACCTAAACTTCAATCCGTTACTCATCCGTTACCCACCTCACCCTCAAACATTAGAAAAACACATTTTTAGGGAAAAACAAACATAACAAAAATAAAAAAACTAGGGTTTTGATTGCTTAAGAACTTCTATAAGAACAAAGTAGAGGAATAGCACACAAATCAAAGGCCTCAATGAAAATCAGAATATTGTTATGCAAATCTCGAGAATTCTGAGTGCTGTTTTAAATTGCCCAATTTCTTTGAACTTTGATCGAGACTCTGTCTTGTTTTGATTTTCACTCCATTCCGAGCTTGAACTTTCTCCATGGGATTTCAATGATTTTCCTGCATCTTTAATAATTTCCTTCAGTTGATCCGTACAAACCATTCTTGAATGCTTTATGCCTTCAATTGCTTTTGCATTCATGAGAAATTTGTGTACATCCTTTAAACGACTTTGTAGTTGTGTGAACTCATCCATGGCTTGCCCCTGACTGAACTGATTGTGAAAGTTGTTCAGAAGAGAAGAAATACCATCGTCATTGGTTGTTGTGGCCTGAGATGAAAACATTTGCTTTTCTGGGACCGATGGACAGATTTCAATGGATCTCTTCTAATAAATTTGAAGTCACATATGTTCTTATGTAGAATAGGGAGCCATAACGTTCTGTCATAGTACTCATAGCTCTTCCTGAGCTTACGCCTTGCTATCCAATTACCAATATAGAAAATCCAACTCATTTGATTTGCTATTTTAAGTATGCCATCCATGTCTTGTAGTAGTTCAAGTATGGTCTCCTCCACAAACTTCACCCAGGCCTTCTCCGTTTTAGTGTCCATTCTAAGCCCATCTAAATCTTCCAGGAAAGCAAGCAGTAGCTTCAACGGATTTGTGTGCTATTCCTTTACTTTGTTCTTATAGAAGTTCTTAAGCAATCAAAACCCTAACTTTTTTATTTTTGTTAAAAATGTGTTTTTCTAACGTCTGAGGGTGAGGTGGGTAACAGATTGAAGTTCAGATAGGTAAAGTGTAAATGATTGAACTAAAAGCAAGTAAAGTGAAAACGGTCTAACCACAATTGGGTTTATTGTAATTATCCCTTGTAAAAAAAGTAAAAGAAAAAAAAAAGTATTTGTTAACTTTTTCCAAAAAATAAAAATAGAAAAACTATGGGTCTACGACACCGTTTCATATAGATAGATGATCCCTTTGAAGTTAAAACTGAAAAAGTAAAAGTTAGGAGTTGGGACTTGCTCCCTCGCCGGTAGTCTCTCTCTTTCTGGTCAGGTCAGGAGGAAATGGAAGCTAAAGAGCAAAGCAAGAAGAAGGAGTCATGGTATTGGAATTGGTTAATAGGGTCAGTAGCATTGAGAGTAATACTCATTTACTTTTCCAATAACCTCAATCTCGCTTCTCGCCCCGAAATCTCCACTCCGCTCACCAGCCTTCGCCGCCGTACTCTCTCTCTCTCTCTCTCATTGATCTTTAATTGCAATCTTAAATCTTTAATTTAATTTAATTAGATTTTGTTTTGTAGTGGCCGAGGGTTACTGGTTGAAGCAGTCATCAATGTCTCCCTACGCAGGTCCTTTATTTTTAATTTCCTTTTTTTTTTCTTTTTGATTGTTTGATTTGAGAATTTTGTTGTTGTTGTTGAGATTTTTGTATTTTGACAGGGTCTATGTACCATGGTTCTCCATTGCTACTCTCACTTCTTGGCCCACTCACTGCCAAAAGGTTACCACATTGCCCTTGCTTACACCATTCATTAGCTTTAACTAATTCATCTTTTTTTTCCATTATTAATTTAATGCGTACTTTATTTTTAACTATTTTATTGGGTGGTGCAGAATTGAAGGGCAACCTGATCATATTTTGTGCAGGTAACTAATATGTGTCTCTCTTCTTCTTCTTTTTTTGTTTGCTGTTTGGTTCCTGTATTTATTTTATTATCTTTATCATCTTTATATTTCGCGTTATTTGTTTTAAATTTTAATCATATGAAATTTAGTCATAATTGTCGCTCATTTGAAATGAATACATTATGTGTTACATTTTTGAGTGCTTGCATACACAGACGCGCGCACGCCCACAGATTTTCAGGGTTTTGGTGCACTTGGTTTTGCTTAGTGGTGTCTTTGTGTTTTTTATTTGCTTTCAAATATGTTAACCAACACCTGAGGATGTAAACTTGGCGCTAATCTATCCTAATTAAATTGGAGTGTGTTGCCTGTCAATTAAAATGGAGCAATATGGTAATTCTATTATGATTGTCAATTACCAACTTGTGCCTTTGCAGTTGTGATTGAAATGTGGGCAACTAGCATTGACTTCTATCTGATTTGTTTGTTGCATGTACTATTCCAAGCAACTTGGATGTTACTCCCTTTTCTTTGTTCCTTATTTAGCCTATATTGTACATATGATGACGCAGTTAATATCAACACACCCTTGGATACAGTTTGGTTTTCGTGATTGCAGATGTTGCGAGTGCCATGTTCATTCGTGCTACTGGTCGGAATCTTCAGATTGCTTATAGTCAGAGTTTGAAATTTCTAGAGCTTGTTAAATTATCGGAAAAGTCAGGTAATTATAATAGTTAAAAGGGTTTTCCAAGAAAAATCATTTTAGATAAAGAATGTTGATACGAGAAGCACACTAGAGAAGAATAGACAGTTGAATCAAGCTATTTAACTTACAAACTGTAGGGCAGCAAAAAAAATGGCACATTTGATAGATTTAGTGTGTAACTAAGTTGTTGATGTTGAGAATTGAGATGCAAGATGAAATTTTTTTGTGCATTTGATAGATATAATGGTTACCCTATTAACTCATTATTAAGTTTCAACAGTAGTGTTACCACCGCATACCCTTGGTGCGATGGTCACTTCACAAGTATAAGTGTTTGTGGGGTGTGGGGGGCAAGGGTCGGGGTTCAAGTCTCCAGGAGGGAGCTTCACACACATATACGCTTAGATTAGGTTAGAGTAGAAATTCTATCTTGTATAAAAAAAAAAAAGGTTTCAACAGTGGTGTTGGCTTAGATATGTCAAAGAGGAAAATTACGTCCGGGGCTGTTGCGTATATGATTTGAGTCGTGTTCAGCCGAAATGGTATAGGAAGATATGTGCTAGTGAAGTCTTTTGAGTAGAGTACAGTAAAATTTCATCATAATGCACTGTTTATGTTACTTAGTCCCCATCCGCTTGCAATCTCTTTTAAATTGCTGGGAGGATAGAGAAAAAGAAAGAAAATTGGAACCTTCTAAGAAACTTTATTTTTATTTTTTATTTTTTAATGCCATCTATATAAGTAACTATATTCATTAAAATTGCCCCCTTCTCATCTTTCACAAGCTGATGAACTGCAGTATTCATGTTGTTTTCAGATATCCTTCCTTCTGGAGATATTGCTGCTCTTGTCTACTTATGGAATCCTTTCACAATAGTTGCATGTGTCGGTTTGTCCACATCCCCAGTTGAGAACCTGGCCATTGTTTTGTCCCTTTACGGAGCATGCAAACGTAAGATGCTAACAATAGTTGTATTGTACTTAAGTTCCTCATTGTGTGTGTAGTAATTTTTGCTTTCAAGTTTGTTCATGAGAAGTGAAATATATTTCCTCAAATGATCATAATAGTGACCTCAAACAACAGACAAAAAAGGAATTAAAAAGGAGAAAAAACCAAATCTCTTCTTGTGGTGATGATCCTAATGTTCTATTTTTTTCATGTTTTTATTCTCTAGTAGTAGCTGATTTATTTTGATTTAAGGCTTGTGTTGAACTCAAAACATTTTGAGTTTGGTCTTCACTTAGCATTTTTGTATATGCTTCTTTTGATATTTGCCTGCATTTTTTGCATTTTGCACTTAAATCATTTATGCTGACTAAAATTAGCTCAAGTAGCAATTGAAAATTTGCCTGGCTGGAAATGTCTTTAATTCACTCAAAATCATGTAGGCATTGAATTGATAGGCATTTCCTATGCAAGAGGCTGCCACCTAGGTACTTTTTCTGTGACATGTAGTTATAGAAAATATTATTTTCTTATTACAAAAGGTGTGTCTTACTGTGCTAATGAGCCCTAGCTCAAATGGCAGTGGCACTTCTTCATCACAATAATGGGGTGGAGGAAAAGGTTGTTCGTTCAAGAGCCTAACTTACCAATAATAACTAAAAAAATGAAGAAGTGTCTCTACTTCCTAGTAGTTCATATTGAATGTTTATAATGGTGGAATCATACACACAATTATCATTGGATCGAACTCTCTTATGACTACATAGAATTTTCAATTGCCTCTGGTATTGTAATCCCTACTGAGGAAGTAATGATCAATTGGTTCATCACTTCCTTGTAAAGATTTGAGGTGCCATGTCACGTGGTGATTGTATAATGCAAGAACATCCAAATCACATGCACTAAGTGCATTTTTTTCTTGATAGTATTATTTATTGATTGTCCTTTAATGAGACGTCTTCTTCACAATAAATTTTTTTCCTAATGGTATGATTAGCATGACATATAGAAAAATGGAGATGTCTTTGAGGCATCTTTCTTTGGAAACTTTTTGCTTGCTTTTAAATGTTGTTTATCTGATGGAATCCAGGAATAGCTCCTTTGGCAGCTTTTGGATGGGTCATGGCAACACATCTGTCCCTGTATCCTGTGATTCTGATTATTCCGGTATCCCTTTCTTTGCCTTATAGTGTTTGATGGAAACAGTAAAGCCTTTAAAAGGCTCATGAACATGTTCTTTAAATTTCCAATACATGCAAATTGGTTCTTTATCATTCAGTTTTGTTCCAGATGATTCTTTTATTAGGATATGGTCCAGATACTCCTCCTAGGAAATTGTTCCTGCAAAGAAAATATGTTGAAGTTGGAGATACTCCCTCAAATGATAGATGTCAGCAAGAGGAAGCAGTTGATCAACCTGAACTCCCATATGTTTTCTCATGGAGACCAGTGATACATTTCTTATTCTGGACTTCTTTGTGGTTGGTCTATGTGTTAGTTCTATGTGCTGTATCTGTTAAACAATATGGTGGTCTCTGGGAGTTGTTTAAAAGGTATATGTTGAATAGCATAATAATCTTTATAGGTGCTTTTCATTGTCATATAATCATATTGCCTTGTTTTCGCAGCAAGTAGCTAAGTACAGAGCAGTATGTGCAATTTATTTTACTGTGTTTTTAATGATGCACAAAGTAGATTATGTAGATGTCACTTGAGGATGTGACTTCTTTTCTGGTTTAAGAATCGAATAGCAGGTGCATTGCTATAGTAGCTGGCAAATCTAAGTTTAATAATGAATCAAGCACTTAACTTGGCTGCTCAAGATATCTCAGAGATGCCTTGCTCTGATGATGTTATCTTGAGAAATTTCTGGTGTATATGAGCACAAGTAGTTCTAATAAACTTAGTGAAGATCATAGAATACTGAGGCAAGAGCTGCTGCATAGAAAAATAAAATCATGCACTAGGAGTCTTGTTCATCTATTGTCTGTTGCCTTAAAATCATGCTATAATTGATTTGTGTACCATAATCTTTTGGCTTCTGTTAAATAGCTTGGGATAGAAGATTTATGTACCATAAAGATTTTCACTTTATGGTGTAGTAATCTGTCTTAGTTTTCCTTATACACATTGCTGGTTTTTTCAGAACGTATGGGTTCATGCTCACTGTGCAAGATCTATCTCCTAATATGGGTGTCTTATGGTGAGCCTGAAAATATCTCTAATTTAATGTGGTCTAATTTAATCCTTTCTTTAAGTATTTGGACTTATAAATTCTTTTCTCTGATGTTCTACTGCAGGTATTTCTTTGCAGAAGTTTTTGACTTTTTCAGAAATTTCTTTCTGATAGTTTTCCACGGGAATATTCTATTTATGATACTGCCATTAGCCATACGGCTGAAACACCGCCCATTCTTTCTAGCTTTTGTGTACATTGTGATCTCCTCGATGCTTAAGTCTTATCCTTCTGTGAGTTCTTCCTTATTTGAATTATTTACCAGGATTAAATATTTTTTTGTGTGCAATTTGACCCATAGATATGGGAAACTTTGTTCTTTCAGGACACTTAACAAAAAATGAGGTGACCCTTTTCTGAATTATGTTAGGAATCTAATTCGCTCTTTCCTTGCCCCTTTTATGTACAAATTTTGATTAGGTTGGAGATTCAGCTCTGTACTTGGGACTGTTGGGGTTGTTTGTTAATGAACTTGCAGGCAAGTTAGCAGGTTCTCTTTTGTTACTGACCTATTTAGACATGGTTTGGTATCTTTAACTTTCTACCCTCCTTGACATGCAGATATGAAATTCTCTTTCTTCCTGTTCTGTGGTTACATCGGGGTTTCTCTCCTTAGCCCTGTGATGCACAACCTATGGATCTGGAGGGTATGGCTCTTTGAAGCTGATCTCAATGTTCAAATGTATAAATATTTTTCTTTTAGATGGTGACTTGTTTAATTGAATTTGCAGGGCACTGGCAATGCGAACTTCTACTTTGCAACTGCAATGGCTTATGCTTGCTTGCAGGTTTGTTTATTTGTAGTGAATTCTATTCTTTCCTTGATGTAAACCTGATAGTATCTGTAGGAAAGTATAAGATAATTCAGAATTGCAGCTTTACTTATTAAAACCAAAACGGAGTTGTAGTTGTCATGTAGGAAATAAAAAGCTGACATTTGGTTTATTTCATAATGGTAATTTATAGTGGAGTTGAGCCTTGAGAGGAAGTCAGTCAGTCATCAACATTGTGATTCTATATATCAACCAAGCTTTGAGCAATTAGATTTTTATTTTTTATGATTCAATAATCACAATGGAGGTGGGGGCATTTGAACCCTAGATGTCTCTGTTAGAAACATTAGGAGGTGTCAGTTGAGCTACAAGGCTCTTGGCAACCAAGCTTTGAGCCATTAGTCTTCTAGCATGATCATGTCTAGAAGTTTTGCTACTTTCCAGCTGACTTTTGACCATTTAATTGTTTATCTATGTTATAGTGAGTTTTAGGCTTTTAGCTGAATCTTCAAATTAAAATTATTGAAGTCTATATTAAGACAATTTTCCACCAAACCGGTTTGGAGGGGAGTTATCCCAATCCACTAAGTGGCAATGAAGTGAGCATCCACATGCTTGGAGGAAAATTTGTCCTTAGCAGAATTAATTTCAAATAAGTTGAAATTATGTTGATTTAATCTTCAGAATTCAAATATCATGCACCTACATGGGATTGAACCCATAAACTCACTCTCCACCCCTTACTTATGTGGGGAGGTTAGGAGATCATTTGGTCAAAGGGCCATTTGCAAAATTATCAAGTTAGTGTCGTTATGAGTTATACACGTCAAAGTTCTTGACTGCTTTTGCCTTGAATTTTTCAAGCAACCTAAGCTGTTCTGTTTCCATCTGACTCCAAACAGAAGATAGCTAATGAAATAATCTCTTAATCATGGAATGGAGATGCTAAAGGGCTGAGCATCAAAGTGGATGATCACTCTGTCCCAATTCATTATGGGTGTACAAATCCTTCTTTCCCCCCCAAGACTTGCAAATATATGTAAACTTACCGACACCTAGATTAGTTGTTGGAACAATAAAGGTCAATAAAAAAAATGTAAATTGATGGATGGTGCACGTAAACCTTACTTTACTCTCATATCTGCTTCAATTTTAAAATTTGAGGATTGTTGATCGAAAGAAAGAACTAAAGCATTTGCCTACAGATTTAGTTTTTTTTTTTTTTTTTAAGCATTTGGGTACAGCTCAAGTAAAATGTGCCACGCCTGTTGAATATATTAAAACCTGCTTAGGATATGAAATTTGAATAAATTAATGCCTAATTCTCAAGAGTTATCCATAAAATACTTTGGTTCATTCTTCTCTAATAATGTATGTTCTGGGGTTGTCTGCAGATTATTTTGGTGGTCGAGAGTGTAAGTGCCATGCTCAATCATGACAGGAAGCTGAGAAAGCTATATGCAACAAAGGTGCTGGATGGTAAAACTTAAGCACTTCTTGCCACTGCATGCGTATTTCTGATCACTTGGTATTGGTGCTTGGAGTTCTAGAGCAAAATTGCAGTGGTATAGCTGCAATGGCCTTCCTTGTTTTATACTCACAAAGATGCAATTGCAAAGCACTCTTCTGATGGATTGGGCAGTATAGACATTCTTTTGAATTACTTTTAAATCAGATTTTGGATGTGTAAGATTGTTGTAGTTTGATTAACAATACTCCATAGATTTTTTTTTTCCCACTGTAAATTGGTACTTTGTTTTATTTACAAAAGAAGTAGATAGTTGATGGACCATCAGTATTCCTGGCCTTATTGATGGTTATTTTATTGGATTCTTGTTCAAATTAGGCCCTTCTTGAATACTAGTAATTCATATTCATGAAAAGTTGAGTTTCTGTGTGGAGATGAATGTGCAAAAAACCAGTAAACCGAAAAAACCGGCCGAAACCAGCCGAACTGAGTCCAATCTTTCAGTTCGGTCTCGGTACTGGATTTTTTCACCTTGAAACCGACCAAACCAACTAATATATAGATATTTATGTAAGTTTAAAACATAATAGAGTGAGTAGCTTAGTGAAGTGATGCGCATGTTTTAGCCACTTGTTCACAAGTTCGAGCCTTCACCTATACATTTTGAGTTTTTAAAATTTTTTTAAACCCTAGCATCTTATAAGTTATAAACTTATAACCCTACTAGTCTCCTTCCAGCCACCCCTCCCCCAATTTCCTCTCTCTCAAAAACACATACCCTGCATCTTTTTCTTTTTTTGATATCCACAAACCTTATACTCTTCGTTTCTTGCTATGGGTATGTCTTCTTGATTTTGTTTCTCTCATCCCAAATCACTCATGCTTGTACCGGGATTCCATGGGTTTTGTATCATCCCGTGATGTTTGTTTTAAAGAAACTTTGTAGCTGCTACCTTTTGTTGTAGATGTGGCTTAATCTTAGTTTGTGTTTTATGTTTTTTCTTGTGTTACTCTATATTTTGTGCTGACAAAACCAAAACTGAATGCAATTGGTCAGTTTGGCGTCCCTTCCTTACAAGTCGGTTTCGGTGCTCAAAAATTAAAACTGAAATTTTTGGTTCGGTGCAAAAATTGCCTTCAAGACCGACCGACCCGAATCGATTACAGCCTAGAGATGACAATTGACCAGAAAGAATGCTATTTTTTTTTTAATATTCCAAAAAGGAACGGGGTGTTTAGTCTTTGGAAGTCCTTGTTTGGATGTGAAACACTTGTTGAGGAACAAATGTTTAGAGGGGACAGAGATGGGGAGGATGGGATTCATGGGAAGCCACATTAGCTCTGTCAGGTGGGGTTCAGTTATGATAATCTTAATCCTATAGTCCAATAGCATCAGTTGGTGGGCCACTTTATTTTACTATTGACAAATAGGAGATGCTGCTCAAACAAAGATTTAAAAAAAAAAAATTAATTAATTAATTTTTTTTTTTTTTTTGAGAAGTGCTCGATCAAAGAAGAAACAAAAAGAAAGGAAAAAGAGAAAAATCTTGTAGTTAATAAGCCTTAGAGATATATATCAGAAAGCCCAATCTTGGAGCTGACTTTGTGGTTGTTGGACTCTTCTCCCTCAAAATAGGACCAATGTATGATATATCAAACGTAAATGTCCATAAAATGCCAGTTTTCAGATAAATTATAATTCAGTCATTACAGTCAAGAATATTATAGCTCAACTATTCTCAGTGTTTTCAAAAGAAACAAAAAGAAAGGAAAAAGAGAAAAATCTTGTAGTTAATAAACCTTAGAGATATATATTAGAAAGCCCAATCTTGGAGCTGACTTTGTTGTTGTTGGACTCTTCTCCCCCAAAATAGGACCAATGTATGATATATCAAACGTAAATGTTCATAAAATGCCAGTTTTCAGATAAATTATAATTCAGTCATTACAGCCAAGAGTATTATAGTTCAACTATTCTCAGTGTTTTCAAGAGAGACGTCCAGGGTTTGAATTTCTCATACCCCAACTATCAAATAATTAAAATAAAATAAAACTCAGTCATTAAGGGAGGGTTCTGATTCAGTGTTGACATCATGGTAGACTAGCTTTCCATTATACATTAGTTGACATTTGTTGCTTTCCATTATTCATTAGTTGACAAAAGCCGTCGTAACAAGAGGCCTGGGTCCAAGTCCACTCATTAACTTGGCAATTTACTTTTGTAGTTGTTATGATCTCTCAGGCTAGCTAGCATGCTAAGCAACCAACAAGCCTAAAGAAGCATCACAACCTGTCTTGTTCCCTTATTTTTCAACAACAAAAAAAAACCCTCCAACTTGTTTTCCTAACTATCAACATCAATGTTACTAATAACCCTTCCCATATCACTGCAAAAGTGAATACGTACATGATAAGACCTGGTTCTTGCAAGTTGCTACTAACAAAACATTGCATTGAAGTCATGCCTATACATACTTACGTGGCGTCGAGCAATATTTCTTTGACATGCATATATATATATTTTTTGCCAATTTATAGAGAAAATAATCATATATATGAGCGAGCCCTAGTTCTATATTTAAGATGGATTGACTGTCATGAGTCATAACTCTCTTGAAAAATAAAATGTTACAACTTTGATGGTCAAAAATGGTTGTGTCCCAATTAATATTTGACCCTTTTAACATAAGGAATCGGTATTGTTACATTAGGTTATTAGGGTCATGTGCCCTACAGTGCGACCGAAAGGACAATACTTGCGCATGATTGCATTTGCATACATGAATCTGAGTCGGACTCGATTGTTTAACAAGGTAGGCTTTGTCTTTGTATATACATAAGCTTCCAGGTGGGTCATGTTTCCGAGGCCCAAGAGTTAATGACTATCCCAGGTCATGGATGACCACATTTACAGCTTGCTTTTCTCAATAGTTTTGTTTCTTTATTCAAAGTTCAAACAATTATTTTATATTATATTATATAAATGTGATTCCAGCAGTCAAATGAAAGTGAACTAAGGTGCTGTTTGGATTTAAGTGAAGAGAAAAGCTAGAAAATGGTTTCATTGTCTTCCTCAATTCTTGGATGAGGTGTACGCGTATCCTCATTTATGCATCGACTCTCCTCCCCCATCTTCTTTCATGCTGGACAAAACAGTGAAAACATATTCCGAGCGAAAAAGAATTTTATAGTAATAATTATATGAATAAGATTACCTAAATCAATACTTATTGGTTTCAAATGCTAACCTAACAATACTTAAAATATTATTCTTATTAGAACTCTAATTTGTATTGTTAGCAAACCATGATCAAAACAGGTTTTTAGTCTTGTTTTAGACTTGCTCAAAGTATGTAATTTATGTAAAAGTTAGAATCGAGCTGCTGCAGAATTCATTGTGCAATTCGGTCTGGCTCGATCGATCGAGAATTAGACTCGACCGATCGAAAGTCGGGCATAATGTTTTTTCTGCAGAATTTCCAACTCAACCCTAAGTCCATATGACGTGTAGGGTTTTATGTTTTGCCCTAGGTATAAAATGGAACCCTGATCACGTTTTAGAGGTTGCTCTTTTGCTGTGTGTGTGAATCTCTTGTGAGATCTGAGAGGTGGTTGCCTTCACACATGCTTAGGATTATCAAGAAGGAGATTTTATTGAGAGCTTGATGATCATTCAGTTGCTGCACTAAAGAGCTTAAAGATATACAAGCGAGAGTGCTTGTACTTGCTGGAGAATCCAAGAAAGATGGAGTCCGTGATCTCAGAGCTTGCACGTGATCGTGTCAGTAAGTTTTCTACATGAGATAGCAATAGGATGTTAGTGGTCTAAGTCGCTATTGTAAAATTTTGATTCTTTCATAGTGGATTCAGTTTTACCTTGAGGATAGTTAGGTTAAATCCTCCCCAGGTTTTTTACCGATTTGGTTTTCCTGGGTCATCATATTTTTGTGTTCTTTATATTCCGCACTTTACATTGATATGATTATATGATTATGTTAACCTAGATATGAAATTTGGACTAAGTAATAACTTGGCTTGTTAACTAAGTTAATCCAATTGTGTTTTAAGAGGCCTAAAAAAAAATAATTCTGTTTAATAAGCTTATTTTAATTGACTAACGAGTCTGTATGTATGAATGTAGCCTTCATTGACATCCCTCTAGTCCAAGTCTCTCTTCTCTCTACCCCTAAATTCTAAAGTCAAAGTTGGGGTCGAGAGGAAAAGTATGATGAAAGATTAAATGTTGGCTAAATGTTTGAATTTGAATATATTATATAAACCCTTTACTCAAAAATAAAAAATAAATAAATAATATTATATAAACCCACAATAACTAGGGGTCTTAATGAAGCGAGGAAAAAAGCAGGAAATAAATGAATAGAGCTTTAATTAAATAGAGTATTTCAACACTTTTTTTTTTTTTTTTTGAAACACTTTAAATGTTTATAACACTAGTTGAGATGATGTACACATCTAAATTTCTAAATCTAAAATTTTTTGTTTGAAATAATAAATATAAAATGAAAATGTGAATATGAAGAAGTGATTCTATTTCTTTGAAATTAAAAGGATAGGGATTGTTCTTGGGAGAAAAAAAAAAAAGAAAAAAAAAGAAAGAAAGAAGAGGCATTGTTATACATTCCCATAACCAGTGTATCTGGCTTATATTCCACTAATGTTTCTCCACTGCACCGTCTCTAGATCTAGCAAAATTGGACTCGGGCCCGATAACTTGATTCAAACCCAAAGGAAAATACCCAACTTGATTCCAAGATTTTTTACCAAAAGTAAAAACATATTGACTGATGACTCAACCTGTTTTCTAAACTTTTTTTTTTTTTTTAATATAAAAATCATACTATATAAACTAGCAAATCAATCCAAATGTTAAACCAGTAAAGGTAACATGATGTCAACCATCCAAAGGTAATGATTACATTGAATCAATTATCAAATAACATCCACTAAAAAGTAAAAAGTCTTCTTTCTAATTTGACCATGGGACAACAAGATTAAGAGAAATTGAGTTTACAATATAAAATTTGAGAGCATCAAAGTAGCTGAGATTGAAACAATATCTTTACATTCTCTGGTGTGATAAAAGGCTCTAAGCATTGGTCTAAACTCAAAATTTTTGCAAAAAACCTCATAATATTCTTGCCATTGTCAATCTCATTTGCTACAAGTGAACAAACTTCTCTTATTGTTCCCCCCCCCCCCCCCCCCCCCCCCACACACACACACACACATATATAATTTTATGGACTTTTTAAATGTAATAATTAAAAAAAAAAAATCAAACCTAGGTCTTTTTTGGGCATTTAATGGCAAATTATTTCATTTTTATGGTGATGATATTACTAGTAAACTTTAAATTTTGTAAACTAACAAATTTATGTTTTTTTTTTGTTGATATTTAGTATTTTTTTTTTTTCATTTATATATGTTTTTTGCATGTGAAAAATACGGATAGACCCATAATCCAATCTACCAAACCCGCTTGCAACACATTTATGGTAACCCGTTTTGACATAAACCCAATTAACACGACCTGTTTGCCAGGTCAACACCTCTGACAAAGCATGCATAATTGCATATATGTCATAACTCAAATAACTCGGGTCATATGAATTTTTATTTGATTACTAACTTCACTAATTAACCCAAGCAGGCTTTGTCAGCTTCGTTATTCCCGCTTCTTAATAAGAAGAAGAAAAAAAATCCTGCACTTTGCCTTTCTATAATCATAGAATGAGTTTTAGTTGGTTCTATAACCTGTTTATTAAATGTTTAATCATCTAGGTGTTACAAATTGAGCGGCTAATCAAACGTGAACGTGCGACCTCGACTAACCACCAATATGAGTATTACAACCTTTATTTTTCTTCAATTTCAATAGCATTATCTTCCTTTTAACTTAATCTAGCCTCTCAGAGAGAGCGAGAGAGAGAGAGAGAGAGATTAATATAAACTTTGATGGACTTGCTTGCATTGCAACAAAAGGTCAACCCTCACACTCAGTCAATACAAGAAAACGAACAATTGCTCTGTGTGTAATATCTAAATAAGAGAAAAAAAAAAAAAAAACATAAAATAGTTTATTGACTACCTGAAGGTGACTCAACATACTTAAGAAACCTCTATATATATATATATATATATATATATATAAACTTCTAAATTTGGAAAGAGAACATCGAAATTAGCGAGTATAATATATAGTGTCATTATAAATTTATTTATAATACTGTTCTTGGATTTAAACCGTATATGGGAGTGTCTTAGTAATGGATTCAAGTCTTAATCACTTTTATAGTGTATAATATTCACCTAATCATCAGCCTTAAAGTTCATCACTTTCTTTCCTACCAAAGAAACCTGGTTGCATGTACATGTTAGCTTCACTTCCTCTAAAAAAATTTCCTGCACTGCAAGCACACACCAATTAGTTTTGCACCTATTGCAGTAGAAGACCATAAATATTTGTTCAAAGCATGCGTTTGGAGAGATTTTTTTTTTAATAGTCAGTTTATTTGTTTATATACAGATTTTAAAACCTCAATTTTCTAAATATAAATATATGTCTATAACTTTCAACAAATAAATAAGTTTATATAGCAAAAAGCTAATCTAATTGCACATATAACCCAAAATCAAGTTTCTTTTCTCTTAAACTATATTGTCATTCTTGCTACTTATTCAAATCCCAACACAAACTAGCTAGCATCTTTCTTAATTAGTTTACTTTAAAGTTTAAACAACATATTGTATATATTTTATAGCCATTTACATGTAGCTTAGTTCACAGGACAATTGATATATGGCAAGTGTTCACATGTGGATGTGTCACTCACGGCCGGGCTGGCCTTAGCATGTGTTACAACATGCACCACTAGGATTAGTTCTCAATTAACTATGTGTTTTGCAAGGAGAGCTTGATAGATTTAAAATAAGTGATGTTAGGGAAACTAAAAATTTATTACCTAAAGCTTATAAAATGACATATCACAAATCAAAGAAAAATCATTCAAATTTCAAAAATTAATTAATTATGTTGTTTAATTAAGTGACACAAATCATATTATTGTCATATCAATTTGCAAGTTTTTATAATAAAATTTGTAATAATTTAAACATTTTTCATTTAAAATACATAATATATATCATATATAGATTGATGGTCCTCACGTAGATTTGCATAATAAAAGTTAGGATGATCGGTAAAATATGTGCAATTTACACTTTAAACTAATATTTAGATGAGAGTTTTTTACTTTCTTTTTTTTGCCACTTTTAAGTTACATAAATTATTTCAAATTTATGGTTACACTGATTTTGCAAAATCAATAAATGCTACGTGCCTTTGAGCATGAAATTCAAAATGCAAGTCAAGTCTCTTGCACTTGTATTTACTGTTTAGTAATAACTTGTAAGCACTTTGATTACTATATCCATTAATCAGCTTTGAAATGAATGGATGTAAAAATTTAGCAAGTCATTTATATAGTTAAAGTTTATATTCAATTGTTGTTATAAACTGAAAATATTTTTATTAAATTAAACTTCTCTCTTTCATTTTTACTCGTGTAGGCACCATGCATACTCGAACTTTAACACAATTTATTCATACTGATACAGACCTATTTTTGTGGGCAATGTTTCTTACAAATTTGTAGACAGACGTACTAGCTCATTTGGCTGGGCTTGTTTGGTTAGAACCACATTAGATTTCACATTATATTAAATTTGGAATATTAAATTTGGCTAATGTGGAATATTAAATTTCACATTAACTTTTTATATTTATCATAAAAATTGTATCAAAATTTTCTTAAAATAATTTAACAATAAATATTCTAAGAACACATATTAATCGGCCTTAAATATATATATATATATATATATATTTTTTTAGACAAAATAAACCTATAGAAAACTGTATACCAAACACTCTCTAACTACATTATGGCATGGAACACGAGGTGACTAGGATTAGGAACAGTTAACGTTAATGATAAATTAGCGGTTAAAGACGACGTAGTCTTTTGGCTAATAGTAATAGTTTTGGTTTAGACCTTAAACTTTTAAAGAGTTTATTAGACAACTCAACCAAATGTACCTAATCCCCATGCGCACGGGCACGGCACAGACAAGAAGAACAACTTTCTCCTCAATTCTCTCTCTCATTCTTGGGTAACTAAAAACTCTCTTTACATATAAGTTATAATATTAGTATATTACTATTATTAATAACAATAATATCTATCTACATTAATTTAGTCTATACTTTTTTATATTTTTTATTTTATCAAACTACTATTATTACTAAGTGTTGGATTGGAGAATGAAAAAAAAGAAGAGAATTGTACTTCACACTTTACGCAATTAAGCCTTGTAATAGTACTTAGGAATAAGTATGTTAGAAATACTGAATGATTGTATTGTATTTCATAATGAAAGAATATACATAGGTGCCTTTATATAGGAGGCATATGTGTGTTATACAAGTAAATATGTGTGCTATACAAGTAACCTAACTGGGCCTAAAGCCCACAATATATTATATACGTTAACAAAGTAAATATAATTTTTGGTAAGATAAAAGCAACAGTTTAATGACTAATTACGATGGTCTCTGACTCTCTACACCAAAACACGTGTGGCACATTCCAAGTACTACAACCAACCAAAGCTCACTTTGGAAGATTTTTTAAGTAAACTTCATCAACAATCTTAAGCCGTCTGATCATATGACTATGATAAGATGGAATTGATATATATGATCTCTCTGATGTGGACCATTAGATTTGAGCCAATATAATTATTCTTAAAAAAGAAGAAGATTAGAGCCAATTTAAAACTAGGACAGGTAGGACCCTCAAATTCCAGCAAGCCCACCTGCAGAAAACCCTTTTGAAAAATGGAAAACCCCTTACCTTAATAAGGGTTTAGAGAGCATAAAACTGACAGTATAGCAAAAACTTCTGTACTGTATTGATTTTATAAAATATAGTCTTTTTTCTTTTTTCTTTTTGAGAATCATATAGTCTATGTTCATATATAATTCCTATATATATATATATATATAAAAGCTAATTGAGCTGTCTCTACTGTGCAAACCTCAAATTGGGGCCAAGCAGTTAAGCAATCTTTGTCATCCTCTCAAACAACCCCCATTCAACCTTTTTAACTTTCTGCATTAAAGGTTTAAACTTAAAGGGAACGTAAGGTTAAACTAATCACCGATATATAAAGTTATAAAAGATTGATGTTAAGACATGCTTACATATTTTACTATATATATAAACTTTACTAACTGGCATATCATTTGCCACTAAAAGAATAATTCAAATATTTATTTATTTTATCGTAGAAGTGATTGTCACGTCAGTTTGTATGCTCTTTATAGTAAGTCTAGTAGTAACTTTAGCATTTTTCTAGAGAAATGAGTTAGTCCTAGAAAAAGAGCATCCAACTACTTAATAATAAAACCGTGTATACAAGCTAGAAAGGGCATTAACTTTACAGCTTTGGTAACCTATAATGATATCTACTTCAGTCAACATAAAAAATAATAAAAAGATGTTAATTAATCTACTTCCAAATTTTAATCTTGCAGACAAGATGTTAAAGGAAGCACAGAACACAGTCACTGGTCAGACAAATTTTTAGGATTCCCATGTTCATAATTTCCAGCTCTCTAACCATTCTTTCACGTGAAATTTTCTCCAGTATGAGGTGAAAATTTGTACCAACTATATAATCTAGTAGGTAATTGCACATAATGGAGGTCATTATTCACAGTAATGAGTGACCTACCTACATTTGGCTCAATGGTACTTGTTGCATGGAAGTTGAGTGAGTCCGTGGCTCAAGGGGGGCGGTGCTCTATGTGTTGAAATGGGTTACCTTATCAACTAGCTTAGCTTACCTACTTGTGTGAAATTATTTTCTCGAAGAATAAGAACAAAATAAGCATGTGGCAGTGCTTGCATGCATTTTCTAGAAAATCTTAGAAACTAAATCGCTTGTGATGTATGCATTAAGATTGAGAGTCTGACATTGAGAATATGATTATACGAGATAATTGTTACTTGCAGCTAAAGAAGATCTAGTAAGAGATATGATTCTGAAACATAAATAAAAAGAGAAGAATGAAACACAAGAAAGAATAAGTGTGGCATCTTTCATGGTATTTCATCACATAGATACTATAGTATTCAGCAAAGATATTGGGAAGATTTCCTAAGTAGGTGAAAATCATCAAATTTTAGACTTTTTTAAGTTTTTAATGGTCCATTGAAGATTGGTTTTCATACTTAGTTTTGTCAGAAAGATCTTTTAAACTTCTTCTCAAATCTAGATACAAGCTCATTGTTCTTGCAAAATCTCCTTAAAAAATGGCCATAATTCTGCCTCGTGCTCCTTTTGTTTAGCTTTAGATGAACTTTTAACCATAACCAAACAAATGATTCACACACACTCACACACATAGAGGAAGCATCCTGTAACCTTCAAAGTTCAAAGTAGAGTCATAATACAAAGTTTTATAGCTGCCGTTGACAAAGGCTAAGGGGTTGTAAAGACAAGTTAGTCTAATGTATTCTATTCTATCTAAACAGCTAGTGCAACTTTATATACTATTATTTTTCGTAACTATTTGTAAATTCTGCCTGCCTATTTAAGAAGATCTTCTGGTTGCTAAGATACATGCCAGCACTTTCTGCTCCACCCTGTCTATTCTTCCCACGTTTCCCACCTCAAACTCTTCTAACATCCAGTAATCTTAGCCTGTCCCATTTCCTTCTGTGTCAAAGGCCTAAAGCACATCACAGCATTATATACTTATTTCTTCAACTCAAGGTCTTCTCTGAGCTTCAATTAGTGACTGTAGGCAGGATGTGGGGCTTGTGCATTGGAGCTTTAGTAATCATAAGCATCACACATTTTGTTTACCGCTGGAGAAATCCCAGATGCAATGGAAAACTCCCACCGGGTTCAATGGGATTTCCACTCCTTGGTGAGACCCTGCAGTTCTTCACTCCCAACACTTCTTCTGATATTCCTCCTTTCATAAAAAAAAGAATGGATAGGTAAACTTTCTAATAAATTCACCAATTCTTTTTTATCAAGAGTATTCCATTCTTATTGTTATAACACATTTTTCTTTACAGGTATGGACCAATATTCAAGACCAATTTGGTGGGACGACCAGTTGTAGTCTCAACGGACCCGGATCTCAATTACTTTATATTCCAACAAGAAGGAGTACTGTTCCAGAGCTGGTACCCAGATACATTCACAGAGATTTTTGGAAGACAGAACGTGGGTTCCTTACATGGTTTCTTGTACAAGTACCTCAAGAACATGGTGCTAAATCTCTTTGGTCCTGAGAGCCTTAAGAAGATGCTCCCTGAAGTTGAACAAGCAGCAAATAGAACATTACAACAATGGTCATGTCAAGACACCATTGAATTAAAAGATGCAACTGCAAGTGTAAATCCAGGCTAACCATTACTCTTTTCATTAAAGAAACAACAGAGAATTTCTTGTCCAGAAGTGTAATAATAATTTGGTCTTTACAGATGATTTTCGATCTGACTGCAAAGAAACTGATCAGTTATGAACCTGATAAGTCCTCGGAGAATCTAAGGACGAACTTCGTGGCATTCATACAGGGATTAATCTCCTTTCCTCTGAACATTCCCGGGACAGCTTATCACAAATGTTTACAGGTAGATGAACCAAAACCGATTATACTAGTTTGTGTCATACATATCATGCATTTCTTTCTTTCTTTTCTCAATTTTTGACCATTGAGAGATAATCAGGCAAACCAAGGACCAATTTTTCCCTTAATTGACTGAATCTTTAGTACTTCACACAACCCAGTAAATGGTTGATATTTCAGTCGTGGACTGAATTGGTTTCATCTGACCACAGAAGCTGATAAGCCTTTTAACTAAATATGACTTTCTAAGCAACCCTGTCTATGTTTCTTGGCCTTAACTATTCAAGTTTTCTCAGGGAAGGAAAAGGGCAATGAGGATGCTGAAAACCATGCTACAGGAAAGACGGGCAATGCCTAGGAAGCAGCAGAGTGATTTTTTTGATTATGTCCTTGAAGAACTTCGAAAGGATGGAACGATACTCACAGAGGCAATAGCTCTGGATTTGATGTTTGTGCTACTGTTTGCCAGCTTTGAAACGACTTCCCTTGCTATAACTTTAGCAATTAAGTTTCTTTCAGACCATCCTCTAGTGTTGAAGCAATTAACGGTAAAGAATTTCTATATTAAATTCAAGACCATTGTATTCCTTCACAACCTTTATTGTTACCAACCAACAACATACTCTAAACGTTTCTACCTTCTGTCAGGAAGAGCATGAGGCAATTCTTAACCAAAGGGAAAATGCTGATTCTGGACTTACATGGAAAGAATACAAATCAATGACATTTACATTTCAGGTGGATTAAGCCCTTTCAGTTTTTGCCTTAATAGAATATTAGAGATCATTCCTCTTTCTATTTCTACAATACAAAATTTGACAAGTTCAACTTGCAGTTCATCAATGAAACAGTTAGACTGGCAAATATTGTTCCCGGGATCTTCCGCAAAGCACTGAGAGATATACAGTTTAAAGGTATGCATACATTTACACTGTACAGGACTAGTCAGCTTCTTATAACAGTAATTAATGCAAAGAAAGTTAAGCCTAATATGACAAATAATACAAATATTGATGCAGGATATACCATTCCAGCAAGTTGGGGGGTTATGGTCTGTCCCCCAGCTGTACACTTGAACCCTGTAAAATACAAAGATCCCCTTGCTTTTGATCCATCGAGATGGGAGGTGAGTCATATGTTTGAGAACTTCCAAAGTAGTTTACTCCTAGCTTTATGCTACTACAGATAACATGCTCGAATTTCTTATATCTTGATTGTATGAATAACGCTGGCATACAGGGAGTGGAATTAAATGGTGCAACCAAACATTTCATGGCTTTTGGTGGTGGAATAAGATTTTGTGTCGGAACAGAATTTACTAAGGCGCAAATGGCTGTGTTTCTCCATTGTCTGGTAACAAAGTACAGGTAACTGTCCCAAAATCTGTGTATGTGAGAGAGAGAGAGAGAGAGAGAGTAACCTATTTAACATTTGAACTTCCAGGTGGCAAACAATCAAAGGAGGAAATATTGTCCGAACTCCTGGTTTACAATTTCCAAATGGTTTTCACGTTCATCTCATGAAGAAAGATACAGGGGAACAACAAACAACATATAGCTCTACATAAACAAAACAGAGCAATCACTATGCTAGCCATTTGTGTTGCTAGAAACACTATACCAGAGGTTCCAACTTGTCTTCACACCCAGCAAGATCACTGGTCTCAAGCTGCACAGGACATTGGTCAACAAGACATTTTGAGTGCAGAAGAGGGAGAACAATTATGATATTCTCTCCACAAGCAACGATCATGCTCTACTTTTGCTCAACAGCACAGACAAATTTTTGTGTTTTATCTCAACATGTGTCTATAAGATCCAATATATAACAAATTTATCAAAACAATGATTTACTTGTAAGAATTAGTGTAAATGTTTCATTGTCATCCTTCAAAAATATCTGAAAATTCGAATTGCAAAATTACATCAAAGATTGTCAAAAAGGATTGCATTCTTTCACTCCACCCCCTTGCCTTCCCCAAAAGAAAAAGAAGAGAGATATACAGGAAAAGAATCAAAAGACTATAATGTAGTTTCTTGGAAATTTGTATTACTTGACGAAATACCATTACATATAATATCAATTTAAGCTCCAAAACTCTCTCTGCTTAGCATGCAGATTAAAAAGTGTCATTCAGCAGTCCACATCTATGTTTGTAAAATTCATCTTGTTTCTCCTAAATATATCTGCTTGCTTTGGACAGCCCTTTCATAGTCTCTCTTTCCTTTCTCCGTCTGTGATGCCCAATATTGTCATCAACTTGCTGAAGACTACCTAAATGCTTACTTCGCCTATGCTTGTGCTTTTCCTTGTGAACACGATCAAGATAGTAATTATAATCAGTGTCTCTGCCAGAATGGTTATGTCTTCGTTCATTGTAATTGCTTCTTCGGTTATGGTGGGCACCATGCTTGTGGTGCCTTGGCTGCTCATGATGTTTATTGACATGAATGTGGTGGTGATCAAAATCATTTCCTTGCCTGATACTCTGATTATCATCCCCAAAATGATCTTCCCACCAGTCATAAAGAGGATCAAAGAGTCCTTTTTGATGTAAAAGCCATAGAAGCACAAGCACTGCAACTCAAAAGTATAAGGTATTATGTATTCCCTGCTTTTTCCAAAATTATCAATATATAGTTCTCACATTAATGAAAAAAAAAAAGGTTTTACCTGTTGGAAAAATTGCCAAAAGTAAACCAAACATCAATATCCAACTCATACATATATACTGTATGTGGCACCTGAAGTCAAAAAATCCAGAGCATTTTCTTCTGCTCACCAAAAAGACATGGAATATCAGTAGGTAAACCGACTAAATATAATACTAAAAAATATGAGTTATTCATATAAAGCCATAATTAGGTGAAAGTAATGTCATAGTTTGAGTATTTACAGCAAAATACTTATTGTTTATAATCCCAAATTTCCAAGATCGTGCACAAGAGAGCACTTCAAAGTATTCCGCATTTATTTTTTGGAAAGAACCTCAAAATCTTAAAAACTTCTGAGGGGGAAATAGCCCCCACCAGGTACAATTTGGATCACCAATTGTATTGTCTCAAAGGAAGCCTAGCTTAGTGCTTCTAGAATTAATGATTCCAAATTTAAAAAGAAAGTGCAACTATATATGGTTTGATGTTCACAGATTGCATGCAGATGTCAATAAGACTAAGATTCAGTGTAATAAAAGTTACAAGCACATTACCAATAAAAAAGTTATGAACGCAATGATATCCTCTAAGCAAACACATATTTTATGGTCCCATTAGAAATGGCGAATTTTCATACAACTCAATTTTTTTTTTTTTTTGCAACAATTATATTAAGCCACATTTAAAAATAAATAATAATAATAATAAAAAGTTCCTACCCCTACACATTGGTTCTGTCTAAATGCATGTACTTGTCAAAAACTCAATATCATTATTGTATATTCTATTGGGTCTGTCATTTTAACCATCATGCACACTATACATTATGATGGTAAGATTATCAAACAATCTAATTAATTTATTAATCATAGAATTATCAACTTTAATATCATATCATGTTAGAGCAATATAAAAGTTTAAAATTGTAGAACTAGCAAGGCCTGCAAATCTAAAGTAATTTGAGTTTTCTAGACTCACTTCTTCTGAAATTTAGCTATGACTAAGCCATTTATCCTTTGTTGATAACTACAATTAGAGAATACAAAAAAGCATGAAAATTGAAAATCTTTGGGAATCAAACTATTATGGCTTTTCAATGGGAGGGGATCTTATCCTGTGAATATGTAGGTCATGTGTTCTTTAGTGGTATATAGACTCTTGAATAAGTATACCCCAAGTAAATAGAAATTTCAACTTTCATAAAACTCTTTCAATCCCTGAAATTTTTTAGATATATCGAAAGATATGATTCCAAATCCTTAGATCTGAAACACTTTAAACTCATTTATGTATAGGAATATAGAAAGAAAAGAGAAATGCATTAATAGAATCCAACTCAGTTACCAATCTATATTTAGCTTCTTTCAACTCAAACTCAATTTGATAGGTAGAAATATATTATAAAACAAAAGGAAATAAAAAAAGGTCTTTGTTTAACCAATGGAGTTTCTTTTTTGGCAACAAGCCTACAACTATGTGTTTTATCACATATATCACCAGAGAAAGAAATATACAAGTGATAGAAAATCCCAACAGAACAATCCTTCATTGCCATTCATACCAATATAGAAAAATAGCTTAAAAAATGAGCAAAAATTTGCAAATAGGCTAGAATTATGAGATATTTTAAATCTATTTTCCTTCTAGAGCAAGTACCTGCAAGTTTTTCCAGTGATGAAATCTAACAAACCTCTCCATATTTTGTTCCAAATGCTTTCTATAGAATCAAAGAAACCATTTATACTGCTCTCTGGTGGTTGAAAAGGAGTACTCTGCAACAAATTAATGATTTAAGTGTCTCTTGATGTCACTAAATTGAATGAGAATACATGGTAATTCCTAAGAACCACTTGCAATATTTCATTACGTAATTGATTTTTCAAATAAAAAATGCCTTCTTAAAAATCTACAGAGAACAAATTATATTTTAGACTAAATTTTGAGAGTTAAATTAGCATTGGTTACAACTGGATATATAGGAATAGTCTTCTCCTAAATGAAGAATTGGATATATTTTTCATGCTACAGTTCCCCTATACGATCATTAATGATTCCTTAATTAGCATTGGTGACAATATCCAAATAGTGTTTTTGGATAAGCAACTGAATTGTTAAGCTATGTGCAGTTTTTATACAGTAAATATAGCTTGAAAATTATGAAAGAGTTTATAGCGCTAAAGTTGTTTAGCATAAAAGGACATTCCAGATGTTGACAATTCAGGAAATCCTTAATTAGGGGCTAAATTCCAAATATCCGAAGAGTCTTTCCTGAATTGTCAACATCCTAGAACATCCTTGCTATGCTGAACAACTTTACTACCATAAAATCATTCATAATTCGTCAAGCTTTATTTACTACATAGAAATGGCATATAGCTTAAAGCTAATAAATTATCTATTATCTGCCTACAAAGAAATCGTGTTTCAGAAACATAAAGGCATAATTCAAAGATAAGTAGTAATTCCTATATCCTCTTGCTGCAAACAATATTTTCTCTCCACTCACACTTTGATCATTACCAATGCCCCTTCACAAGACACTTGTTTGCATAAATTTCTGAGCTGAAGGAAATGAAGATGTACTGGATAAATCATAATCTCAAAACTATCACCAAACCTGTGTTCCGTTATCAAGAACAGTAGCTGTAGTAGTAAACTGGCACTCAGCTCTATCAGCTTCATTAAAAGTAGAGTCCTTCAATATTGCTGCATTGACCAAGATTTAGTACATTCAGCCACCTTACCAATCTCTCTCTCCTGCCCCCCTACCCCTACCCTCAACAAAAAAGAAACCATGATTCTACATTTTTGTATCACTGATCATACCAGCGCATACATATTTGGCAGCTTGATCTGTAGTTGGATAGAGTTTAAATGATCGATTCGTAATTTCTTTTGGCTTCATAATAAAGAATTGTTCCTGCAACCATCTGATGCTAGTGAGTAACTAAACACATTGATGAAATATCCATTTAAAAATAGAAAAATAGTACCTCCATGAGGATGACATCTCTCGAGCAATCAAACTGCAAGAAGGAGCATTCATCAAGTCCATAATTACAAATTTCAAATTTATTCTCAAGGCATCCATGTTTTAATTCAATTTGATATAATTTTATCAAGCAATGCCTTAATATATTGCTACTTGTTCGAAAGTATAATTCACCTTCCATGTCATTGAAGACCAAATCAAGACATTGATTTCAAGAGAAAATTATGGGATTGATTGCTACAGTAAATTGTGGGATTGAGACAATCAACTTCAAATTCTTTTTAACTTTTGTATGTAATCCCATTATAAATATGGATTCCATTGTAATATATTATCAAGAAAAGTATAGAAAAAAATGTAGCCCTAAGGGCTTATCCCATGAATATAGGCCACACACTGGCGGCTCCACATGCAAGCTAGGGTGGTCACAGGACCACCCTGACTTGCAAAAAAATGCATATATATACTTGCCAAAAAATTATTATATGTTAAACTAACCTATTGTGACTACTCTAATAAAAATGTTGAACACCCTAACTTGAGAATTACAAAAAAATTGGGTTCAACAAAAATAAAAATAATGCTATATTCACAATATTTTCACAATACTTTTACAATAAATCCAATGTGGTAAGCTATTACAAATTCTAATTTGGGCCCAATAATGATATTATTTTTTTTTACTCACTAATAACAGTTTTTTGCATAAGATTTATTGTAAAAATGATGTGGACATAGCATTACTCCAAAATTAATTCTACCCCCCAAAAATAATCCTTAATCCCTTTTATAAAATTAAAAAGAAAAAGCTCAAATAACAACAAACATAAACCAAACAAAAACAAGACAAGACTAAACAACATCAAGTGATCAAATTATTCAACAAAAAGCTTATTATAAAACAAAAAGATAAAAATCGCTTAATATTCAAATTTGTAGCTCGTTCAACCTATTCAATAAAAATAATTTCTAATTTCATTTTTCCCTAAAAAATGGTACCAAGAAAAATATTGTAGTTATCAGTTCTTGATGATGACAACAACTATATTCTTTTTGACTTTGCAGTCACAACAATTTTGCTCTCTTTAGCGATTGGACTCACAGTTGTAGCAAATATTCAAATTATCCCTTTATTAGATTTTATATAATTTAAATTTCTTAGTGACCATCCCAAAAAAATTCCTAAAGCCACTACTAAGGCCACAATGCCGAATCACGTAAACTGTCATGTCTTCTCTCTTTTCTTTTCCCCCTCACATCACAAATTTCTACACTCCTCAATGAGAAATCTACATGATAGCTAAGTCGTATTTGTCTTGTATGAATCATTCTATCACTTATAAGCACAGCATGAGGTTTTCCTATTTCCCTCCTCAAAAGCACAGAAAATAGAGACAACAGTTATTGGTATAAAAAAAAAATTCAATTTTCTTCTTCTTGCAGTAGTCAAAACCACATGTAACTGAAAAGCAGGGAAAACTAAGCAAAGTCAGTTCATTTCCAATTTCATAATTGAACCTAAATGACAAATATATATATATATATATATATATATAAAAAATTATGCAACTATTTTCCATATTGAACATATAAAATTTATCAGAAAATTAAAATTCAAGTTAACATCAATCTAGTGCCCCACAAACATGGGTCACATGGCTCTAGACTTCCAGTAAATGATAATCACTATAGAAGTAAACCAGCACCCATATGAATAAGCATCTTATAAAAAAGATTAAAAAAGTAAAAAGATTGCAGTGTAGATTTATAACAACTATGTAATTCTCAATATATGAAAAGGGGGCATTCAAAATTTCACATGCATATCTAAAAGTAATTCGCCATTTTATAACCATTTCCCCAGCTAACCAAAAGCTACATTCCTACTGCTTGAAAACATTTCAGTATTATGACAAAATGTAATTTGGAAAAGTTCAATAGGGATACCGTTAAGCTATATGATGCTTCCAGTTCACCAGTATTTTTAGTTGTGATTGTAGCAACTCCGAATTGAGTAAGGGCTTCAAATGTTGGTATGCTAACGCTCAAGATTTTTCCAGGGCTCCTACAAAAATATGGAAGTATATAATGCAGTGATCTGCAAGAAATGACATGACACTAGAGAAGATTCAAAGAATGAAATTATGCTGAAAATCAAACTGAAAGGGGGGAAAAATATCGTTTGGCATCATTTGAAAAAGATATGGTATTTTTTATAACTGCTGAAACCAAAAAGTTACACAAACACAGGCAAACAATTGTGTAACAACCAAAAAGTCTTAAAAGTCAAAGATGTCTATAATTAGCTCAAAGCTAAATTCAAGAATATTTTTTTTTTTTTAAGATAAATACTAAATTCAAGAAGTTTTCTTCCATTATATTCAAAATTAATGATTCTGGAGTTTCTAAATCTCATATCTAAAATCTAGAAATCTGAAAGCTTTAATGGTCCGTTTGGATTGAGGAGGAGGGAGGGGAAGTAGAGTAGAGTAGAGTAAAATTAGCTCAAAATTAGCCTATTTTCAGCCAACTCTACTCTACTCCCCTCAATCCAAACGGGCCCTAATAGTCATTCAGGAATGCCACTTTGGATTAATACAAAATCGCCCAATTTTAACATCATAATTCATGATACTAAGTAGCGGACTTTTCACCCTTTTTCTGGTGACTCAAGGAGCTGATCTGAAAAATGCATTTTGAAGTGAGGGAAGCTAGGCTTCCCATGTTCAACTCTAATCTGTTCTTAACAAAGTTAAAACATATTCATCAAATCAGTGATATCTTCCATAAACATCATTCTCATGTATATGCTTCTTTCTCTTTCCCCCTTATTAGATGGGTAACTTAGCCATGTGCATAATAACGGAATTTTATAACAAGTGGTTTTATCTGAATCAGAAGTATATAATATATTACTTGTAATCAAAATTTAAAAGGATCAAAGTCATTAAAAACGACATCCTTAGGTTCCAATTTAATCGAAAAGTTACAAACCACTTCTTGAAAATATAATCCAAACTGTAATTCTGTAAATAGTCAGCCACTAAGATGTTGCACCAATTAGACATCTGACAAGATTAAATGTAAATAAATATTATCTATTTTTTTATAGTTAAATAAATATTATCTATAATAATGAATAGCAGTTATCATCTTGCATATTTCATCTCTGGATCAATACTTGACACAAACTTCTATGACAAGCCACTTGTAGCAGTTATTGATGTTAGAAAATGATATTCACCTTTGGTAAACATATTCTATGTCATCAGCACTTAGTTCTAGCAAAAGATTTGTATTAAGAACTTCAGTGACTCCTATGGAGAATGAATGACTCCCTGCATTCTGCACCCAAATCAATGATAAATAGAAAGAATAATAGGCATCCTTAGGAATATAATTCATAAATGGCTAGAACATAACTGGGTGCTGGTTTATCCTTTCAAACCTTCCTTCCACACCGTATAGTGGCAACTGATTCCTAGTAATACGATTCTTGTCAGCCTGTCAGAAATAAGAAAGCTTATTCTTAATTCAAAACAACTGTAACTATACTAAATGCTGACCTTTGATTCAAAAACTAAAAAAATCACAATCCTCTAAAGTTTTTCTTTCTAAAAAGGGAAGAGAACATGACACATAAAACGAGAAAATGAATGTGTGATGCCCCAAATTAATTGGATATTAATTGAGTGTATGTTGTACGGTGCGTGGGTTGAGTCTCACCTCGGACATATACTGAGTTGATCTGGGTTTTATTAATAACTAAAAGAGCCTCAATTGTGATTAAACTAGTCCTTTTGGGGTACATCACAGATGTGGCTAACATTTTTCTTGGGTTTTATTAATATTTACTAATGCTAGTGTCCATGATTACATATATAGAAAGACCAAATCCTTCATATATAATATTATTCATGATGCAAAAAAAAAAACAGCATTAACCATCAATAATAAATAATTCATGTTAGGTAAATTCTTTAAACTGCATGGAGATTAGAAATCAAGGAAAGAAAAAGAATGGCCAACATGAGAACATAAGACAAAATAAAGTGCTAACTTTTCAATTTCACAAACCTCCCTGAAATTCCACAGCTGATTATGCAAGCAACTCCAAAATGGTGAAGCACAGAAGTTTGGTTGCCCATTAAAGGCCTCAAAACTAACACCAATTTTGTTACATTCAAGCCCATCTAAGGTAAATCTAACTCTCTCAAGCAGCATCCACAGAGAAAAATTCCCTCCCAAATTCTGTGGTTGACCAGGGCCACCCTTCCACAAAGAAAGAAGAAACTCTCAGCAATATAAAACTAAAAAACCATTTATAAAATACTTACTCAATTTAAAAATCAATGAGAAGATAAATTAGGATAAAATGATCTAAGAGATGGACATGCTGACTTTCCAAGTGCATCTCTACTGTAGCTGTAAGTTCAAAATGTGTGCCAAAAAAAAAAAAAAAAAACCCACAATACAAATGATATATATGACTAAAAAGATTAATGAGCTCTCGCTCAAATGCCTTTCCCCCTCCCATACAAATGGGATGGAGGGTGAGTTCCTAGTTGTGGGTTCAAGACCCACCGAATATGTGTGTAATGTATCAATTAAAAAAAATATGACCACAAAAAAGCAAATATTTCATTCCGTAAATTAAATGGTTATAAACTAAGTCTACCTTGGCTCACTTAAAAAGTTAATTTTAATAATTATGCATAATGCGGAAGCAAAAAAAAAAAAAAAAAAAAAAAAAGCACAACAGATAGATTAACAAGAAATTTTCAGCCAGTTTTTTGCTTCCATCAATTAAAGTGAATGGATATTTATCAAAAATATGTCTGTGAAGCAAGTATACCTGCCTGGGTATAACAAGGTAGAAGTCCTCAAATGTTGGTATATTTGTGTATCCAGCAAAATCACCAATAAGATTAACCCTTAAGAAATTATCATTAGATATTGCTGTTCTATTTTCAGGACCCACGACCACTTCCTGATAGCAAAGAAACAACCAAAAAGTCTTCAGTTAATAAATAATAACAAGGTTTTTTTTTTTTTTTCAATACAAAACATTAGAGAGATTGAAAATTACACAACTTTACAATTAGTATGGTTTTTCGCAATTACTTCTTAAATTCATCATACGGGGTTTCAATCTACAGAATGAATATCCATGTTCAATCCAGCAAGAATATGAACAAAGCATCAGAAAGATTAGACATAGCAAACAAAGTGAAAGCTGGTGTGGAGTGCCAGCATACAGCTGAACCAAGCATTCCCTCTCAGCCTCTCCATAAGCCAAAACCATAATTGAATTTTTCAAAGAATATATTTAGTGCACCTAGCTTATTTCAGCTACCTTTTTTAAAGAGTCATCAGGAAATATCAGGCTTGGGACCAAGAGGGTACTTCAAATTTCTTTTAGTTTATTCGACATTTTTTTAATTAAAGCTTCCTTAAGCTATTTTATATGGTTCAGAATAATTTTCTTTTCTTTCATCCAATCTTTAATCCATGTCTAAATTATGTTCTTTCTCCTCTCCCCTTCCACCACAACCTGCTGCTTCTTTATTCAAGCACCTCTCCCATTAATTCTGAACAACAAATTAACAACTAACTTGCATATTGTTAGTTCAGGGACAGCTATGCTGCCCAGCCAAGGGGAAAAAAAATTCAGTACCATGATTTAAAATATTACAGCAGAAGATGAGCTCAAATAGCCAATTAGAATATCTTCCTTATATTTAATGGAAGAAGGGAAATGGTTTTGATATTCACCAAGCAATCATTAATTAATAAACGTCCATTTATCAATATATTCCCCCAGAATTTAAATTATCCTACATGTCATCAATAACACATATTTAATAAGAAAAGAAAAAAAGTCACTTTGCCATTCAATAATGAATCATTGAGCTTCCATATATCTACCATTATATCTCTCTCCATTAGACTTAACTATATATCAAAGCTTGGTTTTACCAAGCATGCAGTGCATTTGCTTTCAACTAGTGTGGATAAAGTATAAGGATATTGACCCCCAAACAAAATAAAAAATTACCGAAATCTTAGATCCAGTCTTGACTTGAATTTGGACACTGAATCCCAATGATCGCTGTCCAATACCAAAAACATGGAACCTAAGTAGATCAAAGAAAATATTATTCATGGCATAATGTAAAATAGATTGCAAAATTTAAATACTCTGAACTCTCCACCCATCATCCAGGAGTAAACAATGTTAATAATAAGAGGATTGGATGCATACCAGAGCTGTTATGATCTCAATTAGCTTCTTCCCCAAAATATTTATATATGGTTACTTACTGAAGAACTTACCAATATTTCAAAACCTACAAACTATTTTATGAAACCTCAAAAAGTAGAAGTTGTTAATAACATAATGAAACAACAGAGCACTCATTAAACAACCATAATAAACAACTAATACAAGCTTGTATAACTAAATGCTGATTGATATACATAAATTGACATAATGCGGCATTAATGTGTTGCTGTAAACGTTCGATTCACATGTACTCCAGAAACACAAATAGTTGAATAACTTGACATCTAACTACCAAGCAAAACACTATCAAGATGAGAAAAGGTAACTGATGGCCGTACCAATCACCTGGAAATCGGAGACAATGTGCAGTGTTGGCCTTTCCTTTCATCAACTTGTCAACTGATTAAAAAATAAAACTATAATCAATCACAATGTTGTAAGAGGCATTCTGCATAAAAAGTTGAAGAGTAATGAACCATATAAAAGCGCTTACAAAAGTTTCCACATGATGAAGGCACCCTCCGCTGGGGCCCACAAGGACAACAGATTGGCTACGCAGAAAGAATATGAAGAGGAGTAAGAAATAAAGAAGACTGGTTAAAAACATCTGTGAAAGGTAAAAATAAAGAAGCATAGCTGAGTAAATGTCTAAACGTGTTCCACAATTTTCCCTAGTGTGAGATATTCAAGTGCAATAAAGGGACAGTAGATAAAGAGCAAATTATCACTACTGAAAGAACAAAAACAGATGTAACTAAAATAATTGAAATTTATAAAAATGAAGATCACCATTGCAAAGTTAACTTATAGCTTGTTTGGATGGAAGGGAAGTAGAGGGGAATAGAGTATAGGAAGGGAGAGTAAGCTATACTACCTTGTTTGGATGTTTTTTAAGAGAGGAGGGAGAGGGGTTTGGAGGGATTCTAACTACTTCTAACCCCTCATTTTTAATTCCCCCAAATTGGAGAGATTTGGAGGGAGAGTAGAGTATAGAAATGCTTGACCAAATGAATTACCAAATTTACCCTTACCATATTAACAAAATTACAAACTATGAAAAGGCTAATTATTTCTCTCCCCCTTACTTAATTTTAAAAACATCCAAACAAGGTGGAGGATAACCATTACCCTCTACTCTCCTCTCCACTACTCTTCTCCCCTCTACTCCCCTCTACTCTCCTCTCCCTCCAAACTTCCAAACATAGCATTAAGCAATTTTATTAAATAAATATCAAAATCTTAATCATCAAAGCAAGGAAAAGCCTTCAACTCTTAAAGTTAAGCTGACACATATAAATAGTGCATCTAACTCCAGGCATCAACATGACACATGCAGATATTGCAATAATTCAAATTCATTAGAGAATATATAATCAAATTCAGAGAGAGTGTCGAGGCCATGATGGTATGGTATTTTTTTTTTTTTTTTATAAGTATGATGGTATGGTAATTTTGAAGAATCCATATTACGTTCAAACTGCAAAAGATATGGCAACTGTTAATCCAGGCATAACTTTATAAAAATCTCAAGTTCTGCTTCAGTAAGTAGATCATAATATAAACCACTATTGTACTTATTGAGAAAAAATGTATCCTAAGTATTATTGGTACTTAAAAGAAAAAATGACAGGTCCAAAAGCAAATTAGATCCAAGACGGTAGAAATGCACCTCGGTATGCTCAATAATGTGACCTTTATCATCTCGTAACCTTCAAAACACATAAAAAATCAAGTCAGCTGAATTCACTCACATAACTCTTCTTTGTTTGATAAGTGACTTCATTTAAATCCAGGAGAACTAAACCACTCTCAGTGTAGTGAAGCTACTGGTAGAATTGCATATAGCCTACTTCACCAAAAAGTATAGTGGTTGAACCTTTTCAGCACAAACGCTATATAGTTAAAAGAAAGCCCCCAATGAAAACAAGACATTAAAAAATAACTATAGCCTACACTAACTATTCCAGAATTGAATGCTACTTGTACATTGTTAAAGTATTATATGTATGGAAAGGTGCCAATGAGCTGTCTCAAATGGTACTTCCTCATTTCATAATAATGGGTAGAAAGTGAGGTTGTGGGTGTTACTTACCAATAAAAAAAATGTAAGAAAAGGCAATCTTATACTTTCAAATAATTAATTTGATAAGACTTTTTAATAATAAGTAACAATATATATAACCTATAAGCCAACCACTCCAGGGTTGAGCTATCACAATCTCTTTCTCTCTCTCTCTCTCTCATCAACACCACATGGTACTAGAGGCAAGATTGTTTATGTGATTCAAATCTTGGTCACCCCAACTATGTTAGTTACTTCTATTGTGTGTATGTAAGGCCCACAATTGGGCAGGCCTACAAATGAGTAAGAGTGTTAGTGCTATTTTAAGCTTGACATACATTGTTCACTTTGACCATTAAGAGTAACTACTGTCTAGGTCTTTGTTTCTATTGCATTCTATCACATTGTTCCACATTCTATAGTACGATATTTCAGAAACACACACCACAATAGCCTTAGACTACATTAAAATTGATATTGTAGTTTATATAGAGATTAAATTTCCTTAAGGAATATCTTGTACATACCCTGTGTAGAGCGTCTTTAGTAATAAAATCTATTTTTATTGAGAGACAGAGACAGAGAGATTAAAGCAGATCTTAAGGATATAGAATCATCAAAGCATTTATCAAATATGTAGATTCTATTCTTATAACTTCACACCCAAGTCCAAAAATCCTCCCTATTCACTATCTAATAAGTAGCATACTTTACCAGATTGTCAATACAATTCACAGACTGCTGAAGCATATACCTCAGGCAGCTATAATTTAGTGTGAGAAAATCCATGAACATAAAAGCATGAAAATGAAGCAATTATCCAAAGACTGGATATGGAAGTTAAGAGTCCAGATAGAAATTCCAAGATTTTATGTATCTAAATTGTAATGCCTTTTAGACTTATGATGCCCATAGCCAGATCAGGATATTATCATTATATTGCAGAGAGAAAATCTAATCCGAAGAAACATTTCTAAACCAAACACATTATAAAAATTATACAATGCAAGGTGGTCTATAACTATAAGCAAAGTTGTTGTATGCAAGATCATATAAATATAATAAAAGTTAGTTAAATAAAGTAAATCAAATATTGTTGATACAAAAGTTGTCCTTTTTTTTTTTTAACTTCTACAACCACATAATTTTATGCTTTCACCAGAATTTTATCAAATCTCTTCAAAATTTTGAATGTTTACCACCAGTAACTGCAGATAAACTGGTAAAATCTAAAACCTAAAACAGAAGTGCAAACACTGGAATAGCAAAATCGTTACTCCACCCAACCAATTTTACACGACAATTACAAACCAAACATTGTGAAATCATATAAAA
Source organism: Quercus aquifolioides (assembly GCA_019022515.1). Taxonomy (NCBI): domain Eukaryota; kingdom Viridiplantae; phylum Streptophyta; class Magnoliopsida; order Fagales; family Fagaceae; genus Quercus; species Quercus aquifolioides. Next base: position 19,973,405 of record CM032336.1, read on the forward strand.
ATGAAATGTCAGGGGAAAAAAAAATTTTGCTTGCCTTTCACATATCTGCACAACTTTGGCATCAGCATCTGGCTGACATTTACGTGTCTTAACATATAACTCTTCAGGTTTATAAGGAACATCCTGGAAAATTGTAGAGTTTGCCAATGTTATAGCAATTGACTTAACAAAACATCAAGTGATGTAATAAGTAGAGGGTTTACTTAATAAAATCATCTATCATCCTATCAGACTTCTTTTCAGACTAATGGCAACAGCTTTTGCAGAAGATCTGTTATCAAATAAATAAGAATTTTCTCTAATCTCTAACACAACAAACTTGTTAAAAAAATGGTTCAATTATTAAATTCATCATTTCCTAACAGCTTAAACTTTTGAAACAAGCGGTATTTTAACATGAAATCAAAGTGGGTGGTCTTTAATTTGGACCATGTATCAACTCCACCTCCCAATTAAAAATCTCACATGTTGAGCCACGCTTATTAAGAGGGAATCTGGGTTAGTAGAATAATGGTTAAAAAACAATTTAAGAAGGCAGTTCCATACTCGTATATATGTAAGCTGATACATGGCATATGCAGCAGATTTGTTGACTGTTAGCACGGGTGGTATTCGCAGTGTTTGCATGTTGCTGGATGAGTTATCCTCCACCTCCACTATTTCCGCCACAATCGAGGCCTCTCCTCCACTCTGTATAATCATTACAAATTATGTGACATTTAAAGGTAAAAATTCGAGCAACACTATACAAAATAGCTTGCACTAAATTTAAATCTAAACTGGCTGCCCCTAACTTCACTTTCACAACAAATTTATCACTATACTCGGATTAACTTGACAAGTAATCAACATGACTAACACTGTCCTTTTTCTTTTCTTTTTTGCGTTATTTTCACAAACACCTTTGCCACATTCATCTACAGTACGCCTGTAACAAAATTTTAGTAACTAAATGTAATTTTTTTAAATTTCTTTATATTCATGAAAATAGCACTAGGTATTACCAATTACAACAACATCATATATACTTTAAAAAATAAATAAATAAACCAAAATTTACTTAGTTTTGAAATAGACACAAGAATTTTACAAATTATAACAACAAATATTTTTTCTCTTAATTTTTTTTTTTTTTTTATTAAAAAAAAATGAAATTAAGGAGAGAACAGAAAGAGAAATGTAACATTAGAGAAAGAAGAAGTACGGAGCCACTGGGAACCGCCATGTTCAAGATGATCTTCTTGGTGCAGTTGAGATCACCGGATTCGGAACTCTTCTCGCACTTCTGGAGCTTAGATTTGGAGAGGATCTGGACTCCGGCAACGCCATGAGAAGCGAGAACGAATAAGAGAAACAAGATCGTCGTCTTTGTATTCATTTTCTTCAATTCTTGGTGAGAAACTCTCTCGGTGATTCTTTCTCTGCTTTGAAAATTTCGTGAAACTGAAAATGTGTGTACGAGTGTGAGTGTGAGTGTGAGGGACACAAAAATATAGGGGCCGGTTTTGGCGGGGTTTAGTTAACAAAGTGGGTTTTGATTTTGAAACTGCATGTAACGGTTTTGCCAAGGGGAGGACTCGGATCACAACAGGACAAATGACGCCCAGCTGTACGACGCCGTTTCGTGTGCTTGGGCTTAGGAAGGATGTGATGTGGCTTTATCTATACTATTATTTAAAGGGTTTTTCCTGTTTGGATTCCTCATTTTTTAGTTCAAAAATGCACCTACACTCCTATGTTTAAGTAGAGACAAAACTAAATGACAATCTGGTAAAAATACAACTCTAACTCCCACTAAAATATTGCCTAAAAAATAGGACTACTCTTCTGTTATTTTTCAAATTGATTTGTTTACTTATAAATTAGATTTTTAAAAGGAAAAAAAAAAATATATATATATATATATAAAAAAAAAATAAAATAAAAACACAATTTTTGTTTTACAAAATAGGACCACTAAAAAAAAAATTCTCATCGCACGCGCGAAGCGCGTGTGACGAGGCTAGTTGCAAATGAAATGGATTTAAGATCGGGATAATTTTAGACCTGGCAAGCGGTTGGGTTCAGTTCGGGTCAACAACGGGTTTAGGTAAAAAACGGATCATTTTGAATAGATTTGTGAGTGAATTGGATCAATTGCGTTTTGAATCAAGTTAATTTGTATATAATCACTGTGTCATTTGTTAGGGAAAGAGAAAGTTTTGTAGCTGATATAATCTTAGCATGGTTGGTCTAAGATGTTGCCTTACTATTGTATAGACTTGTTCCTTTCTTTGAATAAAATTCTATCATTTATTTTCCGAAGAAAAAAGATTAATCCAGATGAGGGTTGATCAATATTTTTCACATGCAAAAAAATAATAATGAATGAATGAACCAGAAAAATAGCTAAATATCGAAAATAACAAAATGCTCCAAAACATAAGTTAAATACTATATTGATTCTTAAGTTTACACAATTCAAAGTTCACTAATGATATCTTCGTCAACAGACTATTTTATTAATCCAAAAATTTGATTTATTCTCAATCCAAAATTTTGATTTATTCTCATTCGTATTTCGTATTTTGTACACTGGTTTTTCAAATAGAATTATTGAGAATTTAATATTTTTGTGGTGATTTTGCTATCGAGTAATAGGTTTGGTTAATAATTTCATCTACATCAGCTTTTCCCAAAAAATAAAATCATAGAATTTAGTGTAAATTGAACCATAAAATCTCTTCAAAATCTCAATATTGTATCCTCTATTAATTCCATGGGTAAAATATAACATGCCTCTAAGTTGAATAAATTCAAATAGAAAAGGTAAATGTGTTAAAATGTGTCAAAGGTTTTCTTACCAACTCGCATAATGTAATTTTGTTTAATCTATAATTTCTACTCACCCTTATTTTCTTACACGGTAAGAGCATTCTCATCAGGTGTGTCAAATGCCAAATATTTGGCATTTGACACACCAAACACCAAAAACAGAGCATCATGAGGTGTGCTATATGTGCTAAAAATTTGAGACATGCTACAGTACGCTGTTATTTTTGGCACGGTACGGACTGAAATGCCATTTTCGTTTATTATTATTTTATTTGTCTTTCTCTCTCATCCCGATTAAAATATACCTTCCTCTTTCACGTTCAGCCACTCCTTTTCTGCCTCACCATCTCCACTCTCCAACACTCTTTTCTTCTCCCTTTTGCTCTTTTCTGCTTCACACCGCCATCTTTCTCTCTCACATACTCCCTTCAACTTCATCTCTACCATCACTGATCTATAAAAATCAGGTTCACCGGTTTTTTCTTTTCCCCTTTTTTTTGCTCTCTTCTCTCTGTTTTATGATCTGATACACCGAATCGGAAGTTCATCTCAGAGTCGCCGATTCGCAGTTCAATTTGAGCCACCACCGATTTACTCTCTACCATCTCACAAATTCCACCATCACTGATGTATAAAAATCTCCTTCACCGGTTTTTTATCCCCCTTTTTTCCCTTTTTTTTCGCTCTCTCCCCTCTGTTCTATGATCTCACACACCGAATCGGTTTAGTTCATCTCAGAGTCGCCGATTCGCAGTTCAAGCTCGGTATCGCCGATCGGAAGTTCATCTCGGTATCGCTGATCGGAAGTTCATCTCGGTATCGCCGTACAGGTAAGTTCTCCATCTTCTCTGTGATTTTCGGTATTTCGGTGTCTACTTCTATTCTTGGTATTTCGGTATTTAGTTCATATGTGCTGTGTGCTGTGTTATTTATTTTTTTATTTTTTTCAATTCTAACCATAATTAATCTTAGTAACATATACTAAAATGTATTAAGAAACAATCATTTTTTGTCTTTTCGTTTGCTCATAGTTTGTTATACTAAATTGATGTTATTTTGAATTTTCATGAATTTATTTTTTGTTCATACTTCAGGCCCCTAATCGAAATCTTGGTTCTGATCCTGTTAGGACTAGTTAATCAAAATATTTAACATGCATTGATGTCCCGCCAAATAATTGATTTACCCACATTAATTAAACCCTCATCCAATCGAACAAATTAAAGGCACTACTAGAGCACCACCAAAGTGGAGCTTACATACCGATAGCCGATAGCAGAGATACTCAGCAGCTGTTCAGCTCACAGCCGCAACTATCTCCTGCTCACCACAGCAACTCTTGCTCATCTTCTATCAGATTAGCATTAGTTTAGTTCATTTTCAGATTAGTTGCAGATCAGTTGGGTTTTTATAATTAGTTATTAATTAAGTTAGTTCTATCAAAGATTTGTGAATGAAAAATCTTATTAACTTAGCAAAGAAGAATACAGTCTCTGTTTATATACACAAAGATAAGAGCAAAACTGAAACTAACAGCTATAACGGCCTAAACAACTAACTAACTAACATTTAATCACAGCATGGACTCAAGACAGTATTCATCGTTCACTGATGTCTTACGGGGGAATATTAATGGTGAGGATGAACTTTTCGGTTTATCTGAAAATAGTCCTCTGTTAGTCCAAGATTCTCCACTGGATGATGAAGTTGCCACTTCTAAGAAAAAATCAACACGTGGTGTTGCCTTCAGTCCTGAGGAAGACAAGCTGCTTGTAGCAGCATGGCTCAATACCAGTGTCGATCCTGTGCATGGTAATGAGCAACATAAAACAACATTTTACGGTAAAGTTGCAAAATACTTCAAGGACCACAAGACTGACTCTACACATAGTATTTCATCTCTAACAAGCCAATGGGGAATGATTAATAGGGAAACAATTAAATTTTGTGGTGCCTTAGCTAAAATTGAAGCAAAGAATGAAAGTGGAACCACTGCTGAAATGAAGGTATAAATTTTGCAATGTTCTTTAATTTTTTTAGATTTACAACACGAATGAAATGTTTGAAGAAACTAATTATGTTATATTTATTTAATTTTTTTTAGATTAAGAAAGCAAGGGAATTGTTTAAAGAATTATACGGTAACCATTTTCTATATGAACATTGTTGGCAAATGTTGAAGGATTTTCCCAAGTGGGCATCTACTGTGCCTAGGGAAGATTCAAGCAAAGAAATGCCTCAAACTCCAAATTCAATAGATCAAGGAGGGGGGGTTGGTGACACTATGGATTTCGAGAGGCCAATAGGTAGAAAAGCTGAAAAGGCTAATCGAAAGAGAAAAGATGATGGGAAAGATGTTGCAGCGGAATATTTGAAAAAGAAAATGAAAATGCTTGAAGAATCTTATGCACAAGAAAAAGAGAGAGTGCGTATCAAAGCGGAAAAGGTTCGCTTGAAAGAGTTGAAAGAGAATGAAAGAATTATGATGCTAGACACAAGTGGCATGAACGAAGACCAAAGAACTTTTTATGATGGACTCAAAAAGGAAATCCTTGCAAAACAAAGATCAAGTTGTTTGTTGGGTTGAGAACTTATTGTAGGCCTTTTTTTTTGGTAGGAACTTATTGTAGGCCTTGATATGTATTTTGTGGCATTTTTTGGATGAAGCTGATTTTAGGCCTTAATATGTATTTTGTGATTTTAGGCCTTAATATGAATTTGAGGGAAACCCCATTATTCCTCTGCCCTCATCAAGGCATTGTGTCATATTCAAGCACTATTAAGTAATCCTAACATTTTAGCTTATATAAAATGTCGTATATTTTCGTTGTTTGATTTTATATTACTATAGAATTTATATTACTGTCATGCTTAATATTGGTGTTGTGCTGTGCTATGGACGCTGCTGTGCTATTGGTGCTGATTTGGTTATATTTTCTTATAGTTTTTATGCTTGTCTTGACTGTTGGGCTCTTCTAATTGTTTCTGAAATGTATCCATTGGTTTACAATTCTTAAGTGCTAGAAGAAGATAGGAGAGGATCTCATCTTAGGCCACGTTTGTATTTAAAGAAAATTTTATATTCTTTACATAATGATCAAACCTTCTTTTAAAGTTATCGATTTCATTTCATATTATGTTTCTTGCATCTATATTGATAATTGCTTTCCAATGTTTTCTTCTAGTTTATCTCCATGGGTCGTTCTTTTTTTCGTGAATTGCTTGATGATGACTCTGATGAAGAAGAGATAATTATAAAACTTCTCATGGGTGAGACATCACAACGTAAGCGTCGTCGGTATATCGACCGTAATCATTTGGCAGGCCATAAACGGCTTTACGATGACTACTTTGCTGAAGAACCTGTATATCCTCCCAAAGTATTTCGAAGGAGATTTCGAATGAGACGTTCTCTTTTTCTCCGAATCCTATCTAAGGTAGAAGCTCACGAACCTTACTTTATCCAAAAAAGAAATAATGCCAAAAAGCTTGGTTTATCTCCCCTTCAAAAGATGACCGCTGCACTTAGGATGCTTGCATATGGAGTAACAACTGATTTTTTGGATGAATATGTGAGAATAGCTGAAAGCACTGCAATGATGAGTCTGAAAAAATTTGTTGCAGCAGTGGTTGCTATTTTCTCAGAGCAATACTTGAGGTCACCAAACAATGAAGACATCGCTAGATTGTTAGCCCATGGCCAAAATCGTGGATTTCCAGGCATGTTGGGAAGTGTTGATTGCATGCATTGGAGATGGAAAAATTGTCCAACTGCATGGAAAGGGATGTATTGTGGTCATGTTCGTCAGCCAACTATTATTTTGGAAGCAGTGGCTTCATATGATCTTTGGATATGACACTCATTTTTTGGACTACCTGGGTCCAATAATGATATTAATGTGTTGGAGCGGTCTCATTTATTTTCTGAGCTTGCACAAGGACGTGCTCCTGCAGTTAATTACTCAATCAATGGTCAGGATTACACAATGGGATACTATCTTGCCGATGGCATATATCCAAAATGGTTAACATTTGTGAAGACAATCCCATCTCCACTTGGAGATAAAAAAAAATTATTTGCAAAAGCTCAGGAGGCATATAGGAAGGATGTAGAGCGTGCATTTGGAGTGCTTCAAGCACGATTTGCAATTGCACGTGGACCTGCACGGTTTTTCTATCATGAAACACTACAAGACATTATGAAAGCATGCGTAATTCTTCATAACATGATTATTGAAGATGAGCGAGATGAAGCTGCAGCAGTGGACTTCGATTATGAGCAAATTGATGAGATTTCATGTACACCAATGTCACGTGAGCCGACAAATGAATTTTCGGAGTTCATTCAAGTTCATCAACGCATTATGGATAAAGAAGTTCATTCTCAACTCCAATAGAATCTCGTTGAACATTTATGGCAATTACGAGGAGAGTTGTGAAAACTTTTGGTTTTGTTTATTTCTCTCCTCTTCTTTTTATGGAGTTGCCATTAAAACTTTTGATTTGGTTTATTTGTTTCATTTTGTTTATGAGGCTGCCATTAAAACTCATTGGCTATGTTGTTTCGTTGTGTTAAGTTTAAGTACTAGCCAATTGTTGTGTTGTCTTAAATTTAAGTACCATATGTGATCAAGGAAGTGGCAAGCTCAACTCTGTTTAATTCAAGTATGTGTGTAAATTTGACAAGTTGATGTTATTTAAGTACCATTTGTGTTGTGTTAATTCAAGTATGTCTGTTATTTGACCATCTGTGATCAAGGAAATACGATTTAAGCCAACTATGTGTGTAAATTTGAGTTGATGTTATTGGATATGTGTTAATTCAGGTTGGCTTTTGGATTGCAGTTATATAAATATGTTTTTGTCTTTTAATATGAGTCTTGACGGGTTTTTTTTTTGTTATTGGATATGTGTTTTTTTTTTTTTTTTATATTTGAACGGATCAGGTTTTGAGTTCTTTTTTTTTTTTTTTTTTTTTTTTTTTTAAGGTGACAGGTTCTAAGTTTTTTTTTATTTAAAAAAAAAAATGCTAAATGGAAAATATGGATTTAAAAAAATATGACAGTTGAATAGGAGGAGTATTTTTAATATGAGTCTTGACAGTTTTTTTTTTGTTATTGGATATGTGTTTTTTTTTTTTTTTATTTGAACGTAACAGGTTGAGTTTTTTTTTTTATTTGAACGGATCAGGTTTTGAGTTCTTTTTTTTTTTTTTTAAGGTGACAGGTTCTAAGTTTTTATTTTTATTTTTATTAAAAAATGCTAAATGGAAAATATGGATTTAAAAAAATATGACAGTTGAATAGGAGGAGTATTTGAAAATGTTACCGCTGATTAGAACAAGAATGTTACCGTTAGAACAAGAACATGGCTGTTAGGAACAAATAAAAAAAAAAGAATAAAAAAGAGTTAAGAAATAATATTTAAATGAAGTTGTAAAAAAATAGAACATCTGATAAATGGTATGTTGTAAAATGATGTGCTAAAATGATAAAGTAGGTTTTTGGTGTGTCAAAATGGCATTTTTTATGAGAGAGTTGATGAGAATGCTCTAAGAGCATATTTGACTTGACTTATTTTTATATTAAAAAAGAATGACTCATTTTTTTAAGTCTCACATTTTTCAAAGTGTAATTGTCATTTTGTTTTTAAGTACTTGTTATTTAAACAAAATAAACCAAGAAAAATAATTATGACACAAAGATCATATGAAAAGTGTAGGGTGTGGTCTCCCGAGTATGCTTCACAAGTCACAAATCCTAGGCCCAATAAGAAAACAAGGTGGTCCGAGGTACTAGGCCTAGACCGTATCCTCAAAGAAAGAAGGCCCAAGCTAGAGAGGGGAAATGAAGGCCTAATTGGGAAGTAGCCCTCTTCCATTCACCGAGGAGAGCTAATGAAGTTCTCCACACTGTGAACAATCTCGATTGAGGATGAATGATAGATAAAACGTCCGAGGAGAAGATCGAACCCATAAATCCAGCTGAGGAACCAGAAGAGGTGGCTCGTAACCCAAGCAATGGTCACCTCCACATTAATTAGGTATTCCCATCTAGCCCATGCCGCATTTAATGCTGAATGACTAACTCGAACAATGTTTTACACCCTAAAAGTCCATTTTCATCATCAAAATGGAGGAGGAGACACTTGATAGGACAAGCATCTTTTGACTCCCATCATGACAGCCCACTACTGAAAGGATGGACTAGGTGTATAAATAGGACATTCCCCCATACTTAGTGTGGGATAGGAAAATTAAGGAGAGAAGGTGTAGGAATATCTAGAGAGTGCTTTTACTTGTCTTTGGTTGCTTGTAACCTTGACAAGAGATAATCATTCTGATAATCAATATAATATCCATTCAAACTTAGATTTTAGTTGTTTAGATCTCCCATTGAAGATTGCTCTCATGTTTTATAAATTAGTTGTGACGATTAGGGTATTAGTAGAGTTCTCAACCCAAAAAGGTAAACTATGTTAGTTAAAACAAATAACAAACGAACTGTGAAGAAGTACTCTTTACTTACGTAACACAAATACCACTTGCTCTTTTAAACTATGCTTATTAATTTAATTTTCTTTTGGCGTAAATGTACTTTTAGTCCCTATATTTTGCATCTTTTCCATTTTGGTCCCTACATTTTCATTTCACCACTTTTAGCCCCTAAATCAATTAACGCGTTCCATTTTGATCCTTACTTTTACTCACTTGACAGAAATTGCTGATGTGACAAACGGAATCCATTGTTGGCACATTAAATGCTGACGTGACCAATAAAATAATATTAAAAAATACCACGTCAGCATAAAATAATAATTAAAAAAAGACATTAGCATCCACATGAACCTTTGATTTTTAAAATTAATTTATCAATTTTAACAAAATGAAAAAACAAAACAAAACAAAACAAAATTAGAACCCAAAATACACATGAATTCAGATCTAGTTTCATCTTAAACATGAACAAGAAATAAAACAAACCCAGAAAATTCAATCACAATAACACAAACCTAGAAAAAAAAAAATTAACCGACAAGAACATGATACTAACATAAACTTTTCTAGCATTTTCTTATACTTAGAACCAAACACAAATTACCAGCAAAAACATCCAACCAAAAACCAACAAAAACATCCCCAATAACTCCGCTGAAAAAAGGAAAAAAAAAAAAAATTTCTCAGTCCTTAAGATTTCCCCTCTCACGTCTCTACCTCTCCATAGAAAAACACTTAAATTTCCAGCCAAAAAAACTCATGAAAAATCTAAAGAATAGCCACACAAAAACCCATTGAAAAAACCAAAAAAAAAAAATTCTAGACGAATCTCCAAAAATATCTCTGTAAACTCATCAAATAACCCAAAACCTCAACAAAATATTCCCAAAATTTCGCTACAAATCCAGCAACAACAGAACAGCAAGCACAGCCTAAATGAATGAGGGGTTGCTCACCACGGTCAATCTTCCACCTCAAGGTCCGATCTGCCATTGCCACCACAAGGTCTGAAGACATCGCTGGGAAGAGCAAAAGGACCAGGTTCACCGCTGATCTTAGCCCCTCTCTCTTTAAACCCAAATCCAAACCACCACATCTCAGCCTCTCTTTTTCTAAATCCAGATCAAAGCCATATCCCAAAAACTACAACCTAAACTTAAAGAGAAAAAGAAATGAGAGAAAGCAAAGAGGGAGAGAGTGGAGTTTGAGTGTTTGACCCTAGAGAGAGATAGGAAAATGAAAATGAGTTTGAGTTTTGTGTTTATTGATGATGTTGTGTTTGGTTGACAACAAAATTTAAGAAAAATTGAGATAGTTACTGATGAATCCAAGGAATCAGTGGGCTGAAAGTCTCCGGGCGTTGATGCTCGTGAAGGATAAGTCCTGAAAATAACAAACAAGAAGTCAGAGGAGACCGATGGAGATCGGCCAAATGTCCTCCGATGATCAAGTCAGTGAGTTTATAATTTCCAATAAAGAGGAAGTGTGTGTGTGTGTTTTTTTTTTTTTTTGTGGAAATTTCTGAATGACCTTACCTTCCCGTAGAAGAGCCTTTATATAGTGTTTGCCTGAGGCAGTTATTTCTCCTACCGTTGTAGAGTTCGGAGGATTCGGAAATAACTTCCATAACTGCCATGGAAGTTACATTATTTGGGGTCTATTGACTATAACCGTTTCATTGGATGAAGGAACAGTTAGTCTGATAGGAAAACGGAGTATGCTCAAAGGGGAATGTACAGAACCCTCGTCCATCTTATTAGATTGACGGACGAGCCAATCCTTGGACGAACGTCCATCTGGGTAGACGGATGGACGAGCTTATTTATAGTCAACTCATCCTTTTCCTGTGGACGAGCCATATGGACGAGTTTAGAAGTTAACCATTTTATAACATCATCAGTTGCCCCCAGTCCATAGGTCGTCTAAGGAAATGTATGTTTTCAAATCACTTTTTTCGTCAGATGCGTTTACGTTAATGACTGGATGTGCCACGTGTCGTAATTCTGTTGGTTTCTGGTCGCGTCGTTTTATTCTTTTGAGGTGCACGCCACGTGGCCTCTTCTAATTGGTTTGTGTCGCTTCAAGTGCCCTGTTGGGTTGCCTATAAATAGTGGAATCCCTCCTGTACCCTTCACATTTTCTGAAATTTTCTTCCTAAAATCCCTCGTCTAGATCCTCGTCTAGAAGTCTCTTCGCGTCCATAGTCTCCTCTCGTCTAGAGCCAGGTACTCTCCTCTTTCTTTCTTTTTTTTTTTTTTTAGGTTTTCCTTTAAGTTGTCTTCAAAATGTCAGCAACTGTTATTTCTTCGTCTAGCGATAGTATAGAAAATGCTATAGACGAGTATCAGGATTCCACCAGTTATAATGGTTTCAGTAGTAGTAGTGATAGTAGCAAAGGGGGTTCTACAGACGAGGAATATACCTCTGGTGTTCCTGGGTTTCCTATAAAAGCTCTTCAAGAGGAACTTAGGACGAAGAGGAGGTCGTCTACAGTTGTGCAGTAGGTGTACATTCCAAAACATCTGAGCAAAGGCTCGTCAATCTTAGGACGTGGTACCAGATTCCGGACGAATTCAATCCAAGGTTACCCGTTCGCGGAGAATGGTGCTGCAATCCCCGTTTTGGAATAGGCGTCTATGAGGCCTACTTCTTGGGGGGTCTTAGGTTTCCTTTAAATTCATTTGTTAGAGAGTTGTTAGTTAGGTTAGGTTTGGGGGTATGTCAGTTCAATCCAAATGCATGGAGATTAATTATCTCAATGCACATTTTGTGGAAAGAAGTATTTGGAAGGGACCGTCCTCTTACTGTGGACGAGTTTCTTTACTGTTATAAACCCTCTGAGATAAGCCAGTCTCTTGGCTTTCACCAATTTACCGCAAAGGGTAGGGATTGTAGATTGATCAAGTCCCTGGCCTCGTCTGACAGGAATTGGAAGACGGAATTTATTTTCGTCTCTGGTTTTTGGTCCGGAAATCCTGTAGATGTTGGAAGGGACCCTTTTGCTCCTTACTCTGGAGATTTAGGGAACCTGCGTCCTGAGAGTACGTCCTTCCCCTCTTATCTTTTTCTCCCTCTTTTTGTATACATCTCTACGTTTCTAACTCGTGTATTATCTGCTTTACAGGTGTTAAACGTCTGTCCTTAAGCAAATTCCATCGTGACCGTGTCCATAGGGCTCGTCTTCACGCTGATAGGAATTTTCATTCCTTAGTTACTCTTCGCAATCTTTTCAAGTGGGGACTCGGTCCTAATCCATCAGACGAGGCCATTGCTCACGAGGTTACAGTGCGAAAAAGTAAGTATTTTACATTATACTTTTCCAACTTATATACAACTCATTCTAACTCATCACTTATTGTTATTCTCAATTTGCTTTAGGAATGTCAACACTGAAAGAGAACAAGGGGAAAGATACTTTGGTTGAAAGGAGTTGTCCTGAGACTCAGGCTCAGCCTCGTCGTCCGCTGGGGAGAAGAGAAAAAGTTTATCCAAGAATTTGGATTTGGGAAGCCTCCCCAGCCGACGAGGCAAAAAGGGGAAACATGACTCGTCCCAGATTGTCAAGCCTAACCTCCCTTCGTCTCAGCAGCCTACTCAAGTATTTGATGTAGATTCGTCCATTCCAGTTGATATAACTCTGTCCAAGACTCCTCCGCCCAAGACGACTGTATCTACCTCGTCTCAACATTCCCAAAAGGCCCCTTCAAACATTATTGAGAATGAAGATTTGGCCTGGGAGCGTTTCCAGAACGCCGTTTCTGACGAGGATATAAACACCTGCTATGACATGTCCTTAAAGGATTTTGAACACTCTGGTGTTCATGATCTTTTTAAGGTGTGCAATTATATTTTTACCTCGTCCTTATTACTTCAAGATCTTCTTCTTCTTTTTTCTTCTTTTTTTTCTCGTTATTTACTTATTGTTATTTTATTATTATTATTATTATTTTTTATAGGCTATGTCAAAGTTTATAGCAGCGTCTAGGCAGGCTACTGGATTGGATAAGAGGGTTATGTTGGAGACGAGGATTCAAGAAGTGAAGGACGAATCTAAAAAATGGGCTGAAGTAGCTGCCAAAGCTAAGGAAAAGACGAAGGAAGCACAAAACCTGGTTGAGGAGTTGAGAGCTGATGCGGTGGAGAAAGATACTCGTCTTGACCATATGCAGAAAAAGAATAACGAGCTGAGTACTCTTCTCTCCAAGGCAAAAGAAGATGCAGTGGCCGAATTCAAGGCGTCTAAGCAATACACTGATCTTTTAGACGCCAATTACGCAGCAGGCTTTGAGGACTTCAGGATGGAGGCTATGGAAAATTTCCCTGAAGTGGACTTTAGCTCCATCAAACTTAACCTAAATGCTGCTACCAGCTCTCTCCTTCAAACCGGTTCTGAGGATGTCAACATTGAGGACGACGCTACAACTCTACCTCCTCAGGACGCCTCCAATGTTGATGCTCCCCCGGCTTAAGGACGAGATTTTAATCTTTTTAATGATCCTTGTACCTTTTTCTTTTTTATTTTCATTTGGTCCGTTCTGTGGCCTTTTCATGTAACTCTAATACATTAGCCTCGTCCATGGCTTTAGGACGAGGTCTAAAACAATTACTTCAATTTACTTAACAAGGGTTTTTGGACGTAGGATGTCCACCCTTTAGTTAATGAATGAATGCTGTTATTTTTCTCTTTTATATATGCATGGACGAGAGTTTTTATTTTCATATACAGGACTTCATGCTTATCTCGTCTACATTTCATATACTCTTACCATTTTTATTGGAATTTCACTAAGTGTAATTTGTCCATGTAAAATGGTGATCATCAGCATTACTTGTCCTTAGACTTGGCTGATTTTCATGTTTAATGATAAGACTTTGCATGTTGCTCGTCTAAGGACTGGAATGTTTTCGTTGGTGCCTGTCAAAATACTCGTCGGTGCATTTCCTCGTCCATCATTTGGATGAGTATTTATGCTTTATTTCGTCCATTATATGGAAGAGCATGCCTTGGGCTTATTGTGGTTTGCTCAGGGCAGACTTTGCTTCGTCCATTTCTTTGGACGAGCAGGTCTTAGAAAGGCTACTTCGTCCATTATATGGACGAGTATGCCTTGGCTTATAGTGGTTTACCCAAAGCATAGGCTTTGCTTCGTCCGTTGGTTTGGACGAGCAAGCCTTAGGAAAGTTGACGTCACATCTCCGCGTCTAGAGAATTTTCTCATCTTGAGTTTTTGGCTTTTCATGTGTTGATTTGAACGAAAGTAATATGGAAATCAGTAATTCACACAACATTATGTACATAACATAAAATATTGTTCAAAGACGAGGCATGCACTTAGAAGTTTATGCCTTTTAGGAAAATAAATACAAACCAAACCATAACTTCGTCCATAACTTTAATAAAATAACAAAGCAATATTGAACATATATAGATAAATAAGTCTTATGGTCTCCAGGCTCGTCCAGAACTATGCTCATCCAGGCTGGCATTTTATTGATAGTACCTCCTCAGGTGCTCAACATTCCAAGGATGCTCTAACTTCCTTCCGTCTAGGGCCTCCAAGTAATAGGATCCTTGTCTTTTGCAGTTGATAACTCTGTAGGGGCCTTCCCAGTTAGGTCCCAACTTCCCATGAGCTGGGTTCTTTGTTGCTAAAGATACCTTTTTCAGGACGAGGTCTCCTATGTTGAATCGCCTTGGCTTCACCATTGCGTCATATTGCCTAGTCATAAGGTTTTTGTACCTTGCCATCCTTTGTTCAGCGTCCATCCTCACCTCGTCTATTAGATCGAGGTTCAAACGGAGTTGCTCTTCATTATCTTTGTCCTGATAGGTTGTCACCCTATGATTGGCCATGTGCACTTCTGCAGGTATGACTGCTTCAGTTCCATAGGCTAACTTGAAAGGAGTTTCTCCTGTCGGAGTTCTTACTGTCGTCCTATATGCCCACAGAACACCTGGTAACTCGTCTGGCCATACTCCCTTTACCCCCTCAAGCCGAGTCTTGATTATTTTTAACAAGGATCGGTTTGCCACTTCTGCCTAGCCATTTGCTTGTGGGTGGGCTAGGGAGGAGTAGTGATTCTGAATCCCGAAATGCATGCAAAAATCTTTGAAGAGTGCATTGTCAAATTGTCGTCCATTGTCGGATATCAGCACTCTGGGCACTCCAAACCTGCACACAATGTTCTTCCATACGAAGTTCTTGACATTTTGTTGTGTGATATTAGCTAAAGGTTCTGCTTCTATCCACTTGGTGAAATAATCAATACCAACTACGAGGAATTTCATTTGCCTTACACCTAGTGGAAAAGGACCCAGGATGTCTAGTCCTCATTACACAAAGGGCCATGGGGCCGTCATTGGGGTTAGATACTCCGATGGTTGTCTGGGGATATTGCTAAACTATTGGCATTGATCGCAGACCTTGACATAAGCTTTAGCATCAGCTTGCATATTTGGCCAGTAGTATCCTGCACGGACGACTTTGTGAACGAGTGATCTGGCTCCTGAGTGATTGCCACATGCCCCTTCATGGATTTCTCTCAATATGTAGTTTGCTTCGTCGGGAGCCAAACACCTAAGATAAGGCTGGGAAAAACCTCTTTTGTACAACACCTCGTCCATAAGAATATACCTGGCCGACCTTACCCTCAACTTTCTAGCTTCGTCTTTCTCATCTGGAAGTTGTCCGTCTTTCAAGTATGATATAATTGGAGTCATCCAATTTCCTCTGCTCTCCACTTGTTGTACTTCTGGGATGTCTATACTCGGCATATACTGAATCTCATCAAACTTGTCCACGGCTTCATTCACTGAGGCTTCTTTTGCCAAGGCATCAGCTTCCATGTTCTCCTTCCTTGGGATTTGAAAGAAGTCAGCCTCCTTAAATTTTCTCATAAGGCGCATCACCCTACTAAGGTACTTCTTCATTCGTTCTTCCTTAGCCTCATACATCCCTTTCACTTGGCCTATGACCAACTGAGAATCTCCCAAGACGACTATGGACTTTACTTCCACAGACTTAGCTAATTCTAGACCTTTGAGGAGAGCCTCATATTCGACTTCATTATTCGTGGCTTGGTACTGCAAGCGAACCTTGTGTTTTAACTTATCCCCTTCTGGAGATTGTAGAACCACACCTATCCCTTCTACATACTGTGTAGACGAACCATCCACATGGATGATCCATTTCCTGCCGTCTTCCATCTCTCCGATGTCACCATGGGTTGGGGTAAACTCTGCAATGAAGTCTACCAGTGTTTGAGCTTTTATGGCATGCCTTGGTTGGTACTTTATGTCGAACTCACTGAGCTCGACAGCCCACTGAATCATTCGTCCTGCTGCCTCCAACTTGTTCATTGCCTTCTTAAGCGGATAATCCGTCATGATGTTGATGACATGAGCTTGGAAGTAATGCCTTAGTTTCCTGGAGGCTGTTATTAATGCGAAAGCCAGCTTTTCTATTAGTAGATATCGTCCTTTCGCTCCCCTCAGTGCTTTACTTGTATAATACACTGGCTTTTGTATTTTTCCTTCTTCTCTTATCAGTGCTGAGCTCACGGCATGCGGAGTCACAGCCAGGTACAGAAATAACTCTTCCCCCATCACGGACGGACTCAACAACGGGGCCGTAACGAGGTACATCTTCAAATCTTAGAAGGCTCTTTGGCACTCATCCGTCCATTCAAATACTTTTTTTAGAACCTTGAAAAATGGTAAACACTTGTCAGTAGCTTTAGAAACAAACCTGTTAAGGGCAGCAACTCGTCCGGTAAGAGACTGGACTTCTTTGATACTCTGTGGAGGCTTCATATCTAGAATTGCTCTAATCTTTTCCGGGTTCACCTCGATCCCTTTGTGTGAAACCATGAATCCAAGAAATTTTCCTGACGCGACCCCGAAGGCGCACTTGCTGGGATTCAACTTCATATTGTACTGCTTGAGTGTATTAAAGGTCTCTTGCAAGTCGTCTAGATGTTTTCCCTCGTCTAGACTCTTTACCAACATGTCATCCACATAGACTTCTACATTTCGTCCAATCTGAGGATGGAACATGTGGTTAACCAGTCGTTGATATGTTGCTCCAGCGTTTTTCAAGCCGAAGGGCATTACTTCGTAATAGAATAAGCCTTGACTAGTAACAAAGGACGTCTTCTCCTGGTCGGCCTCGTCCATCCTTATTTGGTTGTATCCTGAGAAAGCATCCATGAAGCTAAGTAATTTGTGGCCCGCGGTAGAATCCACTAGTTGATCAATGCGTGGCAATGGATAGCTGTCCTTGGGGCAAGCTTTGTTTAGATCAGTAAAATCTACACACATTCTCCACTTGCCGTTTGCCTTTTTGACCATTACTACATTGGCCAACCAATCTGGGTAGTACACTTCTCGTATAAACTTCACTGCCATCAACTTCTGAACTTCGTCTTTGATAGCATTATCTCTCTCAGGGGCAAACACCCTTTTCTTTTGTCGTACTGGCTTGGAGGAAGGACATACATTCAGTTAGTGGGTAATGACACTAGGATCTATACCCGGCATATCCTCATGACTCCAAGCAAATACATCAATGTTTTTCTTCAAAAACTGGACGAGGTCTCTCTTAATCTCTTCTTCCAGATCTGCCCCAATCCTGGCACACCTCTCAGAGTTGTTCTCATCTAAGGAAACATCTTCTAACATTTCGGTGGGTTCAGCCACAATTCTCCTTTCTTCAATGCTCATCATCTGTTGTTGCTCGTCCATGGCGAGCATGGCCAAATAACACTCCCTTGCTGCTAATTGGTCTCCCTGAACCTGTCCTACCCCATTCTCCGTTGGGAACTTGACTGACAAGTGGTAAGTGGATGTGACTGCCTTCCAACTATTTAGAGTTGGTCTTCCAATTATAACATTGTAGGAGGACGTGCAATATACCACAAGGAAATTTACGTCTTTGGTTACCTACTGCGGATATGCCCCCACTACCACTGGCAACGTAACAGTGCCTACAGGCTGTACCTTCATTCCTCCGAAACCCACTAGAGGCGAGTGTACTGGACGGAGCTGGTCTCGTCCAACCCTCATTTGCTGAAAAGCTGGATAGTACAGAATGTCCGCCGAGCTCCCATTGTCTATCAATACTCTTCTAGTTGTGTAGTCAGCAATAACTAGGGTGATGACAATAGCATCATCGTGAGGGTGGTGAATTCCCTTGGCATCTTCGTCCGTGAAGGTGATTGCTTGCTCGTCCGTGGTCCTTGCTCTTGGTGATTGTCCAGAAAGTTGGACGCTCTGCACTACTTTCAAGTACGCCTTCTTTGACTTGGACGACTGTCCTGCCAAACTTCCCCCTATGATAACTCTTATCTCGCCTAGTGGTGGTCGTGATGATTCCTCTACCTTCCCTTTCAATTTCTCGTCCTTGTGGTCTCGTCCAAGGAAATTTCTTAGCTTCCCTTGCCTTATGAGATTCTCAATCTGCTGCTTTAAATCAAAGCACTCGTCCGTGTCATGCCCATGATCTCTATGGAAGCAGCAGTACTTATTCCTATTGTGCTTGTTGGGATCTCCTTTCATTTTCTCAGGCCACTTCAAGGAAGGTTCGTCCTTGATTTGCATAAAGACCTGCTCAAGTGGCACGTTCAAAGGGGTATATTGTTGATTCCGCACTGAAGAGCCTGGCTTCTTATTATCTCGGTCTCTTTTATCTTCTGTTCGTCCCTTCTTTGGACGAGGACCTTGCTCGGAGTGACGAGCGGGATTTGTTTCCATTCTCTCAGCTCTCTTCCTCTTCTTAGCTATGATCGCGTCTTCTGCGTTCATGAAATTTTGGGCCGAATGGACGAGTTCGGCCATGGATTGAGGTTCTTTTTCATAAAGTTTGTGTATGAATAAGTCAGAGTTAACCCCGTTATGAAAGGCTGCCAACAGTAGCTTATCATCTACTTCGTCCACGGTCAGGGCTTCCCTGTTGAAGCGTGTGATGAAGGAACGCAGGCTTTCATTCTCTCCTTGCTCTATAGTCAACAAGCTGGACGAGGAACGTTTGTGTCTCTGTCCCCCAATGAAATTATTAACAAACAATTTGCTTAACTCCTCGAAAGAATTTACTGAATTCGGGGGTATTTTGCTGAACTAGACTCCCGCAGGCCCTTTGAGGGTGGTGGGAAAAGCTCTACACATTATCTCATCTGGAACCCCTTGAAGGTGCATGGTAGTCTTGAAGGTGGCGATATGGTCAAATGGGTCACGCGTCCCATCATACGAATCCAAGGAAGGCATCTTGAATTTCGGAGGCAGAGGATGGCCATTGATAGAGGCTGTGAAGGGGGAGTCTGTTCGGTGAACTAGGTCTTCTACAGGGTTAGTTCTCCTCATGTTCTCCCTCATCTCAGCCATAACTTTCCTCATCTGATCCATCTCCCTTTCTAAGTGTGGCACCCTTCTTGGTGTGGTATCCCTCGATTGGCTTTCTGGCTCTATATTTCTTCCATCTCCTTGGCTTTAACCATGCTCTTCTCCATAGACCTCATGCCGTTGCCCTCTGAGATTAACTTCCTTTCTCAATTTCTGGTTCTGGCGGGTTAATTCTACCATGGCAGCAGCCATAGACTGCATATGTTGGACTGATGAAGGCTGCATGGCAGGCGCCGATTGACAGTCACGATGAGGGTTGCTGGAGGCGTCCCTGCTCTGTTGAGGGCCTGGACTAGTGGCCCTTGATCTTGTCCAGACCATTTCAGCCCTTTGTCGGAAAAAGAAATTGCAGAATTCAACGATGAAATTCAAACGCAAAAAATTCTCTTCTTTCCCACAGACGGCGCCAACTGATGAATCCAAGGAATCAGTGGGTTGAAAGTCTCCAGGCGTTGATGCTCATGAAGGATAAGTTTTGAAAATAACAAACAAGAAGTCGGAGGAGACCGGTGGAGACCGGCCAAATGTCCTCCGATGATCAAGTCAGTGAATTTATAATTTCCAATAAAGAGGAAGTGTGTTTTTTTTTGTGGAAATTTCTGAATGACCTTACCTTCCCGTAGAAGAGCCTTTATATAGTGTTTGCCTGAGGCATTTATTTCTCCTACCGTTGTAGAGTTCGGAGGATTCGGAAATAACTTCCATAACTGCCATGGAAGTTACATTATTTGGGGTCTATTGACTATAACTGTTTCATTGGATGAAGGAACAGTTAGTCTTATAGGAAAGCGGAGTATGCTCAAAGGGGAATGTACAGAACCCTCGTCCATCTTATTAGATTGACAGACGAGCCAATCCTTGGACGAACGTCCATCTGGGTAGACGGATGGACGAGCTTATTTATAGTCAACTCATCCTTTTCCTGTGGATGAGCCATATGGACGAGTTTAGAAGTTAACCATTTTATAACATCATCAGTTACTACAAGTTTTTTTTCTTAATCTTTAAAACTAAAAAGAAAAAAAGGTTCTTCCTTTTTTTTTAATTTAAATTAGAATTGTAAAATTAAAATTTATTTGTTTTTAAAATTTTAAATTAAAATGCTGAAGTGGCATATTTTAAATACTAAATAATTTTTTAATATTACTTTATTAGCCACGTCAGCATTTAATGTGCCAACAATGGACTTCGTTTGCCACATTAGCAATTTTTGTTAAGTGAGTAACGGTAAGGACCAAAATAGAATGCGTTAATTGATTTAAGAACTAAAAGTGATGAAATGAAAATGTAGAGACCAAAATAGAAAATATGCAAAATATAAAGACTAAAAGTGCATTTACGCATTTTCTCTACTTCATTAGCCTGACTTCTTTTTTTTTTTTTTTTTTACGAAGTTAGCAAGAACAAGTGAGAAACTAAGTGATGGTAAATTGGTAATAGGCCATTCAGTCATTGGCGAGAAACTGAGAAATGATGGGGATTAGATAGTTAGGAAATATACCATTAAGGTGAGACAAATTGCATACACCCTTGGACTAAAAGAAAAATGAACTAAAAAGCAATAAGTAACACGCATGACTATTTCTTTCATTCTTTCTTTGTTTTTATTTATTATATTATTATTATTTATTAAAAAAAAAAACAGCATGACTATTTCTTATTAATTTTAAAATTAAAAGTAAATGATGGAACGTGAACAAGATTTTAAGAATGATTGGTAAAATGTTTGAATCTTTCTGTATCTTCAATACGCTACGGAAATGTGTAACAACTAGTTAGATGATGCATTCAAATAAATTCAATAGCAAAAAAAAAAAAAAATCATTCTCATTGTCATATCTACTTTTTCTTTTTGGAGACCCATTTGGCTTCCAATAGATAAAGGCAAATATCAAATTTGAATACTATTTCTCTTTTTGGCAAATACTAGTGAAAGTACAGTTTTCCTAATAATATAATAATTATATATATAAAAATAAAAAAAATACTTAAAATCTTATACAAAAAAATGTATGTGAAGCCAATAAATCAATTGGTGGTATATATATCCTCCACAATAAATTTTTTTCCTTGATTTTGATTTTGACCAAGCACCACGTCAGCACATCTGCAAGTTGTAAAATATAATTGAATATCATATTGTAGGTTGAGTCGTGTAAAGCAACCTTTTTTTTTTTGGTTGAGAATGGTGTAAAGCAACCTAACCCATCCCAATCCCACTTTCTCTTCTTTTTTTTTTTTAAAACTAATGGCGGCAGGGGCAAATTCGGAATAAAGCAAGACAAAAAACCCATTCAGTTTCGTCAACCAACAACCAATAGCAAACCCTGTTCAAACAACAAAACGTTAGAAAAGCTGAAAGCCGCAAAATCCTCTGTCCCCCATTCGCCATCGTATATCGTTAACCCAACACCTGTCCATACCTGATAGCTTCCCCTGATCGGTCAGTGACACGTGGCGAAAACTTAAGTCCCACGCATATAATATTTTAAAAACAAAATTAAATAAGAATAAAAAAAAAAGGTATAATACACACAAAAATATAATACTAAATTACTAATTAATACTAATACAAATGCAAAAGCTAGCACTACCACCAGCTTGAACTAATAAACTACTAATATTGTAGACCACCACCACAAGTACGCGCATTGCGCAAGCTTTCTCCGGCGAGTCTCAGGGGACCTCCATGGCCGGAGATAAATCAGAAACGGCTCTGTACCAAGCTCTGGTGGATCGGTTCCAGAGTTTGGAGGCGAGTCACGAGAGGCTGAGAGAGCAGTTTGATGAGGCGGTTCAAGAAAATAAGATAACAAAGAACAAGGAGGTGGATTATGATATGGTGGGCTTAGACTCAGATTCGAAGTGGGGTTGCTTCCCTGGGTTCTTTGGGGCTGGGGGTCCGTACAGAAGTGTGTTGGAGAACATGGGTCATGCTGTTCACGTGTGCAGAGCTTCTTCTGGGGAGATCATATACTGGTATGTATGTATATATATGAGTTTTTTGTATGCAAAGAGATTTCATGAAAGTTTGTCTGTTCGTGAACTTTATTTATTGGTTGACCATGTTTGGTTGTAAGTTATACTGTGAGTGTACTGTTGTGGTTTATGCATGGAACAGTTATGTAGGAATAGAATGTTTGATGTGGTTTAATTAATGTGAAGGTATAAGGTCACGGAAAAGAGTGAGCTTTATGTTAAATTGGATCAGATGGAAGTTGAAGTATTATAGGTAAATGAAGTAATTAATATATAAGAAGTAGATGTTTGAATAGGAAGGTGGTGTACTTTGGTGGGAGATATTTTTAAAGCTGCATTTTTTGAATAATAGAAGAGGCCTCAAAACTCTTGAATTTGTTAAGATCTTTTCTGTATGCTCTGGATCTGCAAATATGCATATTCCATCTCATCCGTAGCTATGTGTTTCTCATAGAAATGAAGAGGTTCCACTTAAGATTAGGAAAGAAATAAGTCTTTTTCATAAAAACTTCTTTTGCATGTTAGTACTATCAAATATTGCTGTTATCTCAAAGGAAAATTTATATTTTAGGAATTATTCTGCTGAAAGTCTCTATGGATGGAAGGACTATGAAGTCCTTGGAAAACAAGTTGCTGAACTTCTTATTGCTGAAGATTATTACGCACCTCTTAAGAAAATCATGGACAGCTTGAGCATTGGGCAATCCTGGTCAGGTCAATTTCCCTTTAAGAAGAGGTCGGGTGAAATATTTATGGCGGTAGTGACAAAAAGCCCATTATATGAGGATGGTGAGCTTGCTAGTTTTATCACTGTTTCAAGTGATGCAGCCGCATATAATATTATAGGTTCAGTCAACCTGAGAACACATCAGGATCATGTCAATGGCCAACCTAGACAACGGGGGTTAAACTTGAAAAGGATTCAGTGGCACCAGCGTCCACCAATTGCACCAGTGCCACAGATTGCATCTTCTGTTTCCAATCTGGTGATTATGAGTTACACTTTTAACAATTCCTTTCATTCTCTTTCCTCCTCTTATTTTAGTAATTATAATTGTTTTCATTGTAATCAAATTAAATTCTAGTTTCTGAAAGTGTGTTCTAAAAATTGTACTGCTGGACCAATCAGGCCTCAAAAATTTTATCACGGAGACATGGAGATGATACATCAAATGCATGTGATGCACCCATGGACAGGGAGGATACTGCAACAAATAGTGAAGATGCTAAATTTGACAAAACTAGTACACTGGTAAATTCCTTTTCTAATGACTTCCCAATCAATTTTATGTCTGTATTTTTGGAGAAGATATATTGTATTATGTTTCTTAACTTTTGACTCTTGAAAAATACTTTCACTACCTATCACTCTCTCAAATATGGGACTCTAGATTTGAATTCATCCAATACGATCATGTGTCCACAATTGGCTGTGTATAATGAGTTGGTATTAATTTTCTCAAGTCACTGGTTGGAATTGGTTTCGAAAATGCCCGACAAGCCTTGGTTTAAATGGCACTTTCTCATCTCATAATTAAGTGTGGGCATAGGGTGAGATTGTAAGCTCAAGACCCACTGGATGCATGTGTAACTTACCAATTTAAAAATAAATAAATTGGTTCTAGAAATGGACCAAAGTGCGGATTATTTTTTCACTCCCCTTGCTCTCTCAAAAGTCATCCTCCTATAAAACACCACTGCTTGATTGGAGTAATGCTTTGATACTCTCTATTTTTTAGTTAGCATATCTCTCTCTACATTCCATTTGTATCCAAACCTCTGTTACATGGTAAACTGCAGTGTTGTGTATACTTTCTTAGAGTTGATTTTTTTTTTTCCCCTTCTTTTTCAGTAGTTACTAAAAACATTGGGGATTTCAGTCATGTCATGACCTACTAAAAATGTGTTAGCGTTCATAGATGTGTTGTCAAATCCTAGTACCAAAGCATATCAAATTTGGATTGTATCAACATAGGGGTGCTAGGGTTGATTCTGGTTCAGAAATTGCTCAAAGATGACAAGAATTTAATCTACTCAAAGATGATGATCTTTTACTCATATCTTTTACACTGTAATGAATTTTTGAGTAAAACTTGTTTCGTTGGAAAGTAGGCATTCAAGGCTTCAAAACGAACACAAATTAATTAACCTTAGTTGGATTTAAAATGAGTGAGATATGACTATTTGAATTTGGCACAACTATGTTGTCCCTGAGAGTTCACTCAATCCTTACTAGACACTAGCTCAAGTGAAGTTGCAACAGAGTAAACCAACTTTGAAGATCTTATGACTTAACCTAATGATTCCCTATATAAAACCAACCCATGTTGCACAAATTGAGAGAAGAGAGGCTACCGAATCAATATTACGTTGAGAGAAAACCTTCTTGAGTGTAAAATGTTTTAAATTCCTCTCCCTAAAGTGATTCTCCTTATGAGATCTTTTAATTTTGTCTCTGACACTTTCTCCTTAAGCCTAAACCGTTGATTCCTTGAACCCACGGAGTTAGTTCTTTGACAGTGGGTTATTATTGTTTCTAATCGGAGTTCCAGGTTGTCACAGATGAGGTTTGATCGTGGAGGAACTTTGCGTAGAAGGATTCCAGAAATTTTAGGGCCATTATGGTGGGAGGCAAGCAGGGTGTTTGCTGAGGTTACAATAGAGAGTCTAGCTTTACGAAGATTTTGTAAGTAGATTATTGTAACTTTTTCATCTCTAAATTTTTTTGAGATTGGATCCCAAGGTGGTTTTTCCTTTGAAAAAGTTCTTCATTGGTTTTCTACCTTGTTACCATATTTGTATACCTTTTTACTACTATACATCTTTATTGCTTTTGATTTGGTGAATTATAATAATGGTTGAAATAGCTGTACATGCTCATCTCTTTGGAATCAATCATAACGTATTTGGTTAATCCACTGCTTAGTTGTTTGGGGTCAAAATCAGATTTTTTCAAAATGATATCACCTGAGCATCTGCATTCCTTCATTTCAGTATGTATAGCCTCTGCTTTTGTCAACATTTATTCTATATTGACTGGTTGGGTGATTGTAGGCAGCCAAGGTCTTGGCAAAGCTGCAGCACATTAAGGGAAATAGCAACTGTGGTAAAGAAGATGATGGAAGTATTCAAGAAAATGGTGCAATTGATTCTTCAGAAAGCAAAGTGACAGACAATCCTAATTCCTTTAGAGATCCAAAGGCATCAACTTCACACCATTGCACCCTTGATACAGAGGATAAGGGAGAGAGCCCCCACAGAAAAAATTCTTCCTTTGCAGCTAGGAGAGAACAAAGTGACTTTGAGAGGAGTTCTGTTGTAGCCTCTTCAAGGGAGTGCTGTGAGTGTTTTGGTTTATCCAGACCTGGAGATCCATTGCCAAGATTAGGCCGCCAATTCAATGTGAAGCAGTTGGAACCAGAAGTATCAAACTTGAAAGCCTTGGAAATAGAACATGAAATGCAAAGACAACCAGGTGATAAACATTTCCCAAATTCAGGGGAGAGCATTGGCAGCAATGGGAGTTCATCAAGCAAAGGGGATAATGAGTCAAACTCTATTGTAGATTGTGAGATTCGCTGGGAAGACCTTCACTTTGGGGAAGAGATTGGCCAAGGTATACTTGAGATTCTTCATTTTTATCTGAATCTAAATTGCATTCTATGATTAAAAATTGAAACCAATTCATCGTATTATGATGTTGGCCCATGGGGAAGTAGATCAAGACTAAATTTAGAACTGTCAACTACTCTGGCTGTCTCAAGTTAGGCTCACTGATAAAATTAAATGACAATGACAGTTGATATATTAATATATGACACATTTTCGATCACTAGAATAATGAAAGTAAATGATTTTACTACAACTAATTGTGTGAAGGTTTTTTCCCCAAAAATAGGTTGGTCCTCCTTTCATTTTTAGTTTAATACTCTATTAATTTATGACTATATTATGCTGCCCTTTACATTTTATGAGAAGATTTAGGCACAAAGTCAGGAAATGGAAATTTAAGAATGTACACAAGAAATGTTGCTGGACATTTGATGTGAATATATGTATCTGTTCTTGCCTGACAGGTTTCTATGCTGTTGTTTATCATGGACTTTGGAATGGATCGGTAAATTTGAAATTCTCAAATTACTCTATTTACTGTTCCAAGCAAGATTATTCAATCAATATCTTGACATTAATAATTTTAAGTGTGTTCATAACAGGATGTTGCCATTAAGGTTTACTTTGGGAATGAATATAGTGAGGGAACTCTACTTGACTTCAAAAAAGAGGTATCTCTAAACTCTCAGCCAACTGCTTGTAAGTTGTAAATCTTGGTGGCAAAAGGAAGAACCTTATCCCAGGATCTCATTTGCATGTGTTTCAGATTGATATAATGAAGAGACTAAGACATCCAAATGTACTGCTGTTTATGGGGGCAGCATATACACAGGAGCGACTTTCAATTGTCACAGAGTTCCTACCCAGGTAATAGATATGGAAGTGTTGTCTAAGGAGTGGTTAAACTAATGATATCTTAAGTTAAATGCAGTCCACCTAGCAATGTAGTATTTGATTGTTATGTTGAATTGTATTTTTCCATCTTTCATGCTAAATAAAGTTCATTGGTAAGGCTGAGAGTACATGCCTATGTCTTTGTCATTCAAAATTTCTTGTTTAGAGTATTTTTCTAGAAGTCCCATGGATTGGCCTTGCGAGCGTGTGATACTTTTATTAATTGGGATACTTCATGCTGGGTGATGTTTACATACTGGGGTCTAATCCAATCAGCCCAACTATCTGCGATTCTGCATAGTCTCCTATGTTTTTCTCTTTTAATGCTAAATATATGTTCCAGTGTTTTAAGTAGATTTTGTTTTGCATGGTCAGAGGAAGCCTTTACAAAACACTTCACAAGAACAATCAGGCATTAGACATTAGACGGCGTCTGAGGATGGCCCTTGATGTCGTATGTTCTCTCTCTCTCTCTCTCTGTGCATGCACGCATGGCGTGTGTATCAACTTTTTGAACTTGAGTTTGAGCCATCATAATCTATTATGTTACTCCAGGCTAGAGGTATGAATTATTTGCATCACAGAAATCCGCCAATAGTACATAGAGACCTAAAATCTTCTAACCTTCTCGTCGATAAAAACTGGACTGTCAAGGTAATATGTGCTGGTTAATTGCTTTAAATAATTCAAGCAGATTGAGCATATAGCAGTTGCTTATACAAGGCATTCAATTTGTCAGGTTGGAGACTTCGGCCTGTCGAGGTTAAAGGACTCAACCTTTATAACAGCAAAATCTGGGAGAGGAACAGTAATGATTTGTATTCTCTCTTTTCTTTTCTTTTATTTTCTAATGTAAATTCTCTTTTTAACTCTGTATCCATATGCATAACTAACTTTTATCACTGAAAATCATCCATTGTTTGTTTGTTTGTTTTAATTTTTTATTTATTAAATGCAGCCTCAGTGGATGGCCCCTGAAGTCCTAAGGAATGAACCTTCAAATGAAAAGTAATTTACAAAAACTGAGCTTTAAAATTCTGAGTGGCAAATGATAATCTTGTAAAAATGTTGAAGTAATGAAACTCCTCCTTGCTAAGCAGATCTGATGTGTTCAGTTTTGGTGTCATCCTGTGGGAATTAATGACAGAATCCATTCCATGGAACAACCTAAATGGTTTACAGGTCTCTCTCTCTCAAACACACACATTCAAGTTATCTAGCCGATGAAGCTCCTCCATGACCATTGTCTTCCATTTGATAGGTTGTTGGAGTTGTGGGATTCATGAATAGAAGATTAGACCTGCCAGAAGACCTTGATCCCCAGGTGGCAACCATCATCAAAGACTGTTGGCATAGGTAATTTCATTTTCAACTATTTCTTTTTCTGTGTATTATATATTTATATTGAACCTACAAGTTGAGCTAAACCTTTATTTACTTAAAAACAAGCAGTGATCCAGAACAGCGTCCTTCATTTGAAGACATAATCCAGAGAATGATGGGCCTACTTCAAAGAGCTGCAGCAGCAGTGTCAACCCGGAGGAGTTCAGAACCTTAGAATTGCAATGTTGTTTAGATTAAATATATAGTAGCCTGTCAATTGTTAAGGTAATCTATAACAGTTTAGAGGAGCACATATGGGGTAATCCCAAGGGATTGGTCGAGTGGTTTTCAATACTCGTGATCCATGAGGTCTTGGATTAATATCTCCTAACCAAGATCTTAAGGCAACACCCCAGGAGATTACTCCTTATAATTATTTGGTATGCATAGAAAGGAAGACAACACACACTCGGGGGATTAGTTAGGTGCTCTAAAAATCTTAGAAATTCACATCAACAAAAATAATAATAATAATCACATAGGGAATTTTTACTTTCTTTTTCAAGAGGATCTTTTTAAGGTGTGGACAGGACGAGTGTTACGTTTTAGAGCAAGTTTTTAGAAGAAATTACTGTAATGACTTGCAAGTTATGGTTGTAATCCAACTCTAGATCAAAGTAAAGAATCTTCACTCTGATAGGAACAGACACTGTTTTGAAAGTTATAGTTGCAATAGTTTTGAGGTTTCACTTATGCAGGGTGTTGATTTCTATCTTTCCTTCTTTTTTTTCCCTAAACTATTATCACTGTTGAATCCTCAATTACTTATATAATGGTTCCTTTGTGTATTCCAATTTTATTTGAGGTCATCAAAAGACCTCATCTACTGGTTATAAATAATGTAGCGACTAGACTTAGATCTATACAATGATATAGAGAGAATAGATATACACGCTTAGAAAATAAAACTTCACCGTAGCATGTGATTCATACTGCATGTGTTTTACGACCAATTACGGAAGTGAGTGATTGAATCCTTGTTTCCGCAGAGTGTGAATCCTATTGGTCATTGTTAAGACCCTGACTATGCTCTATGTGACTTATGATTATGTTACAAGATAAATTAATGTTCTAGTGCCTGCAACTCTAGCATGTTATTTATGGCCACGAGTGATGTGTTCTAAAGGGACACGACTGGGAAACCAACTAGACCTAGGCATTAGGGCAATGGAAGATTATTAATTTGAATGTCGCACAATCTATTTGTCAGCATAAACAATGAGTCTCATATGAATTATTGATATGAGACTTCACCAAAAAAAAAAAACATATTGATATGAGGGATGCATGACTATGTCATGTCCACAATGAGGAAGTGGGAGATGTTAGCATTTGGGCCAGGTGTCCACAAGGGCATGACTAGACCTAATCCAACCCGGATGGAAGTAGCTCTTCAGCTGCTACACTTCGTGTTAATTTTCTGCAGTAATGGTCTTGTCTTTAAGGCATGAATGTATGGCTTAAATGTTGTGACTTACAGCTTGTTGGTTGTCTATTTGCAATGGCGGAGCTAGGATTTCAATTCTAGGAGGTAAGATTGTATGAAAAAATTAATCCCAAAATAAGTTCATACTATTAACCTAGTATATAAAGTATGTGTTTGGCATTAGCTTATTTAGCTTTTTGCTGATTTTTTTTTTTTGGCTAAAGTATGCTTGTGCTTTGAAAATATAAGAAAAGATAAAAGCTAAAAGCTAACAAAAAAAGCTAGATCCAAACGGAAATAAAGTGGAAAAATAAATAAATGCAAAAAGTGTCAAGTGTAGTAATATACCTAGAAGTTGTATATTGTTTTCACTCCCTTGATAGTTCTTAAAAAAATATGTAAAATTTAACTTTCTTTTTTTTATTTTTCTAACTATTTAAAATTTAAGCTTATAGCAAAAACTCGAAGTTTGAAACTGTGAAAGAGTTAATATATTAAAGAGTAAAAGATTAGTGAGGGGATTGAGACAACACGAATATAGAGTAGTGGGAAAATAAGACATAAATAATATATATATTTTTTAATTATTTTAAATTTATCCGGTTACTTTGAGTTTAAATGCCATGAGAAAGATGAATATTGTGGGAGGCCAGAAATACTAGTTCCATTGGGCCTAGTCCGAGGAGTTTGCAGGCCCAATTCTCAACCCACTTAACCTAAGCGTGCCTAAGCATACATCAGAAAGGCCCGGGGCCGAAAAACAACCAACCTGAGGAAAGCTCTTGGTCAAGGACCCCATAAGGAAAACAAGATGGGGATTACGTAAGGGAGGGGTATACAAGGCCTTAAAAGGCCTTAAGAGCATTCGCATCAGTTCGTGTATTTTACACGCCCATTTTTACATTAAAAACCTACTTTTTCTATTTTACACATTCTCTTTTACAAATTACCCACATCAATTCATCTATTTTATCACCACTTTTATTTAAATAATCAATTTTCTTCATTTTTTTATTATTTCCTCAACTACTTCTTATTATAGGCGCGCACTCTCTCTCTCAGCTCATTTTTTTCTCAACCATCATTTTTTCTGATTTTGCTCTCTCTCTCTCTCTCTCTCTCGCTCTCTCTCAGCCCATCAATTTTCTCCGCTGCGCAGCTCCGACCAAGCTCCCACGAGCTCCGCTGCGCAGCTCCGATCCGCCGCTGCGCAGCTCCGATCCAACCCATCTCAATACCCACGAGCTCCGCTGCGCAGCTCCGACCCTCCGCTGCGCAGCTCCGATCCAAGCTCCGCTGCGCAGCTCCGATCCGCTGTTGCGCAGCTTCGATCCAACGCTGCGAGCTCCGATCCAAGCTCCCCGAGCTCCGCTGCGCAGCTCCGATCCAAGCTCCGCTGCGCAGCTCCGATCCGCAGCTCCGCAGCTCCGATCCAAGCTCCCACGAGCTCCGATCCAAAGCTCCGCTCCGCAGCTCCGCAGCTCCGATCCAAGCTCCCACGAGCTCCGATCCAAAGCTCCGCTCCGCAGCTCCGATCCGAGCTCCCACGAGCTCCGATCCGCAACTCCGCACCACCACTCCGCTCCGCAGCTCCGATCCAAGCTCCCACGAGCGCCGATCCAAGCACGCCGATCGGTTTGGATTTTGTCTGTGGGTTATTTTGTGGTGTCTGTGGGTTATTTTGTTGTTGGTTTTGTGGTGGTTGATTTTTTATTTTGTCTGTGGAAGTGTGTATCGGAGGAAGAAGATGATGAGGGATTGGTTAAGCAGACGGAGAAGAGAGAGAAAAAAAGGAGCGAAATTAAAAATATTAAAATAATCTATACATGAGCTACAGTAACCGTGTATATATACACGGTTACTGTAGCTCATGTATAGATTATTTTAATATTTTTAATTTCGCTCCTTTTTTTCTCTCTCTTCTCCGTCTGCTTAACCAAGCCCTCATCATCTTCTTCCTCCGATACACACTTCCACAGACAAAATAAAAAATCAACCACCACAAAACCAACAACAAAATAACCCACAGACACCACAAAATAACCCACAGACAAAATCCAAACCGATCGGCGTGCTTGGATCGGCGCTCGTGGGAGCTTGGATCGGAGCTGCGGAGCGGAGTGGTGGTGCGGAGTTGCGGATCGGAGCTCGTGGGAGCTCGGATCGGAGCTGCGGAGCGGAGCTTTGGATCGGAGCTCGTGGGAGCTTGGATCGGAGCTGCGGATCGGAGCTGCGCAGCGGAGCTTGGATCGGAGCTGCGCAGCGGAGCTCGGGGAGCTTGGATCGGAGCTCGCAGCGTTGGATCGAAGCTGCGCAACAGCGGATCGGAGCTGCGCAGCGGAGCTCGTGGGTATTGAGATGGGTTGGATCGGAGCTGCGCAGCGGCGGATCGGAGCTGCGCAGCGGAGCTCGTGGGAGCTTGGTCGGAGCTGCGCAGCGGAGAAAATTGATGGGCTGAGAGAGAGCGAGAGAGAGAGAGAGAGAGAGAGCAAAATCAGAAAAAATGATGGTTGAGAAAAAAATGAGCTGAGAGAGAGAGTGCGCGCCTATAATAAGAAGTAGTTGAGGAAATAATAAAAAAATGAAGAAAATTGATTATTTAAATAAAAGTGGTGATAAAATAGATGAATTGATGTGGGTAATTTGTAAAAGAGAATGTGTAAAATAGAAAAAGTAGGTTTTTAATGTAAAAATGGGCGTGTAAAATACACGAACTGATGCGAATGCTCTAAAAGGAAGGACGAGACAAGTATCTTGTGGAGCAATCAGCAGCCATCCATGTGGAGGGCCAAGATCAAAACAAGAACACTATAACAAAGGAATAATCCCCAATGAACAGGGATTAAATTCTTAAGATCAGAGAGAGAGAAAATACTTATCTTTGTAATCTATCAAGTGTAAGAGGCTCCTCAGCTATTCCAAGGAAGATAAATCAAACATACTATCTTTATGAAATTAGTTTAAACTCAATTAAAATTGCATTTTCTTTATCTTTAATCAAAACCTACTTTCTAGGAGTCCAATTGTTAGTCTGAAAACCCATCTCCACGAATTAATTGTAGTGGGCCTTGATCCAAGCCCAATCATCTGTTGGGCCTTGGATTTCCGCCCCCACACAAATATAATTTAGAGTTAATAAATTTTGTGATATGAGAAAATTAAGTTTTAATTGTTGTAGCTTGTAAGAAACCATAATTTTCATGGTTTGACCAATCTAATATTTATACTAATTCAAGAGATTTTGGGTGATTACACTGATAGAAGAGAGCTTGGGGGAGGCCCCCTGTCTCTGGCTCTCCACCCATTCCTATATGAGGCTCAAGAATGGTCATTTTTGTGTGTGGAAGATATTATCAAAGGTAAAAACTCTCTCATATTCTATGACTATGAACATTGTGGGCGTTCAGGTGGTGAGCAACTGAGCATTGTGTATTAGTTTCTGTAACAAAATCCACCATTGAATCCATATTAGAGCTCAGAATATAGTCCATATTAGAGCTATGGATGTGTAGGGAATGCAAACGCTTTGGTAGAACAACCTTATCGATCCACATAACTTGTTATAAGCGTGATTTGGTATTACCTGTAAACTTTACTTGATGTTCAATATTTAAAGCAAAATGTAAGTTAGGTGTGGAGTACAAAGTATTTAATCTATAAATCTAGCTAGACTCAATTTAAGATGATAGATTTATACCTTCAAGTCCTTTGTACTTTGGTTGGGCTCTTGGTCTCAAAGTGTTTGTACTGGGCTTGACTAGGTGTGCTCCCTAGTTCGAGTCCTACTACCTGCATTTTGAAAAGAATTTCCTGGGCCAGTGCTTTACCCCTTCGTGGGCTCACCCGGCACGAACAGTGATTAGTCTCTGGTTGAAAGCCTTGAGGAAACACTGTGGGAAACCAAAAAAAAAAAAAAAAGTCTTTTGTACTACACACCTAACTTTACATTCTAACATCTGATCTACCATAAATAAACGCACAGATCCATTAAAAAAAATATATACATTGAAGAATAGTAACAATCAATGCGAATCAACTGGTTTTATTTCATAACTAACAAAACCATCCTCCCCCTCAAAAAAAAAAAAAAAACAAAACAAAACAAAACCATCCTTTTACAACATTAACCTGTTTTTATCTGTAATGTTTCTACAAGGTTTGGTCCAAAATTCTTCAATATGAATGGCATTTCCTTCGTGTGTTCCTTTCTAGAAGACTAACTTGGCACATTTATTTAACCAAACATTGATTTATTAACCTAGTAGTAGTCATAGCAGATAATTTTGACCTGCTGTCTATGGGAAAAAGATAGTACAATCATTCAATTCACACCAAACAATAAACCAAATCGAGTCCAAACAACGAATCCTCCACCAATTTGGCCTCATTATATTCCTACTTCCTCGTTATAATCACAATGGTTTTGTGGTAGATTATACATGTAAATAAATTACAAATTTTAATAATAGAATACTAAGCTTAAGCTCCTCGCATGTGCTATGAGTGTGCTCAAACTCTAGAGCCTTTCTCAGGTTCTCTTTGTGTTTTCCTCTAAGAACAAAATATTAGCACCAAAAAAAAAAAAAAAAAAGGTGAAGCTTGCAAATTGCAATAAGGTGAGAGGAAAATCGCCAAAAAAAAATGATAACTAACTAAGAATAAGAAAAAATTTAAATAAATAAATAAAAAAACCCACTTGTAGTGGAAGTGGTTACACTCCAAGAGAGAGAGAGAGTAACTTTTATTGGAAATGATATGTGACCTTCTTCTTCTTTTTTTTTTTTTTTTTTTTTTTACGGACTAATGTTAATTATGTGTTAAAGAATATTTTAGAAAATTAAGTAAACATTGAAAAATATATAACTTAGAGGATTAAAATGCACAAAAATTATATAACAACGAAATTAAAACAATGAAGGAAGTATTTTTAATAAGAAATTTATATCTAGCTAAGAAGAGTTTATATAAATAAATAAAATCTATAAAGAAGTTCTTAATCTAGTCAAAGACAATGATACTAATTTTTTAATATAAAATAAAATAAATTAAATTAATGGCTAATTAAGAGTACATGCAAATGCATAGAAACAATACTATGAAACTTGAACAAAGCATAAGGGTCTGTTTGAATACCGCTTATTGCTAAAAATTGAAAACTGAAAATTGAAAACACTGTAACAAAATAATTTTTAAATGTGTAAATAGTGTCATAGGACCCAGTTTTAAAGTTGTTTTTGCTGAAAAAGTACTTGCAGAACCTGTAAACAGTGCACAAGACTCACTATTTAAACGTCAGACGCAAAGATGCTAGACACAATCCAAACTCAACCTAAGTCTACCTATAATCTTAGGATACATTCATTTTTATAATTTTTTTTATAACTGTAGGGTCAGATTCTGCAGCCCAAGCCCAAGGAGGTATGGGTTAGGAGCCCACTGAACCCAAAACAATAAATTTGTAGAGAGTGGGTGAAAGAGCTAGGCTAGTAATGAAAAATAACAGTATTAAACGGCATAGAAGATGGGGAAATTTGAATAAAAGAGTGCTCGGACAGTGATCAATGTCTCGTCCGAGGAGGCGATTTTCATTGATGAACTTAAGTTACAAATGTTGGAGCTACAGTAAAATTATATGCTCTTTTCTCTCTCTTGATTCTCGATCCCCACTATCAGATACCTCTCTCTCTTATATAGTGCTGCCCTTCTCCATCTCCACCGTCCACTTGTTCACCATCTGTGCGCCCACTTGAGTGCATGTCCCATCATACTCCCCCTTTAGCCCTGTCTGAGTGGCGGTAGCTGAGGATGCACTGTTCAGGGGTCTTCTCCACATAAATGCGGCCAGGTGGGTAGGTGCAGAGCATTAAATGCGGTGGTTGAAGTCTGTCTCCTTGATATTTCTCTATTCCTGTCACCTTCTCACGTGTCCGAGGTCCCTTTTCTCCCCTGACACTTGCTAAACAGATCGCTTGACACGTGCCGGTCTCCTCGGACGTATGAGCATCTCCTCGGACGGTACACGTGCTCGTCTGCGGACATTCTCCTTTCACATGGGCCTCTGGCTGCGTCTTGGTCTCCTTGGGCGAACAGTGGTCCTCGGATAGGGCCTTTGGCCCAATAAGTTGGGCTGGGCTTTTCTCCCCCACAATAGCCCCTCAAAATTGTAGTTTTTCCTTCGCATCCGAGGAGAAAAAGTAGGATTTTGACTTGCCACGGAGCAAAAACTTGGGAACACGCACAACCGAGCTGGCACGTGTGTGAACGTGGGAGCTGACGCCTCATTAATGCCGCTGCGGTTTCCTTATTCCCAAAGCGCTGCATTAATTGCACCAGGTGACGTTTGTCCTTCGCATCCAACGGTGGCTGATTGATCCAAGGGCTGTGGTTTTTTCTTCAAGGTTTGGGCGGGAGTGCCCCTGACCTTTCGCTTGACCCCGTATAAAGCTTCTGAGGAAGTTATTTCTTCCTCACTTTACAAATCTCCAGACGCTCCAGCAAGAACAGACGCGCCCCTCCGTCCACATCTCTCCGTCCGAATCTCCCAGTCGCCGGTGCCAATCTTACTCAGAACCCTCACGAGTCCTCCTACGAGTCTGCAATCGCTTCCCCGGTCTAGCCCTTGTAAGTCATCGCTCACCGAATCCTTTAATTTTCTCTTCGGCCAGTCACTCCGTTTAACCACCATGGGAAAACTCGAGTACATGATGGATAGCCCTGAGCAAGTAGAGGCGTTTAGGACCACGTACCGCATACCCCCTAACGTGGGTGTGAGGTATTGCCCCCCAGAAAGAATACTAACAGACCCGGAGATGGGAGAGGTGGTTATCCCTCTCATCGCCTTCAAAGAAGGGGGAATGACGATTCCCATGGGCCCCATCACCGCCAATTACCTTCGGAACCATAGGCTTACTCCCTGGCAGTGCGCGCCCAATATGTTTAGGATCCTAGGAGCGATTGAGGACCTTGAGCGTCACTTGGGGCTGGGGCTCACCTGGCTTGATGTGGTATATATGTACGAGTGCCATAGCCAGCAAGATGCTGGGTACTACTTAAAATCCCGGTCGGACGTTGTCAGGCTCATTTCCTGCCTTCCCAAATCCAACAAAGGGATGAAAGATGACTACGTGATCGTCTCGGGTGCCTGGCGTGACGGCCCTGGTTGCCCAACCACGCATGGGAAGCCAGGTGTGACATGTAGATCTAGGCGCACCGACCATAGGCTTAGGGCTCCCATCTTTTAACTGTCTTTGATTTCTCTTCGACCACCGTTTCTGAGCTTCTAACCATTTTGTTTTTACTTGCAACAGATAAGAGGCACGTTTCTCCTCGGATCCGCCTAACGAATGTTGCTGCCCTTAATTTCCTTTTAAGGTCAGAGATCTTCGTGAGCGAGGACGGGCAACTACGATCTGCTCCTCTTATTCTCGGATACCAAGGGAAACCAAAGGGTTTTCAGCCGGTCGGCAACGCAATCGTCCAGGGAGACTATCGTCTTGCGCGCATCGACGTTGGTCGGAAGGGCTTTTTGGCGCCATACGATCTTGATCCTGTACCCCGTCCAATCCCTCGGGCTGCACCTCCCCTTATCCAACCACTTCAACAAGTTCCCCTCGGACAGGAGATTGAAGGTGAGGGGGCTGGCTCTTCTACTTCGTCGCTAGAAGAACAGATAGACGAATTTCAGTTTGAGGGAGAAGCTTCGAGGGTAAACCAGGTGGTGGAGATCTCAGACGCCGAGGAAGAAGACTGCGAGCAGTCAGGCGCCCAACTTAATCTGTTAGCCACTCATTCAGAAGACTCCTCGGACGAAGATATGGATCTGAGGAACTTGATGAAGGGGAGGGGCAAAAAGTCAGACCCGAAAGATGCTGGGACATCTAAGACGGTGGTGTCACTTCCTCCGGTGCCCACTCAGATCCCTGACCCCAACTTGAGGCCCATGCTAAAACTGCAGAAGAAAAGACCCCACACTGAGGTGGAGGAAAAACAGGTGCCACCAACCAAGGGGGCCAAGCAGCAAAAGGTGGCACAAGACAGCAGAACTCGTAGGGCTCCGTCTACTGAAAGCCGAGACGAGGGCACAGTGGCAGAGGTGCGCCGAGGAGGAGGGGGACCACGGATTTGGTCTCCAAAATTAGAGTTAGAGGGCGCTCCAATCCTCTGGGAGACCTCCCTCAGGAATTATGATGGAGGGAGGGCCGGCTACGTTGCTGAGGCCCTGCAGCAACCACTTCTCCTCCCTCATGACATGGAGTCCTTCAGGCGTTTCAATCAGCCGGAGCTCTTTCGATCCCTGAAGAGGGACTTAGCCATCGTAAGTAACCTCAATCCGATTAGCTGAATCATTGAGTTTTGCCTTTCCTATTTTTCCGTGTTTGACACTAGTTTCCATAACACAGGTAACTCAGCAGATTTACGTGGCCGAGGAGTGGGAGAAGAAGAATCGCCTTGAAACCCAGGCGGCGATCTGTTCCCGAGATGAGGCGGAGAAATCTCTGGGCCAGCTGAAAGACGATTATACCCGTCTGTCCGGGGAGCTCGCGGATATGACCAGTCAGAAGAAAAGTCTTGACGCTGGAATAAAAAATGTTGAAAAGCAGGTTGAGGACCAGCGTAAGTTGCTAAAGGCGACAGAGGCCGATCTGAAGACCGAGAGGGAGCTGGTAAATGGGCTAAGGGATGAACTCCGAAAAGCCAAAGACAGCGTCCGATATGCCGAGGAGAAAGCCCAGTTGGCCCAGGAGGCGGTTGAGGCTGAAAAGAAGGCAGCTCACCAGCTGGGGGTAGAGACGGCCACGTCCCAGCTTTTAGAGCAGTTTGCCTCGGTCAGCCGAGATTACTGCAACATAAGTTGGGGCAAAGCCCTGGATGCAGCTGGAGTCCCTGCCGACTCAGAGCTGAGGCTGCCGGGGAGCGTATACTATGATCCTGAAATCCGAGAGCTCCCAGGAACTGATTCCCCTTCAGCTTCACAGCTTCCAGAGGCTTCGGAGCCAATTTTGGTCAGCGACGCTCCACTCACTATGGGAGCAAGCAAGGAAGCTGGTCAGCCAAGCGGCAAGGATAAGCCAGCTGAGCCAGCCAAAGAGAAAGGCAAAGGGCCAGGCGAAGAGAAAATTCCTTCTGAGCCCAAGGACTGAGCCCCTGACGCAACTGCTCGGATAGGCCAGGCTGCTGACCCCGTGCTCCCCTCGGCAAAAGAATAGACGTATAGGGCTCTTACTTTTTGCACCTGTGTTTTCTTTCCTTTGTCCGAAGAATTGTAAACCAACTTTTTATCAATGGAATAGATTTTCATTCGTCTATGATGTCTTTAAATACATGTCTTACCAACTATTTTTGTTATATACAACTGTACATTGCACTTGTAACCAAATAATGCAAACAAACCTATTTGACACATCATAACTAAGATTATTAATGAAAAGAATAGGCCCACCAAGAGTTATTGATGGATTGCATGTCTTTCCAAGTTAAACATAAGTTGTCATTCCTCGGTTTCAAACTAAACACGACTAGGGGAGAGATTTATAAATCAGAAACAACTTAAACGCGATTAGGAGTTTTAGCACTAACCTGTTGCTTGGTTCGAGGATTATAGAATTCGAATGTACTCGAGTGTTAACTAACCCTAGTCATCTGGTCCGAGGACTGCAGGCATGACTGGATTTAAGTTTAAACACGGACCGCACCGGAGTGTTAACTAACCCTAGTCATCTGGTCCGAGGACTACAGGCATGACTGGATTTAAGTTTAAACACTATAGAACCGTAGCGGAGTGCTAACTAACCCAAATCATTTGGTCCGAGGACTACAGGCATGATTGGATTTAAGTTTAAACACTATAGAACCGTAGCGGAGTGCTAACTAACCCAAATCATTTGGTCCGAGGACTACAGGCATGATTGGATTTAAGTTTAAACACTATAGAACTGTAACCGAGTGCTAACTAACCCAAATCATCTGGTCCGAGGACTACAGGCATGATTGGATTTAAGTTTAAACACTATAGAACTGTAACCGAGTGCTAACTAACCCAAATCATCTGGTCCGAGGACTACAGGCATGATTGGATTTAAGTTTAAACACTTGAGCTAACGGTGTTAACTAACCCTAATCATCTGGTCCGAGGACTACAGGCATGATTGGATTTAAGTTTAAACACCTAAGCTGACGGCGAATGAGTGTTAACTAACCCTAATCATCTGGTCCGAGGACTACAGGCATGATTGGATTTAAGTTTAAACACTTGAGAGAAAGCGGTGAATGAGTGTTAACTAACCCTAATCATCTGGTCCGAGGACTACAGGCATGATTGGATTTAAGTTTAAACACTTGAGAGAACTTTACGCAGCGGATTGGTATATCAACTGAAGAGAAGACTTGATTAATAAAAGTACCTCTTGAGGTTATTTACATTCCAAGGGCGAGGGATTACATGACTATCCAAATCTTCTAAGAAATATGCTCCAATACCAGCGCCTGAAGTGATGCGATATGGTCCCTCCCAATTGGGTCCCAATTTCCCCCAAGCTGGGTTCTTGGCGGTGCCCACAACTTTCCTCAGCACTAGATCGCCGGGCTCTAAAGGCCTCAACTTCACGTTCGCGTCGTAGCCTTGTCTGAGCTTTTGTTGGTAGTGTGCCAACCGAACCATTGCATTCTCCCTTCTTTCCTCAATTAAGTCTAAGCTCTTCCGTAGTTGCTCGTCGTTGTCGGCTGGACTGAATGAGCTAGTTCTTAGTGTTGGGAACCCTGTTTCCAGAGGAATGACAGCTTCAGCCCCATAGGTCATCGAGAAGGGGGTCTCTCCAGTGGACCTGCGGGGCGTAGTTCTGTAAGCCCAAAGCACATGTGGCAACTCCTCTACCCATCTGCCCTTTGCATCATCTAGCCTCTTCTTTAAACCGTTCAGTATGACCTTGTTGGAAGCTTCTGCTTGGCCATTACCTTGGGGATAGGCTGGAGTGGAGTATCTGTTTGTAATTCCCAGCTCGCCGCAGTAATTCCTGAAGGCCTTGCTGTCGAACTGTAAACCGTTGTCCGAGATGAGGGTGTGAGGAACTCCAAATCGTGTGACAATGTTCTTCCACACGAACTTTTGCACATCAACGTCCCTGATATTGGCTAGTGGCTCGGCTTCAACCCACTTGGTGAAATAGTCTGTTCCGACCAGGAGGTACTTCTTGTTTCCTGCAGCTTTGGGGAAGGGTCCCACAATATCCAAGCCCCATTGGGCAAAGGGCCATGGGCTGGACAGCGGATTGAGGTTTCCCCCTGGCTGGTGAATGTTTGGAGCGAAGCGCTGACTTTGGTCGCACCTTTTGACGTATTCGTGTGCCTCCTTCTGCATGTTAGGCCACCAATAGCCTTGAGTGAGGGCTCGGTGAGCCAAAGACCTGCCTCCGGTGTGGCTTCCACAGATTCCCTCGTGCAGCTCCTCTAGCAGTGTCTCAGTCGCCTCGGGATGCACGCACAACAAATATGGTCCCGAATAGGAGCGCTTGTATAGCTTCTGGTCTTCGGACAACCAGAACTTAGTCGCCTTCCTCCGAACTTTATCGGCTTCTCCCTTATCTTCGGGTAATGTATCTTCTTTGATAAATTTGATTAAAGGGTCCATCCAGCACGGTCCGACCCTGATCTGGTGAACCTGGACTCCCCCTGACTTCGTCTCTGTAGGCCTGTGCAGGTCCTCGACGAGGATGACCCTCGGCAGGTCCTGTGCCGAAGAGGTGGCTAGCGTGGCCAAGGAGTCAGCATGTGAGTTGCCACTCCTGGGGATGTGCAGCAAACTGAAAAATTCGAACTCTGATTGTATGTGTTTAACACGACCTAAGTATCCT
The DNA here is from genome assembly GCA_019022515.1 of Quercus aquifolioides. NCBI lineage: Eukaryota > Viridiplantae > Streptophyta > Magnoliopsida > Fagales > Fagaceae > Quercus > Quercus aquifolioides. The sequence goes on from CM032336.1 coordinate 20,015,251, forward strand.
TGCATTCTTTCGTCCTTTGCCTCGAACTCGCCTTGTACTTGACCTACTACCAGTCTTGAGTCCGAGAACAGCTCTACGGATTTCCCACCCATTCTACGGACCATAGTCATCCCCATCAGCAGGGCCTCATACTCTGCTTCATTGTTCGTTGCCGAGAAGTCCAGCCTTAGCGATTTCTCGATAATGATTTTCTCGGGGGATATCAATACTAGCCCAACTCCAGAGCCTCTTTGGTTCGCCGCGCCATCGACATACACTTCCCAATGGGAGGGATTCTGTTGAGAGACCATGCCAACTGATTTTTCATCCATGCCCGACGTGGGCTTCACCTCTTCTAGCTGGGGCTCCGTGAACTCAGCCACCAAATCTGCGAGAACCTGCCCCTTGACCGATGTGCGGGGCATGTATCTTATATCGAAAGCCCCTAAGATTGTACCCCACTTGGCAATCCGACCAGTGTAATCGGCACTTCGGAGTACAGCTTTGAGTGGGAGTTGTGTCAGAACAATCACCGTGTGGGCCTGGAAGTAGTGAGGTAGCTTTCGTGTGCCAAGCACTACTGCTAAGATGGCCTTCTCCAGTGGCAAGTAACGAGTCTCAGCCTCATGCAGCGACTTGCTTACGTAATAGACGGGCCTTTGTACACCAGAGTCTGACCGTATCAACACCAGGCTAACCGCATAGGGAGCTACAGCGATGTAGGCGAACAGTACCTCGTCTGGCTCAGGACTGGACATGATTGGTGGCCGAGACAGGTAATCCTTGAGTTGCTGGAACGCCAAAGCGCATTCCTCAGTCCATTCGAATCCCTTCCACTTGTTGAGCAGAGAGAAAAAGGGCCGACACCTGTCTGCGGATCTTGAGATGAACCGATTGAGGGCAGCAGTCATTCCGGTCAGTTTTTGAACTTCCTTGGGATTCCGAGGAGCTCGGAGGTTGTTGATGGCCTTTATCTGGTCGGGGTTGACCTCAATTCCTCTGTGGGTGACCATGTATCCCAAGAACTTGCCGGACCCTACCCCAAACGAACACTTGGAGGCATTTAGTCTTAGCTTGTATTTCCGTAGAACTTCAAAAGTACTTTCAAGATCTTTCACATGCTCGGCTATAACTTTGCTCTTCACCACCATGTCGTCTATGTAAATCTCGATGTTCTTGCCCAGCTGTGGCTCGAACATCCTCGTCATCATCCTCTGGTAGGTGGCTCCCGCGTTCTTTAGGCCGAACGGCATCACTTTATAGTGGTAGTTGCCAATAGGGGTGACGAAGGCAGTTTTCTTCTGGTCCTCCGGGGCTAATGGTATCTGGTGGTAGCCTTGGAAGGCGTCCAGGAAACTCATCCGAGGGTGGCCGACAGTGGCGTCAACCAGCTGATCGATCTTCGGCATAGGGAACGGGTCTTTGGGGCATGCCCTATTCAGGTCCGTGAAGTCCACGCATACTCGCCACTTCCCACTCTTCTTCCTTACTACCACGGTATTCGCTAGCCATTCGGGATAAAAAACCTCTTTGATAGCCCCAGCTGCTTTGAGTTTCGTCACCTCGTCCCTCACTGCGTCAGCGTGCTCCTTGGATGGGCGCCGAATAGGTTGCTGCTTGGGGGTGACCAGTGGATTCACCTTCAAATGATGGCATATGAACTCCGGGTCCACCCCTGGGGCCTCGTAAGCACTCCAGGCAAACACGTCGAGGTTTTGCTTGAGGAACTCTATCAGCTCCTCCTTCTCTTGAAGAGGCAGCTGGGATCCGACTTGGAAGAACCTGTCAGGATCATCCCCAATGATTACTTTCGTCAGATCCTCACACCGAGCGCTTTCATCTGGTTCTTCAAAGGGCAATCCCCGGGACTGTAGTTGCTATAAATTCTTCCCAGCTACGTCCGAGGACTCGGCTGGGGCCTCATGCTGAATGGCGGCTATCAGGCACTGCCTAGCAACAGACTGATCTCCTCGGATTTCATGTATCTGTCCTTCTGATGGATATTTGACCTTCTGGTGCAAAGTAGAGGGGACAGCCCCAAGTGCGTGAATCCAAGGTCTGCCTACGAGTGCCGTGTAGGGCGAATATGCGTCCACGACGATGAAATCCAGCTCTACCACCTCGGAGCCGGACTGCACAGGTAAGCGTATCCGGCCTTTCGGAATGACGGGCCTTCCTTCAAAGGTGAATAAGGGGGAATCGTACGGCGTCAGGTCCTGGGGTTTTAGGCCTAGCCCCTTGTAGAGGTCCGGGTACATTATCTCCACGGCACTGCCCTGGTCCACCATTACCCTCCTTACATCGTACCCGCCTATTCTGAGGGTGATGACCAGTGCATCATCATGGGGTTGGATGGTGCCGATCATGTCCTCGTCCGAGAATCCCATAACCAACGGGGCACCAGACCTAGCTCTCTTCGGTCCTCGGCTCGACTCCCCTGCGAGTGGTCGGCCTACCGACATAACTTTCAAAGGCCAGGACCCTGTTCTTCCCGGCGCAGCGAAGACGACGTTTATAGTCCCAAGCGGTGGCTTTGAGGGGTCGTCCCTGCGTGGCCCTGAGCCCGTCGGCGCTCGGCCGCTGGAGGGGTGCAGAAGATGTTTCAGCTTACCATCACGGACCAACTGGTCTAGGTGATCCCACAGACTCCTACAATCTTCCGTTGTATGCCCATGGTCTTGATGGTACTGGCAGTAGAGATTGTGGTTGCGCCTCTCGGGGTTTCCCACCATCTTATTCGGCCACCTGAAGAATGATTCATTCTTAATCTTTTCCAAGACCTGATGCACTGGCTCTTTGAACACGGTGTTGACCGATTGAGGATTCATCGATCCTGATTGCCCGGCAAAATCCCTTCGCGGTTTATTGTAATTGTACCGATCCGACCGCGAATCTCTCCTCTCCTGAGGGATAATCTTGTCCTTTCCCTTGCCCTGCTGCTGATCTTCTTCAACCCTCTTATACTTCTCTATGCGGTCCATCAGTTGACGCACGTTTGTGACTGGTTTGCCAGATAGGGATCCCCTCAAACCGTGGTCAGTAGGGAGGCCGAGCTTGAACGTGCTGAGGGCCATTGCATCGTTGTTGCCCTCCACCTCATTGAACATCTCCCAATATCTGTCTGAATACGCCTTCAAGGACTCGCCTTCCTGCATGGACAAGGATAGCAGGGAAGAGAGAGGCCGGGCCACTCTTCGGCACGTAACAAAATGGGAGCCGAACGCCTGAGTGAGCTCCTTGAAGGAGTTGATGGAGCCCGCCTTCAAACCATCAAACCATCTCATAGCAACGGGCCCAACACTGGAAGGGAAGACCTTGCACATCAGGGCTTCATCTCTGGAGTAGACAGCCATCCTCTGGTTGAAATGGCTCACGTGCTCAACGGGGTCAGTTTTACCGTTGTAGACGGTGAACGTTGGCTGATTAAAACGCCGAGGGAGTCTGGCCTCCTCTATCCTGCGCGTGAAGGGTGATCTAGATATCTGATTTAGAGCCCTGTTCATGGCATCATTCTCCATGTCCTCGTGTGATGGGCTCCTTCGCTCCCTTTTACGATGGGACTCCTCTACATAGGTGTAGGACTCGCTAGCTGGTGTCTTGGACTTGTGTTGGTAAGAGACGTCCTGCTCGTCATCAAGATCATCTTCAGAGTACGAGGAAGCCCGCTTCCTCTTTGCGTGTCGCAACTCTCTCTTTAGTTTTTCCACTTCCAGTTGTAAGTCACGGTTCTTCTCTGCATGGGACATGTGACTCCCGCTCTGTGATTGGCTCTGGCTAAGGCGCACGGTGTGTACACTGCCCTCACGGTTTTGTCTCCTCTCTAAGTTGACGACATGGTCCACGTGTTGGGATGCCCTGGATTCTGCTTGTTGCTCACCTTGTTCTGCCATCATCAACTGCTTATTCCACTCTTGCACAAGCTCTTCCCACAGACGGCGCCAATTGTAGGGTCAGATTCTGCAGCCCAAGCCCAAGGAGGTATGGGTTAGGAGCCCACTGAACCCAAAACAATAAATTTGTAGAGAGTGGGTGAAAGAGCTAGGCTAGTAATGAAAAATAACAGTATTAAACGGCATAGAAGATGGGGAAATTTGAATAAAAGAGTGCTCGGACAGTGATCAATGTCTCGTCCGAGGAGGCGATTTTCATTGATGAACTTAAGTTACAAATGTTGGAGCTACAGTAAAATTATATGCTCTTTTCTCTCTCTTGATTCTCGATCCCCACTATCAGATACCTCTCTCTCTTATATAGTGCTGCCCTTCTCCATCTCCACCGTCCACTTGTTCACCATCTGTGCGCCCACTTGAGTGCATGTCCCATCATACTCTCCCTTTAGCCCTGTCTGAGTGGCGGTAGCTGAGGATGCACTGTTCAGGGGTCTTCTCCACATAAATGCGGCCAGGTGGGTAGGTGCAGAGCATTAAATGCGGTGGTTGAAGTCTGTCTCCTTGATATTTCTCTATTCCTGTCACCTTCTCACGTGTCCGAGGTCCCTTTTCTCCCCTGACACTTGCTAAACAGATCGCTTGACACGTGCCGGTCTCCTCGGACGTATGAGCATCTCCTCGGACGGTACACGTGCTCGTCTGCGGACATTCTCCTTTCACATGGGCCTCTGGCTGCGTCTTGGTCTCCTTGGGCGAACAGTGGTCCTCGGATAGGGCCTTTGGCCCAATAAGTTGGGCTGGGCTTTTCTCCCCCACAATAACTATATATCGAGATCATTTGTGCTAATTAATATTAATAAAAATAAAAATAATATATTTTTATAATAATAAAAATAATATTGGTAATAAATCAACTTGATGTTTTAATTATTATTATTAATCACATAAGAAATTAATTATTAAAAAAAAAACTATGAAAAATGGTAACATTACAATCTTAACCGTGGAAATTTTTTTTTTTTTTTTTTTGGGAAGTTGGTGAAAAAACTTTATTATTATCTTTTTGTTAAAGTGTATATAGCTTTTTCAGGGTGAAAAAAAAAGGCCATGATGTATACAGGTTTGTTCCCTCTGTCGTCTGTGTGTAGAGTCCAAAACACGACACCGACATATTTTCATTTTCACAAGATTTGACCACATATGTCATTCAATTACCTATACAGCACCAAAGATTTCTGATTTTCCTTCAGAACAAAGATGTATTTGTTGTGAGTTGACGAAACAATATTATTAGAGCTACATGCAAAGCATAGGGTAGGCCGTAGGGGTTAGGTTCAGATCATTGGAATCATGAGTCTATAAACACAGACCTTGTTGCCTCGTGGTTAAAGAATCTGTATGATAGTTCAGTCTCTCATCAAAAGATTTTCTGGGAGATCCTAGATACGACCTCACTGCTCAGGATTCTGCACAGGGAGGGAGAGTTTTGGTTTGGTTTGGTTTGGTTGTTTCCATATAATCTTTTTTCAGTGCCGCGGGGTGTGTTTACGTTCCCAAAGAAGTTTGACACCCGTGAAATCTCTACCAAAGTCTAAAGTAATACAATGCCCCAAACTCAACACTTCTTTCCACCACGTGAGGTTTGCCAAACCTGCCATCCCTACCCTTCATGCCCATTTAGACCTGCCATTTTGCAAGTGGTCGGGTTTCGTTCAAATGGATTACACCTCATATTTGGTTCAGGGTAGAGGCCAGTAATATAGGTCTTGTTTGATAGATTCACTCAAACACATATTTTTAATTTTTAAATAATATTATACATATTTTTACACACTATTTTATCCACACATATTTTTATATATATTTTCAATTTTTAAATACATGTACTAAACACTCATATATCTGCCTAAACAGGTTGTGAGTGAATAGGGTTAATTAAAATATGTGTCGACTCGTATTTTTTACGTGCATGGAAATAATAATATGATCAAATTGTTTGTCTTCTTTCCAATATAAATAAAAAAAATTAAATACCCAAAAATAAAATTTAAATAATACATAAAATTTTAACTTTATTTACATAATCTATAGTTTACTAATAATATCATCATCATAAATAAACGGAAAAAAAAAATACTAAATATCGTGAACTATACTTTTTTTTTATTAGGTATAGCATATTATCACTATAAAATACTAAACATTGTGGACCAAAAAAAAAAAAACAATTGTGGTCATAGAAATGCTTAAGAAATAGCATGCTATTAATGAAAGTCCAAAAAAAAAATCCAGTTTTAATTATCTTTACACCAAAAGAGAACATTCAATCTTGCATATTACTTTCAAATATGAAAAAAAAAAAAAAAATCCCTTCTTTAAAAAACGGGATGGGTTTGGTCTGGGTATAGGTTAATTCAACTCAACCCGACATTTCAATGAGTCAAGTATGGGTTGACCTTTTTTATTACAGGTTAGGTTAATGGGTTCGTGTGCAAATTTATCAAGTTTATAACATATTGAACTTTATGTTTTCTTCTATTAAATTAATTGAAAATTTATTAAAATAAATATATATAAATGAAACAATAGAGTCTTTTGGCTGAATATTGCTAAATCCGAAATTTATTTGCGTTATGGGCATTGTTTCAACTTATTTGGGAAAATGAGGAGAGAGAGAAGGAATTCCGGCAACATCGTTGCCGAAATTCCAACAAAAGTATGAGAGAGAAAGAGAAAAAGTGGGAGAGAAAAAATGTTGAATTTCGGCAATGGTATTACCGAAATTCCTGCTGCCCAAAACACTAACTAGTAAGCAATTGTGGCAATGGCATTGCCGAAATAGGGGGGAAAAAATTTTGTGCCTATTGTGGCAATGCCATTGCCAAAAATGGGAGGGAAAAAAGAAGAAAAAAAAAAGGTGGTTGCCGAAATCTTGGAGAAATTAAAAAAAAATATAATGTGCTACGCACACAATATTTTCACAACAAATCACAGGTAATTAGTTATTATTAGTTCAAATTTAAATTTAACACTGAGATTACTTTTTTAATCCAACAATAATAATCAGTAACAACCTGTTACTTAGAATTTATTGTAAAAATTGTGTGCAATTATCATTTCTCCAAAAAAAAAAAAAAAAAAAGTGTAATGGCTTTGTGGCAATGCCATTGCCGAAAATGTGGGAAAAAAAATTGTGGCACCTTTTTTTTTTCCCCACATTTTCGACAATGGCATTGCCACAAAGCCATTACACTTTTTTTTTTTTTTTGAGAAATGATAATTGCACACAATTTTTACAACAAATTCTAAGTGGCAGGTTGTTACTGATTATTATTGTTGGATTAAAAAAGTAATCTCAGTGTTAAATTTAAATTTGAACTAATAATAACTAATTACCTGTGATTTGTTGTAAAAATATTGTGTGCGTAGCGCATTATATTTTTTTTAATTTCTCCCAGATTTTGGCAACCACCTTTTTTTTTTTTTTCTTTTTTCCCTCCCATTTTCGGCAATGGCATTGCCACAATAGGCACATAATTTTCCCCCCCTATTTCAGCAATGTCATTGCCACAATTGCTTCCCGGTCAGTGTTCTGGGCAGTAGGAATTTCGGTAATACCATTGCCGAAATTCAATATTTTCTCTCTCGCACTTTTTCTCTTTCTCTCTCATACTTTTGTTGGAATTTCGGCAATAGTGTTGCCGAAATTCCCTCTCTCTCCTCATTTTCCCAAATAAGTTAGAACAGTGCCCATAACGCAAATAAATTCTGAATTCAGCAATATTCAGCCAAAAGATTCATATAGTTTTAGTATTACTCATGATATCTTACTTTATCCTTTTAAAATATGGGAATTTTTTTTTTCCAGCTGATCGTAGAATAAAAGTTGCACATAAGATATCACTGTTGGGAGGAAATGGAAAATTCATTTTTTCTCTTAAAATATCCCAAACAGATAAAAAGTAGGTTCTTCATAAAAAAGGTAAAAGGTGGGTTGCATTCTTTTACCCCAATTCCCATTCAGAGTACTGATAGTTCAAACTTCAAAGTGATGATACTTGCAAGCACCTCTTGCAAAGTGTGATGGTCAATCATGTGATTGAAATAAACTTGTCTATTTCATTAAGAATTTTAAATTATCACTTACTATTGTCTGGATAATAAATCCCCTCATTGTGCAGTACTTTTTTTTTTTGGAAATTAAAAAAAAAATAATAAGATTTATCCTTATTTTAAATTAAACCCCAACTTTCTAATTTTATCAATTGAAAGCTTGATCTTTCAAAAACATTTTAATTCACCTCTTATGCCTATTCACATTAACCTGGTTTACTAAACACATGTATGATGTATCAAAGCGTTTGAGAAAGCAAATTGAGTCAATTGACACATAATAGCAAATAAAAGACATCATTTACCCTAACTAAAAATAAACATCACTTACCCTTTGTGGGGTCGTAAAGCCCAATGATATGCATCCGCCTTCTATACTGGGCCTGAAGCCCATGACGAGACCATAGTCGTATGTGAGGAAGATAGTGATAAATCATGGCAGCCCAGGAAACTGTGCCGAGGACAATTCTGTCCTCGGCTAAGGAAGGCCGAGGTTAATATGGAGAGATTTATTGACAAAAATAGTCTTCCAAAGTATCCCAGGGAAGAGTGTAAGTACAGCAAGCAAGCACTATGGAGCATGGTGGCAGAGCAATTCCAGGAAAAGCTGCAGCCTCCACATTAAATGCTCCATAACTAACACTTTGGCCGCATTAAATGTGGAAGTGATACCTGAGCAGTAGCTTTTCAGACTCACAACTACTACCTAAGAGCTTTGGGAAGAAGGTTGATGTGACAAGGATCAACCACGACAGATCTAACATGCACGTGTATGGTGGAGATGAAGGAGGAAAGTAGTATATAATGAAGAAGGAGCCCTAAGAAAAAGTAACCTAAGCTAACTTTGTAACTATTATCATTGATACTTAAGAAATAGTAAACCAAAAACCCCTCGGACTATTGCCGAGGATAGAGTTGCTCGTATAAACCTATATCTGTTTTTGCTTATTCATTCCCTAAATCGACTTCACTGTTGTTACACTCCTCAAGCCCAGTTCTTCGACCCACTCTCTACAAACTCATTGTATCGAGCTTGTTGGGCTTGAATCTACTTATCCCTCAGGACTAAGTGCTCAAACTCGGCCCCCACAATTGGCGCCGTCTGTGGGAAGGACTTATGTATTCGTCAGTGCAACAATTAGACATGGTACGATCAGGGCCACGCCAAACAGGCCCCCAACGAACCAAACCCATAGGATCCCAGCTGCAGGGTAATTTTCCTGGCCTTGAGCATGAACAAAATCAGGAGAACGAAGGGAATCGGGAGGGGAGTGTGCATACCACCCAGACGAGCAGAAGCCACTCCCAAGTGGGCAGTCGCATGTCCCAGAGATCAAATAATAATCAAGCCATGCAGCAGGAGATAGATGACTTAAAAAAGAGACTACGCCATGCGCAGTGGAGGCGATCTCCTTCCAGTTCAGGCGTATCTTCTGACGATGAAAGAGACAGCAATTACAGAAAGAGATCAAGAACTCCCCCAAGCGAGACCTTCTCTTATGAAGATGAGCACCATCATAGACGGAAACATGAGGGCTCATCTAGAAGGGGCCTAGGTAATGACGCCATGAGCAAGGCTCTGGATCAGATCTCTAAATCACCCTTCACACGCAAGATAGAAGGGGCTAGGCTACCTCGGCGATTCCATCAACCTACGTTCACCGTTTACAATGGTCGAACGGACCCAGTGGAGCACGTAAGCCAGTTTAATCAAAGAATGGCCGTCTATTCCAAGAACGAGGCCTTGATGTGCAAGGTTTTTCCATCCAGCCTAGGACCTATGGCGATGAGATGGTTTAACGGCTTGAAAACAAACTCCATAGATTCCTATAAGTAGCTCACCCAAGCTTTTGGCTCTCGCTTCATTACGAACAGCTGGGTTCCTCGGCCTCTGAGCTCGTTGTTATCATTGTCCATGCGTGAGGGGGAAACTCTAAAGGCATACTCAGACAGATATTGGGAAATGTATAATGAGATGGACGGCAACTTTGATGACGTCGCCATCAGCACTTTCAAAAGCGGTCTCCCAACTGAGCACGGCTTGAGGAAATCCTTGACTGGCAAGCCTGTGGCCAGTGTACGTCAACTTATGGACCGTATTGACAAATACAAAAGAGTGGAAGAAGACCAACTGCAAGGAAAGGGGAAAGAGAAGGTTATCCCTCAAAAGAATAGGGATTTTCGGTCGGACCGATACACTAATGACCGTCCGAGGAGAGATTTCGCAGGGCAATCCAGATCAGCCAACACGCAGACGGTCAACGCCGAATTCAGAGAGCCAGTACACCAGGTTTTGGAGAACATCAAGAATGAGCCATTCTTCAAGCGACCTAACAAGATGGCTGGAGACTCAATGAAACGTAATCAGAACCTGTATTGTCAGTACCATCAGGATCACGGACACGCCACAAAAGACTGCAGGAACCTTTGGAGCCACCTGGATCAGTTGGTCCGAGAAGGAAAACTGAGGCACCTTTTACATCCTTCCAGTGGCCATCAAGCCCATACCAACCAAGAGCCCCGAAAAGATACTTCCTTAAAACCACCCATAGGAACAATCAACGTAATCTTTGCCGCTCCGGGGAGGACGGGCTCATGCCTCCTAGGGTATTATCTGTAGCTCGGCTTCCCGCCGACGACTCTGGCCCAGAGCCGAAGAAATCAAAAATATACCCTAATCCGGTCTTAAGTTTCTCCGAGGAAGACAAAATTGGAACTATCCAACCCCACGACGATGCGCTAGTAATCACTTTTCGGATTAGGGGCTACGACTTGAAAAGGGTAATGGTAGATGGCGGTAGCGGAGCCGAGATCGTGTACCCTAATCTCTATAATGGGCTGAAGCTGGGACCAGAAGATTTGACGCCTTACAGCTCCCCCTTGATGAGTTTTGATGGGAAGGTTGTCACGCCAAAGGGCCAGGTCAGACTACCTGTGCAAGTTGGCCCTCAGATAGTGGAGGTCGACTTCATTGTGGTAGATACCTACTCCCTCTACCCCGCCATTGTGGCCAGACCTTGGCTTCACACCCTTGGAGCCGTTGCCTCCACCTTGCATCAGAAGGTGAAGTTCCCTTCCGAGGGCCAGGTTTTAGAAATTCGAGGTTGCCAGGCTATGGCAAGAGAGTGCCTGGTGGCTGCCATTTCACATCGGCCCAGAGCAGAATCCTCGGCCCCCGTTAAAGAAGGCTCATAGCAATCAAAGAACCCGGCATCGCCTTTTAATGCACCAGCCGAGGAGGCAAAATGCGAGGGCCTAGAGAGAGTGACCATTGACGATGACCCGGATAGGTTCTTTCAAGTGGGATCTCAACTGCCCCCTTGGAAAAAGAGGGATTGGTGGGGTTCCTCAGAAAAAATGTCGATGTATTCGCATGGGACGCTTATGATGCCCCAGGAATTGATCTGAATTTCATATGTCACCACCTAAATGTGAATCCATCAGCCACTCCTAAAAAACAGCCGCCTCGGTGCCCATCCAAGGAACACGCCGATGCTGTCAAGGACGAGGTGAGAAAGCTCAAGCAAGCAAGGGCTATCAAAGAGGTGTTCTACCCTGAGTGGTTGGCTAACACCGTGGTTGTGAAGAAGAAGAGTAGGAAATGGCAAGTTTGTGTGGACTTCACAGACTTAAACAAGGCCTGTCCGAAAGACCCATTCCCCATGCCACGAATAGACCAGCTAGTGGACGCAACTATGGGCCATCCTCGGATGAGCTTCTTGGATGCCTTCCAAGGTTATCATCAAATACCACTGGCCCTGGACGATTAAGAAAAAACAGCGTTCGTTACTCCTGTTGGAAATTACCATTACAAAGTGATGCCCTTTGGTTTAAAGAATGCGAGATCTACCAACCAAATGATGATGACTAGAATGTTTGAGCCACAGCTAGGTAAAAGTATTGAGGTTTACATAGACGACATGGTGGTAAAAAGTAAAGTAGCGTCCGAGCATGTGAAAGACCTCGGAGTCATTTTTGACATCTTAAGAGAACATAAACTGCGTCTCAACGCCTCTAAGTGCTCGTTTGGTGTCGGGTCTGGCAAATTTTTGGGCTATATGGTAACTCACAGAGGAATTGAGGTGAGCCCAGATCAGATCAAAGCAATTCACAATCTGCAACCTCCTCGGAATCCCAAAGAAGTTCAGAAACTTACTGGAATGATCGCAGCCTTGAACCGGTTCATTTCCAGATCTGCGGACAGGTGCCGACCATTTTACCTCTTGATGAACAAATGGAAAGGATTTGAGTGGTCCGAGGACTGCGCTTTGGCCTTCGATCAACTTAAGGAATATCTATCCTGACCACCCATCATGTCCAGCCCTGAGGCCGACGAGGTTTTGTTCGCCTACATCGCAGTGGCCCCTCATGCTGTAAGCTTGGTGTTGATACGAGTTGATGGTGGCATACAACGGCCAGTCTATTATGTGAGTAAATCATTACATGAGGCCGAGGTTCGTTATTTACCACTGGAGAAGGCGATTTTGGCAATAGTACACGCCACACAAAAGCTCCCTCATTATTTCCAAACGCACACAGTCGTTGTTCTAACTCAACTACCACTCAAGTCTGTACTCCGAAGTGCCGATTACACGGGGAGAATTGCCATGTGGAGCACGGTCCTAGGAGCTTTTGATATCAAATACATGCCTCGGACCTCTGTCAAGGGCCAAGTCCTCGTTGATTTGATAGCCAAATTTGCCGAACCCCCGATAGAAATGGCAACAGAGGAACAAAACATGGATGGAAAATTGGTTGGCACAATCTCTGCGCAAGGATCATCACGCTGGAAGGTGTATGTTGATGGCGCAGCAAACCAAAGGGGATCCGGGGTGGGGCTAGTCCTAATATCCCCTGAAAAGATTACCATGGAGAAATCATTGAGACTAGGGTTCTCGGCCACTAACAATGAAGCCGAATATAAAGCTTTACTACAAGGGATGACCATGGTACAAAAAATGGGAGGAAAGGCAATAGAAGTGTTCTCGGACTCGAGATTAGTTGTGGGCCAGGTGAAGGGGGAGTTAGAGGCCAGGGATGTGAGGATGCAGGAGTACCTGAGTCAAATCAGGCGCTTGCAATCAGATTTTGAATTCTTCGACTTGTCACATGTCTCTAGGAGTGGAAACACGCACGTAGACTCATTAGCCACTCTTGCCACATCCTCGGCCTAGTGTTTGCCTCGAATCATCCTTGTTGAGGACCTGTGTAGAGCAGACGAAGCCTCGGTGGACATGATTCAGATCCACCAGGTCAAAGTGGGTTTGAGCTGGATGGATCCTATAGTGAGTTTCCTTAAGAATGATACACTACCTGAAGAGAAATCAGAAGCGGAGAAAATACGAAGAAGAGCTACCCGTTTTTGGCTGTCCGAGGATCACAAGTTGTACAAGCGCTCCTATTCTGGGCTGTATCTGCTATGTGTACACCCTGAAGCATCAGAGTTACTGCTCGAAGAATTGCATGAAGGAATCTGTGGGAGCCACACAGGAGGAAGATCCCTGTCTCACAGAGCTGTCATTAAAGGATACTGGTGGCCGGGAATGCGAAAGGAAGTCGAAGAATATGTCAAGAAGTGTGACCAATGCCAAAGGTTTGCTCCGAACATCCACCAACCAGAGGGTTCCTTAATCCTATCTCCAGTCCATGGCCGTTTGCTTAGTGGGGATTGGATATAGTAGGTCCTTTTCCTAAAGCAGCAGGAAATAAGGGATACCTTCTGGTCGACACAGACTATTTCACCAAATGGGTCGAAGCTGAACCTTTGGCTAACATCAGGAACGTGGATGCTAAAAAGTTCATATGTGGGAACATCGTTACTCGATTTGGGGTCCCTCATACTCTCATCTCGGACAACGGCCTTCAAGAGATACTACTGTGACCTGGGAATTGCAAATAGGTATTCCACTCCGGCCTACCCCCAAGGAAATGGACAAGCTGAAGCGGTCAACAAAGTCATAGTTAATGGGCTGAAAAAGAGATTGGATGATGCGAAGGGAAGGTGGGTGGAAGAACTGCCACACGTCCTGTGGACATACCGGACTACACCACATCGATCAACAGGAGAAACTCCCTTCTCCATGACTTATGGGGCCGAGGCTGTCATCCCTGTAGAGACATGCTTCCCAACGCTGAGAACGAGTTCTTTCACTCCGAGCAACAACGATGAACTGCTAAGAGAGAGTTTGGATTTAATCGAAGAGAAAAGAGAAAAGGCGATAATCCAGTTAGCCTACTACCACCAAAAACTCAAACAAGGGTATGATGCCAATGTGAAGCTACGGCTACTAGCACCAGGAGACTTGGTGTTAAGAAAAGTTTTAGGTAGTGCCAAGAACCCTGCCTGGGAAAGTTGGGGCCCAACTGGGAAGGGCCATATCACATCACTGCAGTGGCAGGAATAGGGGCATATTATTTGGAAGATTTAGACGAAAAAGCTGTACTCCGCCCATGGAATGTAAATAACCTAAGAAAGTATTATTATTAATGAAAGAAATTTCGTTTATACTCTGGCTTACTTTAATTACGTGCCATACGATCCAACAATTAACTAAGTGTTAGACAGAACCAAGGTCTTGCATGGATCCTCGGACCACAAACCTTGGGGAAACTAATAACTTCCAGCAATTAACTAAGTGTTAGACAGAACCAAGGTCTTGCATGGATCCTCAGACCACAAACCTTGGGGAAACTAATAACTTCCAGCAATTAACTAAGTGTTAGATAGAACCAAGGTCTTGCACGGATCCTCGGACCACAAACCTTGGGGAAACTAATAACTTCCAGCAATTAACTAAGTATTAGATAGAACCAAGGTCTTGCACGGATCCTCGGACCACAAACCTTGGGGAAACTAATAACTTCCAACAATTAACTAAGTGTTAAACAGAACCAAGGTCTTGCATGGATCCTCGGACCACAAACCTTAGGGAAACTAATAACTTCCAGTAATTAACTAAGTGTTAGACAGAACCAAGGTATTGCATGGATCCTCGGACCACAAACCTTGGGGAAACTAATAACTTCCAGCAATTAACTAAGTCTTAAGCAGAACCCAAGCCTTGCATGGATCCTCAGACTACAGGCCTTGAGGAAATTAACTACTCTAAACATTTATTTAAGCGATAAACAGAATCCTGAATGGAGCCTGGCTTCCCAGATCACCTGCCATGCCTGTCCATGAGCATCACTTAAAACCTTTCAAGGTACACTTAAAGCATTTCACTTAGAACATTTTATTTAAATCATTAATTGTCTTTCATTTGTAGTCAATACTATGGTGTTATCTCAAGATCAGCAAGTTTATGGAAAATGTATGTTTGTACGACCTACCATGAATTATAAGCTTAAAAAGTATGAGGTCTGTATTATAAACTTGAGTTCTTTTGTGGCTCACTCAATAAAAGGCAAGTTACATTACTATGGTCACTCAGTTACCAATTAAAGCTTAAGCTGAAATTTGCATTATGGGCTTAGTATTTTTTGATCTTCTGTTCAACAAAAGACGTGTCACATTGCTGGGATCATTCAAACCTTAGTAAAGATACAAATCACATAACCAAAGGGCCACATCATTCAAAGAAATACGCACATTTCATTCCAGAAAGCAATTTCATTACAATAACTCAAATACACAAGAAAAAAGGGAGAAAAGGAAAAGACAACTACAACAACAAGTAAGCAAAAACAGCCTATTTCTTCAACTTGATAGTCAGCTTGTCCTTGGAAGGCTGCTGGGAAGCTGTATCAAAGGCTTCAGAGGCTTGGCTCAGAGGAGCGGCTTTAAGGGGCTCAGAGGCTAACTCCACTTTCTCAGAGGCCTCCTTCTCGGCTGGGGGAGCTTGGGGATCAACTGGAGGCTTCACCACCTCCTGGGGTACTTCCTAGTTCGTGTCTTTCTCTTTTTCAGGCACCCCAGAAGGCTCAGCCTCCTCGGCAGGTTTTTCAATGGAAGTAGGAGCATCCTTGGCGCCGTTTTGACCTGCCTCCGCCGCTACAGGGGCGGTATCAGCTTCAGAGCGAGTTGAAGTAGATTCTCAAATAGCAGGGGGGTAGTACACATTCTCTACACTCCTAAGTTCAGACGAAGCCTTAACCCCAGCTTGATTGAGGGCTTCGAACCAAACCTGGGAACAATAGAGCCTGCACACCCCTGGTACTTGGGATCTAAGGTTGGCCTCAGTCTCAGCCACCCCCAGATCATAAGCATCCTGCTCGGCCTGCTCTTTGATCTCTTCCGCTCTCTCCTTGGCCTTCTCCGCCTCCGCCCTAGCTCTCAGCGCCTCGTCCTTGGCTTTTTCCACAGAAGCCTTAGTCTTCTCTGCATTTTCTAACTTCTTCTTCAAGGACTCAATCTGTCCTTTAGCAACAGTCAGTTGATCCTCGGCCTTGCGAAGGATTAGCCTCTGATCTTCAGCCTGCTTTTGAGCGCCCTCTAAAGCCGCATCCGCGCTCTTCCTACAGCTTGCTCCTCAGGTCCTTGGCAGACTGATCAGCAATGTTGAAGCTCTGTACAGCCGTAACATGCCTATTCCTTTCGTCTTCAAGTTGCCTGCTGCTGCTGTTGGCCATATCCTCCGCCCTGAATGTGGCCTGTACAGCCTAAAAAAGAGAACAAATGCGAGTTAAACAGGAAGCAAAGTTCAAGTGAAACAGAAAATAAAGGCTAATTAAGTCGGAAACCTTACCATCGCCAGGTACCTCTTGAGGCTAAGGAAGACCTCCTGCCTCCTGAAGTTCCGCAGCTCGGCCATATCTGAGGGCAGTAGCAGCGCCCTCTCCAAAGCATCGGCCACATGGCTGCCGGTGTCCCCATGGAAATCTATGACGGAAGCATTGTCCATCAAAGGAGCCCCACTAAGCATTGGAGCTGGGAGCCAAGCCTAAGGCTCGGATGGAGGACTGACCCCCCTCTCAGGTGCCCTGTGCCCCACCTTCTGCTGCTTGGCAACTCGTTGGGCCTCCTCTTCCTATCTGGGGCGAGATCTCTCAGCCTCCACCACCTCTTTCCCCTTTAACTCCCTCTTTCGTTTGGGGTTGGAGGGCTCAGGTCTCGGTGGCAGGGTTACTTAGGAGGAGGAGGAAGGAGTTTGGATGTGGCAGAAGGGAGTTGGCTCTGAGTAGAAGAAGGAGATCTACTCTCCCTTGTGCCTCCTTTCCCGGTTGGGACTCTATCAAGTCCAGCAGACTTGATTTTTGCCTCCTCTGTATCCCCATATCTTCTTCAAAGGGTACCTAGCCGAGATCACAAAAAGGGTCCTCAAGAGACGAGGCTCGGTTGAATACTTCAAATTCGTCCTCGGACGAAACCAGCTCAACAATTTCCCCTTCTTCTTTCTCTGTTTTTTCTTCCTCTTCCTTGACCTGAGGACGAAAGGAAGAAGAACCCACTAAAGGCACGCCCTCTGGGAGAAGGAACCCCTCAACCGCAACGCTAATCCTACGGAGGCGTGGATCGTGGGCCTTGATGACACACTTCGAAGCTTGGAAAGCACGTGATATTGGTGTATATCCCAATATCAAATGGGCCGCCCGAAGTTGACCGTCGTCTTCGTTTACGAACACCTCGGCTTGAAGAATTTTGTCCAAACTCTCCTTGTTAACCAGACTTAAATGTGGCTCGATGGCGCGCCTATCTGCAAAACCATGAAGAGCAAAATATTAGCAACTTCACAACACAGGTCACATTAAGACGTTGAACAGATCCTACTCCTATCCCTAGTACCCTACTTGGTTACCCCTCTTCCATCGGACAAGGGATGTCATCATGCCATTCCCCAGACACGATCAGAAAGTCCTTGTTTAGCCCCTTGCTAGACTCTGGAAGACATTGTATAAGCCTGATTTCAGGCTTCCTTGTCTTCAAATAATACCCCTTCCCCTTCAGGTAATGGAGGCTGTAGACCCAATTCACATCGTGATGGGTCAACTGCAGCCCCATTTTTTCCTTTAAGGCGTCTACACACCCTAGTATTCTGAAGACGTTTGGGACGCACTGAGTGGGGGCTAACCTAACGAACCTAAGGTAATCCTCATCACTGGCCCCAAAGGGATTCTCACGCCACCTTCTATAAAGGCGATCATAGGTATCACCACCTCACAATGCCACTCACCCTCCTTGCAATATCTTAGGCCCACGTTGGGTGGGATCCTGTAGTCAGCCTTAAATTTCTCCATCCCTTCCTCGGACTCTACCAAATCCTTAAATTTACCAATTCCCAGGAAAAATCTAAAGAAGCTAAAGAAATTTGGAAAAGAGAGGTACAGGGAGAAAGACACAAAGAAGGGAAAGTAAAGAGAGTTTGTAAGGTCTGGAAGAACTTACAAGAATGAGGAAAGTGTCCTCGGACAGGCTTTTGAAGGTACATGAGTGAGTGAGAAGTATTGACAGGTTCAACGTATGTGCGCAGGAGCTCTTGAATGCAAAAGTAATTTGAGCAAATTAATTTAAACGGGTATTTATACCTGTGTCTAAATAGCAGCGGGAATTTTCCCGCTCGTGAGTCAAAAAGACCTCTCCATCGTTGGATCACCATCACGCCGTAGAACGTGGGGGAGACAACCCGCCGCAGGAATTTAATGCGGGCGCGCCCCGAATGCTGAAGCGTCAGAAATGCGCCTTGGGCAGTTAAAAGGACACTGACGCCAGCAAAAGACAAAACGTGATAAGCCTACAGTATTTCCGAGGACATCAAAATCCTCCTTTCTGTCCGAGGATACATACAGCAGAATTTTGAAGGGCTATTGTGGGGTCGTGAAGTCCAATGATATGCATCCGCCTTCTATACTGGGCCTGAAGCCCATGACGAGACCATAGTCGCATGTGAGGAAGACGGTGATAAATCATGCCAACCTAGGAAACCGTGCTGAAGACAATTTTGTCCTCGGCTAGCGAAGGCCGAGGTTAATATGGAGAGATTTATTGACAAAAATAGTCTTCCAAAGTATCCCAGGGAAGAGTGTAAGTACAGAAAGCAAGCACTATGGAGCATGGCGGCAGAGCAATTCCAGGAAAAGCTGCAGCCTCCACATTAAATGCTCCATAACTAACACTCTGGTCGCATTAAATGTGGAAGTGATACCTGAGCAGTAGCTTTTCAGACTCACAACTACTACCTAAGAGCTTTGGGAAGAAGGTTGATGTGACAAGGATCAACCACGGCAGATCTAACATGCACGTGTATGGTGGAGATGAAGGAGGAAAGTAGTATATAATGAAGAAGGAGCCCTGAGAAAAAGGGAGGAGGATTCATGGAGAAGATACTGTAGTAACCTAAGCTAACTTTGTAACTATTATCATTGATACATAAGAAATAGTAAACCAAAAACCCCTCGGACTATTGCCGAGGATAGAGTTGCTCGTATAAACCTATATCTGCTTTTGCTTGTTCATTCCCTAAATCGACTTCACTATTGTTACACTCTTCAAGCCCAGTTCTTCGACCCACTCTCTACAAACTCATTGTATCGGGCTTGTTGAGCTTGAATCTACTTATCCCTCAGGACTAAGTGCTCAAACCCGGCCCCCACACCCTTAAAAATGTGTAGTTATGTAGCATGGTTTTCTTCTTTTTTATTGGGGAAAATAATTGAGTTTTTTTTTTTTTTTTTTTTTTTTTTTTTTTTTTTTTTTTTTTTTTTTTTGTAACAAGTAAGGAGGGGAAAAATAAATGAATTAGAATATTGGATTTTGCGTGGAATATTGGAACGGATTTTTTTCCTCAATTTTTTTTTCTTATTAATCATAAATAACTTTGGCATCCAATTCAACTTCAAGAGCGTTAATTTGCATATTTAGACACATATGTAACCCATCCCTGAGAGCCCAAAGCTCAGCAACACTGGTGGTGGTCCCTATATTTCTCGCAAAAGCTCTAACCTAAGAACCAGAATCATTACAAATGATTCCTCCTCCGCCAGCTGCACCTGGGTGGCCTAATGAAGCACCATCCGCGTTCAATTTGAACCAACTTTTGACTGGTCTTTCCCAACACATATATCTTTCAACTCTTGGTTTATTGGATGATAGGTTTTTAGCACAGAAAGTGAACTCAGCTTCTCTTTGAATAACTTCCTTGTGAATAGAAAGACTCGGGGGAGTGTTCTTAAAAACCACCATGTTGCGATGGTTCCACAAGGTCCAAACACCAAAGGAGAAAACATAAATTTCAATATGTTGAATTTTACTAAAGCAAATTGAGTCAATTGACACATAATAGCAAATAAAAGACATCATTTACCCTAACTAAAAATAAACATCACCCACCCTTAAAAATGTGTAATTATGTAGCATGGTTTTCTTCTTTTTTATTGGGGGAAATAATTGAGTTTTTTTTTTTTTTTTTAACAAGCAAGGAGGGGAAAAATAAATGAATTAGAATATTGGAATTTGCGTGGAATATTGGAACGGATTTTTTTTTCTCAATCTTTTTTCTTATTAAAGTGAATTATTTGGAAATTTGAGGGTGATAGAATGTTGGTTTGGTTTGAAAGGGCAGTAGTGCAGCTAGTTCTACGTTCAGCTTTGATGGTGAACCATGGTGTTTGTGAAATTTTAAATAATGACTCCCTAAATTAAAAAGAAAAAAAAATACTACATTTATGCAAATGATTATGCATTATTTTTTATATTCTTATTTTCATCATACAAAATTTATATTCTTATTACTCTTATATAATTCCTTATTCACCAAATCAAAATAAATAGATAATTTTATATAAATATTTTAATGGATATTTTTTATTATTCTTATATCATACCAAACTCAAATTTGGCTTATTTATAAATAAATAAACATAAATAATTTTTTTATCAAGCCTAGTTTAAACCATTTATGAACAGTTTAGTTCATTTACAATCTTATGCATGGGTTGCAAAAAATTGCTCTAAATTTTTACATATTTGCATAAAACACCAGAATGACTTAAATAACGGTTCACTAAGATCTAAAGGGTGGCAAATGGGCGGGTTGGGTCATAAATGAGTTGGGTATGTAGTTACCTATTCTATTTATGACTCGTTTATATATAAATTAATTATCTATTATCCGCCCAACCCATTTAATTAGTAACCCGCCCATTTAACCCAATATGATCCAAATACGTCTAAAACTAGTTAAATATTCTATTGACTTTCAAAATTACCAAAATACCCTTAAATACCCAAAATGACTCAAATACCCCCTCCACTTTCAAAATTACCAAAACACCCCTAAAATGATAAATCTGAACTTTTAGAAAAACCATTGGATTGATGAAATTGCCCATGCCCAGTAAGACGAGTCTTTTGGCTGAATATTGTAAAAAATAAAGTTTATTTGTGATATAGGTACTGTTCAAACTTATTTGGCAAAATGAGGAGAGAAACGAATTTCGGCAATACCATTGGTGAAATTCTAAGAAAAAGTAGGAGAGAGGAGAGAGGAATGACGTGACGGATGTGGGAGAGAGAAAAAAGAATTTCGGCAATGATATTGCCCAATTTTTTTTTTTTAATTGCCGAAATTGGAGGATTAAAAAAAAGAAAAAAAGAAAACTGAATTGTGGCAAGAGTAATGCTACGGCCATATACTATTTTATCATATTTTTTACAAACTGTTGTTATGACAAATTTCTTACTGGTTCTCATTAGAAAACACCAATAACATCACTTTTTTATTTAACAATAATTACTCATCGCATCAACAGTTTATGAAAATTTTTGTAAAAAAATTTGTATCTCTACTATTTAACTAAAAGGAGAGGATTAAAAAAAAAAAAAAAAGGATTGTGGTAAGATTAATGCTACAGCCACTCTATAATTTTACTCCAAAAAGTGTGGCTGTAGCATTAATCTTACCACAATCAAACTTTTTTTTTTTACTCCTTCAATTTCGGCAACTCAATTGCCACAATTGATTTTTTTTTTTTTTTAAATCATTCACTTTTGGCAAAATGCTAGAGATATAAACTTTTTTACAACGAGTGATTATTGGTAAAAAAAAATATGATATTATTAATTGGCCACGATGAAATCCAAGAAATTGGCCAAATAAACTTTGTAAAAGACTCCGGTACGCCCGAAATTATAATGATAGAAAAATCCATATGAAATTTTTTTTTGAAAGCAATCCATATGAAAATTTCAACCAAGACATGGGTATCTGGGTACAGAGCTTAGCTCTCCAACAAATTTCAAACCAATTCAGTAATAGCTCTCCAAAAAATTTTGTCCTATTTCAAAACAAAGCAACACCGATTCAGTATCAAACTATGCACCCATATCAAAATTTTGGCGCATCATGGGCTAATCTTTAAATTTCAAGTAAAGAAAAAAGAAAAACCTCAACCCCAAGATCAAAAACAAAGAGGGCCAAAACAAAATTTTCTAATAAACCTAAAAGAGCACCTCTGTCGCGCCCTCTCTTTCGACGACGACGTCCGCGCCGGAGCCTGAGGTCGAAGAAGAGGAGCAGGAGGAGGAGGAGGACTTCGGTTATCCTTCAATGGATCCGGAGCCGGGCGCGTTACCGGCGAGTTGCTTGTGGGAGATACTCAGGAGGTTGCCGCCGGCGGGGCTGTTGTCGGCGGCGAGAGTTTCGAAGTCGTGGAGAGAGAGAGAGACGTCGAAGAGGCTGTGGAAGGCGGCGGAGGAGCTCAGGTCGGTTTCGTAGGATCGGTGTTGCAGAAATGCCCTGGGCTCGTCAGACTCTCCCTTAGAATGGAAAGGTTAGGGTTTCTGATACGAAACTCTGTCAGATCTAGGGTTTTATCGGACCGATCGGATTGTTCCATCTCTCTCTAGAATTTCCTAACTTTTGTTTGGTTACTGAGAAATTCTGAGGGAAAGTGTTTAAGGGGAGTGAGATAGAAGGCGAATGTTTGGGTTTAGAAATTTATTTAAGTTTTAGATTATAGAAATGTTTAGCAGGTATCTGTGGGTTAATTTAATTTTAAATTTTAGATGAATTTAATAGGTATTAGTAGATTTATCTATTTAGATCTATTTAATTAAATAATTAAATAAGTCTTTATCTATTTAATTCAAATACTCAGATGAATTGAATTAAAATTTATCTAAATAAAGTAGATAATGGATTGAATTAAAATTTATCCAAATAAAATGAATTATAAACGAATTCATAGACTAGGATAAAAATTACTACCCCTAAATCCAACTATCCGTACTTAGCTGAGATTTATAACTACGCCTTTGGCCTTTGGATACACATCTAAGGAAGGGTGTTTACGGATTAGTGTGAAATGAATGAAGACAAAAATGATACTTTTTTTTTGTGACAGAGTGTAATTGATAAATAAAAAATTATGAATTTATGTGTAAGTGATAATTACCTTTTCATAATTTATCACGTCAAAATTGTGGTAAAAAAATTGTAAAATAATTTATAATTCTAGAACTATATTTTTTTTAGGACACACGGTAATATACTATTTAAAAAAAAAATTATCAACAAATTTGTTAATATATACCCTAATATATAAAAGTCGTTTTTATTGGAAACATGAGTTTGAAAGTTATGTGATCATTTTAAAACGAAAGGGGGGGGGGGGGGGGGGGGGGGGGGGGGACTACTTTCTGATTCATTTTCTAGTTTGATGATTTTTCTTGGGATTGAAAAACTCTTGCAAAGATGAAAGATCTATCATTATCACCGCAGTTTTTTTTTTTAACAATCCTATAAAAATTCACTGCTTTGCTTTCTGCTTCATTTTCTTGTTTGATGATAATTCGAATGGGACCCTTATCTCTCATAAATAAAAAACATATCTACAGGGCTTAAACAACTGGTTGGATCGGGAGCTATCATTATCATCAAGATTTTTACTTTATGTGAGATCTGAAATCTGATCAGTGCTCAATCAAAGTGGTGGCCCTCTATGATGGTATGGATGTTCACGTTCTTGGGGTAGGACCAGTTGATCGTGTCCCTGCTTTTTTTTTTTTTGATGAATCGTGTCCCTGCTTTGGAAGAGTACTATGACAGTTGCAGCATCTGAATCAGATTTGCTAGGTAAATATTTGGGGGTAGTCAGGTAATTTACAACAATTGAGTACGAATTTATTTGATTTAGCTTTATTTTTTATTTTTTTTTATTTAAATCTTTTTAAAACTATGTTTTGCATGAGAAAATAAAAGGGAGAGGAAAAATTCTCTTTAATTGAATTTATTTATTTTCCTTTTTTAGCCTTTATGTGATTTTTAAATATTACATGTCTTACATATAAAGCAATTAACATAATTTGGGTATTATCTTCTCAAAAAAAAAAAAAAAAACATAATTTGGTTATTTGGGATTTGAACCCTAGACTCTATTGGAAAGGATAGGAAATTTTAGTTAAGCTACAAGTCTCTTAAGTCTTGACAATCGAGTCTCTTATATTAAATACTAATACTAGAGTTGTTTGATTGCATGTGAGTGTTGGCAAACATATTATGTAATTGGATTTGGTAATTTTTTAGCCCATTTGATCACCCTTGGACTCTATTGTGTAGTCATGAAAGAATCAACTTTTTTTTTCTTTGATAAATTTGATAGTACAATGGGAGAGATTTAAACTTTTGATGTTTTTGTTGGAAATACCAATAAATAAATGCCAATTGATCTATACAATTATTGTCAAAATCATTTATTTTCAGATATTTCAAGTGTGTTGATATATAAGGGAGAAGAAGACAAGATTAGTTCCCAAATTCTTTTGTGTAATAATATTGTGATGTATTTGAGAAAAAAAAACCACCACAAATTGCTATACCCTAGCACAGACAACTAGCCTCATGTTCGTGGATCAAATAATTGCAATATGACATGATTTTGCACTTTAACTCCCCCTTTGTTTTCTTGATATTTCAATGATTATAAATGAGGAAATGAATTAAGACTTTTGTAGTTTAATTAGTACTTCTTAGTGTTTTCAACGAAAATTTCTAAGGTTCAAATTCCCCCTCTCCATTACATTTATTAAATTATTAAAGAAAAAACGAGGAAAGGGAATTTGAACATTAAATTCTTTTGAAGAAGATTGTATTATTGAAGTACGAGAAATCCCAAATATTGATAAATGATAATAAGAGCATTCGCAGCAGTGCATCTATAATTTTAGCTATTTAGCACCAATAAAAGTTACTTTATGTATTTTACCTACACACATGCTGCAGCAGTGAATCTATTTTAGCTTTCATCACAATAAAATAATATAAACATCACAATAAAATAATATATCTACTACAATAAAATAATATCTCACTATAATAAAATAATATATTCACTACACTCATACATCATAGCCACACACAACCACAACCACAACCACCACCACCACCACCACAGCTCACAACAAAAGAAAAAAAAATCAACCAAGTCCACACATCACAGCCCCACACGGCCACACACACAACCACAACCACAACCACCACCACCACCACCACCACCACCACCCACAACAAAAGAAAAAAAAATCAACCAACCACCTACCACACCACCACCACACCACAACCCACAGCAGGAAAAAAAAAAAAACAAAACAAAAAGTGCTGATCGGCGTGGGACGGCGACGGCGTGGGATGGGAGGGCGACGACGTGGGCTGAGGCGTGGGTTGGGAGGGTGACGGCGTGGGCTGGGATGGCGTGGGACGGTGTGGGTTGGGATGGCGTGAGACGGTGACGGCGTGGGACGGTGATAGCGTGGACTGGGAGATGAGAGCTTGAAGAGAGAGATGAGAGAGATGAGAGCTGATGAGAGAGATGAGAGAGCACGGTGAGATTATTTTAATAGGAGGTTGAATAAAATTTTTTTTTTTTTTAGATGTCTGCTACAATGCACATTTATAAATAGATGTGCACTGTAGCAAATCAGCAAAAAATTTTAAGTTTGCCTCCACTGCTGCAAGGCTTTTTTAATATATTGGTGGAGCTAAAATTACATTATAACTTTTTAACTCCACTGCTGCGAATGCTCTAAGCTATTGAGTTCTTTTATAGACAACAAAATCTCATAATATATATTTTCATAAGAAGTTAAGGTTTCAACCCTTTATAGATCAAAATAAAATAAACTAAACTAAACTAAGATTATAAAGGACTCACCACAACTTAAAATAAAGGTGGTGTTAAAAATGTGAGATTTTTGTTATATCCAACAATCTGTAAGTGATTTGTTGGGTTCTACTCTGTAAAAGTTTGATTATGGAGTCCATTCATTTCATAAGAAAAAATCTAGGATTATACACTTTTGTGCCACAACTTTACCACAATTCTGATATGATAGATTGTGTGTGGTAGAGAAAAAATTGTGAGTCAATATGAATATGACAAAAAACCAGTCACAATTTATCACATAGGATTATTGTGAAATGACAATTTAGGTACAATACTTTAGGTCTGTTTTTTAGGTTCTTCTCTTAAGATTCAGTCATGTTACTACTTTACTAAAAAATACAATTTCATCCAATGAGAAAACATTCACATGACAAAATTAAAAAAAAAAAAACCTAAAAAAATTAAGTCTTACCTATTGTGAAAAATAGTACGATAAAAAGTGTGATCTTGAAATTACTCATTTCATAATTACCATGCGTCTCACTTGGGCTGTTAATTTGACTACTCATCCCGAAAAAAAAAAGGCAGTTACTTTGACTTGTATACTGTACTACTTTTCATTTGGCGTTTCAATGTGACACATGCATGTAGTTGCATTTCACTTGTTGTGTTGATACTTTGTCTAATATAATACTAATTTTCGATTCATCAGTTTTTTATTTTCCCACTGATAAGTGTAAATGAGGCGATTCAATTCCGGAACTAATTCTTGATTATTACTTTTTAATTTATATACGCAGCACATTGCATAAATGTCAAGATAGTTAAATTTTAAAAAAAATTGGTTAAGTGGCATGTAGTCAAAATTAACCAAAATGTACAAATTTTTAAATAAAAGATAATATATTTATAAATCGATAATTGGAGGGAGAGATTTGATTTACAATTCATACGTATAGAAAAAGGCAGTGAGTTTCAGTTAGCTCAACTGGTAAAGTCTCTGATGGTTGAATAAGAGATCTGGGGTTCAATCCCCGCCTACACCAAAAAACCGATTGGTATCTTGGTCTGATGATAAAAAAATTATTATCAGGAGCGGACGCCATAGGCTGAAACTCTCTAAAAAAAAAAGGTACAATTGTACAAATATCAATAGAATTGAATGATAAAATGATTGGATTAAAAAAAGAATGAAAAATAATGATAAAAAATAAAACAAAACGAAATTACCTTAAATTATATAATTGAAACATGTTATGTAAGAGTAAGACTGATCTATTTTAATCAAAACTACAAATTATGGTAGATGAGTAAACATAAAAACAAACACAAACTTATCCAAATTTTTTGGGTCAGCATGGTAAATGAGTAAAGCAATTTAAGATAAATAACGGAGTTTAATTTCTTTTGAATATTTTTAAAAAATAAATATTTTAGTCCTTGATCATGTGCATAATGTGTGTCAAAATATTATGTATTAACTTACTATATTACATTACATTTTCTCTTTATTTCAATGTTGAGAGCTGTGGGGGCATAAAGACCAGTAATACACATCCATCGTTTCCTATCAGGCCCAAAGCCCATGATGAGGCCCATAAATCATGCATGAAGGAAATAGCGACGTTCATGGCAAGTAAGGGAATCATGCCGAGGACAATTCCGTTCTCGGCTATCCAAAGCCAAGGACGGAGCATGTCGGTTCACGAATGCAGGCAACCTTCCAAGGCACGCCAAGGAGAAAAAACAAATACAACAGACAATCATGCTGGAGTATGGCGGTAGAGCAATACCAAGAAAAGCTGTTGCCTCCACATTAAATGCATTGCAGCTAACTGTCTGGCCGCATTTATGTGGAGGAGACCCCTGAACAGTGCTGTCTTGGTCACCGCGACTCATAAAGGGCAGGAGGGGGTGTTTGATGGGACAGATATTCAAGTGAGAGTTTAAATGGTCGACAAGTGTAAGGTCAAGATGGATCAGAAGGGGCTGTATAAGGAACAAGACCCTCCATGGAAAGGGGAGAGAGATTTTACGAGAAAGATTACTGTAGCAATCTGGGCAAACTTTGTAGCCATTGTTTCTGCCACTCAAGAAATAATAAGTAACAAGTTATAGCTCCTCAGACTGGTGCCAAGGATCGAGTGGCCTGCCAAATCCCGCAATTGGTTTTACTCATCTGCTTGTTGAATCACCTTTAATTATTGTTGTCCTCATCTAAGCCCAATCCTTTTACCCACTCTTTACAAATTCATTGTATTGGGTTAGTTGGGTCTGAGTCCACTCATCCAGTAGAAGTAGTGCTCAAATCCAGTCCTTACAAGAGCATTCTCATCAAAGATTGTAAAAATTTTAGCATTTAGCATTTTAAAAAGCCATTTTATCAATTTTAACAACTTATTTTACAATACACCTAATATCAAAGGTTCTATATTTTTTACCATTTCATTTAAATATTCTTTTTTTTATTATTTCTTTATTCTTCAATATATATTTATTTCTCTCTCTTCCTCTCTATCACTCTCAACCCAGCAAACTCACACAGACCATCTCAACTCAGCAAACCCATATCCACCACCATCGGGAAAAAAAAAACACTTGCCACTACCTACCTGTCTATCCAACAAACTCACACTCTTCCATCTCAACCCAACAAATCACATCCACACCCACTACCACCAGCCAGAACCGACCACACCCACAACAATCACTACCACCATTACCTTCACCCACAACCACAACCACCAAAATCACAAGCCCAAAACCACAACAGCATCCACCTATCAAAAAAACAAAAACACCAAACAAAAATATCAGATATATTCACGGCAACACTAAACAACAATCAAACAAAAACAACAACACAGAGGAAGACCAACATTGAACCCAAACCCATTTTTGAGAGTGCACTGAGCAAGATGTCAAAATTAATAGCATTTAACATTCTTGATGGAGTGTGCTTTTTACAAATTTGATGTTAAAAAATAGCATTTATAGCGTTTAGCATTAGAATGCTCTAATATAATCAAATATCTTTCTTTTTTTTATTATCTACAACATCAAATGATTTTTTTTTAATAAATAAAAATAAAAGCTATTTATGCATATCTTATGCATTTACTTTGTTTCTATCGTTATATATTAAAAAAAAAAGTTCAAACATAACTCACACCCAAAAAAATAAAAGTTCAATTGTAATTTATATATATATATATAAATTGATAGAAAGAGGATTTAAATTATGAATATTTTTGTTGGAAATAGCTAAAAGTGTCAAATGAGCAACGAGCTCTTGACTCAATTGTAAATTCGAGAGAGAGAGAGAGAGAGAGAGAGAGAGAGGAGATGGACATGGGCTATTCGGTTTGGGTTGGCAATGCCCGGTCCAACTTGCAGTTAAAAAATAAAAACATTAACTTTGTGTGTGTGTGATAGTCACGCACAAGCAAGAGAGTGGAATAGCTAGCTATATTTAATCCATATATTAACTTTCTCCCTCGCGATTTGCAATGCGTTCCTGTAAGCTGTAATTTCCTCTTTTATAAACAAACAACATCTCCAAATCCTCACACAGTATACAATACAATTCAATCCTCTCTCTCTCTCTCTCTCTATCGGAGCAAATGCGACCCCAAAACCAAAAGGGATAGCCCAAACCCACTCGGCCCTGGCCTTGCTCAGCGTGGCCAGTGACCAAAATGGGCAAAGCCTCAAAGTGGTTTCGCGGCCTCCTTGGCCTCAACAAAAAGACAGACTCACACTCCCAAACTCCCAAACCTCCCAAAGAAAAACGAAGATGGAGCTTCGTTAAGTCATACAGAGAAAAAGACCACCACCAAACCAAACACAACAACGACCAAACAACAACAAAAGCAGAAGCCACCTCGTACGGAAAGGTGTCGGCCTCAGAGCACGAGGAGGATGCCAACAAGCACGCCATCGCCGTGGCTGCTGCTACTGCCGCGGCGGCAGAGGCGGCGGTTGCTGCGGCCCACGCGGCGGCCGCGGTGGTCAGACTCACCAGCAGCGGCAGGTGCGCCACCAACACCGCCGTGGCTTACGTTAGCGGATGCGTCCGTGAAGAGTGGGCTGCACTCAAGATTCAAGCCGCTTTTCGAGGCAGCTTGGTTAGTACTCTCAACTCTCAACTCTCAACTCTAAACGCTCTCTCATCCCACTATTCCATTCTTCTTGTTTTCTACAATATTTCATTCCAAATTCGCATTTTCCTAAAAAAAATCCAATATTTTTCTTTTAAATAATTACAAATTTTACATAAAATAAGGGATAATTTTTTTTTTAATTATTAAAAAAAAAAAGGAGTTATTAGAAGTAGTAGTACCGTACGCTGGTCTTTTGTCTTCAGAGTTGTGAATTTTTCTGTTAAGTGTTTAGTTCCATTTAATTGGCCGTTAATCCCGACGTAATTACGGGATTATCACTCGGGATTTACAGTTATGGTTGAGCGCTTGACACGTGTCTCTCACTCTCTCTGTGAAAATGAAAGGGGCGTTTCTAACTGAATACGAAACGTCCTGTTAATTAGAAATTTTGCAGAATCTTCGTTTGATTACACTTGACTTTTCGTAACGTTTTTCACTAGTTCCTTCCTCCTGCAACTGTAAAGACCTGAGTTTCCACAAAAGGAAACCAATGATTCCTGCGACGTCGTTTCGTTTATACTTTATACTGCCTCATCAGATCAGACTTCTTCGTAAGTCGTAACTATCACGTGAATCTTCGTTTGGATCTGAGAGCGAGAGCGAGAGTGAAACAAATGTCTTCGTCATATCAAAATCACTAATTATGATTTTAACCCCTTGGGAGTGGGGAGGGTAAAATGTCAAATCCAAAACGGTGTCGTTTTCGTCCCTGCCTTTGTGAAGCCCAATGTTATTCATTCCCATAATAATCACTTCTTCCATTCCTATTGCTTCAATGCCCAGCTGTTCTCTCCTGTCGTTTTGCTTAAT
The DNA here is from genome assembly GCA_019022515.1 of Quercus aquifolioides. Classification (NCBI taxonomy): domain Eukaryota; kingdom Viridiplantae; phylum Streptophyta; class Magnoliopsida; order Fagales; family Fagaceae; genus Quercus; species Quercus aquifolioides. The sequence goes on from CM032336.1 coordinate 20,046,242, forward strand.
ACTACATTTTACTATTTTAGAATTGAGTCCCTGTACTTTTCACTTAATGCGTGTTGCTGTCCTGTTGGTGCCTAAATTTATTACTATTTTTTTTTTTTTTACAATGTGGGTGAGAATGAGACTGATGGTGGTTATGGTTTTAAATTTGGGTTTTAACATGGAATTTTTGTTTTTGGTATTAATATTTTGGAAATAAATAAATCTGACGTACCGTTATTTAAGTGCTTTGATTGGAAGGGACCACTTTGCCAATATCAAGAAATTTCTGTTTCCATATTTGTAGCTTGGGCAATTTGGTTGCAAACTTTGGATTTATACTTTATAGTGTGAAACATCATGTTGAATTGTGACTACTATGTAGTATATGCTAGATTTCAGCGCTCACCGACACAATTGACATTATTTTCTTAGATTTTAATTGCTTGAAAGATAAGAAACAAAGTGGAATGTGAATTTGTGCTTTGATTTTTTTTTCCCCCCACTTGTAGCTCAAATAAATTATGCAGCGGTATGTGCAGTTAGTCTTTGTTTTATTAACTAGTAAGTCTATGTACACACAGTTTTTCATACATCTTGCTAAGGTGCTAAGTAATGATATTAAATTGTTCAAAATTTACAACTTCTACAACTACAAGCTATGACTAAGTGTGTAAAAAAATGAGTAGCAGTTGGAATGAGATGCCTTTTATTTTTATTTTTTTATTTTTTTATTTAAGGGCTCGATGACCAATAGTTCAACTCTTTCCATTAAACTTTGGCATTGTGGGTGTTGTAGCCTTGTATGACAGTAGTTGGTTAGGACCAATAATTGTCCCTACCAGCAAAAGGTTTTTGTTTTAGAATGTGTTTTCTTAAGCCATACAATAATTGTTTCTTAAGAGACTTGTTATGACTTTTTCCAAGTAAAGTTGGGTTAGTTGGGTTTTAAATGTTGTATTATATAAGTCTAGACATCATGGTCACAGAATTTATCAACTTTTGTTTGACCCTTTATGGTGTGGCTAGTGAGACGTCTTTGTCTAATTCATGTCATGTCAGACTTTTGGTTTTGAGACTCTGTGGCTTTTAATATGGTTTCCTTTAGGCGCTTGTTACATTTAAAATTATTCATTGTTTTGCACAAAAGCTAGTCGAAGATTTTTACTTGGCGCCCTAATTTGGAAGATTGCCTTTCAATTTGAATGTCTTCAGTAAATGAAACAGTGTGGTCCTCACACTATATATCTCAGCTGTCACATGAGTGTAATAACTTTCTGGTCTTAATTGAACTATACGGGTTTGCCAATTTAAGCTGTCCTGACATTTTTGACGCAAAAAGGTCATGTAACTAAATTTGTCTTAATGCAGTGGTACATTGTGTACCATAGCTTTATTATAATTTAATAATGCACCTATGATATTAATTGTGCACTTGATTGGTGCATAATCATGTGGTTCAGTGTTTGTCAAGTAAATTTTTTTTTGGGTGTTTTTAAGGCTAGGAAGGCATTGAGGGCATTGAAAGGATTAGTGAAGCTTCAGGCATTGGTAAGAGGACACATTGAAAGGAAGCGAACAGCAGAGTGGTTACAGAGGATGCAAGCATTGTTGCGAGCACAGGCGCGAGCGCGTGCAGGACGGGCCCAGATTTCAGAGTCTTCACAGTCGAGTAGCAAGTCTTCTCACTTCCACCACACTGTAAGAAAAATTCAAGTTTCCCTCCAATTTACGAAATTTTTGCAGCCTCTTTTGTGGGGTTCCTTGATAGGTTTCACACTTTAGGGAATGGACTTTTTCTTTTTGCTGATTTGCTCCATGCAACTTTTAATTTTTTTCATTGAGTGTATCAATATCAAATATCAATATGTGACTTTAGTGAATTGTTCATGAGTGATGTATTCTATATACAGGGTCCAGCAACGCCTGAAAAATTTGAGCATGCCATCAGATGCAAGAGTACCAGATCAGATCAATCACCGATGCTCATGGTATCCCTCCTTTTGCTTTATTTTTCTCAATTCCAAACACCATTAAATTTATCCTGCTGGCTTATGTTCCATCACTACCAATGCAGAGAAATGGCTCAAAATCAAACAGAAGGCTCATTGGCAATCAAGATGAAGCACGCATAAGTTGGAATAGGTCTGACAGTCGGAAGGACGGGTGTTCAACAAAGACGGGCACTACAGATGATGAAAAGAGTGATAAGATCCTTGAAATCGATAGTGGAAAACCCCACTTCACAACTAAACGCAAAAATGCCCTCCACTCTTCTCATCATGTTCTCGCTTCTGACCAATGTAGTCACAGCTTTACCACTTCGAAGGACTCAACTGCCCATCAAACAGTTCCTAGTCCATCTTCTTGTGAAGTCCAATCTTTAACCCCATTGAAATTCTCTCACGAAGTTGAGGAGAGTCCTTTCTGTACTGCTGATAATAGCCCACAATTCTACTCTGCATCATCGAGAGGTGGAGTATCAAAAAGTAGTCCCTTCACTCCCACAAGGAGTGATGGCTCAAGAAGCTTCTTAAGTGGTTACTCAGACCACCCCAGCTACATGTCTTACACTGAATCTTCAAGGGCCAAGGTGAGATCTCTCAGTGCTCCTAAACAAAGGCCACATTATGAGAGGACTAGTTCGACAAAGAGGTATTCTGTTCATGGATTTGGTGAATCAAGATCGAGTGCACAAAGAATCTCTAACTTGCATGCAAACTTTGCGAATAAAGCCTACCCGGGATCTGGTCGCTTGGACAAGCTTGGGATGCCAGTGGATTATAGATACTAATGTGTTTATACTGTTTTACATTTTTCGTCTATCATAGGTGCCAAATTATGTATTTAGGTTAATTTTAAACTAGGTATCAAGTCTAATCTACAAGATATGTGCTTCATGTGTTTAGGTTAATTTTAATCTAACTGAATACTAAGATGACTAATGAGTATCTTAGTGCATGTGACTTTAACGAGCCGAGTAATTCTCAGGATAATGATTACTTGTCAAAGTAATGATAAAATCGTGTGTGCCTAATCATGTCCTTTTCCCCTTAAGCTGCTTATGTGTATATTTTATGAGGATCATTGTTTTGTTTTTATTGTGATTGCACTTTGTTTTTCCAAGCCGACCATTGGAGTGTGCCGACAAAAGATCTAAGTATGTTTTCCAAAAGCTTGTACTCTCTCTGTAAAAGTTCGTGCAGGATTGTTCAAATTACATGGACAAAAAAATAGGAAGTACAATACAAATGAAAAGGCATTGTGGTGAAAGAATAAATAAATTGAAGAAAGTCAATCAAGACGGCTATTGTTGTTGTGACTTGTGATCGAGTTGTACAATTTATGTGATATAGCCCTCATGAAAGACCAGATAACAAGGAAAATTCTATAATGTGGACTCTGAGATAGACATTGTCGGTGGGTTAGGTGGGTCTGCGGAGTGTGGACATATATGGCTCTTCTGACCGGACCAGTTCCGGTTAGACTACGGTCCCTTATGGTCAATCTCTCTACATTTACAAATAGGCTACTTTAGGATAGGGGAGCCCATGTCTTTATGGATCTTGGTCAAATAGTTCAACTCAACTTCTCAATCTGCACCACTATTTACATGTACTAGGCTTCGTTTCACGTGAGTAGAAATGATTTTATACACAACTAAAATATTTCCCATTACAAATGCGTGGATCTCAATGACTACTTATAGTACATCTTCTTGGCTTTACCTTGCTTTTTTTTTTTTAGAAATTATTTTATACAACTAATGCTTTTTATATAAATGTGTGGTATTTAAATCAGTGAGCCTTTGTCACATATAGGCTGCATGGGGTATTTGTCTCCACTTTGAGTTTGACGTATATTTGGTATGTATATCTCTTTACCGGTACCTATGATGACTTATTAGTGGAATTTAAATAGGAAATAATGGATAATTTCTGGATTGATTCGAGGTAATCCGGCCTCCTTAAAAGATAAGTTTGAATGATAAATTTTCTAATGACTTTTATTCCAATAGCTGCTGAATTTATACAAGTAGATGGTAACGTTCCAAAGCATAAAATTAGGACCACTAACACAATCGTGATCCTCTTAAACTCCAACTCCTAAAAAATAGAACTAAATAACAATAGACTCCAACTCCTAAAAGCTAGAACAAAATAACACTCAACGATAAAAAAACTACAACTGACATAACATTCAAATACCAGCTATCCTAGCACAAATCAAGGAAACACCATAGCTACCAATCTTCAAAGATCCCTCCTGCCCTGCAACAACTTGTGCACAACAACTCCTCCCCTCTTAAAGAGGTCCCTTGTCCCCAAGGGCATATTCTGGAAACTGATTCCTCATTGATTGCAAATTCTCCCACGTGGCTTCTGTTGGAGAAAGTCCCTGCCAATGTACGAGTATTTCTTTCTTGTTTCGCCTTGTTCGCTTATCCAACACAGCTTGTGGTCACACCAACAGCCCTTCTCTACCTTCTATGTTCAAGGGTAACTGAACTTGAGTTGAGACATGTGCCCCTAATTTTTCTTTTAACAAGGAAACATGAAAAATGGGGTGAATACGAGACTCATGTGGTAAGTCAAGCTTGTAAGCTACTGTTCCTATTCGCTGCAGGATTTGAAATTGACCATAGTAACGTGGAGCTAGCTTAGCGTTTCGTCGCATTGCAACTGAAACTTGTTTATATGGTTGTAAGCGAACATAAACCCATGATCCCACTTCATATGCCTTCTCTCTATGCCTCAAATCATAGTTTTTCTTCATCCGCTCTTGAGCTGCCTTGAGGTTCTGTTTTAATTCTTTAAGGACTTCATCCCTTCAAATTAATTCCTCCTCCACAGCAGCCACCCTTGCTGTACCTGGGACATAGGCTAATAGAGATGGTGGTTCCCTTCCATAGACGACTTCAAAGGGAGTGCGTCGTATGGTTGAGTGCCAGCTAGTGTTGTAACAGAATTCCTCCCATGACAACCACTTAACCCATTGCTTGGGCTTGGTACTAGTGAAGCATCGCAAGTACATTTCCAAGGTTCGATTCACCACCTCACTTTGCCCATCAGTTTGAGGATGATAGGCTGAACTAAAGTTAAAACTAGTGCCATTTACGCGAAATAATTCCTTCCAAAAAGCACTAGTAAATGCAGGGTCTCGATCACAAACAATGGTTCGAGGCATGCCATGAAGTTTAAAGATATTATCAAAAAATACCTGAGCAATACTTGTAGCAGTGTAAGGGTGAGCAATGGAAATGAAATGAGAATATTTGGAGAACCGATCAACAACCACCATAACAGTGGACTTCCCTTGAGACACTGGTAACCCATCAATAAAGTCCATGGAAATGTCTTCCCAAACCTGGTTTGGAATGGGCAATGGTTGAAGAAGACCTGCTGGAGACAATTGCTCAACTTTTTGGTGTTGACAAACTTCACACATCTGAATATGAGCCTTAATATCATCTCTCATTTTACTCCAATATAAATTTGCTCTTATTCTTCTTAAAGTTTTGTGAAAACCTTCATGGGACCCATTGTGAAATTGTTGGATGATGTCGTGCTTTAAAGTTGAATTGGCTGGGAGGTAAAGTCGGTCCTTAAAGAGAAGCAAACCATCTCTTAATTCCCAAGGACCCACTGCATCATCATCATGAACCCGTTGCACTATGGCCTGCACTAAGGTGTTTTTCCCCTGCTCTTCTCGGACTGCATCCAGCCAATGCGGAATGGGTGCTGAAATGGCAGCCAAGTGTTCTTCTGGTTGGACTTCATCACGCCTAGATAGTGCATCCGCCACCCGGTTCTCACAGCCCCTTTTATACATAATGGAGAAATCAAACCCCATCAACTTATGGAGCCATTGTTGCTGTGCTTCAGTGGTGATTTGTTGGGAACATAAATATTGTAAACTCTTCTGATCCGTACGAACTAGGAACTTCCTTCCCAATAAATAGTGCCTCCATTTGCGAACAGCCATTACCAATGCCAACATTTCCTTCTTATAGGTTGACAACAATAAATTTTTACCATGAAGTGCTTGGCTATGGAATGCTATTGGACGTTCTTGGCGAAGAATAGCGCCAATACCTGTACCTGAAGCATCGCATTCAACTATGAATTGGTGAGAGAAATTTGGCAAAGCAAGTACAGGTGCCTTTGTCATTGCATCCTTAAGCCGCTGGAATGCAACTTCAGCTTGAGGTGTCCAAGAAAATAGATTCTTCTTTAGCATGTGAGTGAGTGGGGCTGCAATTTTGCCATAATCCTGGATGAACTTCCGATAGTATCCAGTGAGACCCAAAAAACCTCGCATTGCTCGCGGATTTTTTGACTTAGGCCACTGTACCATGGCTGAAATTTTCTCTTGATCAACTGACACTCCATCTTGTGAAATTATATTGCCCAAATATCATACTTCCTGCTGCCCAAATTGGCATTTTTCTCTCTTGACATAGAGTTGATGGCTTTGCAAAATATCTAAAACAATCCGCAAGTGTTGCAAATGTTCCTGCCAAGAGACACTATATACCAAAATATCATCAAAAAATACAAGAACAAACTTACGTAATTGATTCTTGAAAACGTCATTCATCAATGCTTGGAAAGTGGATGGAGCATTAGTGAGTCCAAATGGCATGACAAGGAACTCATAATGGCCATGGTGAGTGCGGAATGCTATTTTTGGTACGTCATCTGGGCTTACTCGAATTTGATGGTAACCGGATCGCAAGTCCAGTTTTGAGAAAAACATGGCTCCATTTAATTCATCAAGCAGCTCATCAATTGCTGGAATAGGGAACTTGTCCTTGATGGTGATCCGATTCAGAGACCGGTAATCCACGCACATACGCCAAGAACCATCACCTTTTTTCACTAATATGACGGGAGAGGAAAAAGGGTTGTTGCTAGGACGAATGACCCCAGCAGTTAACATTTCAGTGACCAATCTCTCAATTTCTTACTTTTGATAATGGGGATACCTGTAAGGCTTTAGACAGACCGGGTTACTTCCTGTTTGTAATGGAATGTGGTGATCTTGAGCTCTTTTAGGTGGCAAGCCTTTGGATTCCTTGAAAATTTCTTTGAAAGCTTCCAAAAGTTGTGACAATCCTGGCTTTTCTTTTTCCTCCCTAGCCAACGTGTCTGACAAAGTGGGTGCCACCAAATGCAAAATAGCTCCCTTTGGTTGTTTCCCTGTATGTTTCTCAAGCTCATGGCCCTCTACCCACCTATCAGACAAACCTTTTAAAATTATTTCCTTACCTTGGCTCATAAATTTCATGGTAAGTTTGGCAAAGTCCCAAAGGATTTCTCCAAGTGTACGGAGCCAATGAGTACCCATAACCACATCATAACCTTCTAGGGGCAGTATATAAAAATCAGCTTGAGTGACATAGCTTCCAAGCTTAATGGTGACTCCAAAACACCTTCCCTTACTAGTAAGCCTTTCCCCAGATGCCACCATAACACGAATCTTCTTTTCTTGGGCTGGCTGCAAAACCAATTTCTGTGCAAGGGACTCACTAATAAAGTTATGGGAGCTACCTGAATCCAAGAGAACCATGGCTGGTACTGATCCGATTTTTTTTGACACCTTCATTGTCTCTGGCGCATGGTCACCACTAATGGCATGCAGTGAGATGCCTGGAGTTTCTTGTTCTTCCTCTAGCTCTAATTCCATGGAAACATCTCCATCCTCTTTTGTTGTGCAAGCTTCAATCAAAAAGAGCTTTTTACACCGATGGCCAGGTGCAAACTTCTCATTACAATTGTAACAAAGACCCCTGTCGCGCCGCTCCTTAAGTTCGGCTGGTGACAATCGTCGGACTGGCATAAGGGACCGATAACCACCCTCCTCCTTGCTAGTAATAGGATTGGTTCTTGCCACAGTTTGAGAAGTTACTGGTGGACGCCGCAAAGAATTGTTTCGAGCTTCAAACAAGCGTGCCAACCCAATGGCTGTAGTTAAATCCAAAGGTCGTCCCGCCAAAACATCCACCTTAATGCTTTCCTTTAGTCCGCTCACAAAACAACTTACTTGGCGTGGAGGTGGAAGGTATCCAACCTTGGCCAAGAGTTGCTCAAACCGAGATTGGTACTCTTTTACTGTGTTGGTTTGCTGCAGTTTAGTGAGTTCGCCAAAATGGTCATAAAATTGCGTAGGCCCATAGCGAGCCAACAACCCTGTTTTGAACGTGGCCCAGGTGGTTGTGTCTGTCTCTTGCTGCAAGAGCAGATACCACAGTTGAGCCTCCCCTTCAAGATGGAATGAAGCAAGAGCTACTTGGTCCTCCGCTGGCGTTTCATGAAAGCGAAAGAATTGTTCAACCCTACATATCCAACTTGTTGGGTCTTCACTCCCGTTGAACTTTGGAAAATCCAATTTCACTAAACGAGGAGCATATGACTGGTTGCTACCCCCAACATGAGATCCCCCATGTTGCCATCTTCCCTCAGGACGTTTTCCCAAAGCGACATATGACCCTTCACCCTCCTCACGTCGAGAAGAGAGCTCTGAAATCTTCGCATAAATATCAGCCATCTTTTCGATCAACTGTTGTTGTCCGCTCACCAAGGAGCTGGCATTTTGTTCCAATTGCTCCACTCTTTGGTCCATCCCCAAGCTCTGATACCACTTTGGTACGTATATCTCTTTATCGTTACCTATGATGACTTATTAGTGGAATTTAAATAGGAAATAATGGATAATTTCTGGATTGATTTGAGGTAATCCGGCCACCTTAAAAGATAAGTTTGAATGATAAATTTTCTGATGACTTTTATTCCAATAGCTGCTGAATTTATACAAGTAGATGGTAACGTTCCAAAGCATAAAATCAGGACCACTAACACAATCATGATCCTCTTAAACTCCAACTCCTAAAAAATAGAACTAAATAACAACAGACTCCAACTCCTAAAAGCTAGAACAAAATAATACTCAATGTTAAAAAAACTACAACTGACATAACATTCAAATACCAGCTATCTTAGCACAAATCAAGGAAACACCACAGCTACCAATCTTCAAAGATCCCTCTTGCCCTGCAACAACTTGTGCGCAACAACTTGTGCACGTAACAATATTATTATTTATTCCATAGAATATGTCACCCAATTTTGGAAAACATTTTTATTATGTAAATAATTTCATTATTGATATTGTTTTGACTATGTTGATGACTTTCTATCCCTTCCATGTGATTTGTAAATGGATTTGATCCCTCTTACACTTAATATAAAAGAAAAGTCTAGAGAGGAGAGACAAAAAAATTCACCGAATGCCTTTTACCATTTGTATTGTCGTGGAACACCCAAATGAACTAAGTGGTAAAAAGACTGAAACTTTATGTGCTTTTTTCCGTGTCTATAACAAAGCTATAACATAAAAGAAATTATCATTTTAAATATGAGTGGAAATTTTTTAGATTGTTGTGATTAAACATGGTTAAATCCTACAATTCTCCTTTAAACTCCTCTCCGCTGCAAAGTCAAATACTCACGCACTTATAGAACAAACTTCACACAAAATTAGTCTCCCACAACCTCATAGTATGGGCTTTCAGACACACACACACACACAAAAGATCATTTTAGTATCATTAAAATGATACTAAAAAAAAAAAGTCAAAAACGAACGTTGGTTTTATGTGGTTTTTTTTTGGTTGAAGAGGGATAAACAAACCAATAGATTTAAATGTTGCAAAACCGGTGGCAAATCAAGGTGTCGTGGTGTAGTTGGTTATCACGTCAGTCTAACACACTGAAGGTCTCCGGTTCGAGTCCGGGCGACGCCAAGCTATTCTCATTTTATATCCGATTTCTATTTTTGTGCCATTCCCAGCCTTTGTATTGGACCCATTTTGAAGAAGAGTAAAAGTGAATGGGCTCTTCTTCTTAAGCATAGACCAACAGTTTCACCCATTCCAAGCTTTGTATATTTGGACTCCTTTTGAAAAGTAAAGGTGAATGGATTCTTCTTCTAAAGCAGTTCAACAGGCCCACCAATGGTATTAGATGCTAAGAGGGTTTTTTGCCAAAACTCTAACTCAAAACTCAGTTTTCATCAACCAATTCTCAAAATTGGTGAGCCCTACCTCAAGAAAGTTTGTTTGGTTCAGTTTTTGTTTTCAATTTCTATAATCCAAAACTCAAAAAATTGAGTCAGAGTTACTGAAATCGAGAACAAGTTTTAGGAGTTTTCAAGTTATGGAAACTGAAATATTGTTTTCATCACCCAATTCTCAAAATTGGTGAGCCCCAACTCAAGAAAGGTTGTTTGGTTCTATTTTTGTTTTCAATTTCCATAACCCAAAACTCAAAAAATTGAGTTAGAGTTACTGAAATTGAGAACAAGTTTTAGGAGTTTTCAAGTTATGGAAACTGAGATATTGTGGCATTCTTGTAAATTTTTGCAATTGTGTGGGACCTGCAATCATAACTTGTCTCAATCGAGTCAGACCACAACACACTCTCCCAACGACTCTCACATCATTTTTTTCCTTTTCATTACTATAGTCTTTACTCCACAGACCAAAACCACACCCACCAAATTTACATTTCATTTCTTTTTCACCTTCCTCCTCTTGGTCCTTTGAACATTTCTTCTTTTGCATTTGATGAGTGATGAGAATTGAGTTTAGAGGTTTGAGTAATGAGAATTAAATTTTGAGTTATCTTTAAACCAAACACAGCCTATGGCATCCTAAGGATGCCATGGTACTAGTACTGGATCAATCAAACACATTCTTGTATGCAAGTTAGGCCATACACCCTGCTCCTGGAATAGTATCAAAATGGTGCATAGTAACACAACAATGTAGCTCTTACTTTGGTGCACCACTCACCATGCTCCCCCCTAGCTCAAATGGTTCAAATTCTAATGTTCATTAGTTTTTCTCATCCCCCCTCCCTCTCTCTCTTGAAAAGTTTTCATCCACGCAACGTGATTCAATACTATTAATCATCAATTACGTGTTGCTTTCCACCGTGGAAACTAGAAATATAATAGAACTAGCGTAAACGAAGAGGGCAAACAAACATGCGTAGTGCCCTATGCTTCCGGAAGGTTTCGACTCAGACAGAGTTTATGAATACATAGCTTGCTTTTAAAAAAATAAATAATAAAAAAATAACATTTACATTTGGGTTGTTTAAGATTCCTTACACGCAAAGAGGAAAGAGGAAAATGAATGATAGTAAGAACTGCAAGAAAAGGTCAAACATGTTCTGTCATATAAAATAAGTCACATTCATGTGCAGCTCCCTTGAATCATTTGGAGTGGTGGGATTTTTTGTCCCATAAGAATAGAAGAAAGGGTCTAATAAAAGGGTGGGTTAAGGCTCTGGTCCACTGCATCAGTGTATTGGACCCGATACTAAGCCTAATTCCCAATAAAATACACAAACAACAGTGCTGATAGTCATAATTCTTTCTTCAAAAGTTGAGTTTGTTTCATGGAAACTCTCTTATCTTATTCCCATTTGTTTAAAGATATTTCTTTTCTGAACTATTTCTGGACAAATTCATGTAAATCACATGAAAATTTTACAAAAATCAGCCAATTTTAATTATAAATATTTCCAGGGAAAAACCTTCTCCAATAAAACAAATAAATCCTTAGACACAAGTGAGGATTTTTGGAGAGAGAGAGAGAGAGAAATAAAACATATTGACAAAAGAACAAATATAAAATACAAAACCCAATTGTTTGTGTATAATAATAGAAAGACTTCCTGTACTAGGTAACACTACTTTCTTCATGTCCAAAGAAATCTATGTATATTCATGTACATGAGTGAAAACATCCCGATGAAAAAAAGAACTAAAAAATAATAGTTGGAGGAAGAAAAAGAACCAGAATATGACAAGGTATGGAAACTTAAGATAGGTGGCAAAAGTCCATTAGTTATCACAGTGCCATTTCGAGGTAGGCACGCAGCTAAGATAATGGCACCAGCTGCAGTGATCGTTTCCATTCTCTCCCCTAAACAGCATCACCAATCCCACAGTATATCTGCAATTTTCAAAGATAGTGTGAATTAGTTTTCTAATAGAATTGCATCATGTGTGTTGTTTTTTTACCATAAAACTCCTAATTCAAACAATCCAAGAGGGGTAAAAGAAAAAAAAAGGTAAAAGACTCATATATGACTTAGATTTCACTCCATTAAGACAAGTCAATATACATGTGGCTAAGGATGCTGGAGAGGCCTAGGGGGATTTTGTAGAAATAACATACTCTCGTGTTCTGAAGAACATTTGAGTACATTGTCTTTCAGGACACCATCCAAGTGTTGGGTATAATCATTCCTAGGAGCCCAAGAATGACTACTTGTTTTCCAATAGACCCTTAATTTTTTAAGGTCAAATATTTTCCCCATTCCTTAAAGGTTATTTCATCCAAATTACTATACCCCAATGAAGACCTAGGAAACACAACAGAAAGCAAAATGGACAAATCCCATGCCCTGTTAATCCCATATGCTAAATTAGAAACTGGTGTGATAAACTTACCCAGCAATCAGTAACACCACGGAAACTACCCAGAGAACATATTGGTAAGACTTGTACTTAGAATGGACACGAGATCCAGCTGGAAGATACTGGCTTTCCATCCACCCAATCTGAGGTCGAATTAGCAAAACAAAGCCAAGGAGAAGTCCTGTCAAGAATCCTCCAATATGGGCAAAGTTATCAACATGAGGAAGAATTCCAACCGCCAAGTTAATGACAACAATAACTATAAGGGTGAACAGTGCTGCAGCCTACAGGAGAAAAAAGAAGAGGCAAAAGTTAGAAATCGAAAAAAAAATTCCATAAAGAATAGGACACGCGATATAAAATGAAAAAGAATCATTCAAACAGTAAAGCCTCTCCAACTACTGAATTCATTTTTAAATTCTTTCCCCAAAATTTTCTATCAGTCCACAGTCTCTGCCCAGGTCTCATTGACTCACTATCACGAATAAGGAGGCTATTCATCCCAACTACTATTGAAAAATATTGTATAAACATCATAATCTTTGCACTTGCAAATATTATTGTTCAGTGGTGTAAGCCTCATTATTAGATGTAACTATGAAAGACATGAGGCAATCAATCCTAATGCTAGGTATGGACCGATAATAATAACAACAGTGACAACAAGAACAACCAAGAGCTAGCAACAAACCTTATTGCTATAAATGGTCCAATTGGTTAAAAGCTCTGATAACATTGCACCAAGAAGGCCAAACAAAGCACCAGAGGCACCAACAGAGATACTTTTTTGAATGAAGAGGCAAGATAATATGCTCCCACCAAATCCTGATAACAGATAGAGTAACCCAACTCGCACTGCAAGAAAATAGCCAAAATTTATGTTAGAATGCTTGAAAATCAGAACAGAATTTAAAAACCAATAAAGTGTGTAAACAAGAGCTTCATAAAGGGGTGAACTAAGGTTCATGGTCTGTAGATGACTGCATATGATAATAATCCATGGGAATACAATTTTTTTTTATGTTTTTTACAGCATTTGGATGCACAGAATTTATATTGTCATTGATAAAAGATACTCATACAGAAAAGGAAGATCCAAGCGTAAATATATTAATCTTTTGATATCCTACTGATGACCAATACAAATAGATGAATGATTTCAGCTTTACAGTGAACACAATGACAGCTTTTATAACCACATAAAAACATTTGGATAATCCAAACTCTTTAATCTTGAAAGAAGCCCATTTTAATTAACCTAATAATGAATTTATAGATTAACCTCTTTTTCAAAATTGCACTGGTTTGAAGTAGGTAAACATTTAAATTCAAGCCACAGTGGAAAGCATGGCATACCAAAACCAAATTGCTGTTCTAGGCGGATCCCAATGAAGACCAAGCTCAACATGTTTGCAAGCAGGTGAATAACACCGGCATGCAACCAGATACAACTGACAAGTCTCCATCCTTGATGTTGGTACACTACCTTTTGCCAGTCCAAAGCTCCTAATTTTTCCAATCTGCACAGTTGGAGTATAATACAAATTAAGATATCACCATAACTACACTTTTATTTATATGTAATCACCAAATTGAGAAAGGAATGAAATGAATTGTACTTCCAAGCTCAAGCAATTCAAATCCAACCAATAACAGCATACTGCATAAATGTGTATTAATATGATCATGACGTATGGCTCCAAATAACAGCATGAATTTACTTGATTTGCCAAGAGAAAAACAGTAATGATAATTATAAGTATAAATGATGCAACTAAGACTTACTTAAAAGAAGTGTTCCCACATCTATGTCTTGCTTTTAATTAATCTATACTATTATTAAAAGAGTAGCGTGTGTTAACCTCATTATTTGATTTGTCAAAAATGTCCTTACTAAGAAATTAAAACCAAAAAGGAAAAAATTTAAAGAACAAGTTAAAATTGTCAAGGTAAAAGTATAAATAAAAATCCTTAAATTAGGTAAAGTGGGGGAAAAAATTGGGATAGTGGAGAGGTTATACTTTTAAAATTTAACCATCTACAACTACAAATATAATGGAACATGAGTTAACAACAGTTAAGATAATTAGACAAAATAGAATTTTACCTTAATAAAAATAATTTTTTTTTTAAAAGAAAAGACTTTTGAACATGCGGGAGCATTTGTGACGAGGGGTTTCTTTTCTTTTCTTTTTCCCCCCCCTCAAAGTATCTAATAAAGACTTGTTTCCCACCACATCTTTTAGCATAAATTAGACCAGACAATAACTGATTCCTGCTAGAACCCACTTTTGTATTATGAATCTTATCACAGTGAACGATGACTCATTTTATCCAAAAAGGTAGTCCACAAGAACAGGAAACCAAAAAGACTAGCAGATGATCAAATAAATGGATGACAAATCATTAAAGACTACAGACGAAACTAGAAAGATAACAAAGTATCCACAGTTAATGACTCATTTAATTTTAGGATGGGATGCCACATCCATTAATTAAACCAACTCAAATCTGCTGAAGATAACAATTTTGACCCACAAACCATGTTGAAAAAATGACGAACAAGGATCACTTTCATGTATCTGAAAACCTAAAGTTCCAGTCTCTTCCCAAATTAACTTAGATAATACGGAAGAACCAATTAAAGTTACAAAAGCAAACCAGGAAAAAGAAAAATTAGTGCTAACAAATCCAGAAATCTCTCATGCTTCACCAAAAGATCACTCCCTCTAATTGCCACAAGCAAAAAAGCATATACTAGACTTTCATTAATCATTAGAGGAATATTCTGGATTCCAAGAAAAAAATTGAGGAATTTTCTAGTGTTTGAACAGTGATACAGATAGCTAAATTGTTCAATTCTCTTTGATGAAATCACAGATAACTCATCCATCATGTTGATACACAGTGGCTTATATTATCCTATAATCCAAGCTAACCATGATTTGGGGCTGTCAAAGAGCTAAGAATAAATTGGCCCAACACAAACTAGCTGATCCATCAATAGAATTTTCACCCCCTAACAGAATGGAAACAATCAGAAACCAACCTCCCTAATGCAAATAATTCTTCAGAAGCCCAATCACTAAAACCAGATCACAAGAGAGAAAGCAAACATTGAGAATTGGTAATGAATTCAAAATTCAACCATACAGATTAAATCTCATCCACCAAATTTATAATTCCACAGGTCTAACCTCAAGCAGAACGATTCACAATCCAAAAATAAACACAAACCAAATCAAAAACAAGAAATTTCTGCGTAAACAACTACTAACTCCCAAAAATTCCAAACTAATAACCGTCAAAGAAAACCACAATATCTCCACAAAAAAAAAAAAAAAAAAAACCCCACAAGCCCAACAATCCTAATCAAGAAAAAAGAACCCCAACCAAAAAATCAAATCCAACCCACTTCAAAAGGCAAACAAAAAAGCACAGAAAACAAATAAAAACCGAGACTTGGGGGACAAAGCAGAGAAAACTCACGTAGCAGAAGAGGGACCAAAGAGAGGGTTATCATGGAGAGGCTGGAAAGAAAGCCTGCCAAGAAACTTGGCCACGCAAGCCTCGTTCAAATTGGGATTGTCTTTGGGGCAGTTGTTGATGTACATGACCACAACGAAGACAGCAACATTGGCCACCACAAACATAGGAATCAACCATGAAGTCCATTCATTGTCCGAGGCTTCAACATCGAAATTTTCCCGGTTGTACCTTCTGTTTTTTGCTCCTCCTCGCTCAATATCAGAGCTAGCCATTCTTTTGTTTCAATCTCACAACAAATCTCTCTGAGTTTTTATTTTTTTTTATGTGGGTGTGTGAGTTAAATACAATAATACGGGAGTTCGAAAGTTTCAGTCTTTTCAGAGACACAGAGGTTGTTTATTTATATTATGGAGACAGAGAGAGAGAGAGAGAGAGACTGAGAAGTACTGGCTTGGAAGGGAGTCTAGGGACTAGCAAAGAAAAGAAGGACTTTGTTTGTGAATTAATTTCCTCTCAAAAATAGAAAAAAAGTTTTTCAGATTTAACCGTTGTTGTTTTGCACTGTGACTCTTTTTGCTCTCTCCGACTCTTTCTGTCTCTAATTCCGTGGGGCTTGCTTTCTTGGCTGTTTGATTGCGTTGCTCGTTTTTTATGTCTGTATGTATATTGGCGGTGACAGTCTGACAGAGATATATTAGTAGTAGTAGTGGGGTTTGATAGAGTTACCTGATTCCAAACATATGTTTGCTTTTGAAATTACTTATTTAGCCTTGAACTTGAGAAAAGAGTGTGTCATGAGGTTAAGACATCGATTAGTAAATTTTACTAATTGAATTAACTAGAATCTACAAATTAATTGTTGTGTTTGTTATGGCAAAGATAAGAAATGAAATTACTATTTCTCCTTGCCATAGTTATAAAATAATTTAGGGCTAGTATGTGAGAATAATGTTATAATATAAAAAAAAAATATAAAAAAAATAATGGAGATAAGAATCATGAGACCCATCCAATAAAATTGGTGAAAATTTTTCTAACAAATTTTTTTTTACACAATAAAATTGACTGAGAACTGATTAGTTGACAATGTCAAATTGTTTATTATAATGCATTCTTAATAAAGCGCAATTGATGTCAAATGTCTTATAATTAACACTGGCACTTCCTATAAACTAGTATTTCTAATGTGTTTAGGTTCAGTCTCCATCTCCCAACTATTGAATTATAAAAAAAATAAATAAATAAAGTACAATTGATCACATTGGAAGTCTAGTTAGGTTTGATCATATGCATATTCCAATGTCTAGTTGGGTTTAATCATTTTACATATTGAAAAGATATAAGTATTAAACGCATTTGAAGTTTAAACCCAAGCCCCCACCAGAATAAAAACAAGTCTAAAATTCTTTCACGTGCATAATAATTATCATTTGTCAAATTGTCATTTACAATTTTACGTTTTACTTTTGTCACTTTGTCTATAGAAAGGATGAGATAACAAGGGAGCTACATTCAAATTAAAGTAATGCATTGAATCAGAAACCAAAGATGAAAAAGAACGTTAACTCAGTATAAAAAAATAAAAAAATAAAATAAAAAAAAGAGGAAAAAGAACGTTAACTTTAACGATTCTTACAAATTTTATCTTTTGCATGCCCTTTATTTTGAAGGGCCTTCTGTTTCAAACTTACAATCAAACCCATGCACAAAATTACTATCAAAGTAATTTGCTTAACCAAAAAAACTAATGTTAAGTACGAAAGTTACCTTTTTGGTTGTACAATCCAAAATGACTTGGTTTTGGTTGCATACACCAATTTTAAATACAATATATTTTCAGATTTACTGAGGTGAAAGTGCTCTATTGCATTAATAAGTTGGAAGTGAGAATCCATTTAAAAGAAAATAGTGAAAAAGGGTAGGAACAACCGAACAAGTGAATTTTTTAGTTAAAATAATTTAGAAATTGGTAAATAGTCCATTTGGTTAGACATTTTAAGATATTAAAATAGCGTTTTTAAAACCCTAAATTTTATTTTGAAACTATAACTCCTTATGGCATTTTTACAAACATTTATTTTAAACTCAAAATACAGTTTTCTAATAGTTTATCCAAAATTGGCTTCTCTTTTTACATTTTTTTTTTCCTTCCCTCTTGTTGTGCACCAATAATGAGAAATGAACTAAAAGTCTAAAACAGTTAAACTGAAGAAATAATTTGTAAGTTATCCCTCTACATTAATGTTTTGATCTTTTGTCTAATTTCATTATGACGCGTCAATTCATTTCATTATTTAAATAGAAATATAGCTCAAATATGGTATCACATTGAGACAAACAAAAACGCTGATATTTTTGAAGTTTACAAGGATCACGTTTCACATGTTACAACAATCTTTTTCCCCAAAATATCGTACTTTTGATAGCTTTTGTGCTTTTTAATGTATTGCACGCTTTAACATAAAGTGGCCAGGAACTCATGCTAGCAATTGCCCACGCCCTTTTGGATATCCAATTCCAAGGGCATGCTTCTCCTCCTTCAAAATTCTATACGATAAATCTATTCAGCAAAAAAAAATTCTATACGATAAATCTATATGTAATGGTTGAATTGTGCTAAAAATGTGAATTATTAATTAATATTTATCTGTGTTAGAAAAAGTGTTAGATAAAATAAGAATTCAGCCTCTTTTTTTACATCATAAAGAATTCAACATTTTTTTAACCCTGCTGTTCGAATTCCTATGCCCTAAATCTCCAAGCATTTTATTTGAGAATTATCAATTGAACTACAAAGTAACAAAACTCTCGGCAACAATTCATTATCATTGTTAAACTTTAAACATGTAAATTAAAAATAAAAATACACATGAATTAGCCCCAAAATCATGATAATTCATTTATTCTATATCTTAGTTGTGTAACTCTTTTCACTCTAACTAAGACAATAACCCAACCAGTAAATAAAAACTTTTAGTTTCGATCATAAAGTGAAGTGAAATCTAGGCCTTGCTTTTATCTTTATATAAAACTAGTTTGTAACCTCATGCATATGCATAGATATACTTAAAAGATATGCATTAAGATGCATAATATAATTCTTACATATATAATTTAAATATTATTGATAGTCATTCTTATATATTTTTTTAATTCTTTAAAAAGTCTTGTAAGAATATTATTAAGTAGAAAATGTAAATTGTCCATTTTTTTTTTGTGTTCATTAATTCTAGACTTTTTTATTTTTATACGCAATAACTCACTTGGATAGATATTTATGATGTGGTTCCACATTTGACTTCAAAATTAAAGAACAAAACTCTCTAAAAATAAATAATTTAGGACACATGGCACAAAATTGAACTTAAATTGTAGAATCTAATTAGATTTTCTCTAAACTTTACCTATTAATATATATATATATATATATATAGATTTTTAAAACAAAATCCAAACTTCCTCAATTAAATCCGAAAGCTAAAAGCCCCTTAGAAACCCTGGTTAGTGTTTCTAAGGGTTTTCTCTAATCTCCTATTTAATGTGTTTCTTTCCTAAAATAATGCGTTTCTTTCCTTTTAAGAGTTTTTCTTAGGGCTTTAGAAACCCACCATAGTTGGCTTTACTCCAATTTAATGTGAAGAGAAGACACCTCTATCAACTGGTTTTAGCACCTTTAAAAAAAATGTAAAAGAAAAGGTTTAAACTTCCAAACAATAAATAATAATGTACCAAATCACGTGACAATCACAGCTTGCAATTCCCAACAGTCCAAAATGTTTTAACATTTCCATAGAAAACGACTACATTCCACAGTCAAGTTTCACAAGCAATTTCTTAATCTATTCCTTAATTCTTTGGTTAGAGAACAAAGTCAGTGTAACAACATTACAGCAACACGCAAATCCATATATCTCATGCCCTCAAAAAATAGTAAAGACTGCTATCAGCCTATCACATACATGATACATATAATATATATGGTCATGATCCAACTAACATTAATGCACATATTGAAATGGACCTAAGAAAAATAAAGACAAAATAGAGATTTCAAAGAGGGAGGGTATTATAGTCATTTGGTGAAAATACCAAGTGGGGTCATGGGTGATACAAAAATAAAGACCTTGGTTAACACTATCACAACACGTCTTCTCTAAGTTCTTTTTCTTTTTATCTTTTTTTGCTGTAAATAATAGGATAACACGTTTGGTCGTAGACGTAGACCCCGCTTTTGATGTGGCAGCTGGGAATGAAAGTAGGGAGCATGAAATAAAATGTGATGCCGAGTTTACGCGTATACGCGTGGACACACAGCAATTCAACACGCAATAATGCTAAACACAGAAAATTACATAATTTTCAGTATGTTTATATTTCTATCATTTACTATTTAATGCGTAACAAGTCGTAGTAAAAATTATGTAATTTTTATGATTTTAGCATTTTTTTTAAATACTAAGATTATAACAAAGTTTACAAATTTTATCACAATTAATCACGTAATGAATTTTGAGCGATGAAAAAAAAAAATTTATGAAGTTTATAACATATTTTATTTTTCTCCGACACACGATACCCGCTATGCTGGCAATGGTAACTGGTGTGATGAGTTGGCAATTTAGGTAGTTGGGTTAGAGCCAGTTGGCTCATTTTGCTTTGAAGGTACTCTGTGTCAATTTGCCATCTGGCGTATATGACTACAATGAAGTCTTGTCAGCCACCAATAAAATAATTTTTGACAGAGACGTGGACCATGTTTCGTAAGTTGCTAATGCAAGGCATATTAGGTTGTTGACGCCTGACGGAGTACCACGCTTTCAAAAAAAAAAAAAGGAAAAAACATAGGAAATCTATAAGATAGGATAGAGTCAAAGCTAGGAGTTTCTAATTTTTTGCCAATTTGTTTTTGTCTTAAGCGACATGAATTCGACTAGTGTAGGACCTTTAGGTCCCAATTCTTGGTGGTATCGTGTCTCTAGCATTATAATCCCACGTTCGATTTTGAATATTTTAAATACTTTTTAGCAAAGTTTTTTACTGCTTTATCCCAAGGTCAAAATAGTTCTAACTTCCCATCAAAAAAAAAAAAAAATAGTTCTAACTTCTCTACTTAGTAGTTTTTTTTTTCAACTTAGTAGTTGGTACTTAATAATGACAATCTATGGCTAAGGTTTTTTTTTTTTTTTTTTTTTTAGAGGAATTAGTTAGTTAAGTTAGCATTGAAATTCTAGTGTACTAACAGAGTAACAGGTTTAAGATCACAGACGGTAAACTAACAAAACGGCCTAAGTTTCTAATATATATACACACACGGTATCCTATGTTACTATAGGGGATGACCATTGAGTAATGGTTGCTCTAGAAATTTTTATCAAGGTGGTCATTAAAAAACTTAAATTAAATATAATTTAATAAAATAAAATTTGAATATATCGATATCACAAAAAGCTCAAATACATAAATTTTTAAAATTTTATTCTACGAGTTTTCATATTTTGAAATTGATGTATGATAGTTTCGTTATCAATTCTATCAACTGCATCATTTTCAATGTATATAACCAAACAATCATTAAACTACTGATATCCCATCCAATTACGAACATTTTGCCTAATAAGTAACAATATAAACAAAATACATCATCTTTTTTTATGATCTATTCCAACTAATTTTTGTATTCTTTAAACTAAGATGAGACATTTTCTCATAGCCTATAATCTTAAAGAAAATTATTAAAGTCAATATATATTTGCTTAGAATATTAATCTTGCAATACAAGTGATTTACTTATAAGAAATTTGTTCAAGGTGCAAAATAATAAAGGGTAAACTAGAAGTTCATTTAATATATTCAATTTAGGCATTCAACTGTTATATTAATCATATTCAATAAAGTATTCAGACATTACTTAATTTAGTGCATATGCGTATGTACTAAATATATCACATAAATCTAACAAATTCAGTTAAAGACTAAAATAAACACTAATAGACTAGCCATTTGAAAAGGTGTGTCCTTTGAGAACACAATTTAAAAATCACAATTAAACATTTGACTTGAGCTTTAGGGCTAAATTGTATTTGTTTGGGCAATTTTTTAGAAGTGTTACGTTCGCAACATTTTTACGACACTTTTACAACAAATCCTAGATGAGCAGTTTTTACTAGTTCTAATTTGAAACTATCACAGAAATCACTTTTTTTTCCATCAATAATAAGCAGTAACAACTTACTACTTAAGATTTATTTGTGAAAATGTTGTTAAAATTGCATTTTTTGAAATTCTTTGGTTCAACCATCAACAGACCAAAATTTTGTAGAGATCAAATTTTTATTTAGGCTGTTCAAGTTTTTTTCAGGGTGGTTAAGATTTTTTTTCTGGGGTGTTCAACAACCCATATTAATTTAAAATTCAAAATTTTTTAAGTATTATAAAATAAATAAAAATCAATTCAGGGTGGTCACAACATGTAGAGCCGCCAGTGCCTCAGAGAAGTTAAATGAGCCAAAGATGTTGGACCAAAATGATGGCCCGAGGTACTAGGCCCGGCTTACGTCCCATGGAAGATATCCATAACAGAAATGAGGGAAAAGGCCTAATGGGGCTGGATCCTTTATTCCTAAGAAGAGAAAATGAGACTTCTGTGCCGTAGAAAAGTCTAACCCGAGGATTCTAGACCGAAAAAATAGCTGAGGAAGAAGGAATTACCCAAAAGACAAACTGAGGAGCCAGGAAAAGTGGCATGCAATCCAAACAATAGTTACCTTCGTATTAATTAGATGTTCCTACTTAATGCATGTCTTATTTAATGCTGAATGACTGGTCTGAACAATGTTTGACACCCCAAAAGTCAAAAGTCCATTTTCATCATAAAATTAAGAAATGAGACACTCGATGAGACAATGATCTACTGACATCCAGCCTAGTAATCCATTGAGAGGGAGGATTATCAGAGGGTATAAATAACTTATTCCTCCACACTAAATGAAGATCGGAAAATTCGAAAGAGAAAATGTTTAAGCCTTAAGATTGTTTCTGCTTATATAAGTTTGCTTATAACCTCGGCAGAAGTGTATTCACATTCTTAAATCTAAAATTGTTCATTCTGATTCTTGATTATTCTTGTTTAGTCTTTTCGTTGTGGATTACCCTATTGTTTTACAAGTTTTTTTTTTGTTGAGAAACTATTGTTTTATAAGTTAATTGTGATGATTAGAACCCTAGAACGGCCATTCCTGTTCCAAGTGTTTTTGACCCCATGGTTACTTTCTCAAAGCATAATACAATGAAATTTTATATGCACAAATAATGCCACGTGCCAAAAAATTATTTGTACATATAAGATTCTTTATATCTCTTCCTTCAGGTTAGTTATTAGTACTACAAAAAAAAAAGTTAATCTATTAGTATTAGTCAACCGTTGCATCACTTTAAGTTCTACAACTGTTTCATCACTCCTTCGAATCCCGTTGCTACCTTTTAGCTTAATTCAACCAATTACTCTTTATTTACTTTATTTTTTTCGGTGATATTTTTTCTTCAATGGTTTATAATTTCTGTTTGGGATTAGAAATTGGTGGGAAGGCTAAGAACAAACCATCATCAATGATCCTTCCTACAAAATTCTGCAATGCACTAGCCTATAATTAACCTGCACAATACGCAAATACTTTTTTTATTATTACTCTTTAGATATATCATTGACAAGTAGCTTAATGGGATTGAAGAAATTATAATAATGAAAAAGAAAAAAGAAAGGAAAGAAAAAGTGTTCAATAAAAACGTAAATATTGTTTAAACTTTGCCTTTACAAAAATAAATAGTTAAATACCATCAACTTTCACTTAGTAGGGGAATAAAAAACTAATTTCAAATCTATTAATTTCGATTACTTATTGAACTTCCACGGTTCCATATAGGAATCCAAATGTCAAAGATTCTCCATTTTTGTTTAACATACAACACTTTTATAGTAAAAAAAAAATCAATTTATCACATTTTAACCCCACAATAATTATAAAAACCTAAAGTAACAAAATATAAAATTTGATAGAGGCAATAGATCCCAAAAGTAATACATATAAAATTTTACAATAAAAGCATTAAACTCTATTGACACCTCCTGATTTTTATAATGAAAACACCTAAGGTTTAAATTCTCATGCTCTCAATTATCAAAATATCAAAAATCCATATATAATTTTAGGGCCTTAGAAGAGCATATTTAATCCCTCGTATAATCCCACATTGCTTGAAACAAAGGCACCTAACATTTCTAGCCCCCTGCCAACATTCCTTACGATTTGTAACAACTATATAACTACCACAGGATTCTTATGATAATCCTTCTTGGTAAGCTGACTTGACTGAAACTACAAAACTATCACATTAGTTTTTTTTTTTTTGGTAAACAACTATCACATTAGTTAGAATGCCACAAATGTAGCCCTTCAAAGATGTAATAATGGTTTAGTAAGATATTTGTAGCACAACAATGATTTAAGCCATTTCTTTTTTCTTTCTAAATATAGCATTCAGAAACTTAATTTGGGGGCCTTTGAAGCTATGAAACTACTTTATTGAATTAAACTATAAAGTGAGCTAGCTTTAGAACAAACAATCATCTATAGAAATTTATTTCGAAACTCCTTTAAATATGTTAAATTTTTGGCTAATGAGTAAACAAAATATAATATAATTTTACCTGATGATAAAATACTCCCTTACACTTGGGAATGTGATTTCACTCTAGAGGTTTTAGTGTTATAAAACCTATAACTACCAGTGCCACTATTCCTTTGCAATTTTTCCATTTTTGACTTTCCTTGATTTCTTTTATACTTTTCTGTGGCAATTTTCCACTTTATTTAATAATCAAAGACTCAAAATTTGTGACCTTGGAATAAAATTATATAACAAATTGGTCTACAAAAAAAAAAGTAGCAACGTCATATTAAGTTTAAAACTACCTTGTTTTTTAGCAGGAATACTGATGTGAACGTACAGGAAGCAATAAAAAATTCTCTTGGTGTCCCGGCAATCCAACACTATGAGAAATATTTGGGTTTACCTTCCTTTGTTGGCAGAAATAAGAGGGCTTGTTTTACACAAATCAAGGAACGGATTTGGGCCAAAATGCAAGGTTGGAAGGAGAAGTTGCTCTCACAAGCTGGGAAGGAGATCATGATAAAGGCCGTTATTCAATCTATTCCCACTTATTCTATGAGTGTTTTCAAGCTACCAATGGGGTTGTGTAAGGATATCGAAACTATGATTCGCAAGTTTTGGTGGGGCCAAGGTGAAAATAAGAAGATTCACTGGATAAAGTGGAGTAATTTGTGTGATCCAAAATCCGTGGGAGGTATGGGCTTCCGAGACATTCAAAGATTTAATAATGCAATGCTGGCTAAGCAAGTTTGGCGTTTTTTTCACCAAAGAAACACTCTATTATTCCGAGTTTTTAGTGCCAAATATTTTCCCAATGGTAATATCCTAGATGCTCCTGTTCATCCCAAAGGCTCTTATGCTTGGAAAAGTATTTTGCAGGCCCGAGAAGTCATCCAAAATGGGGCTGTATGGCGTGTGGGTAATGGCCAACTGATTGATATTTGGAACCACAGGTGGTTGTCTCAAACTACTCCTGGGTTGGTAGTGTCTCCTAAACCGGATGCCAATCTTGAGAAGGTTGGTGATTTGCTTCTACATAACCCCAGGCAATGGAATCAGGATCTCATTGATAACGTGTTTTATCCATGGGAAGCAGATGTCATTAAAGGAATTTATGTTAGTGATGACACCAATGAAGATTACCTTACCTGGCCCCTAACTCCTAGCGGTGGCTATTCTGTTAAAAGTGCATACCAGATGCTATCAAGTGTCACTTCGGCACCCAAGGCTGGTTCATCCTCTTCAGAGGGGTTCAAGGGCGTGTGGAAAGGGATTTGGCGAATCCGTGCCCCGAACCGTGTTCGTCATTTCATGTGGAGGGCCGTAAAGGAGTCGCTACCAACGAAGATGAATTTGCATCGGAGACATGTAGTGGGGGATGACCGTTGCCCTCTCTGTGATGAAACTCAGGAATCTATCCTTCACAGTCTGTGGTACTGTGAGCAAGCACAAGTGGTGTGGCGGTCAGTGAGGAGTTTTGCATCACTATATGAGAAACATCACCGCACCTTCATGGACCTGTTTGATTGTGTGTTGCTGCAGAACTCAAGCTTCCATGTTGCTTGGTTTGCAACCATTGCGTGGTGTCTTTGGCAACGCCGAAATCGTGTACGGGAGAACCAGCCTACGTGGTCACTGTTGGAGATTGGCCAGCGAGCTCATAACCTGGCGAATGAGTTCTTTGAAGTGGAGAAACAAGCTTTGACTCCAGTTCTTAATCACCCCCCAGTTAGGTGGACCCCACCTCCGGAAACTGTGTACAAAGTAAATTATGACGCAGCTGTGTTTGATCATTTGAATTTAGTCGGGTTGGGTGTGGCTGTCCGAGACTCAGGAGGCAACATCATAGCAGCTTTAAGTCAGAAGATCAAGCAACCCCAATCGATTGAATTGGCAGAAGCATTGGCAGCTAGGCGTGCGGTTATTCTTGCAGCAGAAATGTGTGTCTTCAAGGTCATAGTTGAAGGGGATTGTATGCGAGTTGTACAAGCTTTAAACGAACAGGGAAGATGTCTCACCATGTACGGTCATGTGGTTGAGGAGACTCGTCGACTGGGTTCTTGTTTGGAGTTTTGTAGTTTTCATCATGTCAAGAGGGAAGGAAATAAGTTAGCACATTCCCTTGCCCGTAGAGCAGTTTTATCTGCAGATATGGATGTTTGGGTGGAAGAACTACCCGAGGACCTGGATGCTGTATTCCAGGGTGACTTAGCGTTGTAATTTGTCTTACATTTCTTTTGATTTATAAAGCTTCCCTTATCTTTTTCTCAAAAAAAAAAAAGTTTAAGTTGTTTAATATATATTGCCAAGAGCAATGCATTATAATTCAAATAGTTGGCACCTTCTTATATGTTCATAACATTCAAAGTTCCCTAAAATACTATTCTTTCAATCCCTAAAATTATCTACATTTCCTTTTTTCAAGTTCTCCCTAAATAAATTAACTTTTTTTTTTTTTTGAGAAGATAAAAGTCCATTGTAATCCGATGTCGAAAATAATGTGAATTTTTCCTCATCAAATTTTTTTTTTTTGAGAAACTCCTCATCAATTCTGTGGGGGTAAAAGCCCAACATTATGTATTGGGCCTAGGACCCTATTTGAAGATTACGGTGTGTCCAAAGAGAAGAAAATGATTGAGAAGGATTCCATGTAGGAGAGATATCCCTGTAAATGATCGAGGAGTATAGTCCGAGGAGAGCATCAGTAGTCCGAGGAGTTTATTCTCCTCGAATGTAAAGAGTCTCGATCAAGCAAATACCTGGGAGGTTCGAGTGATCTTCCTAATGATTCCAATGATAAGGATAAGCTTCGGGCATGTATGGAGATGATAAGAACGGAGAAATATCTAAAAGAAAAAGCTGCTACCACCGTGTTTAATGCACTGCAGCAACTTTTCTGGCCGCATTTATGTGGAGAAGACCCCTGAACAGTGCAACCTCAGCTACCACCACTCATGGAGAACTAAAAGAAGATACCTGATGTGACATGTACTCAAGTGAATGCTTAGATGAAGAACAAGTGTACGATGAAGATAGTGGGGAAGCATGCTATATAAATGGAAGAGACCTCTGATGAAGGAGAGGGGAAGAAAAGAGAAGAAGAAGGAGAGAACGATTTTACTGTAGCTCTAAGAACTGTATTCACATTTCAATCAATAATATACCTCTTCGGACATCAGTTTGTTTAGCTTTCAAGTGTGTTTTTACATTGGTTTATCCCTTAATATCACAGTTAACTGTTGTCAAATTCACAACTAGCCCAGCTCTTTCACCCACTCTCTACAAATTCATTGTTTTGGATTCATTGGGCTCATAATCCAAACCTTTTGGGCTTGGGCTACAAATCTTGACCCTACAAATTCTAATATAAGTAATTGATGGAGATTGTAGAAGTTGTTGAAGCCATGTGAGCTGTGATAGTCTACTCCACTTTTCATCTAAGTAAAATAGAGGGGAAAAACCAAAATTCTTCCGAGTAAAAAAAAAATTGTAATGGTGAACAAAGACTAATTTAGTACATAGAGACCTATTCCAACTACCACATTCCATAACTTTTGAGAATCTTTAAATAAGAAAATTGTTGAATTATTTTTTTTAATAGAGGAAATGATAGTAAATTTTATTAATTTAATAATATATTATACAATGAGAAAGAGAAAAGAAGAGCTCTCATCTTTCTCTTTTGTAGCACTAGCAAGAGCTAGAGCAACATAAATACATTATAAAAAAATAAATCTCATGAAAAAAAAAGGTAAACTCAGGCAAAATAAATGTTGATGTTATTATATTATAGTGTTGATGTAATTTTATTTAGTGGTTGTCCCCATTCATAGTTCATAGTTCATACCCTTTTTTTTCTATATATCTGTTTAAATTAAATGCAAATTTCTCTTTAAAAAAAATTAAATGTGAAAAAAATCAATATTGTTGAAGTTTATGGTGTTCGAAAAATTAGGTTAGGAACAGTCATAGTTATAGTTTAAGCAAAACCTTTTCCCTAAAAAAAAACATATATTAACCAAAGAGTATTATATATAAAAAAAAAATAAAAAATAAAAAATTCTTCTCCACCTCCTCATAACTGATCAACTCAAACGCAAAAAATTCTCAAAAAAAAAAAAAAAAGAAGAAGTAAGGACTCTAAGGAGGCCAAAACCTTGCCACACGGCCACCATAATTTTTCCCAAACCCAAAAGCAACCATAGATCCCATTCCATTAACCCATGGGCTAAAATGCCAAAGCCACCTTCGCGTTGGCCTCAATGTGTGGAATTATAGTCCCATGAAATTATGTAATTTATCCAAATCTTCCAATAAGGGTAGCCACTTATTGCAAAAATAAAATAGCCACATTTTTCCCTCGTAGAATCAAGAAAATAGTCACTTGACACACCATATTTTTTAAGACCAAACTTTTTTTGTATTGATGTGCTTTGTGTTATTAATATCAAAATCCTTTTATCTTAGTTTAAGCACTTGATTTTTTTTTTTTTTTAAAGAAAAAAATTCCTTAGTTTACACACTTGGCTGGTTACCACGAGCTTTATAGTTCAACTAACACTTTCTAGTTATGATGTCATTCAATACTTTGTGAATAAACACTGAACCGTAAAAGAAGTGGTATAATGGTTTACTGGTTCAACCAATAGGTCATTGGTTTAATTGTTGAAAGAATACATTAAAAAAAAGATAAAATATATGAGATCTGAAAGTATACCAAAGATAGAAATTAATGTTCATGGATGATAAGAGATTTGTGGTTCAATCCCCACCTACACCGAAAACCGATCGGTGTCTTGCTCTGATGATAAAGAGCTATTATCAAGAGCAGACGTCATAGATTGAAACTCTTTTTTTTTTTTAAGTTTCTCAAAAAAGAAAAAAAAAATGTTCAGAATATTTACTCATATCATTTAATGTTTTTCTTTTTTGTATTAATTTTCCACCTCCAACATATTATATAATTTTTTAAACAAGTCATATGACTCATTAAATATTTAATGTGAATATAAGTGTACTTAATCTATATCAATGGTCATTTTCTTCCGTATTAATTTGGAGGTAAACTTTTTTCAATTAATAATACAAAGTAAATTCTTTAAATTAAACAATAATAGTGTATGCCAACATTACGTTTTTCAATGACTTTTTTTTCCTAAACTAATTGTTGTCATTAATGCATAATAGAAATATAGAATCGGTGGTAAATTCAAGTAAAAACAATATTATTTTAATCACAACATATTGAGCTAATAATTATTATAAAAAAAAGTTGGGAAAAAATATTATATCCACAACATTATTCTTCCTAAAAAACATCCGTAACTTATGAGGAATATAAACCGGACTAGGTCAAAGATATGGTTATTGTCAATGTTTGAATTTGTTGGTAGAAACTAGAAAACATGCCAAGTTATGCGAATTGTTATGTGTTTGTGGAATGCATGGTATGATTAACTTAAATCTCTCTTAAGAACAAAAAAAGAAAAAAGAAAAAGGATATTAGTATATGAACATTTTAAAAACTTGCACAATTTGTTATGAGAAATCAAGACCTAACATGCAAATAAAGAAAAGATAAAAATAACTAGCAGCAACCACTCTATCAAACGTCCCTCAATACTCCTAATACTAACAATTATTTATTTAGAAGACTTATACACCATTTATCTTTTATGTTTAAACCTTCAACTTCCTAGAAGTGAATGATGCTCTACTTGGAGACTTGATTGGCTCCGAAACTAGGAGGACATCAGAATGTGAGGTTCTACCTGGAGGCTTGACTGGCTCCGAAACGGGCAGTATATCAGTATGTGATGTTCCACCTGGAGGCTTCACTGGCTCCGAAACTGGGAGGACATCAGAATGTGAGGTTTCACCTAGAGGCTTGACTGGCTCTGAAATGGGCAATATATCAGTATGTGATGCTTCACCTAGACGCTTGACTGGCTCTAAAATGAGCAGTATATCAGTATGTGATGCTTCACCTGGAGGCTTCACTGGCTCCGAAACAGGGAGGATATTAGAATGTGATGATGGTTGCTCAATTGAAGCATGACTCAAAAACATGAGTGGGGACAAAAAGAGAAGGGAAGCAAAGGCAAAGAAAGAAATTGGGACGTGGGAAAAGGAAGCCATAGTTGTATTAGCTATTTGTTTGTGTAGTGCACTTGAGAGGGTGATGAGAATTTACAGGAAGAACTAAGAAGCCCCTTGTTCGTAGACGTGTATAGTTTACTGCTCCATTCATTTTGACCTTTTGTGCTAATTAAAATGATTTGCATTAATGGAGAATTTGAATTTGAATGTAGCATTTCCTAATTAGAAGCAGGAAATTTAAATAATTGAAGAATTAAAATATTAATGGATGAATGGATGTACTGATTTTTATAATGGATGTTCTTATTTCTAGAATTAAAATAATTGATGTACATGGCATCCAAAAAAATGTCATCGTGCATTTATTATTTGCCCGAAACAACATCGTATTGATTTTTATACAGATAATGAATTTGAGGCGGACATTTGCTGTGAAGAATGAAAATTAGGGGGCTAGGAAATCAGAAGATACGGTTATAAACCAAAAATATAAAAAGCTGATTACATTTGATTTGATAGCCTTTTTTTGTCATGTTTATCATCAGGCATTAGATGTACTAATTAATATTAATTACTTGCTCTATATACGCTCAAAACATAGTGACGAAAAGGAAAAAACGGATTTTTAACATTATTTCCTAATTGTAATACGTATTATATTAATATCATTATATTTTGTGTCATGTTTATGACAAATTTTGGTAATAAATTAATTTATTTCCCTTTATTTACTTCAAAACCAGGTCATTTTTTAGATCCCCAAGGTCAACAGTCAACACTATAAAGTATAGCCTGTTAACGGGTGCTGCACATCACCCGTTAAGTCTGCATGATTTTACTAAATTAGCTTGAGAAATCAAGAAAAACAACAACACATTAATGATGCGTGTCAGGCGGCATAAAAAACAACAAATATTGCATGCTTTTACTTAAATACCATTTCAACCATTTTTACCGTCTCCTTTTTATCTCTCCCCCATCCTTTGGTTTCTTAATTCATCCTTATCTTTTGCATTTTTCCCCTTTCCTACACAGCTGTGTCAGGCGCAACATGAAGGTAACGTCAACCATTTGTTATTTATTTATTAATTATTATTATTATTATGCTTTAGCCTCCAAAAAAATAACTTTTTAAAAAATAAATAAGACTCCTAAATTCAAATATTCATGAGATGGAACATTTAAAGAAAAAATTTATCTAAGAAAAATAAGAATACATAGATAAAATTAGTGGCATAGTAAAAAAAAAAATTCAAAATAAACTTATATATTTAATCTCTTATAAACATGCATGGCTCTAGTTAGATTGGGTCTACTAGCTATACTTATATATGTTCAATTTCTTGCAAGCACTCTCTTTTCAATATATATTATTAAAATTCACATAATATGCCTAAATATATTCCAAATTTCTAGATTCATCAAAACCAATTCTCAAAAATAAATCAAACTTAAAATTAAAATAAGGGTAACAAAATAAACTTAAAAATATGGTGGGTTGCTTTGAGACAGACGAATTGAAAAAATTATCAATTCAAACTTGACACAACTTTAGACTTTAGATTACATCCTTCCTATATATTTCTTTTACTTTGTCTTTTAATTGTAACTAGGAAAAAGAATCTTGCATTTTCTCTTATTTATGTTCATTTGTTTAACAAATAAACCAAAATTAAGCCAAATTTAAGCTTGACTATTAAACGAGCTAAGCTCAAACATAATAATATATCTGTGAATAAGCTCGTGAACATGATAAAAGTTTTATAGTTTATTATAATTAATAATTTCATTCGTAGTAAAATTCATTGATTTGTGAAGGGGTAAAAATAGGTAGTCAATGGTTTTACTATATATGAGAAAGGCTAAAGTGTAAAATACCCCCCTAAAATTTGGGGTCTTGTAATTTTTCTCCCTAAAGTAGGGCTACTTTAGTAAGACGACTAAGATCGTGCATTTTCAGAATTGTAAGTAGGATCAGTAAAATCTAACTGATCCTACATTCATGAAGGATCCTACTAAAAACCCAAATTTGCTTTAGGTTGGTTTAAAAAAACAAAAACCCAATCAACCTAATGGATAGAAATAATCCAATGGGCCTTAAACAATGTTGAAATGTTGAAAATACCTCTATGTAAACTAAAAATATCAAAAACAAATTTCACTTTAAATTACAAACTTATTCTGTATAGTCTTAGTTATGTGGGATCAAAAAATGATTATCTTCCTAAGTATTTATTTATTATATGTTTATGTTGTTAGAAATTAGATAATTGTATTCTTTTGAGCTTAGCTATCGTGTGTCACTATAAAATAAGCATTTAAATTTACTAATTTGTTTTGTTAGGATAGATGCATCAATTGATGGAATAGGAATTAAATCTTTTTTATGCAATATTTTTTTATTATAAGTGAATTCATAATTTATATGATTATTTAACAAGAAAAGTCATTACTAGTGTGTTTTTTGTTTTTTTTGTTTTTCTAAAAAATGTATGATCTTACTAGCCACAATTCCACCAACCTCCCATAATCCTATTTAGGATTCCGATTTTGACAACATTTCCTAGCATGTCCATGACATTTGGGGTTTAAATCCTCTCTCAACCCAATCAATTACATTTTTGCCCCTCTTTTTGTAACGTTGAACATGGACATCTTAGGTAACCGTTGGCATTTGACTCTGTTTCAACCAACTTAATAATATTTTCTTATTTTTTGGTTCACGTTGTTCATAACTTTTTTATTTTCGTGTTTTTTTATTTTCCTTTTCTTCTTCTTTTTTTCGCCCCACCTTTTGTCTTTTTCATCTTTTATTTTTATGTTTCTTCAATTCAGTGTTCGTTCACTTCATTGTTTTGGGTCTTTTTTTTTTTTTTTTTTTTTTTTTTGTGTGTGTGCTTATCTCACAACTAAAAACCTATAAATAATAATTTAAATTTAATATTAGGAATATAATCAAAATTATTCATAATCTAAAATTAAGAAACTAATACAAATCATAAATTAAGATATATAATCTAAATATATATATATATTTTTTTTTGAGAACAAGATATAAATGTAGAAAAAGAACATAGAATGTACTTGTTTGTTTCCTCTATCACTTTGAGAGATGAAAGTGTAAGTATGTAACGAAATCCAGAACCAATTATTGTAGAAGAGAACAAATGAGCCGAATTCATGAATTTAAGTACGCGTTAGAGAAGTTTTTATTAATTTTTTTGAAGTTAAAAAAAAATAGCTTAAAAAAATGAAAAAAATAATAATGAAAAAAGAATGCTTATCGGCATTGTCAATTGCCATAGGATTTAGGCATTCACATATGGGAGTAAACTTCACTCTAGATATATATAAGTAGAGTTCTACTTGATGTAGAATTTAAATCCTCTTGGAATTAAGATTTCTAATCAATGTGTTTTGTTGCTATCCCATAAAAAAGTGGAATAAAAAAAGTTCAAACGAATAGAAATAAGAAAATGTTGATGTACGTATGTTATTTACAACTTTTTTTTACTTTATCCAAAAAATAGTTTGGTTACCATTTTTTTTTTTTTTGACTTTATCCAAAAAATAGTTTGGTAAATCAGACTGAATAGATAAACTTGGGTTGTTGCTTTTTTTTCTTTTTGTTTCTTTTTCTAATGAACTGTATACTTGTGTAGTGATATAATTTAAGTAAAAATAAATAGTAAAGAATTTGGATTGTAATATAAAGATTTTTAGTAACTTAAAATTATAGATAAATTAATAATAAAAGGATTAGATGAAGAATTTGAATTGTAATTGTAAGGACCAGATTTGAATTCCTAGCCCAAGGTATAAATGGACTTAGGCCCAAAAAACCCAAAACAATGAATTTGTAGAGAATGAGTTAGAAAACTGGGTTTTAGTTAATCAAACTACAAGTTAGGTAGGCTTGATAATAAAAGAGTGAAAATAAATAAGTTTAAACTTAAGAAAAAAGGTCCTAGGCAATGTCCGAGGAGACTGATTCTTATAAAATGTTCTCAAGTATGGTTACAAGTCTGATTCTAGATTGCTACAATATTTCTCTCTTGGTTTTTCGATCCCCTTCCCTCCAGGGGTTTCTTACATTATATATCTCCCTCTTAATAATCTTGGCCCTCTATTTGTTGATCATCCAAGTCATTACTTGAGTGCTTGTCCCATCGGACTTCCTCTCTAACTCTCTGTGAGTCAGGATAGCCAAGTTAACACTGTTTAGGGGTCTTCTACACATAAATGCAGCCAGAAAGTTAGCTGCAGAACACTTAATGCAGTGGCAGTGGCTTTTTCTTATATATTTCTGAGCTTCCATCTCTCTTGTGCGTTCACAATACACGTTCCTATCAATGGAATATCCTAAAAGGTCACCTTGAATGATGGGACATGTATTTGATCTGTGCTTTACTCATCCGAGGAGGCTCACCTCCTGGGACTACCTATCCCATACTCTCCGTTGGCATCTCATTCATGGGACTCGGAACTTGACATTCTCACTACTATTTATCGGTCCTCGGACCAGTCAACCTCCTCAGACAAAGCTCAAGGCCCAATATACAATTTTTTAGGCCCTTAACCCTACAGTAATCAAATTAAAATTTTATCAACTTAGAAATTATAGAAGAAGAAGATAAGGACAATATATATATATATATATATATATTAAATCTAACAAAATTTCTGCAATTTAGTGAAGCCACTTGGCACAACCACGGCTTCTAAGTCTAACTTTTATTATATAAGATTTAAATTCTATATCAAGTAGAACTCTACCTATATATATCAAAAGTGAAGTTTACTCCCATTTGTGAATGCCTAAATCCTATGGCAATTGACAATGCCGATAAGCATTCTTTCTTCATTATTATTTTTTTCATTTTGTTTAAGCTATTTTTTTTACTTCAAAAAAATTAATAAAAACTTCTCTCACACGTACTTAAATTCATGAATTTGGCTCATTTGTTCTCTTCTACAATAATTGGTTATGGATTTCGTTACATACTCA
Organism: Quercus aquifolioides; assembly: GCA_019022515.1. Taxonomy (NCBI): domain Eukaryota; kingdom Viridiplantae; phylum Streptophyta; class Magnoliopsida; order Fagales; family Fagaceae; genus Quercus; species Quercus aquifolioides. The sequence goes on from CM032336.1 coordinate 20,081,973, forward strand.
CACTTTCATCTCTCAAAGTGATAGAGGAAACAAACAAGTACATTTTTTGTTCTTTTTCTACATTTATATCTTAATTTATGATTTGTATTAGTTTGTTAATTTTAGATTATGAATAATTTTGATTATATTCCTAATATTAAATTTAAATGATTATTTATAGGTTTTTAGTTGTGAGATGAGCGCGCGCACACACACACACACACAAAAAACCCCAAAACTATGAAGTGAACGAACACTGAATAGAAGAAACAGAAAAACAAAAGATGAAAAAGACAAAAGGTGGGGCGAAAAAAAGAAGAAGAAAAGGAAAATAAAAAAACACGAAAATAAAAAAGTTATGAACAACGTGAACCAAAAAATAAGAAAATATTATTAAGTTGGTTGAAAGTTGAAACAGAGTCAAATGCCAATGGTTACCTAAGATGTCCATGTTCAATGTTACAAAAAGAGGGGCAAAAATGTAATTGATTGGGTTGAGAGAGGATTTAAACCCCAAATGTCATGGACATGCTAGGAAATGTTGTCAAAATAGGAATCCTAAATAGGACTATGGGAGGCTGGTGGAATTGTGGCTAGTAAGATCATACATTTTTTAGAAAAAAAAAAAAAAAAAACAAGAAACACACTAGTAATGACTTTGCTTGTTAAATAATCATATAAATTATGAATTCATTTATAAAAAAAAATATATATATATATATATATATTGCATAAAAAAGATTTAATTCTTATTCCATCAATTGATGCATCTATCCTAACGAAACAAATTAGTAAATTTAAATGCTTATTTTATAGTGACACAGAATAGCTAAGCTCAAAAGAACACAATTATCTCAATTCTAACAACAAAAACATATAATAAATAAATACTTAGGAAGATAATCATTTTTTGATCCCACATAACTAAGACTATACAAAATAAGTTTGTAATTTAAAGTGAAATTTGTTTTTGATATTTTTAGTTTACATAGAGGTATTTTCAACACTTCAACATTGTTTAAGGCCCATTGGATTATTTCTATCCATTAGGTTGATTGGGTTTTTGTTTTTTTAAACCAACCTAAAGAAAATTTGGGTTTTTAGTAGAATCTTTCATGAATGTAGGATCAGTTCGATTTTACCGATCCTACTTACAATCCTGAAAATGCACGATCTTAGTCGTCTTACTAAAGTAGCCCTACTTTAGGGAGAAAAATTACAAGACCCCAAATTTTAGGGGCGTATTTTACACTTTAGCCTTTCTCATATATGGTAAAACCATAGACTACCTATTTTTACCCCTTCACAAATCAATGAATTTTACTATGAATGAAATTATTAATTATAATAAACTATAAAACTTTTATCATGTTCACGAGCTTATTCACAGATATATTATTATGTTTGAGCTTAGCTCGTTTAATAGTCACGCTTAAATTTGGCTTAATTTTGGTTTATTTGTTAAACAAATGAACATAAATAAGAGAAAATGCAAGATTCTTTTTCCTAGTTACAATTAAAAGACAAAGTAAAAGAAATATATAGGAGGGATGTAATCTAAGTCTTAAGTTGTGTCAAGTTTGAATTGATAATTTTTTCAATTCATCTGACTCAAAGCAACCCACCATATTTTTAAGTTTATTTTGTTACCCTTATTTTAATTTTAAGTTTAATTTATTTTTGAGAATTGGTTTTGATGAATCTAGAAATTTGGAATATATTTAGGCATATTATGTGAATTTTAATAATATACATTGAAAAGAGAGTGCTTACAAGAGATTGAACATATATAAGTATAACCAGTCGACCCAATCCAACCAGAGCCATGTATGTTTATAAGAGATTAAATATATAAGTTTATTTTGATTTTTTTTTTACTATGCCACTAATTCTATCTATGTATTCTGTGGGGGGTGAAAAGCCCAACCTAATGTATTGGGCCTAAGGCCCTATTTGAAGACTACTGTTTGTTCGAAGAGATGAAAGTACTTGAGAAGAAGCCCATATAAGAGAAGCATGTCTGGGGATGAGTGTGGGGCACAATCCGAAGAGGTATTCAATTGTCCGAAGAGACCATTATCCTCGGATCCGAAGAAGCGTGGTCAAACAAACGTCTGGGAAGTTCATGTGAACCTCCTAACAAGTCTAATGATGGAGATGAACCTTAGGCACGCATGAGGATAGCAGGAACGGAGAAATATCTAGAAGACAAACTTCAACCACCACATTAAATGCACTGCACCTACTTTCCTGGCCGCATTAATGTGGAGAAGACCCCTGAACAGTGCACTCTCAGCTACCGCCACTCACACAAGGCTAAAGAGGGTACATGATGGGACATGCACTCAAGTGGGCGTCTAGATGGTGAACAAGTGGACGATGAAGATGAAGGAAGAGGGTACTATATAAGGGGGAGAGGCCTCTGATAATGGGGGATCGAAAAAAGAAAGATAGAAAGGAGAAAACTCCATTACTATAGCTCTAAGAATTGTAACCCACGTTCATTCAATACAACTCCTCTTCGGACGTCTATGTTTGCATCTGTCCGAGCACGGTTGAATATTAGTTCACTCACAAGCACTGCAGTCCAATACTGTTTAATTCACTACTAGCCCAGTTCTTTCACCCACTCTCTACAAATTCATTGTTTTGGGTTCATTGGGCTCACAATCCATACCTTTTGGGCTTGGGCTACAAAAATTGACCCTACAATTGGCGCCGTCTGTGGGAAGAGCTTGTGCAAGGGTGAAAACAACAGTTGATGATGGCAGGACGAGGTCAACAACAAGCAGAATCCAGGGCATCCCAACACGTGGACCATTTTGTTAACTTAGAAAGGAGACAAGATCGTGAGGGCAGTGTACACACTGTGCGCGTTGGCCAAAGCCAGTCACAGGGCGGAAGTCACATGTCCCATGCAGAGAAGAACCGGGATTTGCAACTGGAAGTAGAAAAACTAAAAAGGGAGTTGCGCCATGCAAAGAGGAAACGGGCTTCCTCGTATTCTGATGAGGACCCTGATGACGAGCAGGATGTCACTTATCAACATAAATCTAGGACACCAGCCAGCGAGTCCTATACCTATGAAGAGGAGTCCCATCCCAAGAGGCAACACAGAAGCCCATCACGTGGAGACGTGGGGAACGATGCCATGAGCAGGGCTCTGAATCAGATTTCTAGGTCGCCCTTTACGCGCAGGATTGAGGAAGCGAGACTTCCTCGGTGCTTTAACCAACCAACTTTCACCATCTACAATGGTAAAACAGACCCCGTGGAACACGTGAGTCATTCTAACCAGAGGATGGCTGTCTACTCCAGAGATGAAGCTCTGATGTGTAAGGTTTTTCCTTCAAGTCTTGGGCCAGTTGCCATGAGGTGGTTTGATGGTCTGAAGGCAGACTCCATTAACTCCTTCAAAGAGCTCACTCAAGCATTCGGCTCCCGTTTTGTCACATGCCGAAGAGTGGCCAGGCCCTTGTCTTCATTGCTATCCTTGACCATGCAGGAGGGTGAGACCGTGAAGGCATATTCAGATAGATACTGGGAGATGTTCAATGATATGGAGTGCAACTCTGATGCAATGGCCCTCAGCACGTTCAAGCTCGGCCTCCCTACTGACCATGGTTTGAGGACGTCCTTATCTGGCAAACCGGTCACAAACATGCGTCAACTTATGGACCGCATAGAAAAGTATAAGAGAGTTGAAGAAGATCAGCAGCAAGGGAAGGGAAAGGACAAGGTTATCCCCCAGGAGATGAGGGATTTCAGGTCGGACCGTTACAACCACAGTAAACCGCGGAGAGATTTTGCTGGGCAATCAGGATCGACAAATCCTCAAGCGGTCAACACTGTGTTCAAAGAGCCAGTGCACCAGGTCTTGGAAAAAATCAAGAACGAATCATTCTTCAGGTGGCCGAACAAGATAGTAGGAAACCCCGAGAGGCGCAATCATAATCTCTACTGCCAGTACCATCAAGACCATGGGCATACCACGGAGGATTGTAGGAGCCTGTGGGATCACTTGGACCAACTGGTTCGTGATGGTAGACTAAGACACCTCTTACACCCCTCTAGCGGCCGAGGAGGGCAGATGGGCTCAGGGCCACGAAGAGATGACCCTTCAAAGCCGCCACTAGGGACTATTAACGTCGTCTTCGCCGCGCCGGGGAGAACAGGATCCTGGCCATTGAAAGTTATGTCGGTAGGCCGACCATCAGCAGGGGAGTCAAGCCGAGGTCCGAAGAGAGTTAAGTCCGGTGCCCCGCTGGTGATAGGGTTCTCGGACGAAGACATGTTTGGCACCATCCAACCCCATGATGATGCATTAGTCATCACCCTCATAATAGGAGGGTACGATGTGAAGAGGGTGATGGTGGACCAGGGTAGTGCTGTGGAGATAATGTACCCGAATCTCTACAAGGGGCTAGGCCTAAAACCCCAAGACCTGACACCATACAATTCCCCCCTCATAAGCTTTGAAGGAAGGGTTGTCACCCCTAAAGGCCGGATACGTTTATCTGTGCAGGCCGGCTCCGAAGTGGTAGAGGTGGACTTTATAGTTGTGGACGTATATTCACCCTACACGGCACTCGTAGCCAGACCTTGGCTTCATGCAATTGGGGCTGTTTCCTCTACTTTGCATCAGAAGGTCAAATACCCATCTGAAGGACAAATTCATGAGATCCGAGGAGACCAGTCCGTAGCTCGATAGTGCCTAGTGGCTGCCATTCAACATGAGCCCGAAGCTCAGTCCTCGTCCAGGGCCGAAAGGGGATCATAGCAGTTACAGTCTCGGGAATTGCCCGTCGAAGGTTCAGACGAAGGCACTCGATGTGAAGATTTAACGAAAGTGGTTATTGGAGATGATCCTGATAAGTTCTTCCAAGTCGGATCTCAGCTACCTCTTCAAGAGAGGGAAGAGCTAATAGAGTTCCTCAAGCGAAATCTTGATGTATTTGCCTGGAGTGCTTACGAAGCCCCAGGGGTAGACCCAGAGTTCATATGTCACCACTTGAAGGTAAATCCACTGATCACCCCTAAGAAACAGCCTCCTCGGCGCCCGTCCAAGGAACATGCTGATGCAGTAAGAGAAGAGGTAGCGAAACTCAAACAAGCTGGAGCTATTAAGGAAGTTTTTTTATCCTGAATGGCTGGCAAATACCGTGGTGGTAAAGAAGAAGAGTGGGAAATGGCGAGTGTGCGTGGACTTCACTGATTTGAATAGGGCTTGCCCCAAAGATCCGTTCCCTATGCCGAAAATTGATCAGTTGGTGGATGCCACTGTCGGCCATCCTCGGATGAGCTTCCTAGACGCCTTCCAAGGCTACCACCAGATACCATTAGCCCTAGATGATCAGGAGAAAACCGCTTTTGTCACCCCTATTGGTAATTACCACTATAAAGTGATGCCATTTGGCTTGAAGAACGCGGGGTCTACCTACTAGAGGATGATGACGAGGATGTTCGAGCCGCAGCTGGGCAAAAATATCGAGGTCTACATAGATGACATGGTGGTAAAGAGCAAGGTTGTCGCCGAGCATGTGAAGGACCTTGAAAGTACCTTTGAGGTTCTAAGAAAGTACAAAATGCGACTAAATGCTTCTAAGTGCTCATTTGGGGTGGGGTTTGGCAAGTTTTTGGGATACATGGTGACTCACAGAGGGATTGAGGTTAACCCCGACCAGATAAAGGCCATCAACGATTTACGAGCTTCTCGGAATCCCAAGGAGGTGCAGAAACTAACTGGAATGACTGCTGCCCTGAATCGATTCATCTCTAGATCAGCAGACAGGTGTCGGCCCTTCTTCTCTCTGCTCAACAAGTGAAAGGGATTCGAATGGACTAAAGAATGCGCTTTGGCCTTTCAGCAACTCAAAGATTATCTAGCTCGGCCACCAATCATGTCCAGTCCTGAGCCAGATGAGGTATTGTTCGCCTACATCGCTGTAGCTCCCTGTGCGGTGAGCCTGGTGTTGATACGGTCAGACTGTGGCGTGCAAAGACCAGTTTATTACGTAAGCAAGTCGCTGCATGAGGCTGAGATCCGTTACTTGCCTTTGGAGAAGGCTATCCTAGCAATGGTGCTCGGTACACGGAAGCTACCTCACTACTTCCAGGCCCACACGGTCATTGTCCTCACTCAACTCCCACTCAAGGCTATACTCCGAAGCATTGGTTACACTGGGCGGATTGCCAAATGAGGTACGATCTTAGGGGCTTTCGATATAAGATATATGCCCCGCACATCGGTCAAGGGTCAGGTCCTTGCGGATTTGGTGGCTGAGTTCACGGAGCCCCAGCTAGAAGAAGTAAAGCCCACGTCAGACATGGATGAAAAATCAATTGGCATGATCTCCCAACAGAGTCCCTCCCATTGGGAAGTGTATGTTGATGGCGTGGCAAACCAAAGAGGTTCTGGAGTTGGGCTAGTGTTGATATCCCCTGAAAGGATCATTATCGAAAAGTCGTTAAGGCTGGACTTCTCGGCAACGAATAATGAGGCGGAGTATGAGGCCCTACTGATGGGAATGGCTATGGTCCGAAGAATGGGAGGAAAGTCCGTGGAGTTGTTCTCGGACTCAAGGTTAGTCGTGGGCCAAGTACAAGGTGAGTTTGAGGCGAAGGATGAAAGAATGCAGGGGTACTTGAGCCGAGTTAAATGTCTGCAATCGGAGTTCGATTCTTTCAGTTTGCTACACATCCCCAGAAGTGGTAACTCACATGCTGATTCCTTGGCCACGCTTGCTACCTCCTCGGCGCAAAACCTGCCGAGAACCATCCTCGTCGAGGACTTGCATGGGCCTACAGAGGCAAAAAGAGAGGTAATCCAGGTTCACCAAGTCAAGGCCGGGCCCTGCTGGATGGACCCTATAATTAAATTCCTAAAAGAAGATATATTGCCAGAAGAGAAGGGGGAAGCTGACAAAGTTCGGAGGAAGGCGACCAGGTTCTGGTTATCCGAGGACCAGAAATTATACAGACGCTCCTATTCGGGACCATACTTGTTGTGCATGCATCCTGAAGCGTCTGAGTTATTACTAGAAGAGCTACACGAAGGAATTTGTGGGAGCCACACTGGAGGCAGATCCTTGGCTCACCGAGCCCTCACCCAAGGTTACTAGTGGCCTAACATGCAAAAAGAAGCCCACGAGTATGTTAAAAAGTGTGATCAATGTCAGCGCTTCGCCCCAAACATTCACCAGCTAGGGGGAACTCTTAATCCGCTATCTAGCCCATGGCCTTTCGCCCAATGGGGCTTGGATATCGTGAGACCCTTCCCTAAAGCTGCAGGAAACAAGAAGTACCTTCTGGTCGGCACAGACTATTTCACAAAGTGGGTCGAAGCTGAGCTGCTAACCAATATCAGAGACGTTGATGTGCAAAAGTTTGTGTGGAAGAATATTGTCACTCGGTTTGGAGTTCTTCACACTCTCATCTCGGACAATGGCCTACAATTCGATAGCAAGGCATTCAGGAATTATTGCGGCGAGCTGGAAATTATAAATAGATACTCCACTCCTGCCTATCCCCAGGGTAATGGGCAAGCAGAAGCTGTCAACAAGGTCATAGTGAATGGCTAAAAGAAGAGGCTAGATGACACGAAGGGCAAATGGGTAGAAGAATTGCCACATGTACTTTGGGCTTACAGAACTACGCCTCGCAGGTCTACTGGAGAGACCCCCTTCTCAATGACCTATGGGGCTGAAGCTGTCATTCCTTTGGAATTCGGGTTCCCAACATTAAAAACTAGCTCGTTCAGTCCGACCGGCAACAATGAGCAGCTAGAGAAGAGTTTGGATCTGATTGAGGAAAGGAGGGAAAGTGCAATGGTTCGGCTGGCACATTACCAACAAAAGCTTAGGCAGGGCTATGATGCTAACGTAAAGCTAAGGCCTCTAGAGCCTGGTGATCTGGTGCTGAGGAAAGTTGTGGGCACTGTAAAGAACCCAGCTTGGGGAAAATTAGGACCCAATTGGGAAGGGCCATACCGTATCACTTCGGGAGCTGGCATTGGGGCATATTTCTTAGAAGACCTGGATGGTCATGTAATACCACGTCCTTGGAATGTAAATAACTTCAAGAGGTACTTTTATTAATCGAATCCTTTCTTCAGCCGATATGCCAATTTGCTACGTAAAGTGTTCTCTCAAATGTTTAAACTTAAAACCGGTCATGCCTGTAGTCCTCGGACCAGATGATTCGGGTTAGTTAACACTCATTCACAGTTCTCTAAGTGTTTAAACTTAAATCCAATCATGCCTGTAGTCCTCGGACCAGATGATTAGGGTTAGTTAACACGTTCACAGTTCTCTAAGTGTTTAAACTTAAATCCAATCATGCCTGTAGTCCTCGGACCAGATGATTAGGGTTAGTTAACACGTTCACAGTTCTCTAAGTGTTTAAACTTAAATCCAATCATGCCTGTAGTCCTCGGACTAGATGATTAGGGTTAGTTAACACGTTCACAGTTCTCTAAGTGTTTAAACTTAAATCCAATCATGCCTGTAGTCCTCGGACCAGATGATTTGGGTTAGTTAACACTCCGTTCCAGTTCTCTAAGTGTTTAAACTTAAATCCAATCATGCCTGTAGTCCTCGGACCAGATGATTTGGGTTAGTTAACACTCTGTTCCAGTTCTCTAAGTGTTTAAACTTAAATCCAATCATGCATGTAGTCCTCGGACCAGATGATTAGGGTTAGTTAACACTCCGTTGCAGTTCTCCAAGTGTTTAAACTTAAATCCAATCATGCCTGTAGTCCTCGGACCAGATGATTTGGGTTGTTAACACTCCATTCCAGTTCTCTAAGTGTTTAAACTTAAATTCAGTCATGCCTGTAGTCCTCGGGCCAGATGATTTGGGTTAGTTAACACTCAAATACGTTCGTCCCCTATGGTCCTTGAACCAAACGACACAGGTTAGTCAACACCCCCACACAGCTATTGTCACTGGGGCTTAGTGCTAAAATTCTTGATTATGCTTGAATTGACTCTAATTTATGATTGGCTTCTTTAGTTATGTTTAATTCAAAGCTGAGGGGTAATAACACTCTTTGTATAGTTGGAAAGACATGTGAAACTTCCATAATTACTCGCTGCAATCTTTACTTATTAATAACCCTTACACGAACTGTTCTTTTCGGTACCAATTTCGATTATTTATACCATCAGTATAATATAGTGATCAAGTTTATTCGCATTGTTATGTTATAATTGCAATGTACAGTTATATGCAGCAATAATAAGTCATAAGGCATGTAACGAAAACACTAGAAACAAAAGAAAAAACTGTTTCATTGATAAAAAAAGAAGGGTTTACAACTCCTTACATAAAAACAAAAATAAGTACAAGTGTAAAACAAAAGCCCCTATGTTTAAGTCTTCGGTTGAGGGACCACAGGGTCAGCAGCTTGGTCTGTCCGAGTAGCAGCAACTTTAGCAGCCTGGTCCTTGGGCTCAGTAAAGGTCTTCCCCTTTTCTAACCCCTTGCCCTTATCCTTGGGGGGCTCAGCTTGTTTGCCCTTGTCACCTGGCTGGTCAGACCCCTTGGAGGCCTCAAGGTTGGCAGGAGGGACTTTGCTGACCAGGGGTTGATCCAAGGCCTTTGGGAGCTGTGTAGGAGGAGGATCATCCACTGGGTGCTCTCGGATCTCAGGATCGTAGTATATGCTCCCAGGCAGCCTCAGCTCTAAGTCAGCAGGGACTCCAGCAGCGTCCAATGCCTTGTTCCAGGATATGTCGCAATAGTCTCGGCTGACCAAGGCAAATTGCTCCGTAAGCTGGGACCCGGTCTCATCCACCCCCAGCTGGTATGCTGCTTTCCTCTCAGCCTCGATTGCCTCCTTGGCTAGTTGAGCATTCTGCTCGGCTAATCGGGCGCTCTCCTTGGCTTTTCTAAGTTCGTCTCTAAGCCCTTTCACCAGCTCCCTCTCGGTTGCAAAGTTAATCTCGGCCATATTTAGCAGCTTGCGTTGCTCTTCGGCCTGTTTTTCAACATTTTTAATACCAGCATCGAGGCTTTTCTTCTGGTTGGTCATCTCTTTGAACTGCTCGGATAGATGGGCATATTCCTCTTTCAGCTGGCCTAGAGATTTTTCCACCTCGGACCGAGAGTAGACCACTGCTTGGGCCTCAAGATGAGACTTTTTATTCCACTCCTCGACCACAAAGATCTGCTGGGTGACCTACATAATGGAAATTTCGAATATAAAGCACAGAAAAAGGGTAAAAGCAAAAGTTTCAGTGATTCAACTAAGCAGACTGAGCTTGCTTACCATGGCCATATCCCTCTTAAGGGATTGAAAGAGCTCCTGTTGGTTGAAACGCTTGTAGGAGTCCATGTCATGGGGGAGGAGAAGTGGCTGCTGCAAGGCCTCAGCAACATAACCTGCCCTTCCCCCATCATAATTCCTGAGGGAGGTGTCCCAGGAGATTGGAGCGCCATCCAACTCCAACCTTGGAGACCAGATACGAGGTCCTCCTCCTCGGCGGACATCAGCCACTATGACCTCCTCTCGGCTCTCAGTGGACGAGGCCCTCTGGTTCCGGTGGTCTTTCACCACCTTCTGCTGCTTGGTCCCTTTGGGTGGCAGCGCTTGCTTTTCTTCTGTATCAAGGAGGGGCCTCTTCTTCCTCAGATCCTGCATGGGCTTCAGGCCGGGATCAGGAACCTGGGGAGGCGCTGGGGGAAGACTCACAGGCGGTTGGGACGTACCGGTCCCTTTAGGCTCAGCCTTTTTCCCCCTGTTCCTCATCAAATTCCTTAAGTCAGCCATGTCTTCCTCTTCCGAAGAGCCTACTGGAAGAGCAGTTACTAAAACAGGATGGACACTAGAATGCCTATCAGTTTCCTCCTCGGCGTCGGAAACTTGTATCACCTGAACCCCTCCTGAAGCTTCCCCTTCAAAATTGAACTCGTCAATCTGCTCGTCAAGCGAGGGGGTTGAAGAATCGACTCTTTCCTCGACCGCAGTAGGTTCTAGAGGAACCTGTTGAATGGGCTGAAGGAGCAATGGCACACCCTGGGGATTGGGATGTGGCACGGGCGCAAGCTCGTGTGGCACTAAAAAGTTGTGCCGACCGACGTCTATCCGTTTGAGGCGGTAGTCCCCTTGAGTAATGGCGTTGCCGACCGGCTGGAAATCTTTCCGCTTGGCCGTATAGCCAAGGATGAGAGGAACAGATCGGAGCTACCCGTCTTCACTCACAAAAATTTCCGACCGGAGTAAGTAGTTTAGCGCGGGGACGTTTGAGAGGCTGAGTCGAGGAGCAACTTGCCTTCTATCTGTAAACACCATCGAGAAAACTCGGTCAGAAACTCAAAGATAATGATACACACAAGAGAAAACAGACTGCTAAAAAGTGAAAACCCTAAGTTTATTGTCAGGAAACCTAGGCCTAAAAGGTCCCACCTGGCTCTCCTGGTTCGATCGGGTAATGAAGACCGTCATGCCACGCACCCGAGACGATCAGATAGTCGTCTTTCATCCCCTTATTAGACTTGGGAAGGCAGGAAACGAGCCTAACGACATCGGAACGGGATTTGAGATAGTATCCCGCCCCCTTCTGACTATGACACTCGTACATATGCACCACGTCATGCCAGGTAAGTCCTAATCCTAGTTGACGGTTCAGGGCATCGACTACTCCTAGGATCCTAAAGAGGTTGGGTGCGCACTGATCGGGGGAAAGCCTGTGATTACGAAGATAACCTCCGGTGACAGGACCCATGGGAAGAGTCATTCCCCCTTCTATGAACGCTATCATGGGGATTACGACTTCCCCCTCTCCTCGGTCGGTCAATATCCGCTCCGGAGGACAATACCTCAGATTTACCCCCCGTGGAATGCCGTAGGTCTCCTTAAATTCCTCTATTAGGGCGGGACTCTCAACAAGTTCCTCGAATCTACCCATTTTTGGCTAAAAAGAGAAGGGCGCAAGGCAATGACTAGCAAATAAGGGTTTGAGAGCCGGAGGCACTAGCCGAGAAGAAGATGGAGAATTAGAAACGTCGACACTTACGCAAACTGAATCGAAAAGCGATCTTCGAACTCGCGGAAGGATTCTTGCAGACTCTGGGACGAATTAGGATTGATGATTAAATGTACTCAGTGGTTTCGAGTGCTTGAGTTTGCTGGGAGGTCTAAAGATTCGCAAAGTAAAGAAGAAATAACCTCCTTTGAGGCTTTATATGGGAACAAGCGAAGGGTCAGGGACCATCCCGCCCAAATTCTGAGGAAAAAATCACATCCGTCGGATCTATAGCCCACCGTTGGATGCCAAAGACAGAACGCCGCCTGGAGTAAATGGCAGTGCCTCGGGGAGACTGAAACGACAGCGACATTAATGAAGCGCCTACTTCTATGCCCACACGCGTGTAAGTTCTGATATTCCTATTATTTCAAACTTCCATTTCGTGACAAGTCAAAATCCTATTTTTTCTCCTCGGATGCGAGGGAAAAACTAAAATTTTGAGGGGCTATTGTGGGGGGTGAAAAGCCCAACCTAACGTATTGGGCCCAAGGCCCTATTTGAAGACTACTGTTTGTCCAAAGAGATGAAAGTACTTGAGAAGAAGCCCATATAAGATAAGCATGTCTGGGGATGAGTGTGGGGCATAGTCCGAGGAGGTATTCAATTGTCCGAAGATGCCATTATCCTCAGATCCGAAGAAGCTTGGTCAAACAGACGTCTGGGAAGTTCAAGTGAACCTCCTAACAAGTCTAATGATGGAGATGAACCTCAGGCACGCATGAGGATAGCAGGAACGGAGAAATATCTAGAAGACAAACTTCAACCACCACATTAAATGCACTGCACCTACTTTCCTGGCCGCATTAATGTGGAGAAGACCCCTGAACAGTGCACTCTCAGCTACCGCCACTCACACAAGGCTAAAAAGGGTACATGATGGGACATGCACTTAAGTGGGCGTCTAGATGGTGAACAAGTGGACGGTGAAGATGAAGGAGGAGGGCACTATATAAGGGGGAGAGGCCTCTGATAAGGGGGGGTCGAAAAAAGAATGATAGAAATGAGAAAACTCCATTACTGTAGCTCTAAGAATTGTAACTCACGTTCATTCAATACAACTCCTCTTCGGACGTCTATGTTTGCATCCGTCCGAGCACGATTGAATGTTAGTTTACTCACAAACACTGCAGTCCAATACTGTTTAATTCACTACTAGTCCAGCTCTTTCACCCACTCTCTACAAATTCATTGTTTTGGGTTCATTGGGCTCACAATCCATACCTTTTGGGCTTGGGCTACAAAAATTGACCCTACATATTCTTTTTTCTTTTTTTTGATAAATTTTTTCTTTAAATGTTCCATCTCATGAATATTTGAATTTAGGAGTCTTATTTATTTTTTAAAAAGTTATTTTTTTGGAGGCTAAAGCATAATAATAATAATTATTATTATTATTATTAATTAATAAATAACTAATGGTTGACGTTACCTTCATGTTGCGTCTGACACAGCCGTGTAGGAAAGGGGTAAAAAATCAAAAGATAAGGATGAATGAAGAAGCCAAAGGATGGGGGAGAGATAAAAAGGAGATGGTAAAAATGGTTGAAAGGGTACTTAAGTAAAAGCATGCAATATTTGCTGTTTTTTATGCCGCCTGACACACATCATTAATGTGTTATTGTTTTTCTTGATTTCCCTGGCTAATTTAGAAAAATCATGTAGACTTAACGGGTGCTGTAGGGACCGGTTTTGGGCACTTCTACGGGTTGAGAGAGTGGACCCAAGCCCAGCTAACCCTGCAATGAATTTATAGAGAATGGGTTCAAGAACTAGGCCCTAGTGAGGAATGCAGCGGCCATGCATGGTTATACGTGAGTGCTTAATAACTTAAACGCTAACTGGGATGCACAATAATGCTCCTCGGACTGGCCTTTCAGAGCTTGGAGTTCTTATTATTTCTTTGAAGAAAGGTTACAAGGTTTGAGAGAATACAAGCTGCTACAGTACTTCCTAATTCTGGTTTCTCCGTCCGTCCTCTCTTCAAGAGGGACTTCTTACATTATATACATCTCTCTCAGTTGATCCTAGCCCTACATTTGTTGATCAGCCAGGCCACCACTTGAGAGCCTGTCCCATCAGCCGCATTCTCATCCCTCCTGTGGGTTGCAGCGCCCAAGACGGCACTGTTCAGGGGTCCTATCCTCATTAATGCGGCCAGGGCGTTAGTTGAGGGCATTAAATGTGGAGGTGACAGTTCATCTGGGACTTGCTCCTCCACCATGCTTCCTTCGCTAGTGCTTGGTACTTGCTTTTTGCTCCTTGGATGCTCGGGGAGACTCCCCTTGATGGTGTGCTGCTTGTCCACTTTCAGATCTCGAAGGTCCGAGGACGTTATCATCCTCGGCACTGTTTCCTGGGCAACTGGGTTTTACACTTTCGTCCTCGGACCTTGGACGCGTCCTCGGCGTGGGCCTTTGGGCCTGGTTCGAAGTGGGCCGGGGTTGCCTGACTCTTTCTGGCCCCACAATAGCCCCTCAAAATCTTGCTGTCCGCATCCTCGGGCGGAAAGGAGGATTTTGACATCCTCGGACTTGCTCTGTGTCCAATCGAGTCTTGTCCCTTGTCAGCGTTGGAGCCTTTTCATCTGCCCAAGGTGTGTTACTGACGCTTCAGTGCGCATAACGTGTCCTGCATTAAATTCGGGCGGCTCTGTGCTCCCCACGTTCAACGGGCAGATGACAATCTAACGGTGGGGATGCGCCTAGCATTTATGGGCGGGAAAACTCGCGCGGCTCTTCGATCTGGGGTATAAATACCCATTCGAACCGCTTTCCCCTTTTTTCATTCACAATCAAGAGCTCTTGCGCCTTCATTCTGAGTCCAACCAAATTTCCACCTACATCTCCAGCATAAAAAGCCTGTCCGAGGAGCTTCTCCTCATTTCTGTAAGTCGCTCTATCCCTCTCTGAGCTTTCTTCCTCTCTACTCCTCCTTCTCTTTTATTTGCTCTTTCTTTAGCTCTCTTAGGCGTCATTTGGGATGGGTAGGCTTAAGAAGTACGTCTACACTGAGGAGGCGATGGAGAAATTCATCGCCGACTATAAGATACCTGCCAGCGTGGGCTTGAGGTATTGTGAGGAAGGGGAGTGGCACCTCCGGAGGTAGGAGGGCGAGGTGGTGATTCCCATCATCGCCTTCCTCAAAGGTGGCATGAGGATCCCCATGGGGCCGGTGACGAGGGGTTACCTTACATATTTCCGGTTAACCCCCACCCAGTGCGCTTCCAACATCTTTAGAATTCTGGGTTGTGTGGACGCTCTGAACGAGAAGATGGGGCTAAGGTTGTCCTATCACGACGTGAACTACTGTTACAACCTTCAGCACCTGAAGAACAAGTCGTACTACATGAGGACGAGGGACGATAGGGTCCGGCTTATCCAGTGCCTCCCTGAGTCCAACAAGGGGATGAACGAGGATTTTCTCATCGTGTCCGGAGGGTGGCACGATGGCCTTCACTACCCGACGACAGAGGGGACACTAGGTGGGGCAGTGGGAGTAGGAGGGGGTTCAAAGATTTTAATTTGTTTCCTGTATCATTTCTTTTCTGCACTGTTTGGTTACTAACGTGAATGTGTCCTTTTTTCCGCAGATCCACACGCCTTCACGCGCCACTTCAATCTGATCAACAGGGAGGATTTACAGAAGGTGCTCAGGGCGCCGGTTTTCGAGAATGAAGCTGACCATCAAGTTAGGGCCGCTCACAAGATCTTGGGGTATACCCCGCTCCAAAAATCGTTCGCGGCCCCAAAGCACGTGATCAGAGCAAAGGATCCTCAGCTGCAGAAAATAACTGTGACCGAGGACGGGTTCGAGTTTCCCGAGGATCCCTCCACTTCAGAAGGCGTCACATTAGCAGTCCCCTCTTCCTCCCACACATTCTCAGAGGCCGCGGAAGAGAACTTAGAGAGAGAAGAGGAAGTTGCAGATTTTGGCCCTGCCGAGGACGATTTTGACGAATTTGAACAAGTCCACCAGTCCGAGGACCCTTCTGGAGACTTGGGTGATCCTCGTCTGACCGAAGCAGACCTCCTAGCGTCAGAGACATCTTCTCGGCTTGAGATGGGTTGCAAGAAGAAGCCCCAAGCCAGTCTGCTCGACCTAATAGAAGGGCAACCGAGGAAGTCCAAGCCAAAGCTTCCTCTTCCTTCTCCAAAGACTCGTCCTGCCCAGACCAGGTCGGCCTCTACTCAATCTAGGCCTCCTCCTCCTCCGCCTCAGACGAACCCGCCGTCCAGGCACGAGCCTGCTGATCCTAAGCAGAAGAAGGATAAGGGCAAGAGGCCCATCGAGGACAAATCTGGGCCCACGCGGGAGGGGGATGACACTCGGCGGCCCTCAAAGCAGCTGAGGATAGGCTCCAAAGCCCAGGACAAACAGGTCGATGCCCAGCCCGAGGTTCAGGCTTGGCTTCTCGCCCCAATGCTCCGTGGGGCACCTTTGAGGGATGACTCCTCCCTTAGGGATTTTAGAGAGGGCGAAGGCGCGTACGTGGCCTACGCGGTGGAGAGATGCCTGCTACTTCCTGCGGACATGGCGCAGTTGGGGACCATGAGGAGTAGGGAGGTCTTCCTCAGCCTCAAGCGATACTTGGGGATGGTAAAATCCTCAACACTTGTGTTTTTTCTGGCTTCAGTTTTTTTTTTCTTTTTTTGAGCTCGGCTCATTATGTATCCGTTTTGTTTGGCAGGTTGTCCAGGCCACCTATAGGCTGGAGGAGGCGGCCCACGACCATGGAAAGGCCATGGATGCAGAGCGTGAGAAGCGCTTGGAGGCTACTCGGATCCTTAAGACCTCCGAGGACGACCTTGCCAAGGCCAGGGAGGAGCTGAAGGCAATGACCAGGGCTCGGGACAGCGCAGTGTCAGGCCTTGAGGGTGCTCAGAAGCAGGCCGAATCTCAGACGAAGCATCTGGGTGAGGTAGAGGAACAGCTGAAGCTCGCCGAGGAGCTGATAGCTAGCCTGACGAAGAAGATGGCTGATGCCGAGGAGGCCAAGAAGGTGGCTGAATGGGCCAAAGAGGAAGCTGTGAGGGCCAAATTTGAGGCAGACCAAGGTAGGGAGGAGGCCTGGGCCTCTAAGGAGGCAGCCTATGCTGCCGGGGCAACTGAGACAGCTGCCGGGGCAACTGAGACAGCAGCCGCCTACAAATCCCAAGTCCCTGAGGTATGCAGGCGCTACTGCTCCCAGACTTGGGGTGAAGCCCTCAGACAAGCTGGGGTGGAGGCCTCTTCTGACCTGTGGAAGGAGGAGAGTGTGTACTACCCCCCTGCCATCCGCGAGGCTGCCCCAGATGGCTCTGAGGCCGAGGAGGCTGCTGTGGAAACTGCTGCTACTCCAGGTGAGGGGGCCTCGGACGCTGGACCCACTGGTGAGCCAGTTCAAGGGAGTAATCCTCCCGTGGTGGTTGAACTGAGTGAAGGCTCTAACGAGGAAGCGCCCCAGCAGGTTGCAAAGCCCTCCCCCGATGCCCAGGTTTCTTCTGCTGAGGGGGCAGCTATTCCTGCCGTGCCTCTGCAGGCCATCCCACTCAGTCAGAGCTCAGAGGATCCTGAGGCTGCTATGGGCCAGCCACCCACCGGAGCGGGCAATTAAGTGGAAGGAGTAGGCTTCTTGGCGCCTCTGCTTTACCCCCTTTTGGACATCGCAAGGACGCATCTGCCCTGTCTTTGCTTCTGTTTTGTTATTCATTTTGTTCTTGTTCTCTTTTTTTTTTTGAACGGTGTAGTGTGACTCTTACCATGTAATTTCTTTGGACTTAATGAAATGCGAGCTTTATTTCTCTATTCTGACTTATGCTGGCTGTTTGTTCATTTGCGCGTTATCCACTCTTTTTTTTTTTTTACTTGTATAATTTTAACTTCAATTGTATCTCGGCCAATCGCGGCATCAATTATTATAACGAGAGGGCATGTATGCTCGGGCGGACCTTTCGTTTCCTAAGGACCAGGTAGAATTTCTTCGAGCAGACACTTAGGATCCCTTCGAAGTAGTTAGTTTCCCCATAGGCCTGAGTCCGAGAACCATGCAGTGCCTTGGTTCTGTCTAACACTTAGTCTTGAAGTAGTTAGTTTTTCCATAGGCTTGAGTCCGAGTACCATGCAGTGCCTTGGTTCTGTCTAACACTTAGTCTTCTGAAGTAGTTAGTTTTCCCATAGGCCTGAGTCCGAGGACCATGCAGTGCCTTGGTTCTGTCTAACACTTAGTCTTGAAGTAGTTAGTTTTCCCATAGGCCTGAGTCCGAGGACCATGCAGTGCCTTGGTTCTGTCTAACACTTAGTCTTGAAGTAGTTAGTTTTCCCATAGGCCTGAGTCCGAGGACCATGCAGTGCCTTGGTTCTGTCTAACACTTAGTCTTCTGAAGTAGTTAGTTTTCCCATAGGCCTGAGTCCGAGGACCATGCAGTGCCTTGGTAAACTAACCCATAGGCCTGAGTCCGAGGACCATGCAGTGCCTTGGTTCTGTCTAACACTTAGTCTTCTGAAGTAGTTAGTTTTCCCATAGGCCTGAGTCCGAGGACCATGCAGTGCCTTGGTTCTGTCTAACACTTCTGTTCTTCTGTAAGTAACTAGTTTTCCCATAGGTTTGAGTCCGTGGACCATGCAAGACCTTGGTTCTGTCTAGTACCCAGGGATATTTGAGTGGTTAGTTTCCCCATAGGTTTGAGTCCGAGGACCATGCAAGACCTTGGTTCTGTCTAACGCTTCTGTTCTTCTGTAAGTAACTAGTTTTCCCATAGGTTTGAGTCCGTGGACCATGCAAGACCTTGGTTCTATCTAGTACTTAGTCTGGCCGTCAGGACACGAGACACACAATCATGATAGGCTAAAAATCTGAATCAAAAGAGACTTCTTCATTAATAGTAATACATTTTCAGGTTATTTACATTCCATGGACGAGGTACAGGTTTGTCATCTAAATCTTCTAAATAGTATGATCCTATCCTTGCTACTGAGGTAATTCGGTAGGGCCCCTCCTAGTTGGGTCCCAGCTTTCCCCAAGAAAGGTTCTTGGTAGCTCCTACGACTTTTCTCAGCACCAGGTCCCCCGGTGCTAGTGGTCTGAGCTTTACATTGGCGTCATATCCTTGTTTGAGCTTCTGCTGGTAATAGGCCAGCTGGATCGTTGCTCGCTCTCTTCGTTCGTCTACCAGGTCCAGGCTCCGCCCTAGCAGTTCATCATTACTGCCTGGAGTGAAAGAGCTCGTCCTTAGCGTCGGGAAGTTTGTTTCCAGGGGGATCACCGCCTCGACGCCATAAGTCATGGCAAAAGGTGTTTCCCCCGTTGATCGCCGGGGCGTAGTCCGGTACGTCCAGAGGACGTGGGGCAGCTCCTCTACCCATCTCCCCTTGGCATCAT
This sequence comes from Quercus aquifolioides, assembly GCA_019022515.1. NCBI lineage: Eukaryota > Viridiplantae > Streptophyta > Magnoliopsida > Fagales > Fagaceae > Quercus > Quercus aquifolioides. The sequence continues at coordinate 20,101,340 of CM032336.1, forward strand.
CCAGTCTCTTCTTAAGCCCATTGACGATGACCTTGTTGACAGCCTCGGCCTGTCCGTTTCCCTGGGGGTAGGCTGGCGTTGAGTACCTGTTTGTGATCCCAAGTTCACAACAGTACCTCCTGAAGGCCTTGCTATCGAATTGGAGCCCATTATCCAAGATAAGGGTATGAGGGACCCCGAACCGTGTAACTATGTTCCTCCAAAGGAATTTCTTCACGTCTACGTCCCTGATGTTGGCTAGTGGCTCGGCCTCGACCCACTTGGTGAAGTAGTCTGTGGCCACCAACAGATACCTCTTATTCCCTGGTGCTCTGGGGAAAGGTCCCACAATGTCCAAGCCCCACTGGGCGAACGGCCATGGACTGGACAAAGGATTGAGGGCCCCTCCTGGCTGATGGATGTTTAGGGCGAACCTTTGGCACTAGTCACACTTCTTGACATACTCCTAGGCCTCTTGCTGCATTCCCGGCCACTAGTATCCTTGTGTGACGGCTCGGTGAGCCAGGGATCTCCCCCCTGTGTGGCTCCCACAGATTCCTTCGTGTAGCTCTTCGAGCAAGAATTCTGCCGCTTTGGGGTGGACGCACAGCAGATATGGCCCAGAGTAGGAGCGCCTGTATAGTTTGTGATCTTCGGACAACTAGAACCGAGGAGCTTTCCTTCGTATCTTTTCTGCCTCTGACCTCTCCTTAGGCAGGACATTATCTTTGAGGAATCTCACTATGGGGTCCATCCAGCTGGGACCCATCTCAACTTGATGGACGGGGATCACTCCCTTTGGCACTTCACTCGCCCTCTCCAGGTGCTCCACAAGTATGATCCGAGGTAGAGCCTCTGCCGAGGAGGTTGCGAGTGTGGCTAGTGAATCGGCATGACTGTTCCCACTCCTAGGAATATGGGACAAGCTGAAGAGGCCAAACTCCAACTGCAAGCGCTTGACTTGGCTCAGATATTCTTGCATTCTCGAATCTCTGGCCTCCATCTCCCCTTTTACCTGTCCTACCACCAATCTCGAGTCTGAGAACATCTCTATCGACTTTCCTCCCATCTTCTGTACCATGACCATCCCTTGCAGTAATGCTTCATATTCGGCCTCGTTGTTTGTGGCCGTGAATCCGAGCCTCAGGGACTTCTCTATGACATGATCTTTAGGGGATACTAGGACCAGTCCCACTCCGGACCCCCTTTGGTTTGCCGCGCCATCAACATATACTTTCCAACATGGTGGCTCCGGGATGGAGATTGCCCCAACTGATTTCTCATCACAGCTCTTCTCCTCGGCTGTCACTTCTACGACTGGTTCAGCGAACTCGGCCGTCAAATCTGCCAGAACCTGGCCTTTTATGAAGGTCCGAGGCATGTACTTGACGTCGAAAGCCCCCAGGATTGTGTTCCACTTCGCGATTCTTCCTGTGTAGTCAGCGGTCCGGAGTACAGACTTCAAGGGTAATCGGGTTAGGACAACCACCGTGTGAGCTTGAAAGTAATGGGGGAGCATTCTCGTGGCGTGGACCATAGCCAGTATGGCTTTCTCTAGGGGTAGGTATTTGACCTCCGCTTCGTGCAGTGACTTGCTGACGTAGTAAACTGGCTTTTGAACGCCATTGTCTTCCCGTACCAGTACTAGGCTCACTGCGTGGGGCGCCACCGCAAGGTATGCGTATAGGACCTCGTCAGCCTCAGGATTGGACATGATAGACGGTCGAGATAGATACTCCTTGAGTTGCTGGAAAGCTGCGGCACAATCCTCGGACCACTCAAATCCTTTCCACTTGTTGATCAGGAGGTAGAAGGGCCTGCACCTGTCAGCCAACCTGGAAATGAATCGGTTCAGCGCCGCGATCATCCCAGTAAGCTTTTGGACCTCTTTGGGGTTCTGCGGAGGCTTCAAATTATGAATGGCCTTAATTTGGTCAGGGTCGACTTCGATCCCACGGTGGGTAATCATGTATCCCAAAAACTTGCCAGAGCCTACGCCAAACGAGCATTTTGAGGCATTAAGGCGAAGCTTGTGCTCTCTCAGGACGTCAAATGTGTGGCCGAGGTCCCCCAAGTGTTCGGACACCAGTTTGCTCTTCACCACCATATCGTCAACATAGACCTCGATGCTCTTGCCCAACATCAGCTCAAACATTCTCGTTATCATCCTCTGGTAGGTGGATCCGGCGTTTTTCAGGCCAAACGGCATAACCTTGTAGTGGTAGTTCCCAATGGGCGTCACAAAGGCTGTTTTCTCTTGGTCCTCCAAAGCTAGTGGGATCTGATGATAGCCCTGAAAGGCATCTAGGAAACTCATCCGAGGATGGCCTGCCGTCGCATCTACTAGCTGGTCTATTCGTGGCATTGGGAATGGGTCCTTTGGGCATGCTTTGTTCAGGTCTGTGAAGTCTACACAAACCCTCCATTACCCACTTTTCTTCTTGACCACCACAATGTTGGCCAACCATTCGGGGTAAAAGACTTCTTTGATAGCCCCCGCGCGCTTAAGCTTATTGACCTCTTCCCTGATTGCATCAGCGTGCTCCTTCGACGGGCACCGGGGTGGTTGCTTCTTGGGGATCACGGATGGGTTGACGTTAAGGTGGTGACAGATGAAGGATGGATCAATCTCAGGGGCATCTCAGGGGTCCCATGCGAACACGTCAAGGTTCCTTTTGAGGAACTCAAGTAACTCCTCCTGCTCCTGGGGAGGCAGCCGGACCCCGACCTGGAAGAACTTCTCTGGGTCATCGTCAATTACCACCTTCTCCAGGTCCTCACATTTAGCGTCCTCGGCAGGTGTATCAGGAGGCGCCACCAGGGTCTTTGATTGCTATAAACCTTCCTCGGCGGGGGCCGAGGGCTGTGCATCAAGCCGATAGGATATGGCAGCTACCGTGCACTGCCTCGCTGTGGGCTGGCAGCCTCGGATCTCCAGAACCTGATCCCCTGATGGGAATTTCACCTTCTGGTGAAAGGAGGAGGCTACGCCCCCCAAGGTGTGTAGCCAGGGCCTTCCTACGATGGCCGTGTAGGGGGAGTATGTGTCCACCACTACAAAGTTCACCTCCACCACCTTTGGGCCTGTTTGTATGGGCAGCCTGATCATGCCCTTTGGGATGACGAGCTTTCCGTCGAAGCTAATTAGGGGGGAGCTATAAGGTGTGAGGTCCTCCGGTTTTAGCCCCAGCCCCTTGTAGAGGTCTGGACACATGACCTCGGCTGCGCTGCCACCATCCACCATCACCCTTTTCACGTCGTAGCCCCCGATTCTAAGGGTGACGATTAGAGCGTCATCGTGGGGTTGGGTGGTCCCAATCTTGTCCTCTTTCGAGAAACTCAAGGCTGGGGGGAAACTTCTCCTGGCCGTCTTCAGCCCTGTCCGGGAGTCCTCGGCAGGCAGTTGGGCTATGGACAGCACTCGCGAAGGGCGTGTGCCTGTTCTTCCTGGTGCCGCCAAGATTACGTAAATCGTCCCAGCGGGCTGCCCCATGGCGGTGTCCCTCCGAGGCTCTTGGTAGGTCTGGCCCTGCTGGCCGCTGGAATGGTGCAGAAGGTGCTTCAGCTTTCCCTCCCGGACTAGCTGGTCCAGGTGGTTCCAGAGGTTCCTGCAGTCCTCCGTGGCATGTCCGTGGTCCTGGTGGTATTGGCAGTAACGGTTCTGGTTGCGCTTATCAGGTTCTCCAGACATCTTAGTCGGCCACCTGAAGTATGGCTCGTTCTTTATCTTTTCCAGCACCCTATGTACGGGTTCTCGGAATACGGCGCCAACAGTCTGGGCATTGGTCGCCCCGGATTGCCCACCGAAATCCCTCCTCGGGCGGGCGTTGCTATACCGGTCCGACCTGAAATCCCTCCTCTCCTGAGGGATAACCTTCTCCTTGCCCTTGCCCTGTAGCATATCTTCCTCCACCCGCTTGTACTTATCGATCCGATCCATCAATTGCCGCACGCTGGTGGCGGGCTTACCGGTTAAGGACTTCCTCAGGCCGTGCCCCATTGGTAGTCCATTCTGGAATGTATTGATGGCGACAGCGTCGTACTTGCCGTCCAGCTCGTTGTAAATCTCCCAGTACTTGTCCGAGTAAGCCTTGAGGGTCTCCCCGTCACGCATGGATAGGGACAGTAACGCGCTCATGGGCCGAGGAGGCCTGCTGTTCGTAACAAAGCGGGAACCAAAAGCCTGGGTCAGCTGCCTGTACGAGTCTATGGAATTCGTCCTTAGACCGTTGAACCACCTCATTGCCACAGGTCCCAAGCTGGATGGGAAGACTTTGCACATCAGCGCCTCGTTCTTAGAGTGGACAGCCATCCTCTGGTTGAACTGGCTCACATGCTCCATGGGATCCGTTTTGCCGTTGTAAGCAGTGAAAGTTGGCTGCTGGAACCGCCGAGGAAGCACTGCCTCCTCTATACGACGCATGAAGGGCGACTTGGAGAGTTGATCCAGCGCCTTGCTCATGGCGTCACCACCTAAGCCCCTGAGGGTTGGGTTGGCACGCCTACGCCTCTGGTAGCGCCCCTCCTCGTGGGAGAAAGTCTCGCTGGGGGGCGTTCTTGACTTTTGCCTGTATTCGTCATCACTCTCGTCGTCAGAGGGCAGGTCAGGGCTGGGTTCGGACCGTCTTCACTGCGCACGGCGCAGCTTCCTCTTCAGATCATCTATCTCGCGCTGCATGGCCACCTTATCATCCTTTCCCTGGGAAGCGTGGCTATGGGCCTCTTCCGATCGCGTGGCCTGGCCATTGTCGCGCTTCTGGGGAACGTGCCTGTCCCGGCGGGTTTGGCTTCCGCTCGCGGTTGAGGTATGCACGCTTCCTTCTCGAAATCGCCCGTTCTCGTTCTGACCGCCCCTGGGGTCGCCATAGTTGCCCTGGTGCCAGGATTTAGCCGGTTCAGGTCGATGGGGGTTTCCTTGGTGAGGGCCTGATCCTACCATGCTTGACTGTTGTCCTTACTAACGCACAAGTTCTTCCCACAGACGGCGCCAATTGTAGGGACCGGTTTTGGGCACTTCTACGGGTTGAGAGAGTGGACCCAAGCCCAGCTAACCCTGCAATGAATTTATAGAGAATGGGTTCAAGAACTAGGCCCTAGTGAGGAATGCAGCGGCCATGCATGGTTATACGTGAGTGCTTAATAACTTAAACGTTAACTGGGATGCACAATAATGCTCCTCGGACTGGCCTTTCAGAGCTTGGAGTTCTTATTACTTCTTTGAAGAAAGGTTACAAGGTTTGAGAGAATACAAGCTGCTACAGTACTTCCTAATTCTGGTTTCTCCGTCCGTCCCCCCTTCAAGAGGGACTTCTTACATTATATACATCTCTCTCAGTTGATCCTAGCCCTACATTTGTTGATCAGCCAGGCCACCACTTGAGAGCCTGTCCCATCAGCCGCATTCCCATCCCTCCTGTGGGTTGCAGTGCCCAAGACGGCACTGTTCAGGGGTCCTGTCCTCATTAATGCGGCCAGGGCATTAGTTGAGGGCATTAAATGTGGAGGTGACAGTTCATCTGGGACTTGCTCCTCCACCATGCTTCCTTCGCTGGTGCTTGGTACTTGCTCTTTGCTCTTTGGATGCTCGGGGAGACTCCCCTTGATGGTGTGCTGCTTGTCCACTTTCAGATCTCGGAGGTCCGAGGACGTTATCATCCTCGGCACTGTTTCCTGGGCAACTGGGTTTTACACTTTCGTCCTCGGACTTTGGACGCGTCCTCGGAGTGGGCCTTTGGGCCTGGTTTGAAGTGGGCCGGGGTTGCCTGACTCTTTCTGGCCCCACAAGTGCTATCCAGCACCCATTAACAAAAGCCTAGTGTATAAACTAATTGATGCTTTTTTTCAACAAAAAATTTGGATTGGTTTCTAGTGTCCTATTCTTTTTAGAATTCAATTTATTTGTCATAAAAAAATTAATCTATATTTTAATATCCAATTAATGAGAATTTTTCCCTAAAAAAAAATAATGAGAATTTGATAGTTTTTTTTTTTTTTTTTGGTTATGTTTATCATCATGTTTTATTAAATATAAATTATTCTCTCTATATACACCTTTTTTTTAATGCTCTATATACACATGTTTTGAACGAATTGGTTATCAATATCCCAATCTAGATCTCCTAAAATCCTACATCTTTAAAAAGTTCGGGATCTCACTATGATTTTTAGTGAAGTGAGATATGTATGAGGATCTCAATTTGGATCTTAAGATCTTATAGGATCCCAATCCTATAGGGATACTAAAGACCCAAAATTGATTATATAAACAAAAAAACAAAACGTAATAAACAAATCAGCCTAGCAACCCTAGCTCAAATTGATTAAAATAAATTAAAAATGGAAAAAAAAACCCTGAATCTCACATCACCTTAATTGCTTAACCTAATCAACAAAATCACATAAGACAAATGATAAGAGAAGAGACTAGAGAGTAAAGAGCGAGTGTGAGCACGGTGGTGTTGCTATGAGAGAGACCATTGACGTTGATAGTGAGGTTTTTTTTTTTTTTTTTGTAATTCCAGTGCTGAGTAGTTACTTAGTTGCCTGACATAGACACTAACTAATTATAATTTCTCAAAAAACACTCACTGATTACAATTTCTCAACGTTAGAAAGATTATTTGATGAATCTTATTATCTTAGTAATTGTTTAATGGAATTGTTATTTGCTTTATGTTGTTTATGTGAGATATTAGGGTTTTTTTTTTTTTTTTTTTCAGTTATTTATGTGAGACATTATGTATGTTTGTGGTGTTAGAACTTCAAACTTGGTATTTGTGAGTTGTAAATTTTGAACTTTGAACATTTGTTTATGTATTTGTAATTTGGTACTTTCCCTTTTACTAACAATTTGTGTCAAAAACTACTTTTGTTCAATATTTTTTTAATATATATTGTGAATTATAATTATAAGTATTTTTATTGTAAGGTTAAGGGCCCAAATCATATGTTGGGCCTTGGGCCTTGGCCGAGAGCATGAGTAGTCCGAGGACGAACAAATAGTAATGAGTGATTCAGACTCAGGACTTAATGAGCAAAATGCAAATGGGAAGGTGGTCCGAGGATGAATATCTCCTCGGATAAGCTAAACGCAGATCAGATATAGATCCCATAGATCAAAATGACATTTCAAGAAGCATAAGTTTTTGTAGTGTAAAATTATGCATAAAAAAATAAGTTTATAGATCAAATAGTAAATAACATCCAATTGACATGAAATTTGACATGCATATTAAGAATATAAACAACATGTAATCAAACTGCTAGATTTTCAAAATATGTAGTCATGTTAAGTTTTTTAGTGGAAGTTGTAGTCATTAACTACAATCAAATTTGTAGCCAAACTTTGTCCAATTTTTATTACATTTATATGACTTCTTTGGAGTTTGAGACTATTCTTTAAACTCACTCCATCATTTTTCTTGAATTTGGATTTATGGAACATGAGATTTTCTATTTATATATTGCTGTAGAAAATTAGAAATTTAAGAGAAATGAGTTTGGAGGTTGGACAGTTGTTGAACCTTGAACGATATGCTTGTGTGAGTAAAAACTTTGACAATATTAATAGTCTCATTATATTGTCTATTTGTCTGTCGAAGTTTTAATTGAGGAATGATATCTCAAAACCATATTAAGGTGATTGATAATAATGGTCATTTTTACCTATGTCATAAGAATAATCGACACTAAATATTTTTGATTGAGCAATAAAATTATTATGATAGACGATTCATAAATTTGTAGAGCATTGACACAGGCTACTTTTAATCTCATTGATATTAAAACTTTTGGATATGTTTAATTGTGTATGGCTTTTGATGTTGATATGAAACTAAATGCAAATGATTTTTTTTTTTTACCAAACTTTGGGGTGTTCACAACAAATCCTATGTGACATGTTATTATTGGTAATAATTTAGGTAACTTTTTTTTTTCTTTTTTTAGAAAGATAATTTAGGTAACTTCTCACTACTATTGTGAGGAACTATATATCTTTACGATTGTAGCAATACTTAAAACTAGGGTTGTCCAAACCCATCCGAAGACTCGAACCAACCGAAGAAACCGATCGGATCCGATCCGACACCGGCCGACCCGACTACTCTGGCGGTCGGCGGCGGGTCTTTTCCACCAGAAACCAACTCTGGCAGGTCGGTTTCGGTTTCCCTCCCCCCAAAACCCGAAAAACTCGAACCATTAGACGAAAACCCAGATTCCTACAAAAAAAACCCAAATTCTAGCATAAATTTTCCAGATCTCGGCAAAAAAACCAAGATTTTTGCGATATTGCAAAATCTCATCGAATTCGGTGAGATTTCGCCTGATTTGGTGAAATCTCATAGATTCCAAAGAGATTTTTGCCGAATCTTGGTTCTTCTCACCATTTTCTTGCAATTTCCTCGCCATTTTCTCAGATCTATGACGCCGACCGACCTGTCCGCCACCCATTGAAGGTCTGATCCGCCCAACCCGTCTACTTCGGCGGTCGATGGCGGGTGAGATTTTCTGTCACCCAATTCTGTCAGGTCGGTTTCAAGTTGGGCACAAATTCGACCCGTGGACAGCCCTACTTAAAACTTTTGATTTTAGCTAAAGCTTAGAGAGTAGTACAATAGAGGATCTAGGAAAGAATTAGTTCTATCTTGGCTAGATTGCTAACAACTAAGCAATGATAGAATGAGAGATTTAGATGAGAACACCTTCTGTTTTCCTTTGATAAAGAAATCCTGTGCATCAATAGCCCCTAGGCTTTTGATCGCAATCTGGTGAAGGATCTGATAAACAGATTTGTTTAAACATATACCAGGGGGAGATGACGGATCTGATAAACTGATTTGATTTATGGTTGATGGTTTTGTGAAAGAGGAAAGCTCCAAGAGATTCAACAAGTGCCCCAGAGTATAACCAAATAGATGTAACGTGAGCATGCTTACAGTTTGTTAGCATTGGAAAAAGGTGAATGGATCCACAATTACTTTAGAGAAAAATGAAATTGAGATGGATGCTCCTCTTGGAACTGCATGAATGCATTAGAAAAAGTTTGAAGAACTTCATACTCACATAGTGAAGTTACCTAAGAACTAAAGGATGATCCATATGGCCAACCTTATAGTTCGTTTAAGCCTTTTATTGGGCTCACCAGGTTGGTATTTGGTAATATCAAAATGGGTGAATCGTGAATGTATGTACTGCACAACATGGCATGGAACTGAACTACAGACTCTACATTAATATCAGCTGCAAGTCTGTAAAAATAAATTTGTCCTCTAATAATGTATTCAGCTGCAAGCATGCATAAGCTTACTTAAGTTAATGGTGTGATTCACAAGTTCGGGGTAGATTCTAATCTCTCGTAAATAAAAGGCATATATGCTACATTCGTTGCTACCAAAGACACTACCAATGACTCTCGGCCCCAGAATAACCCATCTTAGTTTTGCCAAACCGGAACATCTAGCTAGCAAATCAAATAATAAAAACAAGAATCATCCAGGCATGCTCACAAAGAAGGCTAAAATCTAAGTCAGACAGCTGATGCTAAGTAATTGCTTAGTTTAAAAGTGATATAGAGCCACCCTGTCTTCCAACAATATGTCAAGGGGTAAATAATAAAATAAGCCCTGCCACTAAGAAGGCAAAGCAATCCATACAAAAAATTCAGAGAGAAAACACTTTTAATAGTTTATGCTGCCGCATGTAGCAAAATGTATAAAGAAGGAGCTCAACGCTTTCCACCCCCACCTCCAAGCTTGGGGCCTTTTGGTACAGCGCCCTTAGAAACACCACCCTTGGATTGTGCCTTCTGTGTCTTGGCCATCACCTCTGCCTTCTTCGCCTTCTTTTCATCCTTGGTCTTCTTGATCCTCTCTTTAATCTCACTGAAATTTCAAAGGTCAACAAAACACAAATAGAACTATTAAAAATTATACATTAAACAACTAGGCTAAACGCCAGAATGAATCTAAAAACTTGGCAAATCAAAAAAGTATGGCAAAAAGTTTCAACTATACCGGAGAGCAGCTTCACGTGCAGCATCTCTGACTTCTGGCTTCTCGGCCCGTCTTTTTTGTATGACTTCCAAGGTGGCACCAACAATGGACCTTGAATAAGGCTTCTTGGCGGCGCGGCGCTTCTTCTTCACAGATTCAGCAGCAATGTCCTAAGAAGCACCAGAAAAGAAAACAACAGATAAATCAATAACTAGTGCACCAAAATGCTAGCACTACGAGCCACGGCCCCAATAGGGGCATAACAAACCAGGAAATCAATTGGTTCCAAAACATCAAAAGGAGAACTTCTAACATCAAATCACCTTCTTATGTTGTTTCCTGTACATGGCTGTCCATGTAAGCTTTGACGGCTTCAGGCGGTTGTGAAAATACCTCTTGCATTTTGAATTGACAAAGAGGAAAACCTTAAGCAATCAAACAAGAGAGCATATTTTAGTATAGATATATCTTATAAGCCAGAAATAAATGAAGAACCAAAAGAGTGAAACACGTGCTATGAAGCATGAAGAGTTTGTTACAGTTACAAAACCAAGTAATCCCACCGACATAACTTACCTGAGAATCTGACCGAATAAATCTGATACCCCTACCAGGGTATATCTTGGCACCACTGAATCGGCAAAGTTCAGTCCTAAAACACCAAAAATCAAATACCAAATTATACACAATCAGTATATCATAGGACACAACCAAGTACCAAGTGCAAAAGCTTTGATTAAACCAAGAATTTAAAAGAGCCACACAGTTACAAATCATTGGCTCCCACAAGATAAACACATGATTAAATCAAAAACCAAACTGAAAGTTCATCTGATTGACTCTAGTCTTTCATTCCTGTTTTTTCCGAATCATAAAACTGTTTTCGTTCTTAGCATTCTGAAATGGTTATTCAATTTTTTGATACAATTCTTTATTTTCTAGTCAGATTCTTTAAATAAAAAATAAATAATTGAGCAAAAAATTGTTAAATATTCTACAAAATTTAATGAATTTTTTAAGGTTTCATTACATAAACCTGACTCTCAAAAAAAGCAAAACATCGTTTTTTCCATTGTTAATCTATGTACTTTTTTGATTCTAGCATAAAACCGGATAGCAGTGTCAAAATCAAAATATGGTAGAGAACAAACATTTTTCATAACATATATGGTCTCCAGAAAGAGAGGAAAAGAAAGTCATTTTCAGATCTAGAAGGCTCGAAGTATCATAAATATTGCATTTGGTAGAACCAATCATGAAAACAAGTTATTCAAATTGATGTTATTCACACACAGAGAAGCTTACTTGAGAACCATGGCGGCTGATGCAGGTGACGCCGCTCGTAAACCCCTAGTTGAGTTGCAGAAACCCTAGCAAAGCACTTCACGACTCACCAATTTAATAACAAAGGATAAAGTTATTGACTTCTAAGGACTGAAACGACACCGGTTTTAGTTGTTGGGCTCGTCGTTCTGGGCTTATTGCTTGATCAAAAAGAGGACCGTAGTTAAGATTAGTGTTCCCCCCCCCCCCCCCCCCAAACAAATAATTTTTTTTAAAAAAATTATATATATAAATTTTATAAAAAAAAATTATATATATATATTGTGTCTCATCCTTTAGCTAAACTCTTCCACTCTCTACCAATAAGATACTTTGGAAACCTTATGGATCAATAGTGTGATAGATTGTATCTGAGACTTTTGAGTTTACGTCATGCCCCAAATCAATAAGCTCACCACCTAAATACCTCTATAGGGCTTGTTAAATATGCAAATATATTTGAGATAAAGTAGCAATCATGGTTTAAAATAAAAGGGGGTGGGGGGAGGGGGGAGGGAAGTAAATTTGGATTACATTCTAGTAAGAAATACATTTTTTTTTAGGAAGGAATCTAAAGAGTTAGGAATGGTGACGAGACAAGTTGAAATTGTATCATGGATGCCTCTTCCCTTCTTCAAATTGAGGAGAACTCATGGAGTGAGAGAAGGCCAAGTAAAGGACAAGATGGATTGCAAATATTTTGTTAATACTTAATGATGTAGCTCTTGCATTGATAAGTTAGAGATGAGAGTAAAAAGGGAGGGACAATCATAAAGGTGTTAAGAATGAAAAGATAAGCATTTTGGGGATTCTTGAATATTGAACTGCTTTGAACTGAAAGCGGATTTTTTGATCTATAGAGAAATACTTTAACTGACTACAATTATTTATTGTTTATACTGAGAGCAGATTTGATGCTGACGACAGACTGTTCATGAATGATAACTTGTCAGGTACTGTTTCAATTAGTGATATTGTTTTTGTCTTAACTTGTTGATGGTACTAATCATCCTTAACTTTTGTGAAGGTAATTTATATAAATATATATATATGTTAAATGAAAAATATATGTACACTTGAGATGAGATCGAGGAGTAATCTTGAGGAGTAAAACGTGTAAACGCTCTCCCCCCTATTCAAGGCAAGGAAGAACCACACGGACAGAACATTTTTGCCATCCATGCAAAGAGTCAAAGACATCTTGTTGCAATATGTAGGCCTCTTAAAATACTCATTCCAAAAGAATATATAAATGAAACCAAATCACATGAATCAAATCCATGTATACATTTTTTTCAGGAAGATACAAGAGTTGTAATTTAGAACGCATAAAAAGGACATTACATTGATGGCACGCTCACTTATGTATTCATTGTTAACAAGAGTCAGAATATTTCGTATGAAATTGGCCTCGGATAATTTCTTAGAAATCGATTGAGTAAAATTTAAATACAATTTCTTAAATGTTGTACCTTAAGTTCACTGATTAAATTCAATCATGTGATTATATTGACATACTATAAAGTTGGATTTAATTATTTGGTCAATATAACTACATGATTGAATTTTTTTTTTTTTTTTAATGATAACATTATCCTTTACTTGTCATTGCATTGGTCATCCAACCATATGGTTGAATTCAATTAGAAAACCTAAGAAACGACACCTTAAACCTAAGTTTTACCATAAACTTAACACACAAGAAGAGGCACAGGGAATTTGAACCCTTGTGAGCCACTAAAAGTAATCCTTAGGGTATTATATTCCAGCTCCTGGCGGTGAACTTCACAAGAGTTCAAGACCTGTTAATGTAACTCCTCAGACCTCAGTCAAGTTTGGCCATGAACTTTCCTCTTTCCCTGTTTGAACTCAAATCATGACATCCCATATAGCTTGTAAACAAGGGTATCATGAACACAAACCGGAAGAGAATGCCTATTTGCTCCCAACAATTGTAACCCACCTTCCGGGGGGCTGGTTGGGATGGGTTTAAGAAATTTGGCTGACTCCAATGCCACAACTCACAAGCAACCCTCTCATCATCATTCATTCATACAGTCCACTGTTTCCTAATATTAAGTACACTCACTGGTTTTCAGATATTATATTAAAATGAAGAAGCCCAATGTTGGGTACCCCACTACTTGATACTACTAGGCAATTCAGATACAAGAACTTCCCTTTGAAACTTTTGTTACCTCCTTAAGAAAACAGTCACATCTGAGCAACGGCACAATTCTCATGTTTAAAGTAACAATTTCACCATCAAAAGACCAAATTGAAGAAGGTTCAAGTTGTAACTACTACCTTACTAAAAAAAATGTTGTAACTACTACTACTTATGCAGCTTTAGCTGTTTCTCGCACCAGAGCAAGCTTAGCCAAAAGACCACAGAGCTGAAGATATGAACCCACTCCATCACAGATTCTCATATGGGCAAATCCAGTTTCCTGGAAACTCAAAGAGAACAAGAATTAAATATTGTAACAAAGACAAGACATTTGAGGAGGAGGAAGGATCAAGGTCAGCATGATATCTGTACCTTCATGAATTCCAATTTTAGATACTCAGCCATATCATAGTTTTTGATGATGCGGAATAGGGTTGTGATTATGTCGGTGGGGGAATAGCCCAAATCATAGAGCTGCTTGAGACCAGAACAAGATTCATCAAATCTCCCTTCTAGTACATTGCGCACCATGTTCTTCACATGCAACGGATGAGGCTGATCGCAAACCTGAAAACCAATGACAGACATTATAGACCTCCCAAGCTATATATAGTGAAAGTAAATTACTAAACTGAGAAGGTATTCAGAGTCATAAACCTTGAAAACATTTTCTTGGTTGACAAAACGGAACCCACTGTATGTAGCCTGCAAGTTATTCAATGCCTGCCTCATGTCACCATCAGCAGTGAAAATTATGGCTTCAAGACCTTCCGGAACATAGGGAACCTTCATTGGTTACAAACACAGATCAACCACACATTTCTATCTTTCTTCTAAATTTCTAATGCATAGCAATAGAATATCCAGATTTAACAAACAATAAACTACTATAAATTTTAACTACCATATAATCTCCTTTGTCATGGTTCTGTTGCAAAAAAATGAAGAATTCATTCAAAGTTCGCTCATATTAACTAAAATTGCCTAAATGCTATCTAAACAGATTCATACATTTTCCTACAATACCTGGTTGTTGATGTTCCCTTCAAAATCAAGCTAGATGAACTACATTTTATCTTGTTGCACATTTGACAGTGCAATAATATACAAGGATTCAAGCAGCTGACGCAAGATAAAACCAAAACTAACACCGAAATTGAAGAATAGAAAATAAAAAAAAATAACCTAGGAATCAACACCCAAGCAAGAGAGAACATAATCTAGCAATCCGCACCTAGAGTTGCCTAGAATCAGTGCCAAGCTATTTGAAGGAAAAATTCCAACAAAAAATTTTATTACTCAAGAAAACTGTCTAACTGTTATTGAATTACAACTGATTTAAGAAAGTCCAATTATTGAATTACAAAAATAACCTTGACTCTAGGAAATTAAATAAAATACTAATAACATTATCAAATAATAAGACCTAAAATAAAATCCAATTGACCAATAAAAATATAATTGAATTCTAAATGTTGAAATAAAATTGTCTTTGCAGTTCCCATGTTAGTAGCTTAACCAGTTCATGATGATCAATCAAACATTTTAATGTGAGATCTTATTGGCAACAACTTTCAAGCTATGTTCCTAATAATTTCTTCACTTTGAAAGAGAGTCAACATAATTGCTCATTTATGTTCCTTCCCAAAAAGAGTCAGCTTGGAACTTGAACTTTTCATAATGACCAAGCATCGCATGCACAAAAAGAGCGAGCAACGAAGATGGAGATAGAGAGAGAGAGAGAGAGATAACCATCTATTAAAATAGTGAAATTTTTTAGGGTAATACAAAAATAATAGTAACCATAACACCAAAGCTCAACTAGATGTAGCTTCAAGGCATCCTAGATGTTTAAAAAGGGAGGCAGACTATACTCCAAAATCATAATGCACTGATAGAAAGATCCTAGCCCCCCCCCCCCCCCCCCCCACTTTTAATTTTTCTAATTTGAGTGGGGTTGGTAATAGATGCATGAATGTAAGCATGCTTATACACACTGACATGCTGACAGGTAGGGACAGAGAAACACATGCTTTCATTGAATACATGAATAAGATCTGATATTTCCAACCCTTTGGTGTGAGAAAAAACTTGAACTGAATAATTATACTAAAATAACCAAATAATTATAAAAATATATATCATGAAGCTTTATTGAATAAGGGATACATGGCTTTTGAAAAACCAGACATTGAGAAAAAGCCTATTTTTTAGTGCCCTGAACGGATGCTAAATTAATAACTGAAAGCAATTTGCATTGACATTGAATGACAGTAATGCTGCTATGCACCTGTGGCACATTATTTATTAAGGAAACTAAGTATACCTTTTCAGCTTCAACCACCACCATGAGACGACCAAGTATCTCTTGATCAGATAATCTTGAAAATCGAACAATAGCACATCTACTTTGAATAGGCTCAATAATTTTAGAAGAAGTATTGCATGCAAGAGCAAAACGAGTGGAGTTTGAATATATTTCCATTGTCCTTCTCAAAGCTTGCTGTGCTCCAGATGTCATGCTGAAAATTGAAAAGGTTATTGACAAATACAACATTCGATACATGTGCTTAGATGGAAGAAAACATACCAAAGCCTGAACAATATAACATCAAACAACAAACTACAATAATTCCAGATAGAAGCCTTTAATGATTGGAGAGTAAAGAGACATTATTATTAGAACTTACCTGTCAGCTTCATCCAAGATTACTACCTTGTGCCGCCCAGGGGGCAGTGTCACTTTCTTTTGAGCAAACATCTTAATCTTGTTCCTTACAACATCTATTCCCCTAAAAAAGACAAAGCAACAATAACATATTTCAGAACCTAACCAAAAAGGCCTCCCCAGAAAAAAAGGACAAGATACTAAAGCCTAGAAAATTTTACCCACCTGTCATCTGATGCATTGAGCTCCAAAACAGCCTCCTTATAATTTGGTCCCAGAAGCTCATGTGCTAGCGCGAGTATACTCGTGGTCTTACCGGTTCCAGGAGGACCCTGAAATAAACAATGTAAAGTGGATGAGCAGCATCATGAGCCTTTTACTTTACAAACATGAGCAGAGAACAATCATATGCAAACTTCCCAGTGGGACTCTTAACAAATCTGATCAAATTGCTTGCCATTACAATTTCCACATAACCCAAACCCAAAAACATTCGTCAACTGAGTCCGATGCAACTATTTGGCTTCACTGTGTTGCCTTTTCATTTCAGAAACAAAATAATATAGCACATAACACACACCCTACATGCACACATGTACATACATACATATATACAAACATAATGGCACAAACAAATGTATGTGCATACTTATATACATATAAAAGGGGAGGAAAACCCTTTTTTTTTTGTTTTCTCTTTTACTCTTATCAGGTGTGATGCTAAATCAATTAACAGAAATTTAAAATAGAATAACAACAACAACGAAACCTTAGTCACAAATTTTGGAGTTAGCTATGGTCCTAAACAGACTAATGAGTGTCAGTCATATTTATTCTATTTGAATCAACCGAATCTTCCTCACTGACGCATTAATTGAAAATATTAAATAGAATAATACAAAAAAAAAAACTTAAAAGTATAACTAAACAAATCAAAATCCAAATATACATGAATGCTGATAAAGTTTGAAATTGCCAAAGAGAATTGCACTTCCCAGAAATTTGATTTCTACATACTGTAATTTCAGTGACTGAGTGAGACTGAAAAGAAAAAACGTACGGATAAGATGAGGTTGGGCATGTTGCCGTCGCGAGCGATGACTTGGAGCCTGGACACGGCATCCTCGTTGCCCACGATGTCGGCGACCCTGTTGGGACGGTACTTCTCTACCCATGGCATGTCGTAGCCACTGCTCGAGCTCCCTCCACACGAAGAAGAAGAAGCAGCCATTTTTGTGTGAGAGAAAAAGGAATTGCTATAAGAACTAGATTTATAAACAGATTGGGTTGCTATGTTATGCTAATAATGCTTTTGCTCTGGATTCGGAAACCAAAACCCCTATACCACCCCCCCAAATGGCAAAAGGCCAAAAGCAAAACCCTTTCTTTTCGATTTGGAGGGAAATTGCACAAAAAGATGGGGGAAAACCTTTTCCTCTCAGGCTGTGTCTGTTTCAGCGTAAAATATTTTTTGGGTGTAAAATATTTCCAGGTAAAAATATTTTTAAGTGTTTGGTTACATTTTAAAAAATACTTTAAAAAATATTTTTTGGTGTATAGTTGTATTCTTGAAAATACTATAGAAAATATATTTTCTACTTGTTGCTCACATTTTCTCAACTTCCAAACAAATATATAATATCATTTCTCAATCCACAAACACAAAAGAAACAAAACCAAAGAAAAAAAATCATCAAATCCGGTCAAATTGAGGGAAGAAGGAAGAGAGAGAGGCGACTGGGTTCGAAGGCGAAGGCGTGTGGGTCGGCACGGTGCTGCGATCTTTGCTTGAGGCAAAGGCGTGTGGGTTCGAAGGCAAAGGCATGTGAGGCGACTGGGTTCGATCTTTGCTTGATCGGCGTGGTGTTGCGATCGACGAGACCGATGTGATTGGTGCGGTGCTGCGATCGACGAGACCGGTGGAGTGTGGGTCGGCAGAGTATGGGTCGTCAGTCTAGAGAAACGGTCTATGGAGGCTCACGGTCTCTCTCTCTCTCTCTCTGCGTCTGAAGCTCGGTCCATAAATGGTTTGAAGTGAAAATAGAAATGTAAAATAATTTTCGGGTCAAAGGCTTCTTTTTATGGTCAAATGAAATGCTTTTCCGGAAAATCTATTTTTCATGCGCAACCAAACATACGACTCAGGTGTAAAATGATTTCCTGAAATAGTTTTACACTGAAACAAACGCAGCCTCAATGTTTTTCTTTTTATGGCCCGACAAAACGTTCAAATTATGCTTTATAAACCTTCTCCATTTTTTATTTTTATTTTTTCCTATTCTATATTTAATATATATATATATATATATATATATTTCCCTTAAAAAAAACTTTGTAGCTCAACTGTAATTCATGTTCGTGTATCGGGTTTATGTCGTGTCAATTTATGCGTATTTGATTATATGGGTCAACACTAACCCGACATATTTATTAAACGGGTCAAGATTCTTCAACCCTAATACAACTTATTTATTAAACGGGTCAGTCATGTTGACCTATTTATTAGATTTTATCAAAATGAATAAAAAAATTTATTAAAAAACAAACAAATAAATATTTGAAATATAAAATTCAAAACTAATGAGTAATTGCATCACAAATAATCGTTCAAAATTAAAGCATATCTCAATATCACAAATAATTATGGGAACTCAATCAAGGTGGGTGGAGGTGGTGTTTTGAGAAGCAGCAATGGTGACTGGTTAAGTGGTTTTGCGAGGAAGCTGGGCAGTACATCAAGCACTGTGGTAGAACTTTGGGCACTGAAGGACGGGCTCACCGTGGCAAGGCAAATGGGGATTGAAAACATTTGTATTGAAATGGATGTTGAGTTTATTGTACAACTTGTTTCAAGACCTTCAGTGATCAATCTAATGCTTGAACCTCTCTTAATTGAATGTAGAAACTTGATTCAAACATTCCCTAACTCCTCGATGGTGCACGTGTTTAGGGAGGCAAATGGCTGTGCTGACCGCCTAGCAAGGATGGGTGTTGAACTTGGTGTAACAGATTTTCTTTTTTAGTTTAACCCACCGGATGTGGTGGCTGAGATGCTGGCTAGAGATAAAGCTGGCCTTGCTTATTGTAATAGAAATATTGTTTCTTAGTTAATTCCAAGCGTCGTTTACCAAAAAAAAAAAATCACAAATAATCAATCACTATATGTCAAAGAAAATAAACCACAACAACTAATAAGTTTATATATCTAGAGTTTGAAGAGTATATTGGTAAAATTTTATTTAATTAAACGAGTCAAACGGGTTTCATAGGTTGAACACTAATCCAACCCGTTTATCAAATAGGTTCGTCGTGTCAACCCAAATATGACACAAACTCATTAAGTCTCAACCCATAACCTACTAATTTCGTATCATATCGAGTTCACAGGTCATGTCCAATTTTGCCACCTTTACTCAAAGTCCCCTCGTAACTATGGAATTATTATATTAAAAAAAAAAAAAAAAGGTGGTATCTTTCTTGACAAATGGATACACGTTGATTAACTTATTAATTGTTAAGATCATTGTTTTAAAAACTAAACCAGATTAATCGATTCAATCAAGAACTGAATTGGAGAAAAAAAACAGGTCAAAATCAAGAACTAAATTCAATTATAGTTCTTTTACCATTCCGGTTTTTTAAATCATTGTTTATGATTTAAAAAACTTCTACCACTCAATAAGTCACTATTAATTCCTCTCTCTTAGAGTCCCATGGTCTTCGAAAAATAGAAGCTCCAAACTGCGGTATCTCTTGCAAGATCAAACCTTTCATCTGAAATAACAAATTTTTGTAGAGACTTTTATTTCTTTGTTATTTCCTCTCATGTAGCATTCCCATACCCTTCTCCTTTTCTCATTTGCATTTATATCAACAAATTGTTGTAAAGGCTTTAATTTCCTTGGATCTTTTTCCCTCTGTATTTTATGTACCCTTCTCCCTTTTCAATACCATCTTTGTGTTGTAATTCCCTTCAAATGGATGCATATTTGGAAGAGATGTGGAGAATGTTTCATCTCTCAGATGAAGGGAAAGGAGTGATGACGGTCAAGTCAAATGAAGTAGCTATTTCACAACATCAAATCCAGTTTTGTGCTCAAACCACAAACTAAGAAAGATTTCAACAAGTAGGCTTTCAAGTCTAATATTTACCAATTATGGCGTGGATCACAAAGTTTTACTATCCAATAAGTGGGAAGCAATTTATTTTTGTCCATTTTTGCTAGTGAAGAAAGTCTAAAAGAGGTGTTTAATAAAAATCCTTGGTCTTTTGACAAAAGACTTATTCTTCTGAAGATTCAAGATGATATGAGGCTCTAAAATTCTCTATTTTGGATTCGGGTTTTTAGTATTCTCCATTTTGAATCCGGGTTTTTGAGTTTAATAAGTGTTTAAATAGTTGTTAATGATGGGCAAACTTTTATTTTGACAAAGTGTATTTTTTAAAAATATGTGGGAGTGAAAAAATATATAAAAATACGTGTAATGTTATTTAAAAACTGAAAACATTAGTTTAAACACATATATCAAATGCCCCCATTTTTTGTATTTAAAAAATCGTGTTTAAAAACCTAAAAAAGAAGAAGGTTAAAATGGATAAGAACGTGAACGAAATCGTACTGAAAACTTAGGACCATGTGTCAATTGACACTTGGCCCAAGGCTCTTTGTATGTTGATCAACAAATTGAGCCTCATGCCAAGTGCCGATCAGCACTTGGCTTGGGCCTTCCCTATTTTTCTAATTTTGCAAATTTGACCTTGTTTTCACACCAATTTGACATCGAATTGATGTGATTTTTTAAGATAATTTCAACCTATGATGTATGCTTTTGATGATAGATCTTTATTATCAGATTAAGATATCAATTGGTTTCTCAGCGTAGGTGGAGATTAATGTGATTTTTAGTACTCAATCACTACAACTTCTTTTAGTTAATATGATTTATTGAGAAAGACAACTATATTACACTAGGGCCATTCAGATAATGTCTTACCCTTTGTAATATTTAAACAGTGAGATTATTATTTGTAAAAATTTATTTTGTACATAGGAGCATTGAATTAACATATATATATATATATATATTTACTTGTCAAACCAATCATAAATTCATTTTTCATAAACTGTGGCATTCAACAAACATCAAAGCTTGAGGGTTCTAGTTAGCTTAACTGATAAAATCTCTGATAGTTGAATAAGAGATTTAGGTTCAATTTTCGGCTACACCAAAAACCGATTGGTGTTTTAGTCTGATGACAAAAATCGCAATCATCAGAAGCAAATTCTATAGATTGAAACCCTCTTTTAAAAAAACAAATATCGAAGCCCATTTGAATTTTTACATATTGATTTCACAAATTATAAAATAAATGCATTTGGTATACTAGGAGATTCGATCAATATCGAGCCCCATTTGAGTCTATTACTTGTAATTAAACACGCTTGTATACCAGGGCCATTCGATCAATGTCGAACCACAGTTGTATTTGTTTCATAACATGTAGAAATTGTCAATTTAGCTTGTATGTAATAATTCCATAGCTTGTAAAAATTGTTTGTAAACTAGGGGGCATTGAAAAGTTGCAAATAAAAACATTTCGTATACTAGGGGCATTTGATTTATAACTTCAATTGGACTTATGCGTATATAATTCAGTTGCTTGTAAATGAACTAGGCTAATACTTTTGTGACGTGCTTAATCAATTGTAAATGAATGAACTAACATTTTTTTTTCTTTGGCTTGTAAAATCCATCAGAATAACATAAACTAGGGATATAGGAAAGTATCTGATCTTGCAACAAATTTTCAGTGTGAAAACGGGTAGAGTTTCCCCGGTTTTCATAGATACCAACCTGTATATACATAGTCTACGCAGTAAGCAAGTTCTAATTGTTCGTCACATTAAATAACTAACACAATCTAAAGAAGAACAAAAATCTTTTGTTTTGCAGGAAATGGAGAGAGTCAAATGTCTTCATCTTCATCAGAAAGGCCTCGGGTTCTCCTACGAGATGACCTCCTTGTATTACGACTTCCAGAACCTCCTTCATCACCCCGCTGTGATCGTCTTGGACCAGCTCCAACTCCAAGCCTTTCAAACAATCCCTCCATAGTCTGGATGTGAGACCGTGCACTTGCCAACTCCGCCCTCTGCAAAGTGAATAATCTGAGAACCCAGCTTCACAATTTTTAAGGACTACTTTATGCAAGAAAACATAAAGCAGCCAAAGATTACAAAAAAACAATAACTATGTACAAGAAAGAAGCGAATCTACAAACATCGGGAGAGATTCACTAGATGTGAGTCCCTAAACCCAAGACCAATCAACCAAAATGCCAACAAAGGAGGCAAGAAGACAAAAGGGGCAAGAACAAATTTCAAACATGGAATCTCCATAAGACAAGAGGGGAAAGAATATACCAAAGAGAAGTTTTGAGCTGATTGTGTATAAACGGTTTGTTGTAGTGATTCAATCATCAGCAGACTCTCATCAACAAGATCAGTCCCAATCTGCATGAAGAGAACTGTCAGGCATGCACCAAAAATGAAAAGCACAAGATGAATGCAAGACAACATACTGCCACCTGGCCCATCCATGGAACATTTGGAGCATGTTCAGGCCTGTCAAGTCGCATATATCCAATAGAGCCATCTTGATTCATCACTCGGCATGACCATGAAGGAAAATGAGGGTACCTCTCCTGGAAAGAACCACTAGGGCCCTCAACATGACTAGAGGGTTGAGGAGCAATCTCCTCGGGCGATGAACCTTCAGAATCAGAACCCTGTTCTGCAGTTCCCTGCAAGACAAGACCGTTACTATACATGACCAAGGCACCGTTAAAACAACTCACAGTCTCTCCACATAGATGTGCAAAGCGCCCCTGCAGGCGCCTCTGAACAAATTCTCCATAATCTCCAGCCACTCCTGTGGCATCACTTCCAGCTAGAGCTGCTTTCAAGTCATCTCCTTCCAATAGACCTCCTTTTCGCATTGAGTCAGGGGGGTCTTGTGGCAAGAGGGGAGGGTATTTGTAATCCACCTGTGCCAGCACTCGATCACCCAGGTACCAGTACCTCCCCAAAGGACATTCAAATAAGATCTT
The DNA here is from genome assembly GCA_019022515.1 of Quercus aquifolioides. Classification (NCBI taxonomy): domain Eukaryota; kingdom Viridiplantae; phylum Streptophyta; class Magnoliopsida; order Fagales; family Fagaceae; genus Quercus; species Quercus aquifolioides. The sequence goes on from CM032336.1 coordinate 20,124,583, forward strand.
ACGGCGGTTCAAGGTAAGTCCAGAATATTTATTAGAAATTGGAACAGCCTGCCAAGGGTCTAAGTTCATCTGCAATATAAAAAGAACTAGTTCATCCCAAAAAAAAAAGAGCAAACCAAAACAAAAAGAAATAACGAAAAGAAAGCCAAAAAAAAAAAACTCACATTTGTCTCTGTCAAGCTCTCAATTATCAATCGCCAATCTTGTAATGTACGCTTCTTGCCCCCACTAATCCTATTCCTGGAAGACCAACGAAAAAATCTTGGAAAGACCTGAGCCTTAGAATTATGAAGCTTAGGACCAACCCCAAAGTACTCATACATCCAAATCTAAAACACAAAACACAACAACATCAAGCTCAAATTTCCCAAACTTAGAACATAAAAATTTGAGAAACCCAAAATTTACCTCCCAAGTAAATAGCGGACCACCCAAATTGTTCATTGCACACCGAGAATACTGGACCATATAATGGAGTAAGGTTGCATAAGTCATGCCTCCCCAATCATACTTCCCAATATCATCCACATTCTCCAAAGATGCCAGGTAACGGAGACTGACTGTACTCCCTGTGTTTGGGGACAGCACTTGGCCAATGAGCAGAAGCATGAAACTCCGTACACTCATTTCCACATCCTCAATTCCCCGAAGATGTTTCACAAGCCATGACAATTTCACATTCAGCTCAGACCCTTTAGGAGGTAACCCCCCTAATAAACGCTCCACATCACAGTTGGTGAGATTGTCATTCACCTCTATACGCTCTCCCCCAATTCTCAAACCTGTTATCACTGCAAAATCGTGAGGCGTCAACATTACCTCACCAATACCCGGAAAATGAAATGTGTTCGTAGTATCCCAAAACCTTTCCGATAAAGCTATGATAAGGTTGATGTCCTTGTGCTCAACGATCCCATCATTATATATAGAAGTCAGAAAATGATTCAAACCAGCAGCAGAAATCTTGGCCTTAACCTCAGGACCCATAACAATCCAACAATTACGAACGTCTGAAAGAGACCCCCTAATTTTGTAAGACGTAGGCTTCTAACAACAACAACAAAAAACACAACAAACCAACGTAAAAATCAGAAAAATTTTCCAAATTGCAAAGATAATGTCAGAAACAAGTACAACAATGAAATACAAAAACAGAAAGAAGCAAGCAAAGAATTCAGTTCTTGATTCAAAAAAAGAGAAGAATAGCATTGTCCCATATTGATCATGGTCAAGACGTCAACTAAATACCCCTCCACTAAAAAATAATTCCCTAACAAACCAAATTAATACGACTAAACTCGTCCAAGAACACCAGCCATGGACATGGCTCATGCAAATAAAAATGCCCATGTCCTTTAACACACTCTCTAAGCATTAACAAAACCATTGTAAAACATAAAAAAGTAATCACACACTTCCAAACAACAATCCGAGACATGTAATTCACCAAAAAGAAAGATGAACTTACCCGTTGAAGGGCTTGTGAAGACATGTGGGTATTTTTGTCTTGAAGTAGATCCTCATTGCTATTCCAACTCTTTGGTTTGTATCTCTTTCCACCTTTGCCATCAAAGGAAATAAATTTTGAACCCCCTTGTGAAGAGGTGGAAGCCATGGAAGTGGTAGGAAGAAAATGGATTTGCTAGGAGAAGTTGATATGGGAGAAATTGAGATTTTTGAGGAAAACCCACTTGAATCTCGATGGAAAGTGATGGAAAATCATCAAAATTGTGAAAAACTCTTTAGGAGGATTAAGCTGATTTGGAGTATAAAAAAGAAAAGAGGAGGCTTGAAAATGGTGGAAATTGGAGAAATTAAAAAACGGCTGAAAAATAGACCAGAAATCAAATTCTGTTTTTTAAAACAAATGGGCTGCCATTCCACATTGGGAGCCCCGAATGGCTAGGCCCGCTAAGTCAGTTGACCCGGTAAAACGGGTCAGCCCAAATAAAAAATATTAAAATAAGTGAAGAAGGAATGAAGGATTTGAGAAAAATAAAAAATTGAGACGTTGGGTGGGCAATACAAATACAATTTAACACCTTCTAAATAAATAAATAAATAAAAAATTACAATGTAACACGTTGGTAAAATTTTAGAGTAAACAATGGTTCTTATAACCGCCAATCCAATGACCTTGGGTGTGGTGAGTTGGTAGGAGTTTTAGACTGGGTCATATTTGTGGGTTCAGGACTTGCTTGGTTCAAGTAGTGCGCTTCGCAAAAATTTGATGTCATGACGTAGATAGCCCTAACGTATCTAGGGTGTCTCATGTTATGAATTCTGCAGGTTCAAGTAGACCGGGTCAATAATCACATGTTTAAAACATTTTTTTTGTTCATAAAAAAAATGTCAATCTAATTGTTAAAAGTCAAGCCTCCACAAGTATAACTACTTGTGGGGTGTGGGAGGTAAGGGTCAAAGTTCAAGTCCCTACGAGAAAATTTTACAAATATACACACTTAATTAGATTAGGCTAGATTTGAAGTTTTATCTTTTATATATATATATATATATAAAAGTGCCAATGCCCCTACAATATTTTGCTACTGTGCATCCAACGTTTATCGTTGTTCATCTACACTGCAATTTTGGTAAGTCCCTCTATTTTGTCTTTTTGTGAAGCCAAAACGGTTTGTTTGGCTGAAATGTGAAAACCAAATAAAAAAGAAAAGAAAAAGAAGGCAGAGATAGAGGGCGAGAGGGCTAGAGAGTCTCTCTCCCTCTCAACCTCTATTTTTCTCTCTTTCTCAATGTTTAGAGAATTTTTGGAACGAGAGAGCAAGTTGTGGTTGTCGATGGCTTTTTTTGGACGTCTATGGTGGTATATCGGCTGATCTGAATAGAGCAAAGGGGGATGGGTAGATTGGAGTGAGGGAAGGCTTTGAGTTGAAAGGTATGATCTTTTGCTTTCTTCCTTTTTGCTTCTATATACTTTGCTTTTATTTATTTCTTTCTTTCTTTCTTTCTTCCAGATTTTTGATATGTGTTATGGGTAGGTGTGGAAATGTTTCTCAAAAAAGCACAAACTCTGTAACTCACCGTTTACTTATCTTCTTCTTCTCTCTTTACACACGAAAAAAAAAAAAAGTGGAGCTCAAATGCTGTTTGTGATATCTGGGGATTGGTGGATGTGCGAGAGATAGACGGTTGCAGGTTTGAAACTCTGTTTTATTTACTTATTTTTTTGGTTTTTGGTACTACAAAATCATGGTTGTTGGGAAAATTAGGGACTATTGGAATTAAACGGAAGGAAATTGAGGATTTTTGGTTTTCGTCTGGTTTGAGTTTTTGTATGAAAGTTTGATTTTTTACTCGGATGGGTCAAAATATTTTGTGTTATATGTAGATTATATGAATGAAAGTTTGGATTTTTTTTTTAGTCTAATTGGTTGAATTTGTGTTGTGTTTGCTATATGTAGGTGTTCTTTGAATTTATCTTTGCGCGTGGGGTTCACAGTTTGGATTTTTACTCAGATTAGATAATTTTGTGTGTTAATATTTGCTATTAGATGTTCTTTTGTCATATCATGTATATAATTATGTATGTATATGAATGAAAGTTTGGGGTTTTTTTTTTTTTTTTTTTTTTAACTAATATCCGATTAATTTGGTGTATACAGGCGTTCTTTCTGCCGAGTAGGATTGGTTTTTCATAAATGAATCACTGTAATCTGTAATCTTCAGTAGAATGCCTTTTTGGTTGTTGGAGGTAAAGAGATTAGAGGCTCTATCTCTGATCTGAAAGGGGCCCTCTGGTTTGCCACAAGCTTCAGTTAGTCGGGGTTTTGGCTAACAACCCACTGTGGTCCTTGAGATGGCACTGTGGTAAAAAAATTTGTGACCTATTCTTTATATTTTCATGGTTTTGTTGAATGTTATAGGCTTTTGAGGGTTTTAGATTTAGAGGTTTTTGTTTTTGTTCACACTCACTGTCATCAATCAGAGGTTTGTGATTCTCTGCACCAGATTCCTAGGCTTCAACAGAGCAAGATTGAGTTGTAATTTGCATGTTTGCTTTGATTTCAAGTTTAAATGCTTAAAAATTTTAATATATGAAGAATGGGCTTAGTTTATTTTTGTTGTGTATAACTAATTGTTTAGATTTTATTTGATATGACTAGGCATGATTTTGTGTAATTGAACAATCATCTTGATTCAACCAATGGATGGATTACTGTTGTTTATACCCTTATTTTGATTGATCAGAAACCTCTACCTTAATTTTGGCCAAGTAATATGATCATTGTTTGATGGTTTATCTTTATGGCTTTGTTTAGAGTTGTATATCCTTGTTGTTTATACTTTTTACTCCCCATTGTCTCAATTGTTTATTTTATATTTTTGTTATATGACTTATTGGTTTTCTGTGACTCCCTTGTCAGATAAAGGTAAAACGCCACTATCATTATCAATTTTTAGGTTCCTTTAACAGATTATACTTCTCCAATGCAAACGAATTAGTTTGCTTACTTGTTCAGTTTGAATATTCTTACTGATTGTTTTTTTTTTAATTGCAATAGTTGAACAATTTGTTTAGGAAGAGAAGCAATGGCAGACTGCCTTTTAAAAAGGCACATTATAAATTATAGATTTTGCTTTTAGCATTTGCTTGACTAAGAGCATTAGCATCAGGAAATGCTACTCTATTCTATTTTACCATCCCAAAAAACTACTTTATCAATTATACCATCCCATTATACAATACTTCCAGCATCCCAAACTTTTATTTTCCTATTCTACTCATTAAAATAATATATCTACACAATAAAATAATATTTCCCCCAATCACCATCATTTATTCTTTCTTTCTCCCAATCACCATCACAATAAAATATTAGTTTTTTTTTTAGAATTGTGCTACAGTGCAATTCTATCTTTAGAATTGCACTGTAGCACTATTGCAAAATTTTTTGCAATAGTTGGTGTTTACAATTCCGGATGTGGGAGGTTTTTGAGGGAAAAATGCTAAATGAAGCTTAGATATGACATTTGCAATTCTGGATGCTGATGCTCTAATTACTCTTTAAAATATATTTGTTTCTCATTTTAAATGATTAAAATGTTAGAATTTAATCAAAGCAAGTCATGATAGAGTCAACGCATCATTTCCTGTGAATATTTGTGATGGTGTTTTTTAGGTGCATTTGCACATATGGCACAACTATACGCGCTCCTCCAACCACCTCTTTCTGTTTTCCACCATTTTATTGACAATTTTCCCTATAACCACAAGTTCTCTCTTACAAAATCTTTTTATGTGTATTGTGTACAAATATTTTTCATTTGCCATTTCTTTTTTTGGTTTAATATGGATGTATTAGATATCTATTTGGTTCAGATAAGTTGAGTTTTTATTTCTTTATTTTGGTGATGTGTTAGATTGAATAGTTTCTTCAAAATGAACTATTACGGCTATAGATTCTTTTGTGTGGTGATGTGTGTGTGTAAAATTGAAATAATTTTGAATTTGCTATTTTCAATTGTAAAATCAAGAAATTGAGGTGCTTCCTTGGTACTGGAAATCGTGTTTGTTGTACATGTATGCTGATTGACGAAAGCTTCCAATGTTAAATAGCTACTCTAAGTTGAACTCTCTCTTTCTTATATATATATATAAAAAATAAAAATAAAAATAAAAGAAAAAAAATTAGCTACTCTAAGTTTGTGCATGGTCAAAATTCTTATATTACTCAGATTAGTATTGTATGAATTATTTGTACATGATTTTATACTTTTTCAAATAGAAGCTTTATTTTAATTTTCTCATCCAAGAGATCCTAAAGAAGTACCGAGAAAACACTAACAGACCCATAAAACACAAACCCACAGCAGAAAATATTTCGGGATGGCTTTTATAGTTATTTTCAAAAAAAATCCTAAAATTAGCCATACAAAGCGCAAATGAAATAGTTTTTTGTAATTTATGCTTAAATGTTTCTATTGTGTCATAGGTTGTTTTCTTGATATATTAAACCATCATTTTCCATATATACTGCCTATTTTACAAAGAACGCTACTGGTTTGACACCTAAAAAAAATTATGGATCACAATGTTTGCAATTAAGACAAACCAAGAAATACCCATGCAGCCAAAGTTTGGTCAAATTAAGGTTATTACAAAGACTAATCTCACACACTATACAATTATATGTATAGACAATTTTCATAGACTTATACAATGGAATTTGTATAGATTACTCATTAACACCAAGAATACAATAACAGTTGTAGAAAACTGTTTATAGATCTTACACACAATAGAAAGCTATCATACAAAAATCATATGTATAGATAATTTTCATAAACTTAAACAATAGAATTTGTATGGACTACATTTATTATTCTTATAAAGAGCGAAAAGGTCAAATCATACATCAAAAATACGATAATTTTCATATTTTGTTATAAAAAGTAAAAAATTTAGCTTTTAAATTTTATGTCATGTTTGTATGTGAAAGTGAATAAACTATTTATTTAAAGATTAGTTATGATTGTTTATTACCTCTGTAGTCTCCTTCATTAGCTTAATTGCTGAGCATGATAAAAACTTTTCAGCCTCATCTCCAAATAGAGTTGCCATTAAATGTCCAGTTGCATCGTCTAACTTAACTTCAAGTCGACATCTAGAAGTTGGACAACGAAATTAATAATCAATTGGATACAAATATAAATTTAAGATTAACTAATTTTTTTTATCCATATCATTAGTGTTACAAAGGGGTTTTTAGTAGTGTACATACCGTGGATTTGCAACAACCTTTTCCTTGCAATATAAGTATGAAAATTCTTCATTATAATCTACACCAGTGGCTTTGTGACTGATGTAGAACAGACAGCACATGCCTTCCTTGAGCAGCAGGGGCGCAGGAAGTCACAACGCAAGATCAAAGGGGGGTGCCAGTAGGGACCATCGGGTAATAGTGTCGGAATTGCATGAAATTTGGCAGGCTGAAGGGAAACGATGTTCTGATCCAGATTCATGATGCCATGAACGTCGCCAAAATTTAGGCGAATTCCTTCATTAAGGCCCCGATAACAGTGTTTTTGCTATTTATAGTAATATTTGTTTTTCCTTAATAACTTTTAGTTTAAAAGTCAAAATAAGGTCCCGTCTGTTTTGGGACGACCCTTAAGGTTAGAAGTTTATGATTCTACATTTAACTCAATTTTGCCATTTTTGATAAAATTCGGTAATTTTGTCACCTAATCGCTTAATTAGTGCGAATTAGGGTTTTAAACGTTTTTTCTCAGTATTTATATGTTTTGTAGCCGTCAGAGGCAAATCAGACTATTATCAATAAACACAGACATTTTGTCAATTTTTCTTCTGGTGGATTCCAGTTTTATCTCCTTGTGGATTCAGGGAAAACCCTCGTGGATTCGAGGTTTACTACCAGAAACTAACAGTTTAGTTTCTGTTTCATCAAGAGAGCATCGTGTGTGCTTTTCTTCAGGCTTCCGTGACATCAGTTGGTATCAGAGCCTTGACTTACCCTGGTCTGATGGCTAACCGACGAGACGGTGACCACCATAACAATGACGACGGTGACGACGTCAACAACCCAGTCCTCACTAGGGCTGAGTTCCTTGGTTTTCGTGATTCAACCCAGCAGACTTTGGACCAGATTCAAGAAGCGCTTGCCACCTTGCTTAACCGAAACCCTAATCGCAATGACGGAGAGCAACGTGATAACCGAGCGCGTGGCCCTCCCTATCGTGGTCCAAACAGGAACAGGCAGCAAGACTACAACGAAGAAGACAGTGAAGACGAGGAGTATGCAGAGAGAGTCCTTGGAAATCATCGTGGTCCCGCAAGGGATAATGGCCGAGATTATCAGGAACAAAGGGACTATCGGATGAAAGTAGAGTTACCATCCTTTAATGGTAATGTCTCCATTGAAGAGTATCTGGATTGGGTCAGTGAGGTGGAAAAGTTTTTCGATTATATGGGTACAGCAGATGACAAACAGGTGTGTTTGGTGGCCTACAAATTGAAGGGAGGAGCATCTGCCTGGTGGGATCGTGTTCAATTAAACCGTACCCGTGAACGAAAGCTTCCAATACGATCATGGAGGAGAATGAAAAGATTAATGGCAGATCGGTTCTTACCACCAGATTACCAGCAGGAGTTGTTCAGACAGTACTAGGATTGCAGGCAGGGTACTCAGACAGTTAATGAGTACATGGAGGAGTTTGACAGGTTGGCGAATCGCAATGATTTGGAGGAAACTGAAGATCAACGGATATCCAGATTTGTACACGGGTTACGAGTTTCCATCCGAGATCAGGTATCCTTACAAACCCTATATACTTTGAATGAAGCTGTAACCTTATCCAAGAAAATAGAATATCAGCATCTCAAGGCAGGTTTGAAGTTTTCCACCCGCAGTTCGGAGTCCTCTAGTTCCACTGCCAACAAAGGTAAATAGCCCATGTTTACACCATGATCACAACCCGTGGTTAGGGAGAATAATGGTGTCAACCAATCCATAGTGGCAGTAGCAGGTTCCACAGCCCAGCCGATAGCGAATGCCAACCCCTATGCTAGGCCAACTGGGAATAAGTGCTACAGGTGCGGAGAACCAGGACATCGATCTAGTACTTGCCCTAAGCGAGCCGCAGTGAATTTGGTGGTGGCAGAAGAAGGCGAGGTAGAAGGTGAACAGGAGGGTGAAGAGGTGTATAATGATACAGATCCGTATGCCTATGATCCCAATGAGGTCCAAGAGGACGAGGAAGGCGTGCCATTAGGGCGATCTTTGGTGATCCAGAGGTTGTTACTCACACCAAGGGTGGAATACAGTGATCAGCGGAATGAGGTCTTCCGAGCACGATGCACTATCAGTAAGAGGGTCTGTGATTTGATCATTGACAGTGGCAGCGTAGCGAACATTGCGTCGAAAAGTTTGTTTACCAAGCTAGGACTGAAGACAGAAAAGCATCCTTCTTCGTACAAGATAGGTTGGATCAAGAAAGGTACGGAAACTCTTGTTACTCAACAATGTTGTGTTACTTTTTCTATGGGTAAATGATATGTAAATGAAGTAGTTTGTGATGTTGTTGAAATGGATGCATGTCATTTAATATTGGGGAGACCTTGGCAGTATGATGTAGATGCTACTCATAAGTGTAAGGATAATGTGTATGTGTTTTTTAAGAATGGCAAAAAAATTGTCTTTGGTCCTATTAAGGAAGGCAGTATACCTAAAGCTTCTAAAGTGGAGGGGAAGCCATCACTCCTCATAGTGAACAATGAAGATGAGTTTGACAGGGAGTGTAAGGAGTTGAAACTGGTATATGCTGTAGTGGTGACAGATGGTGAGCCAAAGAAGGTTACTGAGATACCTGAGGCAATTCAACCATTGATCAAGGAGTTTGAAGAGCTTTTTCCGGAAGAGCTGCCTGCAGGTTTACCACCAATGCGTGACATCCAGCATTGCATTGATTTAGCTCCTGGGGCTAGTCTACCTAATTTGCCACATTACAGGATGAATCCTCAAGAGGGTCAGATTCTACAGGGGCAGGTGGATGAGCTTTTGAGCAAGGGGCAGATTAGGGAGAGTATGAGTCCATGTGCAGTACCGGCACTGTTAACGCCAAAGAAGGATGGGAGCTGGCGTATGTGTGTGGATAGTCGAGCCATCAACAAGATCACAGTCAGGTATCAATTTCCTATTCCCCGACTAGATGACATGTTTGATATGCTGAGTGGGTCCAAGTGTTACACCAAGCTGGATCTAAAGAGTGGGTATCACCAGATCCAAATCCGACCTGGAGATGAGTGGAAGACCGCTTTTAAGACAAAGGAGGGGTTGTATGAGTGGATGGTAATGCCTTTCAGATTGTCCAATGCTCCCAGCACTTTCATGAGACTTATGAATTAGGTATTGAAACCATTTATTGGAAAGTTTGTGGTAGTTTATTTTGACGATATCCTGATTTACAGTAAGACAGAAGCAGCCCACTATAATCATGTGCGAGAAGTATTAGTGGTGTTGCAGGCCAATGAGTTGTATATCAACTTGAAGAAGTGCAGCTTCTTGACTGATAAGTTGCTGTTCTTAGGGTATGTGGTCAGTGCGGATGGGATTCATGTTAATGAGGATAAGGTCCGTGCAATCAGAGAGTGGCCAACTCCAAAGACAGTGAGTGATGTGCGAAGCTTCCATGGGCTAGCAACCTTCTATCGGAGGTTTGTTCGGGATTTCAGTAGCATAGTAGCCCTTATCACTGAATGTCTGAAGAAGGGGAGGTTCTCATGGGGAAAAGAGGCAGAACAAAGCTTTGCCTTGATCAAGGAAAAGTTAAGCACAGCCCCAGTTTTGGCATTGCCCAACTTCGATAAGGTGTTTCAAGTAGAGTGTGATACATCTGTGATCAGGATAGGCGCTGTTCTTTCACAAGAGAACAGACCAGTAGCATTCTTCAGTGAGAAAGTCTGTGAAGCTCGAAGTAAATGGTCAGCCTATGAGCTAGAGTTCTTTGCTGTAGTACGGACTCTTAAGCATTGGGAGCACTACCTGATTCAGAGGGAGTTTGTATTATATACAGATCATCAAGCATTGAAGCACATCAACAGTCAAGTTAGCATTAACAGGATGCATGCTCGGTGGGTAGCTTATATTCAGCGCTTCCATTTCACATTGAAGCACAAGTCTGGTGTCACTAATAAGGTGGCTGATGCACTCAGCAGGCGAGCATCGTTGTTGACCACCCTACGTACTGAAGTTGTAGGGTTTGATTGCCTCAAGGAGCTGTACGAGCATGACGAGGATTTTGGTGATATTTGGGGTAAGTGTCAACAAACTCATACTGCTATCAATTGTATGTACATCCAGGATGGTTTCCTTTTTCGGGGTAACCAATTATGCATCCCTAAAAGTTCATTGAGGGAGCAGATTATTAGGGAACTGCATGGTGGAGGTTTGGGTGGACATATGGGCAGAGATAAGACTATAGCACTGGTGAAAGAGAGGTATTATTGGCCACAACTCAAGAGGGATGTTGGCAATCATGTGAGGAAGTGTCCAATCTGCCAAACTGCTAAGTGTCAATCTCAGAATACTGGTTTATATATGCCTTTGCCAATTCCACAAGCACCATGGGAAGATTTTTCTATGGACTTTATACTGGGTCTTCCTCGAACCCAGCGAGGTATGGATTCTGTTTTTGTTGTGGTTGACAGGTACTCGAAGATGTCCTATTTCATAGCATGCAAGAAGACTTCAGATGCTACTCGAGTGGCCAATCTGTTCTTTAAAGAAGTGGTGCGTTTGCATGGAGTGCCAAAGTCCTCACCTCTAACCGGGATACCAAGTTCCTTAGTCACTTCTGGCGGACTTTGTGGAAGCGTTTTAACACTTCCTTGAATTACAGCAGCACCAGTCATCCATAGACTGATGGCCAGACAGAAGTGGTTAATCGCACTTTGGGGAATCTGATCCGGTGTATCTCCGGCGAGAAGCCCAAGCAGTGGGATCTTGCATTGTCCCAAGCAGAGTTTGCGTACAATAGCTCAGTCAATAGAAGCACTGGTAAGTCTCCATTTGCCATCGTCTATTGCGTGCCCCCAAAACACGCTTTGGACTTGGTACCTTTATCTGAGCTTCCAGGAGTGAGTCAAGCAGCAGAGAATATGGCTGACCGTATTCAGGCCATGCAAGAGGAGGTGAGGCAGAAACTGGAAGCTACAAATGCCAAGTACAAGGAAGCTGCTGATAAGAAGAGGCATGAGAAGATCTTCAATGTTGGGTATTTAGTGCTGGTCTATCTTAGAAAGGAGAGATTTCCTGTTGGTACCTACAACAAATTGAAGGACAAGAAGTATGGACCATTTCAGATTACTAAGAAGATCAACAACAATGCTTATGTGGTTGCTCTTCCTTCAGACATGAGCATTTCTTCTACCTTCAATGTTGCTGACTTGTATGATTATCATCCTCCTGATGAACTAGATAGTGGGAACTCGGGGTCGAGTTCTTTTCAAGTGGGGGGGACTGATGTAGAACAGACAGCACATGCCTTCCTTGAACAACAGGGGCGCAGGAAGTCACAACGCAAGATCAAAGGGGGGTGCCAGTAGGGACCATCGGGGTAACAGTGTCGGAATTGCATCAACTTTGGTAGGCTGAAGAGAAACGACGTTCTGATCCAGATTCATGTCAATTGCCATGAACGTCGCCAAAATTTAGGCGAATTCCTTCATTAAGGCCCCCGATAACAGTGTTTTTGCTATTTATAGTAATATTTGTTTTTCCTTAATAACTTTTAGTTTAAAAGTCAGAATAAGGTCTCGTCTGTTTTGGGACGACCCTTAAGGTCAGTAGTTTATGATTCTGCATTTAACTCAATTTTGCCATTTTTGGTAAAATTCGGTAATTTTGTCACCTAATCGCTTAATTAGTGCGAATTAGGGTTTTAAACGTTTTTTCTCAGTATTTATATGTTTTGTAGCCGTCAAGGCAAATTAGACTATTATCAATAAACACAGACATTTTGTCAATTTTTCTTCTGGTGGATTCCAGTTTTATCTCATTGTGGATTCAGGGAAAAACCCTCGTGGATTCGAGGTTTACTACCAGAAACTAACAGTTTAGTTTCTGTTTCATCAAGAGAGCATCGTGTATGCTTTTTCTTCAGGCTTCCGCGACATCAGTGACACTTAATACAAGCCATGTACCAAAAATGTTGGTCCAACTTTGTAATGGATATTGTTGCATTTATCCAAAAGCTGGACCGCTGCATCAATTGATTGTTACACATTTCCATTGTTTAGTTGATAGTTTTTTTATTATTAATCTAGACGAAAGAAACTATAATAAGAGGTAGAAATAGATATCACCATTTGAACCAATGTTGCTATTAAAGCAATCTCGGTAATATTTTCTATTATTGGTGCCAGGGAGCTTGATGAAGTTGTGAGATAGTGCTTTTCAGTGATTATCTCATTTAGCTGCTTTTCCTTTTTAGTAGCCCTATGAAAAATAAAAATGCATATATTGCAAGGATTATAACAGCAAACGAATAATACTGTTCCAATGACGAAAATGTTTTAAATTCTGATGTTAATTTCCATTGTATTCTATATAGAGGAAGAAGTTGTAATTAAATGAACTGCAACACAAAAGGCAACTTATGAAGATAACACTGTGAACTTAAAAATAAAATATAAAATAAATAAATAGAATGCACACACACATAAACAAAGGATAAACAAAACATAACAACAAGAAAAATGCATCATCTAAAAACTGATTATATTTCTTCACAAAAGGCTTGCATCATTGCTCTGGCAATTGAAACCTTGATGCTACAAGCAAATCACATTGCTCTGTCAATTGAAAATTGAACAAGCAAAAATAAATGATTCAAAGTTTCTTGATTCTTTATCTCTATAAAACAGAAGCTGAAGATATACTTTGTCTTTTGTGTAGTGAGTAGAGCATTTTGAACCAGTTTCAACAAGACCGCTAATGGTGAAATTAAGAAGGTAGTTAAATTTCATGAATTAGATTACAAACAGCATAATCAAAACTTATTTTCTATACTGATAAATACACTAATATTGGCCATTTGAGTTTAAGCCAAAAAAATAAATAATTTTGTAACTCCATACAATTACTATTATCGTTCCCATTAAATTTCTAAGGCATAGCCAATTATGCACCTTGTTTACAAGGTATAGCAGTTGAAAGCACAACAATATTATCACAAATTGTATTGAAAATTCAACAGGTAACTAATCTATATTATACAAATCAAGAATTAAACTTTCTACAAATCCACAAAGGAAAAAAAAAAAAATAATCATACAAAGATCTAGAATGAACCAATAAACAATACAAAGCATAAAAATTAGACACTTGGCAAAATTGTATTTATTAAAAAAAAAAATCTTGAAAATATAAGTCAAAATTGAACAATTTGACTTCATTATCTCTAAAAACTCCAAGAAATTCACAATAACAATAGAGGTAAAGATATAATATTTTTATATTGATTATATTTTTATATAGAAGGTTTTCATTAGTATTACAGATAAGCCTCATGGCCTTTAACTGTCACGTAAAGTTAGAGCAACATTATATAATTAGGAATGATTTAAGATAGGCTTGTAAATGCAAAAAAACAAATAAAGTAAAGCCAATACATAACATAATCGAATGATGATTTTCAATTAGTTGGAGATTTTTAAAAGTGTGATATACACAAGGTGTTTGGTTATGTATAGAGGTAAAAAAATAAAAAGGGAAAAAAGGAGTCTATTTGTTTTAGTAGATTGTTGATGCACATCAGTCCTAAAGTTTGCTAAAGACTAATGCTTTTATAAATTGAATTGAAGTCATTTTGCTCAATGCTTTAAAAAGTGGATATTAATCACTTATATGAAGTGATAAAGAATTTAAAAGAGATGCATAATGTACTAGGTTTGTAATGCAATTACTTCAGGAATGCGTGGATCAATGATGAAGGAACTTGATGATCTTGTTGAGAAAGACAAACCTATGATAGATAAAAATGTTAGGGTAATGAGCAATTATTAAGCCAATATTTTCTTCTTTTTTGAAAAGACTTTACCATTGTGGGAAACAACTTTTAATCTGATTGCCATAATAACAGGTCTAGTAGTGATAATCTGTGCAATGGCAGCTGATTCATTGGTAACAAATTGATCCCACATTGTCAGAATTATTGGTTTCAGCCTGTAATGTATACACCAATTGATAGCAGTCAAAATTTTCTTTTTCCTTATAAAATAATCAAAATTTTAAATGGAATAAAATTATACACATGATATACCATGATTAGTGAAGTATAAAATGCAAATAAAAAGTGAGACATAATATTTGAATTGATATAATATGAACATTATAATGTATTTCAAATATATACTTTTTTAATAGATAGATAATGAGAGAGGAGAAGGCAAGTTTTGAACCATAGACAGGATCAATACAAAATATATTATTACCATTGAGCTATCACTTGAATTCTTATAGTTTAGATGCATACATTTACTTTAAAAGATACATCATAAAGCTAAGTATACATGCTGTCAAAAAAGCTTCCATCTTTGAATCATGAATTGCTACTTTGTGGCTCTATCTAAAACTTTTTCTTTCCTTATCTTTCCTTTGTGTGTGTTTGTATGTAGATAATTTGGTGGAAGTAGTGCTACATTAGCAAACCATGTTGCATGCAACTAAAATGAAACTTCTGTTATTTTCTTTATTCACATCATGATAAACATTTCTAGGAAAAATCTTGAAACTTAGCATAGCACCATGTGCAAAAGAAAACACCAAGAGCTAGAAACATTCCCTTTTATTCTCTGCTGTGTTGAGTGAGAAAATTCTTATTCCTCCATTTATCAATCTGAGTCTTAATTAATCCGTATATTTCCATATAAAACGATTTTTTGTTGTCATCCACGTTCCCCTAAAAAAACTATGTATTAGTATAAATAACATTGTTTGAGACTGCATATATTGCAATCGTTAGAAAACCAAAACAACATAAACCTCCATACAAACAATGTCCACCAAGAAGGAGAATAAATTCTAACAATGCCGTGGTTTTTTTACCAATTAAATAAGATTATACATGTAATTCATAATTTTCAAATAATAAAGTACTTTGGCTTTTAGTTACTTATCAAAAAGAAAAGTACGTACATTTCAGTTGCCCTTTTCAACTCACACCTAAATCATCATATGTCATTAATGAATTCTCTAATTCAACATCTTACATAACCCATGAAGACAAAAGGCACATACTTTTGAAAAATTTGCGATTATAAGTTTTTGCTTTCTTTTGTTTCATATTAATAAGTTCTTTGATTTAAAAGTTATAGCATAAAAATAATGGTATTTGACACTGCAAATACAGAAGACCAGTGAGTACTCAGTAAACACATTTTGAAAACACTAATTCTCAAGCAAACTATGATAGCAGAACATTTCCTCAAATGCTTGGTGGACACATACACAAGAAGTATCTTTCAAACTCAATCGGAGGTATATATATATATATATATATCTTATCGACAAGTGCAGAGTAATCCATATGTTTATGGAGCTCGGCAAAAGGAACAAAGCTAAAGGAAGGTGCAGGAAGTGATGAATCATCATTTGATATTTCTTCAATTAACGTAGTTGGATTGATTGTCCATTGATAAACATTATCAACAATTCGATGCTCTGGTTTGATTGGTTTGACGACTGCATTATGGATGTAGTATGTTCTTGTTATGTGTAACAGATGGTCAAACATGTCAATCTCACGTTGATTAAAAATAACAACCTGTACTTTATTTCCCTATATAAGTAGAATTGTTAGATGTGAGAGAGTAAAAATCAGCATCTATCTTACAAGCACTATTACATAAAATTTTAAAAATTGATTGTTAATTTACGTGGCTATCAGCCAATATGAGCCTCCTATATTTGGTTGGGCTTTGCATTGATGTACGTGTCATTGTCTTTTCAGTAACAACAACCTTCACCTTCCAATTTCTAGTTTTTGGATTAATGTCTTTAATAGAATTATATAGTTTGCGCATCCTATTGAGTTAACAATGGAAATAAGAAAAACAATCATTAGCTATAGTTAATAGTACAATATTTAATAAGAATGATCTGGATGTTGATCAAAATGATAAGTACCAAGCAAAAACATATAAGGAGATGCAAATGTAATAAAAGCAAATTAAGGAGAGAGAGAGAGAGAGAGAGAGAAGCTAAGCAAATTACTTGGTTTATTTGAAATAACTTTCAAATATGAAAATCAATTAACCAGCACTAATAATTCTCTATAGATAATGTTCTTTGTGCAAGTGTCATTAGAATCATCAATAGAAGTTGGTCGAATAAGAACTTTAACAGAATTTGCAGTTTTTGCTCTAGATAACGCTACATAGAGTTGTCCATGAGAAAAAACTGGTTGAGGTAAATATATTCCCACATAATCTAGCGTTTGTCCCTGGGCTTTATTTATTGTCATAGCAAAACTTAGTCTAATGGGAAACTGGGTTCTTTTGAATGGAAATGGTTGCTTTTCATTTTGAAGAGGCAAAAATGGAATCCTTGGCAGAAAAACTCTTTTACCACGATAATGACCTACAACAATTTCTGCATCAATTACATTTGGTTTAAATTGACGACAAATCAATCGTGTTCCATTGCATAATCCTTGAGAGGGATCAATGTTTCTAAGCAATATGACAGGGCAATTTGGTTTAAGCATTAATTCATGTGGAGGGAGTCCACTTGGTGTTAAACTATTTAAGAAGTCTTCTTGTAGGCCTTGTTCAGTTCTATCTATGGTCTCATCAAAGCTATAATATCGGGTAACCTCACCCGGAAACTTTTTTATTAGCAAGTTATTTATCTCATCAACACAATCATTTTTAGGTGTTAAAATAGCTCTATTAATCATAAGGTGTAAATTTCTTGGATAATCATTTATATTTAAAAATATAGCATCTATCAAAGCAGTTAAAGAAGTCATGTCATCTATGTATAGTATAATCATGGTAGTTGGGAGATTTATTGTATCATCAGTAACTATTTGTTCTGTTCCATTTCGTACTTGTAACAAGAAATCTGAAAAGGCAGGATCTAATTGTGCTCTCATGTTTTCAATTAATTTGATCTTTTCTAATGTAGGTCATAAATATGACTTGACTAAACTAGCATCAATTGTTTCTTGTCTTGATGCTTTTGGAACAACAGGTAAGACTTGACGAAAGTCACCTCCAAATACAACTACTTTGCCCCCAAATGGTAACTTAGATTCATTTATATCTTGTAGCATCTTATCTAGAGCTTCTATTGTTTGCCTTCTTGACATTGGTGCTTCATCCCATATAATTAACTTTGAAGCTTGTAGAAGTTTGGCTAATCCACTTTGCTTGCTAACACAACAAGTTATACTGTTTTCAACATCGAGAGGAATCTTAAATCGTGAATATGTTGTTCGACCCCCAGGTAGTATGTAAGCAGCCACTCCTGATGATGTAGTTGCAAGAGCCATAAGGTGTTTTGATCTTATTGTGGCAAGAAGAGCTCTGTAAAGAAAAGTCTTTCTTGTTCCACCAAGCCCATCAATGAAAAATGTCCAAGGTGTATTTGAGAAAACCTTTTGTAATATTCTTTCATATGCATATTTTTGTTTTGCATTTAGTGATTCAGCTGCAAGTAGATCTTCTTCTGAAATTGTTATCTTTAGTTCATCATGAATCTCCCTTGATCCCATTTGATCTTCATCAAAAGTAACCTTAAAATCAACCAAGTTATAACTATTTATATCTTTTCCCATTGATTCAAGTGTGGAAGCAATACTTTGCAAGACTTTTGTTCTAACATTGAGTACAACACCATTGAGTTGTCTAAAGTCCTCAGACATCACTTGTTCAAACTTGTTCCATAATAATTTGGGGTTGCTTGGATTACAATAGACTAATATTGTAGCAAACAAACGCCTCAAACTATATGGCATTTGATACATAGATGCTTCTTCCAAGCACTTGTTTATACTATTGTCAGCTTCTAGCAGTCCACATAGCAAAGCAGCTTCACGAAATGTTGAAGCTACGACACCACCAATAGTTTTTAAGTCTTCAAATGATGTTGGTCCCTCACGCGATTCAACAACAATCGCAAATAATATCTTTTACCTTCAACAAGATTTACTGCAACAATTCTACCAATCACATTTTTCTTTTTACTTGGAGTCCATATTTTATCTCGTTAATTCCATACAAACTGCTCAGGAAATTCTTTATACAATAGCTTACGTGCATTTTCATTTATCTTATTCTACAAAAAAATTCAGTCAGCATTGATCTGTGCTCTCATCGCTTTTATTAGGAAGTTTTTTTGTGTGGGGTTTTTTTTTTCCGGGAAAGTGTGGGCAAGAAAGTGAGGGAAAATAAAAGGAATTGGAAAATATAACTAGAATTGATGAAAGTGGGTGTGGAAAGAGAAATTGAAAAAATAGAGTTTTGATTCTTTTGTGACTGTTAAGGATTTTTTATAATTACTAGGTAGGGCCGCACGTGCAAGGCACGTGCTGGCTTTAGTAAAAAAACAAAGGTAATTAAGTTTAAATTTAAATTATATTTTCAAGATTAAGGCAAAATATAAATCAATTGATTTTTAAAGTGCATATGTATTTTATTATCAAAAGGGACATTAAATTGATCGCATCTGAAAGAAATACAAAGATTATAATAGCTAATATAATACATCATAACATAATATATTAACAAAGTTCAAATATATACATGTGCTATGAAATGCACCATAGTATAAGTATATAGGTTGTACATACTTCAAATATACACATGTGGATGATATCATAAGTATATATGATTTACATATTTCAAATATATACATGTGCTTTGAAAAGCACCATATGATGGTATATATGATGTGCAAAAAGAAACCCAAAATGTTGATTTCTAATAATAGGCACATAATGGAGTAACAAAAATGAGGTAATGTTTTGATGACTTCATTTAGTTATATGAAAAGACAAAGTGATACATTATATATGAATAATGTATCTATTTGTCTTTTGTATGTGCCTATTTTTTTTACACAGTTCCAAAAGGAGATGTCTTGCATTATATAGTTTTTTTTGAACTTCATTTTCATGGATTTTCTTGAGGTGAATCATGAATGACAACGATGTTGAACTTATAGCATGGTTTTGCAGGGGTGGTCCAGCTTTATTACTCTCACTTGGATGAGAAAGTTCTTATCAGAGGAGAGCTTGACAAAGTTTTCAATATTTTTGATTCCATCATATAACCAAATAAGTACACTTAATTAAACTAAAATAAGGATTTGATCAAACTTAAATTTAGAGACTCGAGTTCTCTCCACCACAAATCACAAAATGCAGCAACCAGAAAATGCGCAGCAACCAAAAAATGCAGCAACACGCAAGAAGAAATCACAGTATGTAGCAACCAGAAAATGCGCAACAAGCAGAAAATGTAGCCTTATAGACATTTGTGACACTTGATCTTGACCAAAATGTTTCCTCTTTCCTTTAGATCCAATTTTTCCACCATGTTCTATAATGAGTTACATACAATCATTGTATACCTCCTAATCATAAATTGAGGCAAGTTTTCAAGAACTCCATAGAACTCCAATTTATGGTTTTCTTCCACGCTATCTATGTGGGAGAGTGCAGCATCAAGTACACAATTCAATGTAAACATTCATTTCTAGTCTAGCAAAAAAAAAAAAAAGGTAAATAATCTTCATTTGCATTATTTTCATTTAAAACAAAATTTGGATGCATGTTTGATTCAACAACTCAGAGAAAATAAAATTAATAGGAGTTTCTTTGAATATATTATGTTGACCCTATGACTATAAATAGAATCTATATAAGATTTCAAAGAAACTATTATGCATTTACTACTTAATATAAAGGATAAACAAAAACCTTAAGATCTAAGACAGTAACTCATTATCTTTGTCTAAGT
Organism: Quercus aquifolioides; assembly: GCA_019022515.1. Taxonomy (NCBI): domain Eukaryota; kingdom Viridiplantae; phylum Streptophyta; class Magnoliopsida; order Fagales; family Fagaceae; genus Quercus; species Quercus aquifolioides. Next base: position 20,145,089 of record CM032336.1, read on the forward strand.
CCTCCACATTAGCATTCTCATCCAGCAGAACAATACGAACTACAAAATAGAAACGTAGAAAACTCATCAAATTTTCCCCACAAGCAAAACAGTAGTACAAATACAACATCAGTTTGTCACTGAGTCCTTAAAATTGAAACACTAAGCAACACAAATTAATAAATCAGAGAGAACTTTAAAAAAGAGCATCAAGAACTCTCATTTTCACCTTCATGTTTGTGTATTGAATTGATGTCAGTTACATTGAAAATTATACATAAAATTAAACAGCAAATCAAACAGCAAAATTATATCAAGGGAAGGAAAAGAATTGAAACAAAAACATGCCAAGAGACTACCTAGATGTTCATGGCCTTTGTGTTGAACTAATGTTGTTCATGGCTTTTTAGACAGTAAAAGTTTCTAAAATTTTCACACCATTACATTTCCCAAAATTCACCAAATTTGGCACACTAATCTAATTGCAAAATGCATTTTCTAAAACCCCAATAACTTGTTTAAAATTTAAAAAAATTAACAAAATCAAAATTATTCATATAAAAAAAAAACTTTTTGGGTAAACTTTATAAAAATAAGCAAATTTAAGAAATATACTTTTACTATCAACAATTTAGTTTCATTGTAATGATTGTCTCTAACGTTACCAAGAGTTTCAGTTCACTGTTCAAAAATAAATATTTTGTTCAGATTTTTATTGTTTAATCAAATTCTCTAAAGCCTCATTGTACGTAATGTAAACTGGATAGTGACAGTAAGAATCCTAAAATCATGAAAATGTTGTTGTTTGTTGTAATCGCTTTGAATACTTGGGATAGATTCTGATGGGTGCTTACTAATTAGGAACCTCATGATCTCTTGGTCATTGTTTGCAGCTTGGTCTAAGGAATTCTATTTTTCAGTGCTTTATAAAAAGGATTTGGTCCAACTATACATGTTATATTTTCCTCATTTTGATTAATGGTGAGCATCATGTATCTTGAATAAGAGTGTCATATTTTTTCAGACTTTTATTTAAAAGAATTTTGTTTGTTAATTTGTATTGTATGTATGGTGCAGTAAACAACATTCATTCCTAAATAGGTGGTCACCTTGTGTGATATGGCGATGTCAACTTATGAAGGTTTTATGACTTAAAACAATGGATGCTTGAGAGCCTAAACCTTTGGTAGAGTAAGAAGTGTAGACCAGAAACAGAATTAGAAGTATAAGGAGTGAAGAGAGAAATCAATTTTTATGACATATGATAATATTTTTTCATTATTTCATGACATATAATATATGTGTTTTCTTCAATTGGAATTTATTGTAGACGTGGGATTTATATTATGGGTAAAAGCAATAGTAGGTTCTATACTTATCTTATATCACTATTCAACGTACTGGCTAGATAAAAGTCAAGCCTACTTGATTGAGAATGGAGTAGTGGAGCTTCAACGACGTCGTACCTTTCAATCTAATTGTGGGGGTTTATAAAAAAAAGGCAAACCAAGAAGGCAACCACTCGATTTGCGAAGCTCAGTTAGGCTTTTGATCTTTTTTCTGCATACTGCAATCATTATTTCATGACATATAATATACGTGTTTTCTTCAATTGGAATTTATTGTAGACGTGGGATTTATATTATGGGTGAAAGCAATAGTAGGTTCTATACTTATCTTATATCACTATTCAACGTACTGGCTAGATAAAAGTCAAGCCTACTCGATTAAGAATGGAGTAGTGGAGCTTCAACGACGTCGTACCTTTCAATCTAATTGTGGGGGTTTATAAAAAAAAGGCAAACCAAGAAGGCAACCACTTGATTCGCGAAGCTCAGCTGGGCTTTTGATCTTTTTTCTGCATACTGCAAACGAAGGCCACAACAACAACCAAAGCGACAATGACAACAATTACTTGAGCTCCTAACGACGTCGTAGGTTTGTTTCTCACTTCACCTTTCTTTCTCTTTATAGTTATTGAAGTATGAAAATCTAGCTTCTGAATTGTACCAACAAGTTTAGTCCTACTATATTATCTAGTGTGTGTGTGTGTGTTTTTTTTTTTAATAGCTAAGTACTATATTACCTAGTTTTATTTTGCTACTTTGTCGGTATAGAAAAGAAAATTCACAATTTGAAATTTTCATTGTTTTTTTTTGGAAAATCAAACAGGGCCTCATTATTTGTATGGATAAGTGCCTAAATTTCACTTTCATTCCCGTGCTTTGCGTTATTCAACCAAAAATTTCCGTCCATTGGTACAGCCACTGTTTGAAAAAAATGCCGGGTTTTGTTTTGTTTCAAGTGTTAAATAGCCAGAATTTTATTGCAATCATAATGGCATGTGAGACTAAATGGTGAATAGTTTTATGAAGTTGTAAAATTTGAGTTTTGCATGAGCTCCATTACTTGAGTTAGGGGCGGCCCTAGACATTTTAAGGCCTAAGGCGAGAATTAAAAATGTATGTGTATGTGTATGTGTATGTGTGTTTATGTATGTGTATGTGTATGTTTATGTTTATGTGTATGTGTATGTGTATGTGTATGTGTGTTTATGTATGTGTATGTGTATGTTTATGTTTATGTTTATGTGTATGTGCATGTGTGTTTATATTTATGTTCATTTATGTTTATGAGTGTGTATGTGTATGTGTATGTGTATGTATATGTTTATGTGTGTGTATGTGTATGTTTATGTTTATTTGCATGTGTGTTTATGTTTATGTTCATTTATGTTTGTGCATGTTTATGTATGTGTGTATGTTTGTGTATGTTTATATTTATAAACATAAATATAAACATAAACACACATACACATAAACATACATGAACACAAACACAAACAAACATACACAAAAACAAACAAACATAAACACACATACACATAAACACGCATAAACAAACATAAACAAAAACAAACAAACATAAACACACACATATAAACATAAACATACATAGACATAAACACACATACAGACTGAGAAAAATTAAACCCTCATATAGACTGGAAAAAATTGCAAACTAACACCAATCCTCAAACAATTTCGTTAGTTACTTTGGTGTGCTAAATCGAGCATTTATGTGTGTTTATGTTTATATTTAAGTTTATGTGTGTGTATGTTTACGTTTATGTGAGTTTATACGTGTTTATGTGTATGTGTGTTTATGTTTATGTATATGTATATTTATGTGTATGTGTATGTATGTTTATGTGTATTTGTATGTGTATGTGTATGTGTGCTTATGTATGTGTATGGGTATGTGTTTATGCGTGCTTATATTTATGTATGTTTATGTGTATGTGTATGTGTTTATGCGTGCTTATGTATGTGTATGTGTATGTGTATGTGTGCTTATGTACGTGTATGTGTATGTAGGGGTGTTCGCGGTGCGGTGCAGTGCGGTTTTAGGCCATTTTTAGCACCGCACTTTGCGGTGCGGTTTAGCCAAAATCATAACTGCACCGCACCTCATTTTTGCAGCCACATGTGTGGTGCGGTGCGGTTTATAGTTTAGCCAAAACCATAACCACACCGCACCTCATTTTTGAGGTCACATGTGCGGTGCGGTGTATAAAAATTCACCTGCTATATAAAAATTCAACATATATATCACCATACAATTCAAAATGTATCAGTAATATCACTATCTCAAATTCTCAAGTATACATCAAACATGTAATGAAGTCAAGTACTTTGAATAAGGTAGAGTGGCAAGCAACTTAAGTGTTTTAACTATCAAAATCTAATGCTCTTCAGTCCTCACTTTAGATCAAGAATATGAAGTAAAGAGTTTATGTGAAACACCAGGTACAAAGCAAAAAGGATTTACCCATACTCAAAGCAATTCTAGTCATGCCTACTAATTTCAAGTTTCAATTATCAAAACCATAATGTAAACAACTCTAAAGTAAAGCATGAAATGAATTACAAATCCAAAACAAGTATTAATTGTAAACCCAACAAAAAATTGTTTAAATGAACATGAACGCAAAAAAAAAAAAATAGGTCTATCCATCCAATGCTATACTTCTCCCCCTCCTAATGGCAACACAACAATCAATAAAAAAAACAATACAATTAACAAAGAAAAACTTTAGCAATAGAACAATGAGATATGGCTAATCGATACGGCTAATAGTCTGGTGCAATGGCAGTGAATTAAACAAATAAAAACTTTAACAATAGATTGACTTTAACAACTTGTCCTAAGTGAATAGTATAATAGGCCAATAGATTAACTTTAACAAAGAAAAACTTGAATTGAACACATGAATACCTCAATAATAGAAGCAACTGGTATGGCAGTGAGTAGTCTAGGACAAGTGTGGCGGCTAGGGTATTAAATTATTAATGTATTGATCTTTTGTCCTTATTATATATATATATATATATAATATTAAATAAATAAATATATTAATATATATATATATATAGAGGGTGCGGTGCAGTGCGGTTTATATATTATAAAACCACAAACCGCATTGCATCATGTGGTGCGATGCAATGCAGTGCGGTGCACTATTACTTGCGGTGCAGTGCGGTTATGCCATTTTGTGGACGGTTTTGGTGCGGTTTGTGCGGTTTTGGTGAACACCCCTATGTGTATGTGTATGTGTATGTATACGTGTAGGTCTCTTTGTCTTTTTCATATTCAAGTGCAATACCCTGATGCAATTGTAATTAATGGCTGAGATTAAAAGTTGAAAAAATAACCTTCAATCTCAACCATTAAATAAAATATATTAAAGGAGAGTTAAAAAGTAAAAAAAAAAAAGACTAAAAAATGTAAAAAAAATACCTACAACAGTGCACCTAATCTCATTCCGTCTTTCTTCTCTCATCATTTTTCTTTTCTTTTTTTTTACGCGGTACTTTGTTTTTCTTCCTTTTATTTCTCTTTATACGTCGCCTAGGCTGACAGGAGAGGAGCGAGCGAAAGCCACGTCAAGAAAGGAAATCGAAGATTGTGCTGCCGAGCCAAAGACTATGAAAATCTCTTCCTCTCAACTCAGACGATCCTCTTAGGTGAAATTGTGGCTCACGAGGCTTCACCAGATTATGGTGTGTGATTTTTGGTTATTTATTTATTTATTTGAGATTATGAAGCAAATAGTTTTTATATTTTGCTTACCCTTTCTATTTTCTGAAAACACTTTTCTGGGAAATACCATTTTTTTTGCTTTGCTTTCAGTCTATCATTCTTGCTTGTGGTATGTGTTTGATTAATTTGGATCTAAAATTAGTTCAACAAGATGATTCTTCTTCTAAAATATAATAACAAAACCAATATATGTTTTTTTAACGGTGGGTTCACTTTCGGTGTTTTCATTTTGTGATTTTGGTTATTTTATGGGTTTTGTGCTTTGATTTCGATGGGTGTGATTTGATTTGTGATTTGATGGGCTTCTGGGTTTTTGTTGCGATTTGATTTTGGTTGGGTTTCGGCAGTGGTGCGTGGTTGGAGGTGATGAGCTTGAAAAGCTCCGGCCATGGAGATTTAGAAGGAGGGCTTGGTGGTAAGCCATGGAGCACGGTGTGACATGGGTTGAGGTAGAGAGAGGATGAGAGAGAAACATGAGCGACCCTAGACATTTTGGAGCCTAAGGTGAGAACTAAAAATGGGGCATTTTTTATACTTATATATTAATTAAATTAATGTTTATTTAATATTTTTATATTATATTTTTCATCATTATTTTCATTTTCTTTTAAATTATTTTGAAGTTCATTATCAAGATTTGTTGTATTGCAAAATTGAACATCATTTTCTTCTAAATTATTTTGGTGAATTTCTTGCTCATTTGTGATATTTTCATTTAAATTTTGTGTTATATTTTATTTATTACTAATAACAAATTTATCCATTGATCATTTTTTAGACTCAATTAATTTTCCTTCTTTTTGTTTTTTTTTTTTTTTTTTTAAGTTTTTCATATCCAAACTTAACGCCCAGTCCAGGGAGGGTCCAGGCAGCCATACTGATAAACTGATAAGTGATAAACAAAGTTACAAAAGCAGCCAGGGAGGGCCCAAATAAACAAAGTTATCTTAAGTTCTTAACAAATAAAATGGAGTGCCCTGTGCCCAAATATTTATAATTTTATACCTGATTCCTGAACCTCAGAACCTGATACGGTGAGGTGAGCAGTTGAGACTTGAGAGAGGCGGAGAGCAGAGACTAGAGAGAAAGGTAAAATTTTTAGGGTTTTGAGTGGATTTGTTTGTTTTGATTTGTGATTGTTTTGTGGTTAATCTCTTAGACCGGATTTGTAGTTTATCTGGTTGATTTTTGGTCAATGATTTTGTTTAGAACCAATGTTTAATAGGATTTACCAAAATTTTTGTTTTTTTGGTTAAAAGGATGTGCCAGATTATTTTTGTAATTCATTTGAAACTACCCGGTTCTTTTCTAAAATTTTGGGGCCCCCTTCCACTTGGGGGCCTTAGGCAATTGCCTAACTCGCCTAAGGGAAGGGCCGGCCCTGACTTGAGTATTGAGTGTTTTAAGAGTTTAAGCCTTGAAAGTTAACCATTGAAAATGATGATGTAATTAGTTTGTTGATTTTCTGAATGGATGATTGAATTTGCTCGATTCTGTTGTTATAAGAGGTTTGTAATTTCATGGAAGCTTTCAGTTTATATATTTGTAATGAACATGATTAGCATTGTCTGCTCAAGCTGCTCTCCAGTCTCCAATTTTGTATTTTGCGGTTGAACTTGACTACTTGAGAGCTGGAATGTTGAGTTAGTAGAGCCCATTACTTAAAATTTATTTAACTTAATTGATGGGATTATATTTCTTTTTAGTTGGTTTATTCATATCTTACAAGTTAAAAAACATTTTCAGTGTATTTTTGTATGTTCTTCTGGGTTGTAGAAATGGAATAACTTATTCTTGCACAGAAGCTAAAAGATATCTATTTCATTGCATTATTGTAACCCTTGATTCTGTTAGTTTTGCTAATGTGGATTTGACTAGGATTTATTGATGTGTCTGATTTTGGTTGGGCCAAGTGTGTTATATTGCAGGGTTTGCGTACAAGTTACAGGTGATTTGCTCCCAGGTCTATATGAGCCAGTATCTGTATCTACAAAACCAGAGGCCTCAAACTAAAATCACCACTCATCAAGCAGCAGTTTACTCATCTCTTTAGATCCCCATACACTTTCTTTCTACTTCCTTCCATTACCAGATTGTATCAACGATAGGTTTTGTTTCCTCTTATCCCTCTCTGTGCTCCTCCTCTGCTATCTGCCCGAGCTCTTGGATTGTTCGTTGGGTAATCTTTAAACATCCTGGTTTATATTATGAATAGTTAGAACAGTCTTGAGCGTTTCCTTACTGCCTCTACTGCTGTGGGAAGCAGAATTCTTTCTGTTCTTTGTTTATCTTCTTCTATTTCTCCATTATCTTATTTCACTTTGTAACGTCAAAATCAATACACAAGTTTATGCTTTTCTGTGTCATTTTATCAATCACCTATATGAATTATTATCTAATTCTTCAAATTCATTGATACCCTGGATGTATTTTCATTCATTTATGCCAGTTTCTTTTTAGATATGCAAATTGAGGGATTGCCCCTAGTTAGATATTTCAAAAATAGCCCAATTCATAAATACATGAAACACATTTTTCTATTTTGATATTTCACTTTGCTAATGGGGACCTATGCTTGTAACATGCTAATTTATCCCAAGTCAACTTACCCATTAGTCAAGAATATTAGGAAAACCTTTTACTTTCCCTTGCAAAACTGCACTTTCCAAACCCCAAGAGAATTTAGTTTCGGTAAAGTACATTGTCAATTGGGTGCTCCCAATGCAGAAGACACAGGAAAACCAGAGAATAAAGTAGAGAAACTGAGGTATAAGTGGCTAGAGATAGGTACTAACATCACAGAAGCCCAAAAGAAGGCCATAGCTCAACTTCCTCCTACAATGACCAAACGATGTATGGCCGTTATGAAGCAGATTATCTGCTTATCTCCTCAAAAAGGCAGTTTGTCTGATTTGTTAGCAGCTTGGGTGAGGCGTATGAAGCCTGATAGAGCTGACTGGCTTGCAGTTCTTAAAGAGTTGAAGATAATGGATTATCAGCTTTATCTTCAGGTACTTCTTCCTTTTTCGTTTTCAATTTTCTGGTCTTTATTGATTTCTTTAACTCATGCCTGATTGGACAACTTGCACTGTGTGTGTGTAATTGTAAGAATGTCTTGGTTTGGATTTGCTTGTCAGTTGCTACTGTAGTGTTAAGTATAATGTTGATTTGAGTTCCAAGGCTTATATAAAGTTGAAGACCACATTGGAGGAAATCTTAGATGAAATCTTTATGGAAATCACACACACAGGTTTGCCATCTTTTGAAGGCTTCTGATCATACTACTGACTTGGTGAGGTTCTTGCCAGTATACAGTGACGAGCTCCAAAATGCTCTGGTTGGTTTTAGTCATATTGTTTATGTGGGAATAGAATTCGCCGGAAAAAGGTCAAGTGCGTCAAATCTATCAAATGTTAGTAAATTTATCTTTAGTCTAATGATGAGGTCTTAAGTGAGTTCTACCTCACTTGGTGAGATCTTGCCCGTGAGAGGTTATTGTTGTGGACTGGCATAGTGTAACACAATAGGTAATATATATAGAATTGGTGACTTTCAAGTTTCAACCACTTAAAGAGGTCTTTATAGTTCAATATTGGAAGAAATGGATAATATGTGACACAATATAATCTTAAATTGTTTACTTTCTTTGAAAGTTGTGGCATTTGATAAACTTTTTGATAAATTTTGGCTAAGCAAAAATCAGGAAGATAAGAACATTTTATTTTGAAGAAATTTATAAGAAAATAGAGGCATTAGCACGTTTCTGCACTAAACATGGTTTTTTTTTGCTTTGGTCAGATGCCTACTCTCTTTCTACTGCAATTGACATCTAAAAATGTTAATCTTCTCATTGAAATTGCCTTCTTACAGATATTGTATATTTTGGTGCATTGAAATGAAACTTAAGACTTTTTAAATCTCCTTACAACCTGAAGTGAATTCATGGCTCTTTGCACTTCCTTAGGTGGCAGAACTTGCCTTCTTAGAAGAATCTTTTGAAGCCAATGTTCGTGACTATACCAAAATAATCCATGATTACGGGAAGCAGAACCGACTTCAAGATGCTGAAAAGATCCTCTTATCCATGAAAAGTAAAGGTGTCATCTGTGATCAGGTAACTTTAACTGCCATGATTCACATGTACAGCAAAGCTGGGAATCTTAAACTGGCTGAAGAAACTTTTGAAGAACTCAAGCTGACTGGAGAAACTTTGGATAAAAGATCATATGGCTCAATGATCATGGCCTACATCCGAGCTGGAATGCCAAAGCAAGGAGAGACTTTACTTAGAGAAATGGACGCCCAAGAAATATACGCAGGAAGGGAAGTTTACAAGGCATTGTTAAGAGCATACTCCATGACTGGTGATTCTGAAGGAGCTCAAAGAGTCTTTGATGCAATTCAGTGTGCCGGTATACCTCCTGATGTTAAGCTGTGTGGGCTTCTTATAAATGCATATGGAATGGCAGGTCAAAGTCAAAAGGCAGGTATTGCATTTGAAAATATGAGGAGGGCAGGTCTTGAACCAAGTGATAAGTGTGTGGCTTTGGTGTTGGCTGCTTGTGAAAAGGAGAACAAGCTTAACAAGGCATTAGAATTTCTGGTAAATTTAGAGAAGGGTGGTATTATTGTTGGAAAAGAAGCTTCAGAAATATTGGCTAGGTGGTTTAGGAGAATAGGGGTAGTAGAAGAAGTGGAGCTTGTCTTGAGAGAATATGCTGTAGATGAAGCAAATTTCAAAGTTCCCTCCTCACCCTTGGCATTTGCCCATTCAGAGCCTAATGATCACTTAATAGCCTATCCCTAATGTGCAAACTTTTGTAGAGTACAATATGGAATTATTGCTTGAATTGGATAAATACTTCTACCATGATTTATTTATTAGTAATTTGTTTTCTATATGTTGCTGTGACAAATAAAAGCAACAAGAACAATATTAAAAAGGGATTTAAAATCTGTTGTTATGCAGCTGAAGCAACTGAGAAGTAAATGATCATAGTTTCTTATTATATCATTAGTGTTGCTGTAGCTTGAATTCTTTCTATATTTTGATAGTGATTTAATAAGAGTCATGGATATTTGTATGGTTTTGTATTTGGGATTGGGTCTTCAATTTAGATGGCAAGAAGAAATATAGAGGAAAACTCTTACAGCTAATCTGGAGCCAATAGTAGTCTGTTCATCTTTCCCACTTCTAAAACTTTTTTTGCACTAAATTTGTTACAGTTTTATTTATAAAAAAAAAAAGTTGTAACAGTTTGATGAATTGAGATCTATCATCTATCATCTCCTTGGAGCTTACTGTTAATTCTGGTTTTGGGAGCTGTTAACATTGACCCGAATACATTCGTTTGGAGTACTGCTCCAACCCCTTTTTTTTACCACCGCTTAAAGTCAAAATGATTAACCAACATGATGCATAATGCTTGGATGTTTGTGTGGACACGTGTCAGAGTAATTAATGAGGATAATTTATCTTAGATAACTAATAATTACTATGATTTTAGTTAATTACCTCTTTAAAATAAATCTAGCTTTTGCTAACATGATTGAGGATTGTCTAGTCACTAATGCATTGGTAATAATTCCTTCTTATCATGCCAATTATTATATTTTTGGATTGATATACTAATTATGCCCTCAAACTAATAAGTAATAACAGAATTCTCAGATCTAATAATTCTAGCCTTTATTTTAGTAATAGGAAATCCTGATTATTAATACTAAAAGCAAATTGACCACCGCACACCTTTGGTGCAGTGATTACTCTGCAAGTATAAATGCTTGTAGGGTGTAGGGGGTAAGCGCCGGAGTTCAAGTTTCTAGGAGAAAGCTTCAATAACATATACACTTAGATTATGCTAGATTTGAAATTCTATCTTGTAAAAAAAAAAAAAAAAAAAAAAAAAAACAAATTGAGGAAAAAAAAAAAAAACAAACTTCAGCCCCCCTCCCTTGTCAAAATAATGCTAATTGCCAGAAAAAGAAAAAGAATAAATAATGCTATTTTTATTATACCTTCCAATTTAAGGCAAGGAAAAAAAAAAAAACTCCAAATAATGCAAAAGTCCTTAAGCAATTGGGTTCTTAATAGCCAAGCAAAAATAGGCTTGCAAGATTTGCAATTCTTTGTGGTAGTTTGACACTAAAAACTTAATAGCAAAACCATGTATTTACTCTTTCGTACACCATTCAACATGCTCAATTTTTGTAATATTAAATATGCATCTGATTTTGATTGCTATATATGACAACGTCATCTTAGCATGTAAAAATATATATATATATATATATATTTTTTTTTTTTAGGAATGTAAATATATTATTTTATATCTAGTGTGCGTTTGGTATTGGCTTAAAAGCCAGTTTTTTTATTATTTTACTTATTTTTTGTACTATTTATAGGTCTCATTACACTTTTTGGTAATATTTATGAGTCCTACTATATTATTTCAGCTACTTTTTTGCTTTATTTACAATATTTAGCAAAAGTTTTCAGTTTCAACTAAATAAGTCGTTCCCAAACAGACACGTAAATTAAGTTTTTTTTTTTTTTTTTTTTAAGTTGACTATGAATTTTCAAAAGAATACATGTGGCTGGCCAAACAAAAAATGATGCGAAATTTGGAACCTTATTAATTCGATATTTGCTTACACTAAAACCAAATTTACCTGGTAGATTTTTTTGAAACACCAAAAAGTCTAAGATACAAGACTATTAATTATTTTATTTTTATTTTAATACAATAATAAATTGACTCCCCATCTTTGGGCCCAAGATAGTTTGAAGTTTGGTATAAATCATTTCAATAAAGGTAAGGGTAACAATTATTTATTCACAACATTTACAAATTAGTCTATCACCTTAACACATGAGTACTAGGGATGGCAATGGGGCGGGGCGGGGCTAGAGGATGGGATCTTCGTCCCCGCCCCGCATGGTTGTTGCCCATCCCCATCATCGCCCCGCCTCGGGGTGCGGACCAAACTACCTTGCCCCATCCCCGCCCCTTGCAGGGGCCCCGCCCCTAATACAATTATATATATATATAAATAAAATTTTTGCTACAATAATATAAATCACAACAATACAAAATGTTTTAAAATCCAAGCATTTAGATGGTCTAATACGTAACAACATAATTCAAAACTGCCTAATAGCAAGTGTGGGGCCGAACATATAACGAATCACATCTAGCTTCAAATTGCCTAATCCATAATGAAATCCAAGTGTGCCCGAACCTACTGCCTACTGGAAGCATGAAGCAATGTGCAAAAAAACAAAAAAAAATTTGAAACAATTGGAATATGATAAGAAACAAACCTACTGCCTACTGGAAGCACTACGTGACCAGCCTTTTTTCCTTCCAATTGTGCTTCTTCAATAGCTATAAACAAAAATACCAATTTTAGATAGAAAAAAAGAACCAAAATTTAAATTGAAAAAAACTTATTTAAGAAACACTAAAACAAAAGGAAGATAGTGAATGAGATGAACCTAAAAAGCAACGTCTTGGACTTGGAGTGGAGTCTAGCTTGAAACTTGAAAAACATGTATAGACTATAGAGAATAGGGATGGGTCAGAGGGCAACAATAGCAGTAGGGTTTTAGAATAAAATATATTTTATCTCATGTTTTGTACTCTTGTGTTTCACTTTAAATATTAGTGATTTAGGGTTTACTAAATTTACAATTATAATCCTTATTAGTGCGGGGCGGGGATAAAAATACTAAACCCATCCCCGCCCCACCATCTTTGCGGGGCGAGGCAGGGTGGGGCAAAATTACCATCCCTAATGAGTACGTCTCAATTTGCATTTTATCTTTTTCAATGACATCGTAGGTTAGTTAAAGAATGTTATAAAACTGTTTTAAATTTTTTTTTTGCCTGTCTTAACATGATTTTTTATTATTATGAAGTCTTTATCATGACTCAAATAATCTTGGAAAGACCAAAAGAGTTTACTTTTCAAATAAGTTTTAAATAGAATTCCATTTTGGATAAAAGCTAATGGCTATTTTCTTAATTTGTAAGATTTGTACCTATTATTTAAACAGTTTATAAGAAAAAAATAAATTCAAAAGGTATTTGTCGGCATTAAAAACGTTAGAGTTGCAAATAAAGTTAAAATAGCATTATTTTGAGAATTTGTCTCCAAAAAAATAGCATTAGATAATAATAAGGTTGTTAAATAATAATAATAAAAATTCCTCCTGTGCAGATAAAATTGTAATTAACGGACCAAGACCAACCGTACTCGAGACAAAGATCAATGTAAGGATGAGTAGTATATTTCATTATTTTGTTGTCCTGTACCAGATAAAACTGTAATAACCGGACCAAATGTACTCGAGACAAAACAAAAACTAAAAAAAAAAAAAAATACAAATTTAGTACCATTATCATTTTCAGCATCATCGTCGACACCTAAATCACCCGACCTTTCTTTCGTTATCGTTCTTCACACCTCAATATATAAGATCTCGAATCCCTTCATTACTTTTCTCAATCTTGCATGGGCTGAGCGATTCAACTCACCGAGTTAGGGTTTCCAAAACATCCCCAAATTTAGAAAAAAGCAGCAACAAATGGCTTCGACAAGGTCTCCGAACCGATCCGCCTCCGACATCGTCGACACGACGCCGTTTCTGAACAACAACACCACCTCGAGCAACTCCAGCGACGATTCTAACGCTAACATTAGCCCAAACAACCCCAACACCAGCCGCCGATTCGTGCAGCGCCAGAGCCTCCGCCAGGCCGCGCGGTTCCTCCGCCAAGCCAGCAGCCGCCGCGTGATGCGCGAGCCGTCGATGATGGTTCGGGAGACCGCGGCGGAGCAGCTCGAGGAGCGCCAGAGCGACTGGGCCTACTCGAAGCCCGTGGTGATCCTCGACGTGCTCTGGAATCTCGCCTTTGTTGTTGTGGCTGCTACTGTCCTCTTCCTTAGCCGCTATGAGGCCCCTAGCATGCCCCTCAGGCTCTGGATCCTCGGCTACGCCATCCAGTGCCTCCTCCACATGGCCTGCGTCTGTGTCGAGTACCGCAGGCGCCTGCGCCGGCGACGCCAGGGCCGTGAAGGCGGGGCGAATACCCGAGACGAGTCGGGGCAGCAGTACGTGACTTTGGCGGAGCATTTGGATGAGGAGGAGAGCTCTGGGTAATTTTTTGCTTTACGTTGTCTCTTTTTTTAATAGAATCGAATTGGGTGTTTGATAAATTTTGGAACAGAGTTCTCTTATTGAAGTTGGAAGCTTTATAGTCAGTTGCATAGTTATCTGATATTTTCTGTTCCCAGTTTGTTTATTGGATTTTTTGGATGAAAGTGGTTTTGGGTGTAGTTGGAAGCCAACCTCGGTGTGGGATTGAATGGACAATTTTTTATGTGGTTTTTGATATTTATGTTTTGGTGGTAGTGGTGGAAAATGAGAACACAGAATTCATTTCTGTATTTATGTTTTGGAGCCTTGTGTTTTCTTGTATTGGTAATTATATTTTTAATTGTGTATGAAGAAATGTGTGAACTATTTATGCTTGATGACATGCTGTAGAAAGAAGACTGTTTTTTTTTTTTTCCTGGTTGTATCATGTATGGTAAGATGATTTGATTTATTTAATTTTTTTTTTTTTATCACATACATTTCTGTGTTGTGGTTTCCTTTTGAATTGATTATACTCAACACATTATCTGTTTTGAATTCTACGATTTGCTAGAGTTAGTAGGTGCTGGGTACATTATGTGGAGTATAAGATGTTGGAATTTTTAATTGAAGCTTTACAAAATTCAAATTGACATTTTTTATGTGACTAATTCTATTTGATTGATTTCCTATTGGATTGGGAGGGTATTTATTACAATACACTTGTGTCGTTTGAGATTGCATTATATATGATCTTTTTGTGCTATTATCCTTGCAGTAGTGTAGCAAAACATCTTGAATCAGCAAATACTATGTTTTCATTTATCTGGTGGATCATTGGATTCTACTGGGTATCTGCGGGTGGTCAAGATTTAGCACGTGACTCACCTCAGCTTTACTGGTATTTGTTCGTTCTCTCTATCTCTCAAATTGAAACATTATTTGTAATTGAATCTTACACTGGGTAATATGATGTGGAATGCAGGCTATGTATAATCTTCCTGGGTTTTGATGTTTTCTTTGTCGTTTTCTGTGTTGCACTGGCATGTGTCATTGGTATCGCTGTTTGCTGCTGTCTTCCATGTATCATAGCACTTTTATATGCTGTGGCGGACCAGGTAGCACTGTTATACTACTTTCCTTGCATGTGTTTTGTTTTTCATCGCACTGAGTGCTCTATTTCACTAACTTATTTATGCTGTATGAATTCTGAGCAGCAATAGTAGCCTAGAAATAATTTACCACTTAATTTTTAGGTTAAAACTTGAAACCAGAAAGACTCATTTAATGTATTAAACATTTCTGACTAATTATGTATCGCAAATATTAGAGTTCAATTGAATAACAGTGACAGACAAAGTCACTGAGAATGTGACTTTGGGTTCTAAAATGGATGTTCCCTATGATGGGGTTAGTCCTGCAATTACTTCTGTAGCAGGTGATTCAATCTGAATTTATTTATTTTGCTGGGTTGGTGTGTCCATCTGAAATGTTTCTTATGGCAGAATGTAGAAATAGAGTTGATTAACTTGGGAAGGTCTTCAATTTAATGGTAGACTTTCAGGTGATTAAATAGTCAGCCCCGAAAGGATTTTGATGCCTATTTGTGAATAACTGAATATAGGTGGAGTTCTAGTTGATGTCTACTTTGTTCATTTATTTTTGGTTTGAGCCTTTAATTACGTTCTACTACTTATAGGTTTTTGATGCAGGAGCACAACCGGAAATTATTTCAATATTTTATTTTGAATTTTCATTGGATAATTTTATATTTAAGTAATTATTTATTTAGTTTTAGTTGTGATAGGGATTGAATTTCATGTTCTTAGATAAGGATTAGTTTAGTATTTGGATTACTATTTGAGTTCAGTTAGGATTCGTATTATGGATGCTTATCTTTATCTCTTATGTTCTTGGAAGCTCTATAAAAGTTCCAGATGGCTTATTTTGTGGTTAGACTGTTATTATTAATCAAAGAATTCTTCGTGCAAATTGAAGGTTTAACCGGGGATTGATCTAGGTGGGAAGCCTAGATTAACTTCTTTGTGAGTTTTTGTTGAGATCTTGTTAGCTAGTAAGTTTTATAGGGGGAAGTTAGAATTAAATATGTTGGAAATGTTTCATTGAGCCGCATTTATTCTGGCCTCATTAGGAATTTGATTTCCATGCACCTCTGGAAAGTGGCATGCTCGGGTACATATAGCTTTGATGGTGCTCAAATATGGCTGCCTACTTATTGATGTACCTACAAGGGAGCATTTGTCCCACAGAGCCCTTCTCATTGCCATATTGAGTGGATTTTAAAGTTTAATGGACAAGAAAAACATAATAATTTCTTTTGGTTTTTTTTTTTGGGGGGGGGGGGGGGGGGGGATTTGCCAGTGTCTTACTCAACTCAGTGTCATATAGTGATCTTTTCTTATTTGGGGTAAAAGGAGCTTACGGTGGGTTCATTTGTTTCAGGAATAATTGTCTGAAATTTTGACTGGAGTTTATATTTTTTACAAAATGTTGATGTTTGTTGGATTATCTAGACCAGAGTTAACCAGATTTCCCCATCCTATGGAAACACAATCCAATTCCATGCATCTTGGTTCCTGTAATTTTGCTATACAATTACCTAAACAGGAGGTTCTAACTTTAATGATTAATTGTATTTTTTTCCCCAAATTATCCAATAAAGATCTTTGACTAAGAACCAAGAAAAATTATGATACATTGGCAAGAGAAAAGAAATAAAAGGACAGAATGGAGGGATATTTTTCTACGAACTTTATTTATAGAGCTGTTCATCCTTGTAGAGCATGCACTGACTTGTCATGCTGTAACGCAACATATAAATATACCAAGTTTTGCGGAAGGAAGCACTTTGAAGAGCAAGGGAAAGGAAGTAGAGCATTAGTTGGTAAATTGGTGATGCTGTCCTTCATGTTAAGAAAGGCTTCCTCCAACTTATGACATGGCAGACGTACCATCTTAATTATTTCACACTTTTACCATGAAGCAACTGTACTAGGTTCCAGTTGACTCTGCTATGGACCAATATGGGCCCATTTGGTTCCTGATTTCGAACAACAATTTTTAGTGTTTAAATACTGAAAACTGTTCCAAAAGAAAACAACATGTTTGGTAGGATTATTTTTTTAGGAGTGTTTGAGTTATGTTGTTCATTTTAGGGTGTTTAAAAACTGAATTTAGAAAGCTCCTCATATCAGTTTTCAAGTTGCAAACAACGTTGCTCAATGGCATTGTTGTCTGTTGCATTCATCTGACTCTTCTACTATCCTTTAGGATAAAAGGGATTGGGTGGACTTTTTGAAGTAGGAGACTGCTCATGGAGATTGGAGTATCCTTTTGACTTAAATTTTGTGGCCAGATTCTGTGAAGCCTGCAGCCTGCAGGTATATGTTGTGTTAGAATGACATGGGTTGATTATTTTCCTTATAGGAGACATGGACATTTATTTATAAATTAAAAATCGTTCTGAACCTAATCTTTTATGATTGAGGCACAGAAGTGCATGGAGACTTTTCAATGCGCAAGCCCACATTGGGCATTTGGACTATAATACTGATTGTAGACCTATCGGCTAGGGTTGGTGGTTGATTTGTTGTACCTTTATTCGGTGACGTGTTTGAATTGCCAGATCCCAAAGGGTATGTTAACATCTGCTTATGGTGGTTTATGATACTTTGCACATCGGAATATCAAGTCAGCTCAGAAAGTGTTAGGCCCTACTGATTGGGGTTAACTGCATAATCCTTTTTGCCTTTTGTCCCTGACTAAAGTTTTGTCCTATGTTAACTCACAGCATTTTGGGATTAAAAGTGTCTATAATTAATATCTATGGACTACTTGACTTATAAAAAAATAAAAAAAAATTCTCTGGTTTGATTGACAATTATTGGATGTATCACTTGGCATCAGATATAAATAATTTGCTATTATCTGAAAATTAAAATAAAGGCAATGCTTGAAAATTTGGTTTTTACTCTCTGGCAGCTCATATGATTCTAAATTCTACTAGAGTGAAATATTGTAATTCATGCTGATGTTCTTCCCCCCCCCCCCTCTCTTGTTCCTGATCGGCTATTATCAAAGCAGGAAGGTGCAACAAAAGATGACATTGAACAGCTACCAAAATTCAAATTTCGAAGGGTTGACAATAATGAGAAACTCTCTGGTGATGGACAAGGACCTTTTGGAGGGATAATGACTGAATGTGGCACAGATTTACCGATTGAACATGTTCTTTCGGAGGATGATGCGGTATGTAGTTTAATATTTTAGTGTTTTTTTTTTTTTTCCTGGTTAGCTTTCTTTTCTTCCTTGCCTTTTGTTTTCTCCTACTGTTATTACAATTTTTGCAAAAATGAAGTAAAACATATTTTCCAGAATGTTTTTTTTTTTTTTTTTGGTTTGGTAAGTATTTAAGCTTGTTTCGTTATGAACTTGGCTTTTAACCATGTTCTTATGTAAATTCCTATGTAATGTTTTTGTGGCTTAACAAAAGCTTGTTTCCTAATTAAGAGTGTTTGAATGCTTATGATCATCTGTAGGAGTGTTGCATCTGCCTTTCTGCTTATGATGATGGGGTCGAGCTTAGAGAACTTCCTTGTTGTCACCATTTTCACTGCAACTGCGTGGATAAGTGGCTCTATATCAATGCTACCTGTCCCCTCTGTAAGTACAACATATTGAAGAGTAGCAGCCATGGTCAAGAGGAAGTATAGAAGACTTTCAAAATATTGTGGATGGCAAGCCGGCGAGCACTGTATACAGCTAGCTCCAATGTATTTTTTATGTGCAGCATGTCAGTAGACTAAAGACAAGCACTTTCACCTGCTGTTGACGTTGTTTGTTTTTAATGTCTGCCGTAGTTGTAGTTATACTGAATTTCCCAATTGTTGTAATCGTGGAGGCGGCAATAGGGCTGTTGTGTGTATTGATGCCCTGTCATCTAGAAATGCCCGTCTACAAGGGCGGCTTTAATTATCTCAAAAGTTGTATTTTGCCTTTTTTTTTTTTTGTTACTTGTACGAAGGTCTATAGTATCAATTAACTATATATGTTGTGAATGGCTGTTCTATATGCTAGCTATAGATGTGAACTACCTCTTTAAACTTGCTCTTTGTAAGATTCTGTTGTTATTTACTCATTTAATTTATAAAATAAGAAAATTTTGTCACTTGAAAAAAAGAAAAAAAAAATCATGATGTCGTTGGTATAGAAAACACATGCTACGCGTTAGTCTTCAATCCGATTGTCGCTTTAAAGCAGGAGCTGCTTTATTAATGTGGAAGTTGCATAGCAGCTGTCTTTCAAAAAAGGGGTTTGAAACCAAACCTTAAAGATCAATGCTTGTATCCTCAATCACATGTTTGCCATGATTTTGTTTTTGAGCTTATTGATCTATATATAACTTATTAATTTATTTATATTTTTTAAAGTGTATTGCAGTTTAGTAGTATTTTTCAAGTCCAATAAATTGGCTAAAATAAACATTTTCAAGCGAGTACTAAGAGTAGTCTATTCTGGTAGAGATGAAGTAAATCTAAGGAATATATGATTTTGCTGAAAACTGAAAACACTATAGCAAATAAGTGAAAAACGCTGGTTGATTATTTTGAGGTCCGAGTATTGTAGCTCAGCTGAAAGTATTTAAGGTTGAAAAGAGAGGTCCATACCCACCAGAAAAATCCACGAGGAAGACCTACATCGGTCCGATGCTGGCGAAGAGCTCATAAGAGAAACCCATGAGGAAGACAACCCAGTCCGATTCCGGCGAAGATCAGGTTCCCTCTGGTGTAGTCTTCCTTCCATAAACCTGGGTTCACCCTCTTCCCCAATTTCACTCCTCTCCCACCATAACACCTCTCTTCCCATAAACCCATTTCACCCTTTTCCAATTTCACTCCTCTCCCAGCCTAACACCTCTCTTCCCATAAACCCATTTCACGCCTTTTCCAATTACACTTGCTGACCCATTTGTTTAATTCAGGTTAGCTTTTGTTATTTTGTGGCTTTCTTTTCTTTTGAATTGTTGGAATCTAACCCCAGTTGTTCTGCTTTGCTTTTAATTTATGTTCTAAAATGGCCTATTGAGGTTAAGAGCCTAATCTGTTAAGCTTGTTTTATGCATATATGATTAGAAATTAAAATACAGTGCATAGGGTTTTTTAATTTTTGGGCCAATGGGTTTTTGAGTTTGTGAATTGTGATGGTGTTTGATACTCCTTTCTTCCCTTTACTTTCCCTTTGTATAAGGGCCACAACGTTTTTGATTTAGAGTCGAATTAATAGTGCTTTGGTCTTGTACTGATGTGTATTTATTTATTTATTTTTGCAATTGGTTGAGTGATTAAGAAATCTGTAACTTGTAGTTTCTTGTGCATTCTATAAAATTTCCTAGGGATGCTGCAAGTGAAATATTTATAATTTGGTATCTTTACCCCACCCATTGACCTTAGTCAAGCTATCTATCTGAGCTTTAGATATAGGAGACAAGCATGGAAATAATTGATCTCTCTTCACATGCTATAATTAACTTTTTTTATTCTTTTTTTATATCAGTGACAACTTTAAATCTATAGTAGAAAAAAAGATAATGACATGGGCAAGGGTAGCATGCATTTTTCCATTTTTGTTCGCTTCATATTGTCAATTTCCCAACTTCATGTCAGAATTCATGTAGCTACACCCTTGCTTTATCATGTAATCATGTCCTTAAGCATAAACAATTCTTTCTTTTTTGCCAGACAAGTTTTAAGCGGATATTTTTGTCGTGCATTGCACAAACCAGTCATGATACTTGATGCAGAAAATTAAAAGAACATTCTCATTAGTAATGCACTTTAACTATGGTTCATGTTCATTTCAACTCTGGTTGGAAATATGCCAAAAATAGATACAAATAAAAAGTGGAGGTGACCATGGCTGTGAAACATAATTCCATTCCTTTTTACATATTGTATTACTTTCATCATTCTATTTAATAAGTTCTTCATTTTTATATCCGGTCATCATGCACTCTTTTTTTGAAACTTTCAAAATTGAAGCAATAACATAATTGACTTGGAAACAATGCCTAAAACAAATGTGTATTTAGAAAATGAGTATAGACTAAAATGTTTAATTATTGATTTGTTTAACCAAACTTAAAAAAATTGAAAATAGTCAAAGAGCAACATTGAGTTGGAAATTTTGTTTTGAACAGCATGCTATTTCTCATCGTATTTATATTGCAATTATATTCTATGTATTTATGGTGCACCTTGAAGTCGGTTGAGAGTGGATTTCTCAACTCTTACAAGTAGCAAGGCTCTTTAGTTACTCATGTAGTCCTTGTCTTGGCCCGTTATTTGACATAATAAATTTGAGACCATGGTACTTGCAAGTCATCACTGAATATGTTTAGTTATTACTTTGTGTTTTTGTGGCAGGGTCGTTGGTTTCAGCTGAAGAGGCCATTGGTTTGTGATGGTTTCTCTCTCTCTCTCACACAAAGGTTTTGCTTGGTTTGTTTTTCTAGGTTTTCTTAGATTGAGTTTTGGCTGGGTTTTTATTTATTTTTTATTTTTTATTTTTATGCTAAGGTTTGTTTTGGCAATAAAGGAAGACTCAACTAAGAATTGGGAAATAGAGGATGTCACTCAACTAAGGTTTATCTTCTTTTTGTAATTGGTCAATTATTTTTGCTCCTACATTAGTCAATAGAGTGGTTCCCAAACGTGCTATGTGAGCTGTTGGTTTTAAAGATCGGGAACTACTCCATCTTCTTACATCTGGGTTCATCTAAGAGGGGCTAGCCCCTTAAGTTCTTTGTGCAGTTAAATAAAATGCAAGTTCTACTTCGGTTGGTATTAATATTTATAACATCTAAGACTGAAGATTGGACCCTAGTAGAAAGTATAAATGTTAGAGATTTCGATTTAAGTTCTTGGATTTGATGGTAGTGAAGTCTGATTTGCAAGGCTGAATGACATAATATTGTGTTTTGGACATGCCGAAGAACGTTAAAAAATAAAAAAAAATTGTTTTATTGACCTGTATGTTCAATGGAAAAACTTAAGGTTCATGAATCATGAAGTCCCCCCCCCCCCCCTAGCTTTCTTAGTTCTTGAGTTATATTGCTTACTTTCATATGCACCTTATCCTCTATTTTTATTTTTCAACAGAAAAATATGCCAATGTCGGAAACGAGTAACTATCTCTCCAATTCTGATGGCCATTTTTGTGACGTTGACAACTGCATCATTAGGACGTCCTTGAAACTTCATACATTTGGTAGAAGGTTTTATAGTTGTCGCTATTGGTCACCAGTAAGTACCATATCCAAGTATTGGGCAAAATATTTGTGTTGTGCGTTAAAGAACCAATTCATTGTATTCATGTTTATGTGTTGTATTGTATTGTGCAGGATGATGACCGTGCATGCAAGTTCTTTAAGTGGTTAGACACTAGTGTTTATTGTACGCATGGCGCAACAACAACATTTATTGTTATCGCCAAATTCAAGCGATTGGAGCATGTAGTGGAAGTTACCATTGAAGAGTCGAAGCAAGCACACGCCCTAACAGCCACAACATTGGAAAGGGAGCAAGTTGTAAAACGAAAGGCTGAAAGAGCCAAGGCTACATGCATGATTTCTGAAGAGAAAGCAAAGAAGTTGACAATAGCTCTAGTAGTCTCTTGGGCCTTCAACGATGATGGACCTTTCCCCTTATTCATTGCCAGTCTTGCCCTCGACGATGATGGGCCTTCAACCTCCATTGGGTCAACATTCACAGAGGGTTGACATTGGGGATCAACAAATTCTTTGCTATTAGCGGAGTCCCCAGACCCTTCGGTGCATTCCTTTGGTATTTCACCACTCGTGCAGAATGCATATTTCTCCGTTGCAACCATGCCTTCAAACATGACTTCCATGGACTAAACATTCGGCAAAGGTTTGTTTTTAAAGGTTAATGCCTTGAGACATGCCTATATGTGAACAACCGGTAGTTAGAACACAATATAGTTGTAGACAGTTGAGTTTTTCACAATTATGTAAAGTGAACTAACTTGAAGCTTTCGGGTCCACCACTCATCACTGGCCTCAAGCTTCCCAGTTACAGTATCATAACCCAACCCAGTCTCACGCTCAAAACACTCCTTCCAAGCCTTCCACTGTTTTCTCAGATGATCCCATTTGTTTTTAAACTGCGTGTGAGTCACCACTTTTCCCATTTCACCCAACTGCTCAATCATTGCATTAACCCCTTCCCTTCTCAAAAATCCTCCATTCCTCTTGTCGTCTAAGACTTGAGCAGCACACAAATCTAAAAAGCTTTTAGTTCCGCTGGTTCTTTCCACCAGTTCTCATTTCATTACCACCTTCCTTCGATTTCCTTTTACCCATTTTTGCTACAACTTCCTTCTATACTCATTGAGGCATTTCAACAAACAGTTCGTATACATATCATAATCGGTTACGCATGCTCACATGAAAAATGCAAAGTAAACTCACATAGTCCAAATACAACATAAGCAGGAAGAGAAACACACAAAATTACACGAAGGAGAGAGAAACCCACATACTAGTGTCATGGAAAACACAAAAACCACACACAAACGTTAAACACAAAAACCATACACAAACATTGAACATAAAACCACAGATTGAAGCCTCATAGAAAACAATATAACCACACACCAACAGATTAGAGAATATGAGAAGTTAGACACAACTTACCCCTGAATGCAGAGACCCACAGTGGCGGCAACGACGTCCTAAGCAGAGAAAAGGTGAGCTCGAGCGAAGGAATAATGGGTTTGCAATTACCGTGTTTTCTTTGTTTTGATGGTTTATTGGTTGGTGGGTAGGTGCAATTCATTGAAAAGGAAGAGGACGGAGCATTGAAGAAAATTGAAGACATCTCTACCATGGTAGTTGAGAGAAAGAAGAAACTTGAGAATGCGAAAATTAGCCGTTGGCTTGAACGCACCGTTTTGTGTTTACTTTGCTTCGTGGGTCAGATGAGTGAATAGTACACAGTAGCAATGCGTTTCCTTTTAAGGTTGTGTCCATGAATAGTACACGCACACGCATAGCATTAATGAAATGGTGCATTCAAGCTTTCATCCATGCGTTTCAACTGGAACTTTTGCATGTTTATTTCGTGGCATTGTAGCGTGGGTCCCACGGTGAGTAAAACGCAAACCTCAAAACGTTGCCCTCAAAACACAATCCAAACACTACCTAAGGAAGAAAATCTAATGGGATGGGCTAAGCTATGACTTATGAGTAGGCCTTTACAGCTATAGGATCAAGCCTGAGCGTGCAATACTATGCTTTCGGCTTTGGGCCAGGACCAAAATGCTACTCTATAAATTTACTTTTTTGAATTTGTGTGTTAAACCCATGTTGCAAAAGGATCTAGCCGTCATATTAGTATATTACCATGCACTAGTGACTAGTGTTGTCTTTGAAATGCACAAATTAATTTAAAACTGGTGAGTAATCAATGGCAATGCAATCTCCTAATAAAAATAGCCTAATAGTAGACATTGAGTACAACAAATTATGTTAATACTACTAGACTATCACTCAAACCATTGATCCTAACATTTTTGTTGCATTTTCTCCTAAAAATTGTCATCAGTAGAAGTAATCATATAGTATGCCTTGGTTGTCACACGGTTTTCCTCTGTAATGTGTTGGGTGTTGGTATTCCTTACTTACATGTTAAGAGCACTCGTACCATTCTTTGTAAAATATAAAAAAAGTGGTTAGTTTTACACGTTTTACCCCTAAAATCTCCCTCGTCGATTAAGCCAGAGTTGTCTAAGTATACATGGTTGCAACAACCATGCATATTTTAGTTTATTTTTTTATTTTTGGGGGTTAGATTTGATTTGGGTATTTGATATTTGAGAATTTTGTGGGTTTGCTAGAATTGATGATCAAATATGTGGGTTTCTTTTTTTTGGTGTTGCTTTTAGGCTTTGACTGAGGTTTTTTCTCTCTCTCTCTCTCTCTCATTTGGCTTCAAGTTTGATGGTTTGGTTGATAGGGGTGGTTGATTGAGGAAGATTGGTTGAGGAAAGAGAGAGATATATGATTTGGGAAAGTAATAAAAAATTGATAAATAAATAGTATTTTAATGAAATGTAGTGTAAAATAGATAATATGATATTGGTTGTTTTGAAAAGTGGTTGTGTAAAATAAAAAAAGTAGGTTCTAATATTAAAATAAACAAAAAATTTTGCACAGATTGATGTCAATACTTTTGTGGGGGGTGAAGTCCAACCTAACATATTGGGCCCAAGGCCCTATTTGAGGACTACTGTTTGTCCGAAGAGATGAAAGTACTTGAGAAGAAGCCTATGTAAAAGAAACATGTCTGGAGAGGAGCATGGGGCATAGTCCGAAGAGATATTCAATTGTCCGAGGAGACCATTATTCTCGGATCCGAAGAAGCTTGGTCAAACAGACGTCTGGGAAGTTCAAATGATCCTCCTGACAAGTGTAATGATGGAGATGAACCTCAGGCGCGCATAAGGATAGCAGGAACGGAGAAATATCTAGAAGACAGACTTCAACCACCACATTAAATGCACTGCACCTACTTTTCTGGCCGCATTAATGTGGAGAAGACCCCTGAACAGTGCACTCTCAGCTACCGCCACTCACATAAGGCTAAAGAGGATACATGATGGGACATGCACTCAAGTGGGCGTCTAGATGATGAACAAGTGGACGATGAAGATGAAGGGAGAGGGTACTATATAAGGGGGAGAGACCTCTGATAAAAGGGGGATCGAAAAAAGAAAGAGAGAAAGAAGAAAACACCATTATTGTAGCTCTGAGAACTATAACAAACGTTCATTCAATAAAATGTCTCTTCGGATTTTCATATTTGCCCTTGTCCGAGCATGATTGCATGTTAGATCGTTCATAAATACCATAATCAACTCTTGTTTAATTTACATCCAGCCCAGTTCTTTCACCCACGCTCTACAAATTCATTGTCTTGGGTTCATTGGGCTCACAATCCATACATTTTGGGCTTGGGCTACAAAAATTGACCCTACAACTTTAATAGCACAAAGGTGTCATGTTATTTAAAAGTTCTCAATAACTTGACAATATATACACCTTTTAATTTAAAAAAAAAAAAAGATTGTTGAATGAATGCTCTCCATTTTCTTTTGTTTTAGGCGTAAATGTATTTTTAGTCCTTACATTTTGACTTTTTTCCATTTTAGTTCCTACGTTTTAATTTTACCACTTTTAGTCCCTAAATCAATTAACGTGTTCCATTTTGGTCCTTTCCGTTAGCCCACCAATGGAAATTGCTTAGGTGGCAAACTGATGCTGACGTGGCCAATTAAAAAATAATAAAAAAATTTAATTAGCATTTAAAAAATTGCCATGTTAGCTTCTAAATAAAAAAAAAAAAAATTTATTAATCAATTTTAACGAAATTAAAAAAGAAAAAACAAAATTAAAAACAATAAAATACATCTAATTCATTTTGAACACACAAAAACACAGTCACAGAGCTGAAACCCAGAATTAGAATTCATGCCAACATTCTTGACAAACCCAGATAAAATTGATAAATTAAACATGAACCCATGAAATATTTGAACAAGAACACAAACCCAGCAAATTTAAAACCCAAAAAATTAAATGCAAACCCATATTCAAACTTAGATTAAAAAATTTACCCATATTTCAAAACCCCCACCACTTTCTGTATTGATGTATTTTATTGTTTTTAATTTTGTTTTTTCTTTTTTAATTTCGTTAAAATTGATTAATAATTTTTTATTTATTTAGAAGCTGACATGGCAATTTTTTAAATGCTAATTAATTTTTTTTTTAATTTTTTAATTGGCCACGTCAGTATCAGTTTGCCACCTAAGCAATTTCCATTGGTGGGCTAACGGAAATGACCAAAATGGAACGCGTTAATTGATTTAGGAATTAAAAGTGGTAAAATTAAAATGTAGGGACTAAAATGAAAAAAAGTCAAAATGTAGGGACTAAAAGTGCATTTACGCCTTTGTTTTATTATATGCTTTCTAGCCAAGAGAGACTTGTAGCTCAATTGACATATTTCAAATTCAAGAAGTGTTACGTTCACAATATTTTTACAACAAATCATAGGTGGTAAGTTGTTATTGGCTATAACTTGAAATCACAACTTAAATTACTTTTTTACCAACTCATAATAGTCAATAACAACCTGTCACTTAAAATTTGTTGTGAAAATATTATAAAAATGTTATGAACATAGCATTTCTATTCATATTTTGGCATTTTAAAATGAAATGTTCAAGGCCTCTTTGGTTTTAAAAAATGGTGTATCCACTTTTTCATTTTCTTTATTTTATATTCAAATCCTGAACTTGAATATAGAAAAAAATACTTATTTTTACATTTGGTAGTGTTTGGTAAATTGTTTTGAATCCATACTTTGGGTATAATATATAATACCTGAGTTTGGTAATTGTTTTCTACTTTAAAAAAAAAGTAACTTTTCTCGTTCAGACACATTAAATCACTAAAATAAAAGTAACTTTTTGTTTTCATAATATTTATGAATATGCCATTGTATTCGTATTTATAAAAAATGAAAACCTTGAAAAGTTGTTTTCATTTTTTGTATTCAAATCCAATTTTTAAGATATTAAAAATGAAAATTGAATACAAATGCTAAAACTAAACCATTTTTAATAATAGGACCCACTAAAAATTAAAAATGAAAACAAAAAACAGTGTTTTTTTTTTAATATTTAATTTTTATTTTTAGCTAAGCAAACAGGCCTCAAAGTTCATAACTCCCCTTTCTCAGATATCTATGTATTAAAAAAAAAAAAAAAAAAATTATAGTTTCACTTGAATAAAGAGAAATCCGCATGTGAAAGGGACCCAATTATTACAAATTGGGCTCCCCTGTGTGTCCCCGCTGCAAAACCGCCGGATTGACCATCTTTTGGACACACGCTTTTTTTCAAATGGGCCCAAAAATAATTCACACAGAACAAAAATAAAGAGAGAAAAAAAAAAAATGATGAATTGTCAAATTTAGCCTCTCCTCGCAGCCTTTCGCGCTCCTCGAATACTAAACACTTTTTGGTTTTACTCCTTGTCGTACTCTCAGTTCTCCGATCGAACCAACCCAACCCAGCCTCCTCTTTTCCCATTTCTTCTTCTTCCTCTTTTTCTCGCTCGCTCGCTCTGATTACATATGATGGAGGAGCAGCCTTATCTTCTATTACAGCGATACCGTCGAGACCGTCGCAACCTCTTAGAGTTCCTCTTCTCCTCTTCTCTGATCAAAGAGCTCCGAACCCCAGCCGGCCACGTCACCTCTCTCTCCGACCTCGATTTTGATAATCTCAGCGCCGATTACATCCTACACTCCATCAAATCCGGTTAGTATTTTTTCATTTCTGTTAGAGTTTGTTTAATTTTCCTTTTGTTTTCTCGGCAGCCAAACAGAGTTAGGAACTGTGAAATGAAGAATTATACTCAACTGAACTGTGCCGAATACAGCTGTTTGGTTCAGCTTAGGAATTAGGTCACTATTAATTATTGCTATTTTTTTTTTGTTTCTTTTATCGGTGATTAAATGGAGTGCGTGTTAATTTTTTATTTTTAATTTTTAATTTTTTGGTGTGGATTTTGGTTCTCAATGTTTAAATTGTTATTGTATTGTTGTCATTAGGTGGAGTGGTTGATATTTCTGAAGCAACTAAGAAGTACTTCGATGAATCTTCTTATCCAGTTATGGTGAGGAAATACTCTGTATCTTTGTTTACGTTGTGTCAGGCAAATACTTATGTGATTATATATTTATTTTAAATTTATTTAGTTCTTTTTTGGTTGCTGAGTAATTAGATATTTAGTTTTGAATTTCCACTTAGTAGAATGTTAATTAGAGATTTAGGTTTTTGATTTGTCGAACAGGCATATGTAAAAATGTACTCGAAATATTGCGATTTTTTTCTTCTTCTAATATCTGGTTTCTGTTATTTGTTACAAGGAAGGAATTGTAGTTTAAGCAGTGAAAAATTTAGATTTACACTGAATTTCTATATTTTGAGCCTCGGCTGATGCTATCTCACTATATGCCTTTTTCTTTTGGTAGATTCAATCTCAATTAGGGGATTCCTATTTTCTTCTTTCTGATCCAGACATGTCTGGATCACCTCCCAGGAGAGCTCCGCCTCCAATTGATGTGAACCGAACTGCTGATAATGCATCATATTCATCTAGACAGCCGGATCCTTTGATTGTCGAGAACATTGGAGCATCTATGGATAGCTTTAGTCCTAAATACAATGCGACAACGTGCACACCTTTGTCACAAGTAGAGGATGTAAACATTCCTCCATTAGGTTTACCTTGCTTGAACACAGGTATTGGTTGGTTTACTTTGAACTTTACAGTACTTGGAAATATGGTGTATATACATGGTTCCACAGATTGTGAAGCAATCTCCTGTAAAAAAAAAAAAAATATATATATATATATATATATTTGTGTTTTATGAATGCATGTATTTCTATCCTGAAGCGTGTTTTCATCTTTTGAGTACACTGATACATACGTTCAGGATTCTTGAAGGATTGTCTGATGATGACTTACAAGAATCAGCCTATGAAATATTGCTTTCATCTTTGGTTTTTTCTGGGTAAGCTTTCTTTCTTTCTTTGCATGTGTGTGTGATTAGTATGCATTCTCTCTTTTGCTTTCTCAATCTGTTACTCTTGCCCTCTATATAACTAGGATTGAAGTACATACAGTTGAGGACAGAAGGAAAGAGAAGAGTTCTAAGTTTTTGTCAGGGTTAAAGACTAAAAGGGAGAAAATAAACCAACAATCTCAGGGTCGAGGGAGACATTCAGAGCTTGTAGACACCATTCGCATTCAGATGCAGGCAAGCTATAATGTCCTTTTCTTAACGAATGTTAGCTGCCATTCTTTATGTGCCTGAAAAATAACTTAAAGTTGACTTTCATTAAACACATGGAAGGATTTTGAAATGGTTGGTTCTGTACGAATGTCAACTGATTTTTATGTCAGAAATACATTTATTTGCATTAGTTGTATTACTGACCATATACGTTAATGGGTGACTATTGAATGACACATGGATCTTCATTTGTGTGTATGCATGGTAAATGCCAAATAATTGGTATGCATTTGAGCAGTTTGAGCAAGCCACTGTTGCACTTTAAAACATGTTTGTATGTACTCTTAGTGCCTGGCTGGCAGTTTTTGATCCATCTCCAGTTTATAAACTATTCTTTCCTTTCCTCTATTAGTTTTATTATTTTTGGTCTCAAGCTAAATTTTACCAGATTGTGAAATCATTAGATAGAAGTTTTGTTGTGTCATTAAATACATTTTTATTTGTCAATTTTTTTACTTTATCCTTTTTGATGTTATTATTTTCACTTAATCCTCCCACTTTAAGAATGTGATAAAATGAAAGAAAGGCTCTTTTGATTTCAATTATTTTATACATAGATTTTTCATAAAATACTGAGTCTTTGTGTCTCTGTGCAGTGCTGCAATCAATAAATTAGCTAAGTGAAAAGTATTATGTTTCTCACTTCAATTTGCTTACTTTAATTGTTTAACCATTGCTTCAACCAAAGAGGTAAGTTGTTACTTTTTTGATAGATTTCAGAAGCAATGGATGCATGCATAAGACAGAGATTGACACAACTGGCTGCCAGGAGAATTTGGGAATCAATTGATATTCCTAAAATCTCATTGGGACTTTTGAATAGCGTATTCAAGTCTGATTTTCTTAATGAAAAGTCTTATATACATTGGAAGAGTAGACAGGTATTGCTTAACTTTGCCTAATGTTTTATTATAAATCCTTTGCATAGTAGAACAGGTTGAACTATCTATATACACTATTGTTTGGCATAAAGAATTCACGTTTCCCACATGTTTGAGAATCAACTAAACTTCACACCCTTGCTTTAGTTTTGCGTGAATACATAGATCAGGATTCATTGGAGATTGAAACAACCTCAGCAATTTCATTCTGTGTTTGGATAGTGAATTTGACACTTCACAATCTTGTAAGTGATGGTGACACCTGGCCATAACCCACTATGTGGCCAAACTTCACAATCTTGGATAGACAAACTAGATGTTTGCAACAGGAAAATAAAAGATAGATGACCTAGTGTGAATGACTGCAACCCTAGGTGTGATGTCCCTCAAAATGGGCATTTCACTGTAGATGTTTTTTCCCCCTAGATAGATGGTTTTACATGGGAGTCGCCACTTATTTAATTAAAAATGTGTTATAAAATTGGGTGTCTACACCTAGACTTGCTTGGAGTCAACACTAAGTGAAAGAAAACCTCTAAGAGTTAGCACCTACGGTTAGCTGGAGTTGGCACTGGTCCATGGAGGGATTTTGATTCATCAAATAAATCCTTCATAGAAGTTTAGCTCCAAACCAGTTTGGAGCTATCTCCCTCTAACCTGCTATGTGGAGATTGAAGAGACCATTCATGTGTAAATTTAGTTACATGACTTTTTAATAAGTCATGTGACTTGTTAAAATAATACACACGGATAGTCTTATAACTCGCTCCATAGTGGACTGAAAGAGATAACTCCAAACCAGTTTGGAGCTAACTTTGTTTTTACAAAAATAACTTTGTTTCT
Organism: Quercus aquifolioides; assembly: GCA_019022515.1. Lineage (NCBI taxonomy): Eukaryota > Viridiplantae > Streptophyta > Magnoliopsida > Fagales > Fagaceae > Quercus > Quercus aquifolioides. Next base: position 20,177,008 of record CM032336.1, read on the forward strand.
AGGAATAAAATACTAATAACCTACTAAACTACTAGGGCCTAAAATAAAGATACATTTGGCTTTTTTTTTTTTTTGATAAGTAAGAAAGATGTATATTCAAAAGGCTACTTTATGCATGAAAAGCACAAAGCAAACCAAAATTTACAAAGAAAAGAAAGAAACAAAAAAGGGAAGAAAACCAAGAAGAAAACTAATTACAAAAGAGGAGAGAACAAAGGAATGAAGGGAGAAAATCACTAGATGTGAGTCCCCAAGCCCGAGGCTAGTCTAATAGTGATACACCAAAAGAAGCAAGCAATTGACCTCTGGAGTTATTCAAGTCCTCAAAAGTCCGTCGATTGTGCTCCTTCCAAAGACACCACAATAAGCACAACGGAACTAAATTCCAAAATTTAGGCAAGTGCTTCCTCCACTAATTCCAACCAAAGAGTAGATCTGGAACCGTTCTTGGTAAGACTCACGAAGTCCCAAAAGATTTAAAAATAAAACTCCACAACCGATGAGCCTTCTCACAATGAAGTAGTAAGTGATCCACAGTCTCCCCAGAACGACAACACATAATGCACCAATTAACAAAATCAAAACTCCTAAGTTTCAAATTGTCACCTGTGAGAATCTTGTTCCAAGCTATGGTCCAAACGAAGAAGGAAACAAGCCAATGGGCCTTAACTTTCCAAATACCATTCCAGGGAAAGACAACGGAAGAAGAACCTTGCAACTTATTATAAAATGAACGGATCTCAAAATCCCCATTAGGCTTCAACTTCCATATCATCCGGTCCCAAACATGCGTTGAAGGAAATATTGGATCCCAAGATATGAAATAAAATAATACTAGATTAAAATAGTTTCCTCTTTAACTCTCCCGCATAAGCTGGTAGTGCTTTGATTTCAACCGTTTAGTCCTGATAAAAAAAAAAAACAAAAAGAAAAAGCAACGTTTTCTGTTTGGAGGATAGTTCCTCCAACTCACTATGCAGCAATTTCAAAGACTATCTATGTGTACTTTTATTCGTGTGATCTACTTTAAAGTCATTTGATTCGTTTAAATGATTTAATGAATCATGATATATAATACATGTGCATGGTCTTTTAAACTGTCATGCAATTCCTCCAACCTAGTTTGGAGGAAAACTTTGTTTGATAAAAAATATGGTGTTCAATTATTTAAGCCAAAATAAATAGTAAGAATCTTAACTATGTGAGATTATGAATATAATAATGAACACTGTAGCTGGTGTTCTTGTAGTTCTCTAGATGTCTTTATGCTAGAATATTATTTATCCAAAAAGAAGTCGTTATATTAACTGACCACAATATTGTGTGCAACCATTTTATAGACAAGTATCTTGGAAGAGCTTCTTTGCTTCACTGCTAATCTTGAAGCATATGAATGTGAAACCATTAAAAGCTCTCTCTCAAAGATCAGAAATTCTAAGGTATCATGTTTTGAGTTTGGTATAATTTTTGTATCGGCTGCTCTGAATTTTTTTTTTCTTTTTCTGAATTTTTCATAAAATCTAATAATGGATCATTGGTCTGTTGGATATTGTAGGAGTGGGATATCACAATGTCCCCTTCTGAACGGGCTGAGGTTCTGTTGCCTATTACACAAGTGGAATTAAAGTTGTCATCTCTGTCGGGAAAATTTAGTATCCAGGGTGAAACCTATTGTTGGACTGCTGGTTATCACTTGAACATTAGACTTTATGAGAAGTTACTTTTTGGAGTGTTTGACGTTCTTGATGAAGGCCAGTTCATAGAGGTATGTGTTTTCTTATATTAATTTCAATTAACTGGTTTTGTGACATAGTTTAACTTTTAATGATGTTCAGTTTGCTACTTGTGCTTAGGAATCTAATGAACTGCTGATGCTTAACAAATTAACCTGGTGTATTTTAGGCATCACACAGAAAATGCATAATGCATTATATGGGTGGGTCCTTTTCCAGCAGGTAACATAATCTCAACAGCCTTTAGTGTTCATGGATTTGTTGATGTAGCCATGCGACTGGTTTCTTTAGTCATTGTTTTGTGATAGTAATCATTTATTTTTATAGTGGGTTATCTCGTTGTGTAGTTCAGATTTGTTCGAACTTTTATGGCCAATGTGAGTTCATGTTGTAGTTTTGTTCATTTTCTTTATCTTATTAGAACTTGTAATCTTGAAAATTAAATAATTCTATAGGTGTTGTAAAATACACTTTCTGGTTCTAAGTGAAATTACAGTAGCTGATAAAATAATCTTGGGAGGGATGTCTAATGCTGAATTATAGTGCATCAAATAAATGCTAGTAGAATTCATGTCATACTAATTACTGTATGTATCTGCAATATGGATGTGGAGGGTAAGATCTCATATTCTTGTATACACTGTAAAATTTAGCAACAATTTTGTTATAGTTGAAGGATAAAAGTATAAACACACCTTTTTGATCTGGTGTTGAAATGTTTCTCTATAGTTTTTGATTCCATATGTTAATTGTTTGATGGGACTGAACCATTTCTGAATTTCAGAGCAGTGGATTTTATGAAATATATTTACTAGCTATATGGCTATTTATATAAGATAGTCCTTAGTTACTCTCATTTTAATGCAGAAGACCCTATAAGCTATATTTTCAAACTATACATCTGTATGATTTTTAATATTTATCTAAGGCAATTTTCCCTATTGAAGTATGTAGGGACAAATGAGGCTATGCTATTAGAACATGCTCTCCATGAGTTGCAGAAAGTTTTGTCTGGTGAACATGCCGATCAGAAGGAAGAGCAGTACATGGATAGCCTAGCATGTTCAAGGCAATACAATGGCAGTGAAATAAAGTTAGGTTTGGTGCAGGCTGTTTTCTTCTCGATAAGCAGTTGGTGTGATGATAAGCTGCAAGATTATCACCTACATTTCAGTCAGGTAATACCTATTCCTCAATAATTTTCTTATATAATATTCCATTGTTCAAATTTAAGTGACATTAAAAAAAAATTATGAGATTGTAACAATATGCAGTAAATGGCCTGTATTTCTTTGTTCTTTGCCTAATTTAGGTGTTTTCACTGAACTGTATTTTTATTTTTAACTTTTTTATTATTATTTTTCTTCTTCTGAATAATAGGTAGATTTGGATGCACATGTTCTTTATTGTTCACTGGCTTTTGTTGCATCCTTTGAAGTCCCTTATATACCTACACATTGTAAACTGTGTTCTTGTTCCTTTTTATTTTCAGAGATGTTCTTCTCATTATGAGATTATTGTTTCAGGAACCTACAAACTTCTCTAGGGTAATGAACTTGATGTCAGCAGTTGGAATTCTTACTTCCGGTGATTCTGGTGATATCAAGGTTCGTTTTGCTGCTGTGTAAGTTCACATTTATTTTGGTAGTTAAATCAATCATATACTAATTTCATGGCCTAACATATTTCTTTTTCTCCCCGTGCTTAATAAATATATTCCAGTAATCCTATTCCTATGCCCTTGCTACCTTCTAAGCCATAATAGTTTATTTTTTCTTTTTCTTTCTTGGTGTGCCTCCTTGTAGAATCCCTGCACACCCCCCCCCCCCCCCCCGGCGCTTTGGCGTCTTTTAATATGCTAATCTGCCTACCTCTCTCCTCTCTTCTTTGAGAATGAAAGTTCTAAATTGTGCTGACCTCATGATTTCAAAAATAATAATTTAGCAATTTGTGGGGTATCAACAACAGAAGATGATAGATTCTTGATAGGAAGGGCCATTTCTGAGTTAATCTCTTGTTCAAACTCTAGTGGAGAATGTTGCAGCATTTCATCCTTGTCATTGGAATTTGGGATTTTTGTATGATTGTATAGATGCTCTAGGCAGTGTTCACTGTTCATGGTAATTTATTTTTGGATTTTCTTGTTCTTTTAAACTTCAGAGTGCAATTTCTAGTAGGAAACTTTGCATGCTGCCACTGAACTTTTTTTTTTTTTTTTGGGGGGGGGGGGGTAATTTTATTTTTTATTTTTGATAATTCAGTAGTTGGGGGAGGGGAAATTTGAACCTTGGATATCTTTGTTGGAAAAGCCAGGAGGTGCCAATTGAGCTACAAGGCTTTTGGTGTAATATAATATATTTATTACTTGTGAAAGAATTGTTGCAGCTTGCTTTGCTGCATAGGCTCTTAATGGTCAGTAAGTTAGACCTATAGAGGCCTGGCCTTGGTTAGCTGATTTTCCGTGTTTGTATTCTGAGGCAGTTGCTTATCTCTTTGTTATTGTCATGCTGCTGCTAGATTGTGTTAGGCATTTCTTGTTCTCTTCCCATTGGTTCAAGGACCTTGTTGGTATTTTTGTCAATTGGAACCAATCCTTATAACTGTAGCAGGCTTTTTTGGATTGTTTTGTTTCCTAGATGATGGTGGGTTGACTTGGGGCCTTTTGGGGTTTAAGTGCATTAAATCAAGGTTGGATTGTAGTATTTGAAGGCAGGATGAATTTTTGGAGACAAGAAAAAGGAAGAGGAAAAGGATTGCATTACACATTCTCAAGGGAATTATTACTGCGAAATTCTTATAAAATCTTTTTTTTTTTTTTTTAAATGACGTGGAACCCAACTAAGGTGGGGCCTTTTGGACCCATCCTTGGGGAGTAAACCACGGATACACAACCCACTCGCCAGATGTGTGTATCAGTAATCTAGGGGAACTCCTAGAGTGGATTGAACCCAAGATGTCTAGGCCTACAGCTCATCCCAAGCCTCCAACTACTAAGTTGCACCTTGACGGGTTTCTTATAAAACTTGTTCGCCATTTAGCTTAAACCATTTAGTTTAAAAAGTTACTTAAATGTTTATCTAAAATTCAATCTAATCCTAATATGACTTGGACTTAATGGACTTTGATTACTAAGCCCAAACTAAATACCTAATAATCTACAAATACCCATTGCATGGTAAAACACAAAATAAGACCTAGTAGATCAAAACAAAAGCCTATACCTGAAACCTGAGAATTATAAAAATAACCCAAATACTTTTTCATTAATGCTAACAAATCTCTTTAAAAGAGTACGAAGGGGCACAGCCCATGTACACGGGAAGTAACAAGAGATACACCAAAGTCTCAAGAATATGTTAAAATATTTTGAAAGATAAAAAAACAAAATAAAATAAAACAAGCATCTCACTGCCTAAAGAGGGGTTTGGTTTCTGCCCAGTTTTTAGCAAAACAGTTTATAGTGATTTTAGCTGTACAGACTCATATGGTAAAGTGTTTTTTTATTTTTATTATTATTTTTTATCTACTTGTTCTGCTGTTGCTGGGAAGTAGTTGCATATTTTGTCTCATTGACTAAGACCATTGGAGCAATTCTTCATATTTACTCTATGCAGTTAATCAGGTTGGATGATTCAAATGAGCATGCAACTAGAAAACTCAAAACATATGTGGAGAGATCAATCAGAGCTGCATACAGGCGGGTGAGTCAGATTTATCATTTCACCTGAATTTTTGCTTCTTGATGTTCGTATATGTTATGCTCACCACGTTTCTGGTAGATAAAGTTGTTTTGATTATAATGCTAGGTAGCAAGCACTATAGATCTTGAATCTAAAGTGTTAGGGACGCATCCTTTGGCCCTGCTTGCAAATGAGCTAAGATTGATTGCTCAGAGAGAGTTCAGTGTGTTCTTCCCAGTGCTACGTCGTTGGTGTCCTGAATCTGGGATGATTGCAGCCATGCGGCTACACCAAATTTATGGGGAAAGACTGGTTGGTTTCTCTAATTTTCTAATGATAATCATTCTCACACTTTGCAGCTGGTTTATCTTCACTAATTTTCTGTACCTTTTTTCGGCTATGGTGTTTAACACTGTAGAAACCGTTTCTCAAGGGAGTATCATCTCTTTCTGAAGATGTCAGATCGGTGCTTCCAGCTGCTCATTTGTTGGATGACGACCTAACTCAGCTGTATATTTCTGCTTGTGAAGAAAACAGGCAGCATCACCATCTCAACCAAGATCTGGACCATTATCCGGTTTGATTATCTTTTCTCAAAAAATGGGAGAAATGTTGGTATCTTGATATTGAGTGTAAATATACATAATATACTATCAGAACTTTATAGGAATGGTTCTTTTCATATCGTGTTCATTGTTTGATGCCCTTTGGTTAAGAAACTGCTATATTAGTCTGTCATCCATATTCATTACCGGAGGCACTAATTACATGTGTTTCTGAAATTCACTAAATATTGTTACAATTAAAAAAAAAAAAAAATTCTTTCCTATCGGGCATATGTTTACTGCTTGCCTTTTATTTTTTATGCAATGATGAAAATAAGGTGATGATGCTGTTCTGGGGGTTAATTATTTAATTACTAGATGACTTTTTTTTACATGTAAAATAGATGAGCTTATATCAAGCAACACAATTTTCATTGTGCATTTTACATGCTTCTTTTCCATTTAACCTGCATGTTGGATCTCATATATTCTCAAAACAGAGAGGTTTTGAGATGATCATTCTGTTCTGGGACTAATACACTCATACTCTGGAACTGGATTGCATTAGAGACAATGTTTATTGTGCGTTACTTTTGCTCTCGAGTCAATGTTGGAGTTCAAATGGTGTCCATGCTGGAGCTCATAATTGTAACATGATAGTGTTTTTTTTGTTACAATGTTTTTGTTGGAGGATTGGTTTGGTAAATAGAGGAGCTTTTTTTGCATGGAATTTAGCCCGCTTGTGTTTACTGTTTGTTGTGCTGAAGTCCTTGTGTACATAGAGTTTCCCCTCCATATCAATTAAAGTCATTATTTATCAAAAGAAATTTTACTTTGTAAGAGATGCTTCGTGTACTTCAGCATGATCTAGATTAAAAAAAGTGAGATAATTAGCTGTTTGTCCCTTTCCTTTGCAGATTGGAGAAGTTGCTAAACCAATAATTCTTGATTGGGTGATTGCTCAGAATTCACGTATCCTGGAATGGACTGGACGTGTGTTTGATCTTGAGGTTGGCTCCAATTTATGCTAAGTAATTTGATGTCATGTTTGCTTTCCTTATATAATCTGGCAATCATCTGGTTTAATGTTATTTTAAGAAGGAAGTGCTAAGAAGGGAAGACAAAAAATAGTACAAGAAAGAACTATGTTTTTAGTGGTGTATTTTGGATATCATCTGTATTTTTTTGCATAAGTTCTTGCCAAACTAATTTTGAGTTTTTTCTTGTGCAGGATTGGGAGCCTTTATCATCTCAGCAGAGAATGGCAACATCTATAGTTGAAGTGTTTAGGATCATAGAGGAGGTGGATATTATTCCTGTGACAATAATTTGGTGTATCTTATAAAAAATATTTAAAGAAAAAATACTAGATATTTCTTTTTTCATGATATTATGCAAGATTGTTTTTGAAATATATAGCATGACATTTGAGTAGCTTTATGTAGGCTGCATCAACTTGCAGGCGTGTGTTTCGCTTCACTTTGAAATTTCTATCTTCATGTTCTAGTGACCATTGTTGTTTTGTTATTGCATATGAAAATAGGAGAATAGGATAACGATGTAAATATGCTTTCACATGTTAGTTATGTACTTTTTTTTTTCCTTTTTTTTTTTTTTTTTTTTTGAATTTGGGTTATTTTTATTGCATTTTTGTTTGCTTACTTATAAATTTATAATAGAGCTGCTTGTGGAGATGTTCATTTCACGGTCCTTATATCCAACATCACTTGCAGACTGTGGATCAATTCTTTGGCTTGAATCTTTCAATGGATATCACACATTTACAAGCTCTGCTATCTATTATTTTTCACTGTCTGGATGCCTATTTGCTAAAATTGCTCAACCAGCTAGGTAAAGTGTACATTCATCTTCTAGCATATTTAAGATTGGGCATATTGCTTGTTGTTTGTACTTCCTTTGGTAGTGCTTGCCTTGTAGTGTACAGTTGTGACTAATTCTAAAGAGGTATTCATCTTTTTTTGTTTGGATTTGCTTTTTTGTTGATTGTGTTAAGTCGTTGGGTGAAGGTCTCCATATGGTCTTATACTAGAAAATTTGTTGCATAAATCCCGATGTAGGCATCTATAAGACTATAACATAATGATGATGATAGAGAAGTTGTAGGTGTAACAATTGTATACTTCACATGTACTTGGGTTGTGCCCAATGAAATTAATTCCTTATAAAAATAGCCAATGAGCTCTAGCTCAATTGGCAAGTGTTAGTGGAGTGTGATGTCCAGGTTCAAAACCCACTGGGTGCATGTGTAAATTACCTATAAAAAGAAAAAGAAAACTTATAAAAAATGATGATGCTAGAAAAATTACCCGAGTTTATTGACTTTTGTAATTATAGATCCTAGCTTGTTGCGCTGTTAATATACTGCCAGTGTACTTTTTTTTTTCATTAATAAATTTTTATTACCTATCGAAAAAAAAAAAAAAAAAAAAAAAGAAACCAAAATGAAAATCTTTATCAAAATTTCGGTAATTGTGATTCAGGGTTTGAGTTCCCTTGCTTGTTTACAGAATAAAATGGAATCCAGTTTGATATACATGGGCCGCTTTTAATTCCAATGGCTGCCAGTTGGACTGCCTTGTCTTTTTGCAGACTTAGGCATCCTCAGTTGAATTACAATTTTGACCATTTTAAAAATCAAATCCAATGCCTTATGGATGGGGAATGCAATTAAATTTTAAATTGCTCTCGTTTAATTGGCACCGGAGGAGTTACGTGTTGCTTATTCAACATCCTTGTTGTTCCATTGTAAATGCTTTTTTCATGGTCTGAGGAGATCTTCGCATTCTGTGTGGTATTCTTGAAATTCGTTATGAGGTTTATATTACTCATGAATTCATCAAATGTTCTGGTCATAGGGTCTCATCTTTGCTGGGGATTTTAGGGGTTATAATGTGCCCCTCTGATCATCAGCCTCACATTCTCTTGGATGATCAAATTTTCATATCTCCCACTAGTTATTCTATAATTTCTGAGCAATTGACAAGTTTTTAGGACAAGTTTTTTTTTTGATCTCATCAAATTCAAGTTGATCAATGTGATGGTTCTCTTGGAAAAATCTATTTTAGAGTTGGATTTTGATCATAGTGCATTTAATACTGCAGTTGATAAGAATCATCTATATCCTCTGGCTCCTTCTTTGACTCGTTATGAGGAGACAGTTATTCCAATAATGAAAAAGAAGGCACTAGAGCATAAACTTTTGGAGGATGGTGTGTGCAACAATTTGAATGAATTGACAGTATCCAAACTCTGTGTCAGACTAAACACTCTTAAAGTAAGTACAACTCTTGATTTATAAATAGAGATGATCCTATATTTCATATCATTGATTATGCAGGGCCAATTAGAAAAGTGTTTGTTCAGATGGATATATATGAAATTCTCAATTTTTACTTGTAATTGCCATTTCATTGATGATGAAAATTCGATCAACCAAAATGTAAAACATTTGTGAAGTATTTTCAGAATTCTCAATTTTTACTTGTAATTGCTATTTCTTTGACGATGATAATTTGACCAACCAAAATGGAAAACATTTGTGAAGTATTTTCAGAAAATGTGTAAAATTTGGAAGAAGTTTGGAAATACAGTAGTATCACATATTATAACTTTTCCGATCTGTTTTTAAGAATTATTTATTTGTTTTTTATTCTTCTTGTGGCCTTGATAGTTACCATTGAGTAAAAACTTAAAATTGAGTTAAATTATTCCAAAAAAATTAATTAAAAATAATCTAGCATATAAACAAATTTATTTGCAAGTAACATATCACCAGATACTGATATTATCTCCCCAAATTATATTTTGTTTCTTCCTGCAGTATATTCAGAAACAAATAGGAGTACTAGAAGATGGCATTAGAAAGTCGTGGGCACTTATCAGACCATCAGTTGCTCAAAGACGGGGTAAGTTCTTTTTAATTGTGGTTGGATCCGTTGGAAAACCTAGCATTTCATAATTTGCTTGATTTCGTATATGTATTGTTTGTGCAAGATGGAAATCCCAGACACAAAAATGTAATTAACACCCCTCCTCCCCACACAAATGAAAAAAAAAAGAGTGAACAAGATAGAATTTGCTTGGGGTTGCACAGTGTCCTCCTTGACCACGACTCCTCATAACTCATAAGTTTGGTTGTTTTTTCCTTCTGGATAGAATATCCATACATGTTTGTAATGGATGGCACATCGTGACAGGTTAGACTTGTATGAAATAGCATCAACCAGAGTGATGAGTTTAAAAACAGAAATCTTTTCCTTTTTTGCTCAGAAAGTAAACTGGAGAGGGTTTGGTGTGGGGCTGTGATTCAAATCTTACTGATAATAAAATAAATAAATATTTTGCTTTTGAAGGTAGTAAGAAATTATTACATTTCTTTTTTCCTTCAAGATACTGTTGTTTGTTTTTTCCGTAATACTCTGTTCATGGTAGTGGTGTCTCAGACTAAATGTGGTATTTTAGTCTTCTTGGATATATATTTTTTACTATTTTGAAATGAAAATTGTTAAAAACTGGCATGTTGGATATATTTCATGCTTGACAATTCATCCAGCAAAAGAGGAGCCTCTGGAAACTTCAGAGAATTCTCTGCCATCATGTGGTGAAGCAGTTGATGAACTGTTTGTCACCACCTTTAACAGCATCAGGGATACTGCAACAGATTCTATCAACAAAATTTGTGACTTTACTGGTAAGTTATCAAATTCATTTGTCTTAACAAGCCTCTCTGTGCTGGAAAATTTTTATTTGATAGAAATAGGACTGCCTTGTTACATATACTTAATTACTTGGCTTTGGATGCTTTTGTAGACAATTAGCCTAATTAGCCTAAAGTTTAATGTCTAGGTGCAAGAGTCATGTTCTGGGATCTTAGAGATGCATTCCCCTTTTCTTTATATCGTGGTAATGTTGAAGGTGCTCGCTTTGATGGTGTTCTTCCACAGATTGATACTGTAAGATATTGAAGTAAATTTTCTCTGTGCATGTGTATGTCAGTGTATACTAACTCTTGAAAGATGAGTTGTTGTGGTTGATTGTGTTTTCTTCTACCAAAATATCATTTATTGGATTCTTCTAATATAAGAGTCATGTATGTAGGTTCTTGACCACATATGTGGTCTAATTGATGATACTCTTAGAGACCTTGTGGCTTTCAGCATCTGTCGAGCATCACTGGTGTGGTTTCATCCTCAATATTTAATCTGCTGTGGACCTTTTCTTTGTGGTTCTAATTCTGCATACATTCACGGTTCAGGAATGCTATGTTTGGGTGTTGCTTAATGGAGGTCCTTCTCGTGCATTTTCTGATTCCGATATCACACTTATGGAGGATGACCTTAATATGTTGAAGGTATGTGGCTGTTTTATGCTATAAGTAAACCGCCTGTCTGAAAACAAATGAAAGGGCACATTGTTATTGAATTAAAACATCTTCATACCAATGTTAAGCTTCTTCAGAAAACTTGATTTCCATAACATTTTCATGTCACATGCAAGTAATTGTGTCCAACTAAATGCGGGGCAAATTTTTTACCTATATGCCTATAATCTGCATGAGGCAAGTAATGCTCCTAATTCATATGAAAAGCACAGAGGTAGCGTTCATTCCCTTTCCCATATATTACACCTACTGCCCTCTTTCTCTCAACCTAATTTTGTAACTAGGGTTGTATCTCTTGCACAAAATTCCTACTTTTGTGGGTTCTGGGAGGTGATTGGTAGTCAGCCTTACCCCCAATATTTGTAATGCAGTTTGGTCTTATTACAATTTAGTCCTTTAACTTTTAGTTGTTAAAGATGACACTCTAAAGTTTGGATTAAAGTGAAACTGTTAGTGTTGTGTCCAAATTAACAGATTTTGCATCTTATGGATAAATTTTCAATTACAATTTACCCATGTGGTTTGGTCCTATCACAATTTTGTCCCTTCAACTTTTCAATTGCTATATTTGACCTCTTAAAGTTGGATTAAAATGAAATCCTCAGTGGGTCTTTGGACCAAATAGTGTTGGTAAAAGCACGCTTATGCTCAAAGCGCGAAACCCCAAGGCTCCAGCGTTTTTTGCCTCGAAAGCTAGGCTCATTCAAAGAAGCATGCTTTACGCTTGCTTTTTTGTGCTTTTTCAAAAAGCTCAAAGCGTGCTTTTTGGCGCTTTTTAAAAAAAAAAAAAAATTTTTCCAAAAAAAAAAAAACCAAAACTGAATTAAAACTATAGGATCTTGACATTATTCATATAAACCATTGATTTGGCATATTTTTAGTGTAATTTACCTATAAAAAAATATATTTTGAGTGTAACTTGTCTCGAAACCCACAACCCCTTAGTTCTTCTCTCTTTTATTTTTTATTTATTTTTATCTTGATTTTTTCTTCTTGAAACTGTAACCACCCAGCTTCTTCTTCTTATTCTATTTTTTCCCTTTTGGATATCTGCTTGGTACCAATAACCATATTGCTATGTCCTCATATTCTTAGCTCATTCATTTAAAAAAAAAAGTATGATATAATATATTTGTGGTAATTGTTTAGTTACTTTTGTGGTTGATGTTGAACATAGCTGACTAATTCTTATAGACTTATAGTCATTAAGTGATTAAATTCCTAACTAATATTACTAATTAGTCATAGGGCATTATGGATATTGGAGATGTAAGAAATGATATTAAATGGAAGTGTACTCGTCTCTAGCCAATTCAAAAAAAATAAAATGACTTGATTTGCAATTTGTGTTAAAATTGCAAAAGTAGGGCTTATCTAAATGCTATATGAATTATATAAATTTTTTTATTTCAATTTATATGATAATTTGATCATTTGATCGTTGCATTTCTCATTGATAATTATTTTAAATTTATTGAATTATTTTTTTAAAATGTGTGTTTCACTTCAATTAGGACGTGTGCTTGCACTTTGTGCCTAGGCTCCAAGAGACATTTGTGCTTAAGTGTGCCCCTTGCTTTTACCAACACTGGGACCGAACCTTAATGATTTCATTTTAATTCAAACCTTAAGGGGGTCAAATGTAGCAATTGAATTTGTAAACTAAATATGATAGGACCAAACTACATGGTGTTCTTCATGTTGGTGAAAAGTTGTATTAAAAGAGTAGAAGAATTGCACAATGTAGGGTGACTATTACTGACCTACCCAATGCGTAGAAAGAAACTTTAGCTTGTCATTTTCACTGCAGTTACATTTCCAATGTTTTGGCCGCACTTTTTATTTCAGCATTGCTCCATATTTGTTGACTTATTGCTTCTACTCTAGTCTAGTTGTCTGCAAACATATTGCTGCCATAGGGTGATTCCAATTTTACAATATCTTGCTGCAGAGGTTTTTTTTTTTTTTTTTTTTTTTTTAAATTTTTTTATTTGTGTGTGTGTGTGTGTGTGGGCTCCTATACATAATATAACTTCTCTGAGGGACTCCAGGACTTCCATGCACTTTAGTTAGGATGTTAGTCCATTATTACATGCTTCAATATGCCTCTAATTAGTTTTAGAAAGTGGCATTGATTGGGTGCCAATGACAACCAATTGTGGGATTCTCATCTTATGAACCCAGCACTTGATCACACGTATTGATAACTTGCATGATATATATGTTCAATGCCTGTTATTAAATTGTTACCAATTTATATTAGTTGCTAATAGAGCCATGCTGCATAACTTTCTAGGAATTCTTTATAGCTGACGGAGAAGGCCTTCCACGTTCTTTAGTGGAGCAAGAAGCGAATTTTGCTGAGCAAATACTAGGCCTGTATACCCTTCAGGTTTTGTCACTGGTGATTGAGAATTTTATACCCACAATTGAATGATTGAAACTAACATCATAGTGACTTTTATTTCTGCAGACTGGTACTGTCATCCAGATGCTGATGACAGCAAGTGAACAAATTTCATTGGGATTAGATTCACTTAATCGTGACTCACATAATCATGACAAAATGGGCTTGGAAGATGCCCAAACTTTAATACGAGTCTTATGCCACAAGAAGGATAGAGAAGCCTCCAAATTCTTAAAAAGACAGTATCAGCTCCCAGCATCTTCAGGTCATTTTTCTGCACCATTTATTTGCTTGCATGACATATTGATACTGTATCAGACTATGATGCATGATCTTCAAATTGTGTTTTTTTTTTATAAGTGTATGATCTTCAAATAGTTATAGAAGCATAAATATTAACATGTATAAGCAAGATGGCAACTGCAGTGCGGTTCTATTAGAGTGTGCAGCACCTCTGCGCACAGAAAATGAAGGGAAAAAAAAGGGGGGGGGGGTGGGGGGTGGATGGGGGGTTTGGGGCTTTATCCATTTAGAAATTTGCATAGAAGCAGTATTGGAGCCTTTTATGTTTCCCCTTTACAATCTCTCTCTCTTGAAGGTGGTAATTTGAAATCCTATCCTTCAAAGCTGTCTAATTATTGTTGTTGCTGTTTTTTTTTTTTCTTCCCAAACCCAACAACACCCCTTCCACAACCCCCCACCCCCCCCAAAAAAAAAAAAAATGGTCTTCTTACTAGCATTTTTACCTCCTTCTCAAAAGAGTACAAAATGAACCAGTTTCATGCACTAAATTTGAAATTCTTGTAGGTATCCCCCCTCCCCCACCCCATCCCCCCCACAAAAAAAAGTCTTCTTACTAGCATTCTTACCTCTTTCTCAAAAATTACCCAATGAACCAGTTTCATGCACTAAACTTGAAATTCTTAGTTGGTATCTAGGGTCCTATAAATACCTAAAGCTTTCTTCTGGTAAAGTTATTTACTGGAGAGAGGTTCCCCTTTCAAATCTGAAAGGTTTCTTTTTGTTTCCTATTTGATTTATTGTGGAGTATAAAAATAATGATTCAGATGAGGAATGGTTATTGATCTGGAGGTTTCTTCAGCTGAGAGATTGAAGTTCTTCAGTGTGTTGGTTTTATCAAGATGGATTTTTCTCCTTCCAACCACAAAATAAACAATAACCATGTTGTGTTTTCCTTTTATATTTTTCCCCTGGTGCCCTCTCTTTGGTGGAACGGGGGAGTGAGTTTTCCAAATTTCTCCTCGCTATTCCATGGCATATTTGTTAGAAACATCACTATTAATCTTAAATGTTAACAACATTTCATTAAGAAGCACAAATGCTGAAATTTAGAGGCGTTAATCTGGTTAATTGATTATATTTCCACAGATTATGATGACACTCCATCTGAGGATTCGACTTTTGGATCACCTCTCATATCTGATCTTCTAAAGCGGAGCTCCTCATTTCAATGGACCAATAAGAGCCAGAGTAGCTTTAAATCTTTTAAGAATAAAATCAAAGAAGCAACATCTGACATCAGGAGCGTGGCATGGTAATGATACTTAAATATGTACTGCTATAAGGCTACTTGCATTCTAATGTAGATTTCAACCTGTTGTTAGCAATCTGCTCTTCAAGGAGTTAAACGAGTCATTAAGATGGCATTCCTAGTATGCCAAGTTTTGTATTCCATGTAAAGCTTTTTCCTGCAAAACACTACCCCTTATATAATTTGTACATGTACCATAATACTCATTTACTCTCATTCATGTAGGCAAAAATCACGAATACTCACCATGATCTGAGTACTAATGTGGTGACTTGAGTTGGAATATACAGTCAACATTTTTATTTTTAATTATATTTTGAGTAATGCTATAGGAACAAATTATTTTATAACATTTTTACAAATTGTTGTCGTGATAAATTCTTATTGATTCTTTTATCTGGACCCGTCACTAATATTACATTTTTACTTACTAATAACTACTCATTACATTATAAATGTGTAAATATGTTTTTGTAAAAGTTTATAGCTTTAGCATTTCCCTTATCTTTTTGATAATGAAGTTGATAGGCTCTAGTTGACTAACTGACTTAAGGCTGGTTATGGCCATGTGGAGAGGATCCTTGTCCTTTTCTAATAATTATCCAAGCTTCGAGCTGGTGTGAACCATTGCTCACGTAAACCCAATAATTTCAACTCCAAACATTTTTATATACTCAACGCTTTCCAATTATACTTTTTTTTTTCCTTAACTTTATCTGATCTTTCCTGATTACGACTGTCATAAGTTGGTGCTATTACATATTAGCATCTCTATAAAAAGTTAGTTAGGTTTATTACCTGAGACTATACTCGTCATGCAAATGGGTACCATTGGAGTCAACAGCTGGGAGTTATATATCTCAGGCATTTGCGATGAAACTGCGGCGCTGCATAACACAACAACCACCACCACAACTAATATTTATACATCTTTTTGTATGAAAATTCAAATTTATTCATCCGGCAACAGGATGAAAACGTGAACAAACTGCTAAACCAAGTCAACTCAGCTCGATTCCAGTAAAAGCCACTCGTGTAACATAAACATAAAATTCACGCTCAAGAGGCCACTTTAAAAAAAAAAAAAAAACATGTATTAAAAATTAAAATTAAAATTTGCCAAACCACACAAATGCGTCACCTAAAAAGCAGAAACAAAATGATTGCGTAGTTTTTGTTCTTTTATCCTTACGCACAATCGATAAAGCGATTGTCCAGTAGAATAGAAAAATCTGGCTTTCTTATCCTACCCCAAATCATTGACACAGTACCTTTGATAAGGCTTAGATACCTTAGCCGCTAAATTATTGGTAAGTTCCAAACACTTGGATTTGCTCAAATCGCACGACTCCCACTTGTCATTGTCAACCGCCCAAGTCTCTCTTTAGCGTGCCTTTGGCAATGCTCTTTTCTTTTTGTCCCAATATTTTTACAAATCATCTAATTTCTAGCCCTTTTTTTTTTTTTTTTAATAAATTAGTTTTTAGATATTTATTACACATTTAATACTAAAATTACAAAAAATTATATTTTATGATAAACACTACGTAAATAAGCTATAAAAACTAAATAATTGCCAAACAGTCTTTACACCTTTTTGAAGCTCAATAGTTACAAGAATAAGAGAGAAATTTAACACAAAAACATTCGATGTCATTGAAGAGACTTGATTTTAGTCTAGTTTTTACAACTAATCTATAAACGACTGCACTCAGCTGCAGCACGTGGGAGCACCGTGACTGGTATACCAACAACCGTGTGACACGTGTCTGAATTAAGGCCAGAAACCGGGACAAAACTTTGTAACTTGACAGCAAGGTTAACAATTGCAGGGCCCCTAGAACCGTCTCTAGCCCGTAGCCGGTAACTGAGATAGCGAACAGTCCCAACCGGAGAGGACCCGAAATCGTAAACCGGAATCTGACACGAACCCAATTGGGCCTGGCCCACAATGAGCCTCTTGGTGTAGAGTTGGAGATGAATGGTGGAATATCTGTTGGCAAAGAAGGTGTGGTCTAAAGGGACATCAAATTTGTCACCCCACCTAGGATTTGTACCTCCTTCATCATCCACCCTTGTTCTGTACACGTGGCACTTCTTATCACCCTTGCTGCTGCTGCTCATCATCATCATGTGGTGGTTGTACGGACTAGGTGGCACCGTCGTGAAGGTGATGAAGGGTCTGATGCGCCTCGAAAATAGTGTGGAAGAACAGTTGGTGTTGAGTCCCTCCGCTGATAGTACAGTGATTTCTAGGATGAACGGTTGCTGATTTTGCTTCATCATGGTTGTGAATTGTGATCGAGAGAGATAGTACTAAGATTGATACTATCAAGTTATAGTGATACTTGTAATGGAGCTAGCTAGCTAGTGATCAGTGATGAGGATATATATGTGAAAAGAGGGAATTTTTATTTGGGAAATAGAATAGAGAGTTCTTGGGAGGTTCAGGGGTAAATCACAGTGCACTTTCCTCGTGGAATAGAATGGAGATGGGAATTTTAAACAGCTGATACTTCTACCGTTCTACGCCTACAAATCTATGGAATTTTCAGAAGTGTAAGTCAACTAGTGACTTTGTGAGTTGTGAGTTAAGGACAACATTAATTAACTCAGTCTACAGACTCTACACCGATTCCATTTCCTTATTGGAAATCGTCTACTGTTTTAATATTTATTGGAGCTTTATACCAGAGTTGTGGAATACAAGGCAAGAGAATCTTTTTTTTAGTTCATGGCAGGATAGCAATGCTATCCGCAATTATTAATAATTCATTTTAAAAAAATTTTTACACAATTTTTACAAAAAATTAAAAAAATTATCAAAATAATAATAATTTTTTTAAAATAATTTATTAAAGGCATACTTTAGCATTTCTATTATTATTATTATTAGGTCCGTGAAACATCGTGCACGAGATTACTTTTTCCTTTTAGTCAAGGAAAAACAATAAAATAAAAAATTTCCTTCTCACGAAGTAAATATAAGGGAAAGATATATATACTGCAGAATAATTCGGTTGTCAATATTTCTGCTGTCGGTAATTATTTTGAACAGTGTAATTAGCAAAAGTAAAGGCTTTAAGTCATGGATCCATAGCATTTTTCAATCACTTCTGTCCAGTGAATTTGTCAACTGGACGCGATACGGTGTGGACTCGTGTCCAACAGCATCATATGTCTCGTACACATATGCATGGGACAAAAGCTTTTGAGTAATGCTACAACAACGTACTATTTTACAAATTATTATATTATATTTTTACTCGTTTTCGTACACATATATGCATTGGATAAAAGCTTCAACATTTTTAATTGAGTAATACTATAATGACAAACTATTTTACAAATTATTATATTAAACGTTTACTTGTTCTTGTACACATGCATTGAACAAAAAGCTTCAACATTTTCAATTGAGTAATGCTACAACGACATGCTATTTTACAAATTATTATATTAAACTTTTACTCGTTTTCGCACACATATGCATTGGAAAAAAGGTTTCATTATTTTCGATTGAGTAATGTTACAACAATAAACTATTTTACAAATGATTATATTAAACTATGGGGTATAGGAATCTAAATAAGGTATTTGCGTCATGTGCGACTCTCTACAAATTTTAAGCTCACTCTCTACAAATTCATTGTATTGGGTTCTTTGGGCTTGAGCCCATTCATCTTTTGAGCTTAGGAACGAAAACTAGCCCTTACATAAACTTTTCCTCATTTTTATTTGGACCCATTTTGACATTATTTTTCACTTATCGATAATCATTTGTCATATCATCTGTTTGTAAAAAAAATTGTAATTCTAACATTTTCCTTTTCAATTTTTTTCTCCAAAGGATTCAAGGTTGTAAAAATTGGCATAAAAAAAAAACATGAACGAAGAAAAATTGTAAAGAATATATTGTGTATTTATTATTTAATTCAGTATTTCAAATTAAAAAAAAAAAATGTGTAGGACGCCGTGTGTCACAGGGCAGATTTTACAACCGACTTTACTTCCTTGTAATTATGCCACTTGGTGGTAAAATAATCTATCCTGTGACACCGTGCGAGTGGATATCATAGTCTACATGAAATTAGTTTTATAATTGCCCTAAAATCATTTTGCTTGCCAAACTCAAAAGTGACTTATAAAATATGCAATAATAGGTTAGCATCAAGTGTCGACTCAAGCCTTAAGCCTAAGATCATTCACATTGGTACTACTAAATTAACCAAAAAAAAAAAAAAAAAAAAATTATTACCCCTTTATAAAAAGGCCTCACACTCCCATTATAAAAGACTCAAAATTTTATGATAATAAGAGGTTTAAAAAAAAAAAAAAAAGATGCATTGTGAACTATTTTAAAAATATTTCGAGTCCCAAATTGAAAGGTGATATGCTTTCTCCTCTATAAATAAGAAAGAAATTTTGACAAAAAGTGTTACAAGTCCCACGTTGAAAATCTAATAAAAAATGAATTATACTTTTTAAAGAGAAGATCTCCTTTCATTTAAACCCTCTAATTTCTTCAAATTTTAATAGAATGTCATGGTTAAGAATTGAAGGATTAGAATGAGAGGAGATTTTATTCCAACTTTTCCCTCCATTAAATGCAACTCCACTTCAAATATTTAAATGTTTTTGCTTAGCCCTTTGTTTGGCATTCCAGATGTTAATGCTCTAAAGCAGCTGATTTCATGTAATTACTTGTTATGTGAATGTTTCTTTTGCACAAGCCGCTTGGCTTCAAGTTTCTTTTTGGAACTCTTTTAAGCTACCCGTCCATGTTTAGTTTATAGAAGTTAGTGATGCAGCAATTCAGAAATACTTCAATCTGTGTTTGAAGTTCTGAGTGTGGCCTGTTGGATGATCTGGAATTGCTAAAATAAATTTATCTTTCGAATAGGATGTGTTCTTTGGAAGTGGCATTAATCTTGGAGTATATTAAGCTGATTTGTGAATAATTTATTAGTATATCATTTGTTATTTTTGAAGATGTACTGTAATTATGTTGCTTTAGCTCTTTCTAGAGTTGCATAAAAGAATGAGGAGACCATTTGATTAGAAGAGTGCTCCTCTATTTTTTTTCTTATTATATAACATGATTTTGAATGAATAAAATCTATTACCATTTTCTTTTTTTTTTAAAAAAAATCTCACACTTTAGGAAAAAAAAAAGAAAAAAGAGAGAAGATTTCTCTATACTTGATACTCGTTGCGGGGTGTGTATTTCTGGCATCCACCGAATAGGAATTGCTATCAAAATCAATCAAATGTCCAAAGGACATGGGAACGTGGCCAATGCAGCACTCCTTGCAGCAGGCAGCCAAATTGGCCGTGAATCATGTTTGCTGCTGTTCTAAAATTTTTTTGCGTTTTTCTGTTTTTTTTCCACACATGTGTCTGTCAGTACACGGCACTTCTTGGAGTCTTTTTGTCTATTTGTATCTGTCACATTTGCTCATGCATCTTATTTTTCTAATTTTGGTCTGACCGATTGTCCAAAAATTAATTTTAAAAAACTTATTGCCGACTACAGGTACCAGAATCTTCCTTGAAATGCAATTATGAATTTATGATCATCAAAATTCCCGCAATCAAATCCATTAATATTTTAGGATATTACATGATATTATACCATGTAATATTTCGACATTTCTTTTAAAGAAAAAGTTAACAGATGTATTAAGAGCATTAGTTTATGAAATATTTTAAAAAATATTTTATGAAAAAAAAACAATTGATTTCTTTTCACAACCTTTTACATTTCTCATAAAAACTATATCAAAATTTTCTTAAAATGATTCATTAATAAATGCCCACCTCTAATATGGCGTTTCTTTTATAAATTATTGATCTTTCATCATAAATTTAATTGATAGGAACAAGCACTACCGTAGAAATACTAAATAATTATTCAATAATAAAATATTAAAATTATGTTTTCCTTATTACAACTTTCAACATCAATAATTATGTTTTTGGGTACATGGCATTACTCATTGAAATAAGAGAGAGTCAAGTCTCAACTGTGTCTCTTGGTAGATGAGAAGGGATTAGAATTGAAATAAGAGAGAGTCTCTGTCTCAAGTCTTGATTGTCTATGGGTGCTTTTAATTTTTAAAAGAAAGGGGAAAAGAAGATGTGTATTTTTCTTTACCAAGTCATAACGAGATTCATAGTTTCCAACCAAGCCATAACAAAGTTCCTCATAGTTTCCATATAATTTCAGGAAAATCACAGACAACTTTTGTAAAAGGGACTAAAAAGCTAGGAAGTACAAAAGAAAGGCACATCACATGCAACCATGCCTTTTACAAAACTTTCCCTGAGTCTACTCGATTGATCCCTATGGGAAATCCACTTTTGGCGTCTAGAAAAGGCTACCAAATAGATATATATATATATTTCTATAAATGTGTCTGACAGGTGCGTGTGTGCTGTGCTTGCTGACATTATTTCTGTGGAACCCATAAGATGGAAATTTCATTTCTTTGTATAAAATGGATTGCAACTTGGAACCAAAATAGGAAGGACCTCTATTTCTTGGCATTTCATGGGAGTCAATATCTGAGCTTAAAAACTAGACAATTCCTGTTTTCTTTGTTGGCTGAGTAACTAGAGAATTCCTTGCACACAAGGCACTCTCACAGAAATTGAGATCCTGGTCAATGCTCCTTATATTATAATACTTACATTATAATTACTAAGATCGTAAATAAATAAATGAATTGAATTTCATAATCTTCAAATTATCATTTAAATAATAACATTTCACATAAATTAAAATTTACTATAAAATTAGAGAACAAAAGGAGAGATATTATCACGTTAGTGCTTCTAAATCATCTCATAACATAATAAATAAAATTACTATCAATTCCATGAGTTTTTAGGTGGATGAGTTGAGGCGCGGACCAAGTTTCTCTCTTGAGAAGATACACGTCATTTACAGAGTTTTTTGGTGTAGTAGACTAGGAATTATGTGTGTGGTCCCAAGGATATAACAAACACAGTCACCCACTTTATATTCTTACAATTTTACACCATTTATAAGATAAGAAACTCTCAATAGTATTTTCTTTACCTAAAAATAAAGTATATAGAAATAAAAATATATCTAACTATATTTTAACAACAAAATTAAAGACTGAGGAGGGAGTTTTTAGAGCGTAAAATCTATTTACTTAAGTGCTGTTCTTTAAGTTTCATTTTTAAGATTTTGTCATGTGAATTTTTTCTCATGAGATAAAAGAATATTTTTTAGTTAAATAGTTATATGGCTAAATTTTAAGAAGAAAATTTAAGGAACAACACCTAAAGTACTGTAACTAAATTTTGTCCCTATGTTAATATAGGAGGGTGAGATTGAGTCATTTTCATTTATTTCAAATTACAAATTAATGAATTCAAGTCATAGCTGTGTAGGAACGTATAGACATTATACATTCATGTATGCAGAAGTTTTTGACAAAAAGATCCAGCACTATAGGCCTTTTAAGTTTGTGGTCAACACCATTTAAGCCACGCATTGGAAAGCAATTTACAAAGCTTCGAAATCCGCAAAAGGAAATCGATGTTTTTATTAAAGACATTATTATATTGATTGAATTTTAAATGTATAAAAACGATTTTATCATTTCACTTGAATGATTAATCAAAATTATGATTTTTATAAATATACTCCAACATAATATAAATGGAACTGATTCTTTTTCTTTTTATTTGAGTTTTGAAAATTAGACCCTGTAGCTCAATTAGTTAATATAATCTACTGTTTTGAATAGAGGCATCCAGAGTTTAAATTCATCACCCTCTTTTATTGATTATATATATATTTATATAAGTTTTGAAAATCAAATGTGGTCTATCTTAATTAGGAACTAAAAAGCTTATTCTTATTGTTGTTGTTGTCATCATCAACTGTTAACAGGTTACAATACATAATTGAAGAAATTCAATTCCATTCTCTTAAATATTTTACCTCCTACATAATGATCATAAATCCTTATTCATAGTCATAGAAGGGCCGTGAAGGGTGGAATTACATAACAATTTTTTTTGTTTTTTTATTTGACATTCCCATTAAAACATAGTCCAACATTGGACAAATAAGATGTTAGACACGAGAACAAATTAAAAAGATCATTTTCATCTTTAATATTATTTCTATGCATGCCAAATCCTGATCTCAAGAGGTGGAATTGGCATCACTTTGCGGCGGTGAAAAAGGAAAACTTGCACACGAAATTTAGCTTTGTGGTAGCAAAGTCAAAAAAGTCGACTCTATTACTATTCAATTGCTCACTAAAATATTACCTCAAAAAAAAAAAAAATCATTTCTCACTAAAATATAGTATTTATATATATATATATATATATATAAAGACTTTATTGCTCCCTGTAGTTGATAAGTAATCAGAAAATAATATTATTGATGATATAGTCGGCAATAAGCAATTAACCAAACTGACAAAAAGTGTGGAAAATAATCGATGAGGAACGTCTGGTGGGTTTTCAGCAACAGCAAGAGCCCTGTTTGCAAGTTTATTGTGTTTGTTTTTCCTCAGCTGATTTGACATTGTGAACCAATAATTACTCAACCACAACCTAACTTAATTGGTGCGGCTTTATTTAATAAATGACTGGCTCAAACAAATTGTGGTTGGCCTTTTTGTAATTTTGGGCTGGACTGCCTTCTGCCGCGTTATAGCCCAATAGTTTTGGGGTAGGAGAGTCGAGATTGGCTTGACTAAAACTCACCCCAAACCAGCTTGTGAACAGGCTAGGACCCCTTTGTTGAGACTGTGATTACGTGCCCACAGCAGAAGATGCTGTCACAAAAATGTTATAGCAGGAGGGTATAATATGATAAAAAGAAGAATATGCTTGTTGTTAGCCAAAGACAATGATTAAACCATTCTCTTAGTAAAAGGGTAACGAACACAGTGATATGAGTTGGGTAGAAATAGATTAATAACAACAATAAAAGAAAAGGAAACAATATTAATGCTTGAAAAAAGAAAGAATGGTTAGTCTGCCGTGCTTGGTTTCTCAAGAGATTTAAATCCAGGAAGGGAGCCACCCTTCAATGTGGGCAATCTCATAGAGGAAATCCTGCCACAGAAATTGCTCACTTGAAAGAATGGGCCTCGATGACTTATCTCCGAATTCTTATTAGAGAGTAGGCTATTGAGAGGGAGAGAAGGAAGTAACCTATTGGTGCATGCCTTTACTACACTTTGTTTTCTCACTCTCTGTTTCTCACTCTCTGTTTTTCTTTCACTCTCCATTTTTTCTTTTTGATTTCTATGTTACCTCTTTTCTTTCCTACCTTTTTGCTTCTTTTCTTTCTCACTCTTTCTTACTTATATCTCTCTGTTATCTCTTGTGCTTGCCCCCCCTCTTCCTCAATGTGCATAGCCAAGGCCCTTTTATACTACCTGCTGTGATGGGTTTTACTGTTTTACCCCTCAACTACTTTTGTTCGGGTGTGGGTGTCCTTCTCAGACCATCCATCAATTTGTCAGCTGCTCAGCTATCACCACTTCCCTGTGCTAGTTGTGCCACGTTCCATTTCCAGATAAAAGAGTGTTGTTTTGTTTTCTTGCTCTCCGTGGCATTGCTATCTGGATAAGGGTTGGACATTCTCTCTTACTAACTCCTATGGCATGCACCTAGTGATTCCAGCTCATCTTTCCCTCTTTTGGGTGGTATATCATCCCAGCAGGACATTTCGCCTAAAAGAGCTAGAGCGGGAACCCCAGAATAGACTTCCCCTTTGTCCTCACCGCTAGACCATACCCTCTCTTACCTCTGACCCATGGCCCACCGCTCCTGTATTGGTTGGGTATAAGTGGGTGGTGCCTGAGCCTTGTGCGTGCTCTACTTCCATGTAAGTCCAGGGCTTGTTTGTTGTTCATGTGTTTGGCATGGCCTGAGGGCTTGTCTGGCCTTTGTTGCCCGTTCTGCCACTCATTCTTAACCTCTTGTGGCATGGATGAGTTACTGGGTCTTTGTTCTTTGTATCTTGCTTTCTTCGTGGGCAGGGTTTTGCTTGGGCATGGGCCTTTCCTTCTTCAATCCAGCCCTTGTCTTCTTTGTGGGTTGGCTGACACTTTGCCACGTTGCCTCATTGCCTTTGCCATGTTGTATTTTGGTTTGTGCTCATTGGGCCTCCTTTGGGCTTGCTGCGCACTTTCCCTTTTACTCAGTTCATGTAGCCCAGTACTACTGCTGGGCTTGTTCTCATACTATTTTGGGCTTCCTTGGCCTGTTTTATTCTTTTGGGCATCCTCGGCTCGCTTCATTCCTTTGGGCATCCTCGGCCTATTCTAATTCTTCATTCCCATGGGTTTTTGCTAAATCTTTCAGGCTTTCCCGACCCAATTACCATATCCTTTACTTTCGGGGTTTATTGGCCTTTTTACCAACCCCATTTACTAATTCTTTCCTTTGGGCTCCTTTGGCCCATTTTTGCTTGATTTCCAGTTTTCATAATTCCCATGAGTTTACTACTTCTTTCTTTGGAGCCTTTTGACTATCTTACAGGCCCATGGACCATTATTCCTGCCATTCGGGCTCAATGGTTTTCTTCTCACTTTGCTAATTTTTCTCCCTTATTGTCTTCCATATTGTTGGGCTTTTTCTTGTTATTGGGTCTTCTTGCCAAAGTGGGCATCAACATAAATCTACAAGGAGAAAGGGAGGGACAATGGAAACCAATTTCTATATTTTAATATTTAAAAGAGCCATTTGAGACCACTTCCTTTGCATCGAGAGTATTGACAAAGGGGATGAAGTTTAGGTGAATTTTGTGGAGTACTTTAGATTTTTTAATTAAATTTAAAAGTATAGCAGTATTGATTGACTAATACAATATAAATTTTGTTAGTATCTATTACAAAAAGAATTAAATTTAATGTAATTATATGGCTGAGTTCAATTAAAATTTTTAGGATAAATAACCTAAGGAATTGGATCAAAGTTTTAAAAAATTCAAGAAAAAATATTTCATAATATTGTAATTGAATGTGATATTTGTTTGAAAAATAAGCTATATAAAAGTACAATTGAGCCTAAAAGAAAAGTCTTTTAAAAAGTTGCACATAAATTGCACATTAAAATTAATTGATATTTGACTAAAATGCAAAATACACCTTCTAAGTTTGACTAAAATTCATTTTAGTCCTATAACTTTACTTTCGTTCAATTGAATCCTCTAAATTTCAAATTTATTTAATTTAGGTCTATTCATCCAATTCTGTTAAAATTTGTCGTTTAGTACTCAATTAACTAATAAAAAAAATTTGAAAAAAATATTCTCACATAAAAAATCTATAAAATATTTTATTAATTTTATAGATTTTTTTTTTCATGTGAGAAAAATATTTCTAATGACGACATTAGGACTAAATTGAATAAATTTAAAATTTAGAGGACTCAATTGAATAAAGTAAAGTTAGAAGACTGAAATGAATTTTAGTCAAACTTAGAGGGTACGATTTGTAATTTAGTCTTGATATTTTTTGCTAAAACAAGCTTTTATCTACCTATACTTAAGAACTAAACATTAATATCACTCTTTTAACAACTATTTTAAAAAGCAATAAAAAAATCTTAAATGCAAAAGACCTAACACAAATGTTAAAGTTGAGGTGGTATATAACACGTGTTTTATTAAGAGAGTTTCTCTAAAAATCTTGTAGCTCAATTGATATTCTTGGTATTTCTAACAAAAACATCCAGAATTTAAATCTCTCATCTCCCAACTATCAAATTGTAAAAAAAAAAAAAATTAAAATAAAAGTATATCTATTTAAAATGTTATATACAAATTTCAAAATATTTTGTAATGAAAAATATATTCCTATATCAAAGTATAAAGAAAAATATCGAAGTATATCTAAGTCAAAGTAGAGAAGTCGAATCAATAAAACTTCAATTTAAAAAAAAAAAATAAAGAAAGAAAAAGAAAACCACCTTCTATATAAAATTTCATTTCACAATACCATGTGATGAGGAAGAAACATATACAGGATTGGTCCGAATTGAAAGTAAGAAACCTATATGATCTGTAGAGGATGACTTGAGGCCGATTGTCAAACACATAAGAGGATTATTAGACAGAGCTTGTGTTAAGAAAACAGAAGAAAGTTAAAGGGGCCTTCAAAATTACTCAACTGATAAAAAAATATGCATTTAGTAAAACTCACCATATATATATATATATATATAATACTTATTAGAACATACACGAAAATAATAATAATAGTGTTTTAAACTGGGTTTATAATACATTACATAACTAGAGTATAACTACAAAAAAACACACACAACTAGTGTAGAATAAACATCCCTATTTTTTTTTTTTGGAGTAAATAATAATACTTATTAGAATACAAAAAAAAAAAAAAAAAATAGTGTTTTAAACTGGGTTTATAATACATTACATAACTAGAGTACAACTACAAAAGGGCCTAACCTTTGTAGTTGTAAATTGAGATTATAAACAGCGGACACTAGACACACACAACCAATGTGGGATAAACATTCTTTTTTATTTTTATTTTTTTTGAGTAAACAGTAATACTTATTAGAACATACACAAAAATAATAATAAGTGTTTTAAACCGGGTTTATAATACATTACATAATCAAAGTACAACTACAAAAGGGCTTAACCTTTGTAGTTATCGACTGAGGTTATGAACAGTGGACACTAGACACACATAACCAATGTAGGATAGACATTTTTTTTTTTTTTGAGTAAACCCCAGTCTACAACTACAAAGGTTAGGCCATTTTGTAGTTGTACTATGGTTATGTAATGTATTATAAACCTGGTTCAAAACACTATTATTATTATTATTATTATTATTATTATTATTTTCGTATGTGTTCTAATAAGAATTACTGTTTACTCAAAAAAAGAAAATAGGGATGTTTATCCCACATTAGTTGTGTGTAGTGTCCGCTGTTTATAACTCCAGTTTACAACTACAAAGGTTATGCCCTTTTGTAGTTATACTCTAGTTATGTAATGTATTATAAACTCGGTTTAAAATACTATTATTGATACGTAAAAATAAACTATGGTTCAACCCGTCGGTTTGTCACGTACGAAAGAGCCTACGGTCTAAGCTGACAGGATTGGACAAATGGAAAAGCTGAAGGCTCCAAGGTTGATGGACGGTAATTCGGAGCTCTTGAGCAGTCCATAGAACGTAGCAAGGAGCTGACGCCGACATGGCTGAAGGGGATAAGGCAAGCTGACGGCCCTGAGGCCGACGGTTATAAGTAAAACTATGACTTGGCCACCACGCATGAGTAATAAGGGAATTACTTGTATCCCACGCTCAGTGTTAGGTACCTATAAGGAAAGGACTCTGCGATCCGCGCTCATAAGGAGCCCTATAAGGAAAGGACTCCGCGATCTACGCTCATAAGGATTCCTATAAGGAAAGGACTTCTACTCCAAGGAAAAAAGGTCAATCCTCAACTACTATAAAAGCCCTAATACCCTCACAAATCGAGGTACGCATAATTAACCCATCTCTAGCATTCTAGAGTTGAAAAAAGTTCTAACTTGACATTCGGAGGGTATTTGGCCGGCACCACACCGGTGCTCTCTGTTAGGTCTTCTCCTTTTTGTTGTGCAGGTGTCGTTTCGAGCGTACAAGCATCGTGCAACTCACTGGTGAGATTTTCGGCATCATCAGTTATTATTATTATTATTTTCGTGTGTTTTTTAATAAGTATTACTCACCATATATGATTGCCTTCACTTTTTCTTATATCGTATGCTACCAATTACCAAACTATATTTCTTCTTAAAGAATTTTTCTTTATTGAAATATTATTTTAAACCTCATAATTTAAGGATGATTTCAAATTAAATCTAACATTTTAAAGAGTTTTTAATCAAACTCTATACTTTTAAAAAGTTTTCAATTCATATCATCAACCCATTAGACATGATATGATGATAATGTTAATAAAAAAATGCTTAAGCAAAACGACATCGAATGACTTGGAGTGAAATAATGTTAATACACCATCAATATATATGTCAAAATAATCAATTAATCAAACGATGTTGTTTTATTTAAAGTTTTAAACTTTTCCAAAGTAATTTTTTCCCATGTAAATTGCAACCCAATGAGATTAGTCCATGGGCTTCAAAGGGAAGGAGCCGGTCTGAAGCTGCTCAAAAATGTTAGGAGCCCAGCGGGGCCCAAAAAGGAACAAATTGACGATACATACAAAGCCCAAACTAAACTAGCCTTGCTATTGGGGCTAATTCAACCAGACCCATCTCTCTCTCTCTCTCTCTCTCTCCTTACTTTTTTTTTTTTTTTTTTCACTTCACGATGATTGGTCTTTTATCATTGGATCACTCAAGAAACTAATTGGTTTTCACGGTAAGCAGTTGACTGGTGAACATATTTATTATTATTTTTTGATAGTTAGAAATATATACATTTTATGTTGTTAACCTTCCCATTCGAACCTCTCCCCCTTAAACTCTCAAGTACTCATGCATAAAGATGTGTTAATTAAACTACAAGTCTCTTTGCGTGATTGGTGAACTCCAATAAAATAAATGAATATTTAATTATTTTTTTCCTGTGTGATTGATAATACACGAGTTTATAAATATTATGTGATAAAATTAGTTTTAAAATGTTATGCAATAAAATTTGTAATATGCTAGCGGATAACTAAAAAATATCCACTCCACCAAAGTGCTAAAGAGATCATATGATAGCAACTTCATCACAGCCTCACGGGCACTTGGTGGCATTCCGGTACTCTTCTTTAGCAAAACCGCAGAAGTATGAAAATATTAATGATTGAATATATACTATTGTTGGAATTTATTTTGCTTTGATTTTTTATTTTTGGTAAAAAAAGGAATATCATATATTAGATAGTCATAAGTCTATTACAATATACCACCGCACACTCTTGGTGCGTTGGTCACTCCACAAGTATAAGTGCTTGTAGAGTGTGGGGGGTAAGGGCCGGGGTTTAAGTTTCTAGGAGGAAGATTCACACACATGTACACTTAAATTAGGTTAGAGTAGAAACTCTATCTTGAGTATATATATATATATATATATATAGAAAAATGCTAACGAGTGCTCTTGGGACATTGGTTAATAATCCATTTAAAGAAAATTTTTATGGGAAATGAAAAAAAGTAATTAATATTTTGACAGTTTTTTTCATTTCCCATAAAAGTAGTATCAAAACTTTCCTAAAGTGGATTATTAACCAATGCCCTAAGGGCACTCATTAGTATTTCCCATATATATATATATATATATAAAGTTTATTACAATATACACCCTCCTTATCAAGCATTATAAGATTCCTCACCACAGGTAGTTGATTTTCAAACAAAACATGGCTATAATCAATAAAACTATCAAAATATTGTCAATGCATCTGCATACTGATTTGTTTCTCGATAAATATGCTTAATTCGCATATTAGAGAGGATCCTCTAAAAGTCCAATTAAAAAAAGAAAAGAAAAGAAAAAAAATGTGGGCATGGCCATGAGAGTAATACTCTATGCTTTGCTAACTTACAAACTACAAATATGGACCAATTGATAAACTTCAATCTTTAGCCCTATTAGCTCTCACCACCTTAATGGTTTGTTTGGATTGAAGGAAAGGGAAGGGGGAGTAGAGTAGAGTAGGGTAGATTTGATAAAAAATTAGCCTATTTTTAGTTAACTCTACTCTACTCCCATCTACTCACTCTCATTCCCTCCTCCATCCAAGGTCGTCAAACTTTCAAGAGAGGACCCATCTTCCTCAATAGCTCTCTTAGCCTTCTCACCTAGCTCTTGAGCCCGTTTCCTCATCTCCATCGACTCATCATAACTGTCCATCAATCTTCTCACAGCTTTCTCTATTTTCTCCCTTCCAACCAAATTCTTCCCAGCATCAATCCACAAGTTCCAATCCTCTACACCCACCTCCATGGCTCCGAGTCCAAATCTTCTGTCCCACTTTTTCTGTTTTACTTTATACTCTACCAATAAATATTTGCCACGTGTTCACTTAATTAATTAAATACTACTATTAATTAATAACTTTAATATTAATAAATCAATAATGATAGTGTTTAATTAATTAGGTGAACACTTGACAAGTATTTATTGGTAGAGTATAGAGTGGAGCATGAAAAGTAGAACAAAAGATTTGGACTCCATGGCTCCACCTCAAACCGGTGCACTTGCACAATCAACTTCTCATTGTAAAAATGCTCAACATAAAATGGTCATGTGATCAAATAAATTCCTGCACTGACCTCTTTGATCATAGAATTCCCTCCACAATGCGTTAAGAACCCTCCGATCCAAGGGTGATCCTAGATCAATATCTTGGGGGGGGGGGGGGGGGGGGGGGTGGTGTTCCACCCTCTCACAATCATACCCAAATTTTCTTCATTCATTTTTTCCTCAAACCCTTCAGGTAATCATTTTTCCTTATCATTATCGTCCTCCTTATCTTTCCCAAGAAGCACTCAAATAAAAGGGTGGCCCGAGGACCCGATCCCACATGCACTACCAAAACAACTATAAAGCAATGAAGGATTTGAGTACCTTGGAGTCGAGCCAACTGAGACACACGTGCTGGTCCACCACAGTATCGTGACCCCTACGTACCTTATCTTCAACGTTCCTATGAATAATCGAAGTGGGTCCAACATGCCAAACCTTGTGTCCCACGACCACGATGTTCTTGTAATGCTGAGTGTAATCCGAGTCAAACTCAGCGAAATTGTTGACCACCACACCCAAGCTCTTCAACTCAGCCTCTCTCCACTGTTCCATCACCTGGGTATACTCGTTTGGGGTTAGTACATAGTCAGGATTCAGGAAGCTGAGACCGGATCATGGTGAATTGGTGATCGGGTGGGGTAGACCCGGAACCACGAAATGCTCCGAATCAGAATTTAGTTGAGGTGCGGAGCGTTTGGTCCTCTCATGGATTCTTTCAATCTTTCATGCACATGGCGAAGATACAAGTGGCATGGAAAACGAGTCTTGGTATTTTGAGACGGTTGGCGAGGTCCGTGGTCCAAGGATAGAACATGTCAGCGATAAGGCAATCGGGTCGGTTGTGAGTGATAAAGTGTTCGATTTGGGTTTGAAGGAGAGTCATGCTCATGCTATGGTAGAGTTTGGCGGCTGTGTCGAGGTCTGTGGCGGAGAAGAAATTTTCGAGGTCTTCAGGGAGACCTACTTGTTGAGAAGGGAAAGGAATGGCGTGGATAGAGAATGACGATTCTTTGTTGTTGTTGTTGTGTAGTAGGGATTTGTGGAGGAGTTTGGCGTTGGAGGGGGTGGTGATGAGGGTCACATGGTGGCCACCTGATGAGAACAGCTGGGCTATTTCGGAGAGTGGGATCATGTGATCTGGTGCGAGGAAGGGGAGAAAGAAAATCTCTAGAGGACGAGAATGGCTGTCCATTGTTGTTGTTTCAGTGAGCTAGCTAGTGAGTGTTGTATGTGTGAGCTAGCTAGTGTGAGTTTCAATGCTTCAGAATCTAGCTGTTTTTCAAATATATAACGGAGGAAGCAATGCTAGCTGGGCCAGGTAATTCACATTATTGTATTTCTATTTCATAATTTATTAGTGATCACTTGGCAAATTTCTGTATGAATCACAACATAAAATCCCGGCGGTTGTTAAAATTAAAGGACGGAGAGAAATTTTTGTCTCATGACGTACATGCTACCGTTCGTGGGAAAAATTAATGAGTCTTTGAGATGTGTGATTAGTGATTGGGTTTTCTGCAGTCAATTTATCAGAGGAATAATTATTAAGGAGTACATCCAAATAATTTATCTACTACTCTACGTAGTAGATAGTCAATCAGATATATATATATATATATATATATACATATATTCACATGCAAATTTTGTTTGATAAAAGATATGCACATGCAATTTGATCATTTTGTAGAATTGTAGGATTTTTAGATTACTTTGCTCCCCCCCACCCCGAGAATTTCTGAGAAAGACAAATATTCCATGACAACCAGCATCTCTTAATATCCATGCAATCCATAACAACGCAAATGATACATAAAGCTTTAATTAATGGCGCCATAACATGTTATAGTATATATTAAAACGAAAACAAAGAGCTGCTTATATAAAAGCTTTCGAGACGCTAGCTGCAGAATCAGAATTAGTGACCACAATTAATGTTCAAATACAAAGAGCTGCTTAAGTTAAGATGCTTCTGAGTTCTGTCAACTACCTGATGTTCGAGTTATTGAGATTTTATATATTCTGTTGATCGAGCTAATATCATGTATGTGACTATGTGAGAGAGATAGTGCTGAATCTGCTGATGACTTTAATTAGGTGGCTTGTTATTCTCTGGCAGCACATGCATGAAGCCATGAACTTGTTACACATTTGTAGATTCATTTTATCAAAAAAGGTTTACTGATAATATTACTAGCAGGGTCTCTAAGTTGCTGCTGTGAGTGATGAGCTAGTGCTGTATGTATCTTGTGTTTTGCTTTAATGAAACTCATCTTATACATACAGCTAGTGCTGTATGTATCTTGTTAACAATAATAATAATAATAATAATAATAATAATCCTTGCTAAAAAAATGAAAATAAAGACAATTTAAAATTTGACACGCAACACTTTATTTATTTATTTGTTAAGGGAGACGGACAACACTAGATCTAGATCTTTTACATCAACTGAAGTTCAATTTTGCCATATCACCACGGTTTTTAAGTTCAAATAAAAATTATTTACTAAATATATTTAAAATTCTCACGTACTCTGATTCAAAGCAGTGGGTCCATATTTTAAAATTATGTTTATTTTTTCATGACACTAAATCTCTAATACATCCCTCCTTCCACTGATTTTTGTCCCCTTAATTTCTTGACTCTTTCACTGTTTCACTGTTTCAAACTTTAAGTTTTGACTAAATACTTTGAGGTTTTTCAGCAATAAATAGTGTTAAAAATTGATTATACAGTTGAAAAGTTATCAGGACAACTGAGTAAATTCAACTATGTATGAAAAGTACATTACACATTACATATTTATAACATTTCTTTTGCCATACATTTATATTACATTTTGTATAATGGTTACATATTGTACTATATTAGTTTATATATTCTTATTAATGCCGGTTAATTTTATTTGTTTAATTTTACTTCAAATTTAATTTGTCTTTTGTGGCAAACTGGCCGTGACATGTGTTATGCTTGGATACGTCAGTGGCTAGAGTCGAGTTCGGTACTCATGCATGCCAATAGATTGTTTATTGGCCATTACTGTTGTGTTTTTTCCGAGGCAAAAAATAATATAATGAGTGATGAAAATAATGAATTAGTGAGAAAAATAGTCTTTTTCATGTATGGATTATTTAAGAATAAATAAATGGAGAAAATATATATGTCGGGCAACTATAAATAATGCCAAGCAAGTATATTTGACAGTATTAAATGAATATATTTATATATACCCAAGTTAATATATTTATAGCTTTAAATCCATGCCAATAAATATATTAAGCAAAATAATCATATGAAGATGTGTTGAAATGCATATAGAGAGTAAGGAAGTAGAAACTTATCTTGGATGCAAGCAATCCATGTTCATCTCTTGGCCGAAATAGACGTGAGGAGGTAGAACTCGAAGATTTGCACTAGAAAATGTGAGATGCATGGTGGCAACCATGAATGGATCTTAGCCCTCTTTATTACGTTAGTGATGATGTACAAGATAGAAAATACAATGAAGATAATATGCACTAAAATATGCTCCTGGTAGAAAGAATAGTACGAGTCTCAATGCTTGGGAATCTAGCTGCTTCCAAAGCATATAATATGGTACAGAGAGAACTTGTTTCATTCTTACATTATCATTGCATTTCTATTTCACAACTTTTAGCGACTTGGCAAATTTCTGTATGAATCTCGACATAAATTAATATCCCAGCGTTGTTAAAAGGATGGTGAGAGTCGCGAGACATTTTTTGTCTCATCATGACATGACATAATTGTTATTTATATTGAGACCAGCCGGGGAAAAAATTAATGAGTAGTCTCTGAGATGTGTGATTAGTGATTGGGTTTTCTGCATTTTCTCAGAGAAGTTTGTGGTAGTTGGGAATTGTTGAGAATAATGAAAGAGGTCTTGCACATCAAAGTAAGGTTCAAGCTGTGCTTCATGCTGAAACACTTGCGCAACAGAGCAGACCTAGACCTCATATAGAGAGTGGATGCACAACTCAAGCCTCACAGGTAGCTTGGGCTAGCAGAGAGCTAATGGACTTAATTGAAGCTGTGCCACTTCATGAGCAGTTCATACACTCTTGGTGATGATATCAGATAGCTTAAGTAATTAATTAAGTGATTAGGCACTCCAAGCACACGTGTACATAGAAATTGGTTGTAATTGCTTTTCCCTCCAAATTTCCTAAAAATCAGGGAAGTTTGTTACTCTGTTTTTTGCTTCTTCCAATCTGTATATATATAGAAGTAGTGATATGTATTAAACTCAGTTACTTGTATTCTCTTTCAATCAATAAAATTCGAGTTCTATATTAGAGAGTGTTCTAGAATTTCACATGGTATCAGAGCTTTGAAGCTTCAAAGCTTCATCAATGGCGACCTTTGAAGTAACAAATCCCTCTGTTTCTTCGAATGATCAGTCTGCTCAACCTGTTTCTGATTCTAGCAACAATCCAATTCCTTCCAATCCTTATTTTCTAAGTTCTAATTAAAATCCAGGAAGCATTTTGGTTACTCAACCATTGCTAGGGTTGAAGAATTACCATTCTTGGGCTAGGGCTATGGTGTTGGCTCCAAGGTAGTCAATACCGTACCGGTATGTATACCGGTATTGAAACATCAACGTTTCGTACCGGTTTAAATACCGGCCATACCGGCCAATTTCAGGCAATATCGGCCGGTACAGAAAAAAGTTTTTTTTTTTTAAAGTTTTGTAATTTTTGAATTTTTGTTAAGACAGAATGGTAACTTATTTGCATTAACTTATTAGTATTATTTGTTTTCTTAGTATGCAATGGTAACTTTTAAGCTTTCTATTTTTTATATTGTGTGTTTTTTTTTTCTTTTAATTGATACTAAAGTCTAAAACCATGAATAATTAGTTTTGAATTGAGGAAATTTTTTATGGTAAACTTTTATATTTATTATAATACACACACACACACACACACACACATATTTATTTATTTATTTATAAATATAAAAAATAGCGGTAAATCCGAAATGGTACACTGGTATTGACCGGTATCCGAAATATATCGTACCGCTAGCCAAATCGGTACAGCCTCTAGAACGGTATTGACTCCCTTGGTTGGCTCTCACTGCTAAGAAGAAAATTGGATTTGTGAATGGAAAAATACTTGTGCCAGATCTTGATTCACCTCTATACGAGGATTGGCAGAGCTGCAACACTATGGTTCTTTCATGGATGATCAATTCCATGCATGTAGATGTTGCTAGCAGCATCATGTATTGTGAAACAGCAAGAGAAATGTGGATTGAATTGAAGAATCTGTTTTCTCAAGGTAATGGTCCCAAGATTTACAATTTGCAGAGGGAGATCTCTCATATCTCTCAAAATCAGATGTTAGTGATTGATTACTTCACTAAGTTCAAACGTTTGTGGGATCAATTGATCAACTTTGAGCCTCTGCTAGAATGTTCTTGTGGAGCTATGAAAATCTTGAGTGCAAGTCATGATAAAGCCTATGTCATGAGGTTTTTTATGGGGTTGAATGAGAATTTTGACACTCTTCGAAGTCAAATTCTTAAGAAAGAACCACTTCCTTCAATTAGCAAGGTTTACTCTCTTGTTCTTAAAGAAGAGTCATACAAGAGCATTGGTCATGGAGGTTCTTTCTCTTCACAATCAGACACAGTGGCAATGTATGTCAATTCCAAGGGAAATTCTGGTAATTCCAATTGGAATAAGGGCAATAACAACAAAAGGGAGAGGCCTTTGTGCACTCATTGCAATATGCTTGGGCATACAGTGGAGAAATGCTACAAATTGTATGGGTATCCTCCTGGATACAAGCATAAAGGCAAGGCCAATGCCACTGCAAATCAAGTTTCTTATGATCAAAGCACAGTATCAAAGTGTGCTTCCATTTCATCCAATCAATGTCCTATTTCTAGATCTCAATGTGAGCAGTTGCTGGCATACTTAAGCACTGGTAGTGGTGAAATTCATCATGCAGCAAATGTAAGCAGTGTTGGTGTTGATGGATTTTCGGGTATAGCTTTTGGTGTGGTTGCTGGGATGGCTTCTACTTCCTTACAATCTCAAGCCAACCTTGTCTCACAGTCCAACCTCATCCATACCATGTCAGGTACTCATCTACTTGTCTTTTAAACCCAATTTAGAACATTCAAATTTTTTTTTCTGCCAAAACAGTAAATAGGGAAGCTTTTAGTTCCACTGATTGGGTTATAGATACAGAAGCAACTAACCATATGGTACATTCCATTACATACTTTAATTCCATTACTTCTACCTTAAACACTCATGTTAATTTGCCTAATGGTGAGATTGCTCTTGTAACCCACATAGAAACTGTCAAAATCACAGAGAAACTTGTTCTATATAATATTCTTTGTGTTCCTTCCTTTAGTTTCAACCTTATATCTGTTAGTCAATTGTCTAAATCCATATTTTTTTGCCTTATTTTCTTTGGTAACATGTGTTTTATCCAGGACCTTGCTCTTTAGAGCACAATTGGTCAGGGTAAGGAGTTCACTGGTCTTTACTTGCTAAAAGAGAGCAAATAAGCTTCAATTTCCTTTTCAGCAGTGTTTTCTGTTCATAATGTACAACCACATGTATGGCATTCTCGTTTGGGGCATCT
Organism: Quercus aquifolioides; assembly: GCA_019022515.1. Classification (NCBI taxonomy): domain Eukaryota; kingdom Viridiplantae; phylum Streptophyta; class Magnoliopsida; order Fagales; family Fagaceae; genus Quercus; species Quercus aquifolioides. The sequence goes on from CM032336.1 coordinate 20,215,256, forward strand.
GTCAAATGCCAAGTTAGCTTTGATGTATGAAAATAATATGCCTCTTTTCAATTCCAATAAACAATTTCATTGTGAAATCTGTCCTTTGGCTAAGCCAAAGAAACTACATTTTCCTTCAAGTTCTCATGTATCCAAAGCATGTTTTGATTTGATTCATTGTGATATATGGGGTCCTTTCTCTGTTTCTACAATTGATGGTTTCAAATACTTCTTGACTATTGTAGATGATTGTTCTAGGTGCACTTGGGTGTATTTGTTAAAGCACAAATCAGATACACAGTCTACTTTGGAACAATTTTGTACAATGGTTGAGACACAATTTAATACTAAAGTTAAATGCATTAGAAGTGATAATGGTATTGAATTTATCATGAAGGATTTTTTGTTAAAAGAGGCATCTTGCATAAGCTCAGTTGTGTTGAAACTCCTCAGTAGAATGCTATTGTGGAAAGGAAGCATCAACACATACTGAATGTTGCAAGAGCCCTCAGATTTCAGTCCAACTTACCATTACATTTCTGGGGTCATTGTATACTTACTGCAGTGTATTTGGTAAATAGAATTCCTAATTCAGCTTTGTCTCATAAAACACCATTTGAAATCTTGTTTGGTCATGTTCCTAGTTATTCAAACTTGAGAGGTTTTGGCTGTTTGTGTTATGCCTCTACTCTTTCACACAATAGATCCAAGTTTGCTCCTAGAGCTAAGAAGTGTGTTTTTTTTAGGCTATCCTTTTGGTGTCAAGGGTTACAAAGTATTGGATTTGTCCACAAACACCATTTTTGTTTCTAGGGATGTTGTCTTTCATGAGGAACTCTTTCCTTTTGCTTTTGTTCCTATTGTTGAGTCTGATCCTTTTATGCTTGAAGCTGGTTCTAACTCTACTCCACAGGTTATAAAGGACACATTTGTCACTCCTATTAGTGTTTCTAATGATTCTAATCCATCTTTGAGTGTTTTTGATGTTTAAGTTCCCCATTCAGATGATAATCTCAACAATCCCTTCACAACCCCACTACTTCACCTCCATCAACTTCCTTTGATCAGATTTTACCGCTGAACCCTCTTCTCAACCTTTGTCTAGTGTTCCTACTGATCAATCTTTACCTGATCGACTCTTGCCTATTGCTGAGCCACCACTTGTTCCTACTAGAAGATCTACCAGGGTCCATAAACCACCTGTTTACTTACAAGATTATTCTTGTAATGTTGCTGCTGCTACTGCTAGTTCTAGCACACCTTATGATATTGCAACATCTCTCACTTATTCCCATTTGGAGCCTACTTATCACTCTTATCTCATGTATATCAGTACTAATGCTAAAGAACCTGAGCATTTCTTCCAAGCTGTGAAGGATCCTGCTTGGAGAGAGGCAATGGATAAGGAGATTTCTGCGCTTGAGAGGAAAAATACTTGGGTTCTCACTCCTTTACCTCCTGGCAAAACCCCCATTGGTTGTAAATGGGTGTATAAAATAAAGCTCAATCCTGATGGCACAGTTGAGAGATATAAAGCTAGGTTAGTGGCTAAAGGGTACATGCAGAAATAGGGGCTTGATTTCTTAGAAACTTTCTCTCCGGTGGCCAAAACTGTTTCAGTTAGGGTGATACTTACTCTTGCTACTGTTAAAGGTTGGCCACTGTATCAGCTAGACATTAATAATGCCTTCCTTCATGGAGATCTTGAAGAAGAGGTGTATATGTGTTTGCCACCTGGTTTTCACAGTAAGGGGGAGCTTTCTTCTTCCTCATCTTCTGTTCCTTTGGTCTACAGATTGGTTAAGACATTATATGGCTTGAGGCATGCTTCTAGGCAATGGTATGCTAAGCTCTCAGCTACAATCTTGCAACTTGGGTTTACACAATCCCAATCAGACCATTCTCTCTTTGTTTATACCAAAGGAGCATTGTTCACTGCCTTACTTGTCTATGTAGATGACATGGTCATTACAGGGAATGATCCAGCTTGTGTGGCAACTTTGAAGTCCCTTTTAGATCATAAATTTGGGATTAAGGATCTTGTTTCACTCAAATATTTCTTAGGCTTGGAAATTGCTAGAAGTGAGAAAGGGATTAGTGTCAATCAAAGAAAGTATGCCCTTGAAGTTCTTAAGGAAACTGGTATGCTTGGTTGTAAGCCTGCTAAATCTCCTATGGAACAGCAATTAAAATTGTCTAAGGGAAGTGGAGACTTACTTAAAGATGCAGGGCAGTTTAGGAGGCTTATAGGAAAGTTAATGTACTTAACATTGAGTAGGCCTGACATTACTTATGCAGTCCACAGGCTTAGTCAGGTTCTTTCAACACCTAAACTGCCACATATGCAAGCAACTACCAGAATATTGCAGTACATCAAAGGCACTCCAGGACAAGGTGTGTTCTTTCCTGCTCAATCAGATTTGCAACTTAAAGCTTATTGTGATGCAGATTGGGTAGGGTACCCTGACACTAGGAAGTCACTCACTGGGTTTTGTGTATTTTTGGGGGACGCTTTGATTTCTTGGAGGTCAAAGAAGCAAAGTGTGGTCTCTAGGTCTTCTGCTGAAGCTGAATATAGGTCCATGGAAACCACCACTTGGTTTAAGTGACTTGGTTGCTATATTTGTTGAAGGACCTTCATGTCTTACACACTAAATTTGTGTTGATGTACTGTGACAACCAGGCAGCATTACACATAGCTGCTAATCCTGTTTTTCATGAAAGATCTAAACATATTGAGGCTGATTGTCACATGGTTAGAAATAGAATACTGGATGGTACAATTAAGACATTTTAGGTGTCAACAAAGAATCAGCTAGCTGATATCTTCACTAAGGCACTTGAGTGGATACTTTCCTAAGGTTACTAAGAAGATTAGGCATCATCTACATTTTTGCTCAGACTATTGAGTATCCAGAATGTGTAACAGAGAAAGAAGAGTCAAGAGCTTTGCTCTTGAGGGGGAGTGTTGAGAATAATGAAAGAGGTCTTGCACATCAGAGTAAGGTTCAAGCTGTGCTTCATGCTGAAACACTTGCACAACAGAGCAGACCTACACTTGATGTAGAGAGTGGATGCACAACTCAAGCCTCACAGGTAGCTTGGGCTAGCAGAGAGCTAATGGACTTAATTGAAGCTGTGCCACTTCATGAGCAGTTCATACACTCTTGGTGATGATATCAAATAGCTTAAGTAATTAGTCATGTGATTAGGCACTCCAAGCACACGTGTACATAGAAATTGGTTGTAATTGCTTTCCCTCCAAATTCCCTAAAAACCAGGGAAGTTTGTTACTCTGTTTTTTGCTTCTTTCAATCTGTATATATATTATAGAGTAGTGATATGTATTAAACTTAGTTCCTTATATTATCTTTCAATCAATAAAATTTGAGTTCTATATTAGAGAGAGAGAGTGTTCTTGAATTTTATAGGAATACATCCAAAACGGCAATTATAAACTCTGCGTAGATATTCCATCGGATATTCACATGCTTATATATATATATATATATTATAATATGCACATGCAATTAGATCATGTCAAGGTTGTTGTTGTGTGATTGTTAGAGTGATAGCACGAAGTAGAGAATACATAAAAAATTTATGTGATTCCGCCTAACAAATCATTTAATTATAGGTGAGATTTTTTTTAATAACTAACGGTAGAAATCTTTTATTGCTCTTTTAACTGTAAACGGGGTATACAAATAACAGATGAGCTTCAAAGGGTGGTCCCCATAAGTTATTCAAAAGAGTAAATTAAGATGAAAAATGCTAGAGATACAAATTATTTTACAAAAAGTTTTACAAATTGTTGATGTAGTGAGTGATTATTGGTAAATGAAAAAGTGATATTAATGGTAGGTCTAGATGAAAACCAATAAGAGGTTGGCCACATTAACAATTTGTAAAATGTTGTAAAATAGTTTGTGTCTGTAGTATTACTTGAGGAATAATGTTAGAGATACAAATTATTTTACAAAAAAATTTACAAATTGCTGATATAATGAGTGATTATTGGTAAATGAAAAAATGATATTAATGGTGGACATAGATGAAAACCAATAAAAGATTGGTTACATCAACATTTTGCTAAAATTCTGTAAAATAGTTTGTACTGCATTACTTTTACTTTAAGATAGTAGAAAATTCAGTAAAAGCCACGAGTTGAGGCTCAATCAAATCATAGCCTGGCACGTTGGGATCATTTGTGTTGCTGGGTGAGAATTTTGAAGAATGAAAAAAACCTAGAAATTGAGAGCCCGTTTGGTAATGTTGTTCTAGTAACGTTATTTGTATTTTTTGAAAATATGTATGGGTGAAAAAGTGTGTAAAAATACATGTAATATTGTTTAAATACTGAAAACTGTTATTTAAACAACGGTAACAAACGACCCTCAAGGTTTAAGGTTGGACTAGAATTCTACCACATATCCACCTCATCATTACTGTACTCTTTAAGATTACAATATAAAACATGAAAACCAAAGATAACTACTGCACTCTTTAAGATTATTACAATATAAAACATGAAAAACAAGATAACTCAATAATAGCATACACTCATCTAAATTAAACCACCTCATATTACTGTACTTTTTAAGATTACAATATAAAACATGAGACTCGCTCAAGTATCTTTTATTTATTTTTATTAACGTTAGACTTGACTACACCGCGCTACACAGTTGAAATTACTCACACCCCCATCAAATTCGTTGATAGTTTTTTTTGGGAGGGGGAGGGGGAATCTTATTAACAGAAAATAAAAAATAGCATTTTTTTAATTATGAAAAAAGACTTTATTGAACGGAAAAACAGACTACAAAAAAAAGAATAGCTTCCTCCCTTATAACATAAACAAAACAGGGAGGGCAGTTACGCCAAACAAAGGAACCAAAAAAATTATAAGCTAAAGACCACTTAGTTAGGGAGTGAGCTGCCATATTAGTTAGCCTAGGAACCTAAGAGATAGAAACATTAGAGTAAGTTACCAGAAGAGACCACATGTCAGTTATGATTGAAGCAATTCTCCAAGGCGGAGGCGAAATCAGCTCAAGAATTGTAATTTGAAGTTTTGAACTTGGACTATGCATATGTTTCTTTATTTTAAAGAAACAAATCTAGTTAACAAGTCAAGTTATTACTTAGTCCAAATTAAACAAATCTAGGTTAACACAATCATATAATCATATCAATGAAAAGTGTGAAATATAAAGAACACAAAGATATGATCACCTAGGAAAACCAAACTGGTAAAAAACCTGGGGAGGATTTAATCTAGCTATCCTCAAGGTAAACCTGAATCCACTATGAAAGAATCGAAGTTTTACAATAGCGACTTAGACCACTAACATCCTATTGCTACCTACCAGTAGAAAACTTACTGACATGACCACGTGCAAGCTCCGAGACCACAGACTCCTTCTTTCTTGGATTCCCAACAAGTACAAGCACTCCTGCTTGTGTATCTTTAAGCTCTTTTGTGCAGCAACTGAATGATCATCAAGCTCTCAATGAAATCTCCTTCTTGATAATCCTAAGCATGTGTGAAGGCAACCACCTCTCAGATCTCACAAGAGATTCACACACCCAGCAAATAGAGCAACATCTAAAACGTGGCTAGGGTTTCCCTTTTATACCTAGGGCAAAACATAAAAACTCTACACGTCATATGGGCTTAGGGCTGAGTTGGAAATTCTGCAGAAAAAACAATCTGCACGACTTTCGATCGATCGAGTCAGTCAGAATTGCACACTCAATTCTGCAGTTAACTCGATTCCAACTTTACATAAACGACATACTTTGAGCAAGTCTAAAACAAGACTAACAACCTGTTTTGATCATGGTTTGCAAACAATACAAATTAGAGTTCTAATACAATAGTTCCTAAGTACTTAGAACCTAACATATTTGTTGTTCAAAGATTTTGAAACCCATTACCATGAGATATTAAAAATGCACTCCACACCTTATTAATCATTAGGAGTGTATTAAATCATACAATAATTATTGTTGCACATGCTAAGTTATACATTGCCATGTCCATTCATGACTCCACAATAGAGAGCATCAATAAAATCAAGGGAGGAAAATAAAGATACCTTTAACAGAGACAAGTCGATTGATGCCCTACAAAAGATCTACATGATAACTTAGATTGAAAAATGCCAATGTCCACCACTCCATCTTATCTTGAAAAGTGATGATGTGAAGGACAAAGTGATGAAGGACAAAGTGAATGAATTTTCTGTAATCTTTATTGATGATATTCTGAATGTAGCTAGATTTCCTTTGGTCTATTTGTCATTTAGTGACAAGACTCTGCTGTTCTTGCAGATTTTCCATAGCTAATTACTAATATAAGAATAAAAAAAGTACGGCCAAAATGGGCAAATGCCCTTTTCGTGCAAACAAAGTGGCGTTTTGCCCTCTTTCCCAAACTAATTAGGGAAATGCCTCTCTTTTGTAACTCGATTTTCTAAAAATCGAGTTAAAAAAATAATAATTCTAGAGCCCTATAGCTGCGTTTTAAGGAGCCTATAGTGATGTTTTAAGGACCTATAGTGGCGTTTTGGAACTCGAGCTCCATGAACTTGAGTTATAAGCAATTTATTTATTTATTTTTTTTACCTATAACTTGAGTTCATAGAGCTCGAGTTCCAAAACGCCACTATAAGTCCTTAAAACGTCACTATAGGTTCCTTAAAAATGCCACTATAGGGCTTAACTCGATTTTGAGAAAATTGAGTTTCAAAAGAGGAGCATTTCCCTAATTAGTTTGAAAAAGGGGGAAAAATGCTGCTTTGTTTGCGCGAAAAGGGCATTTGCCCATTTTCTCCAAAAAAGTACCTAAAAGACAATATCCTAAAAATATGGCATATATTTCTTGGTGATTGAGGACGTCTTACTTCATAATTGTCAAAATTCTCCAGAAACAATGCCGAATAACAAGCAATTACAATAGAAACAAACGTGATTATAAAGTAGAGAGTAGATATGCCCTGGAATTATCATCTAGTGGGGTCCATTTCGTCAAGTATAACCACAAGAATGTGGGGGAAGAGAGCATCTTGGAAAAATTAATATAACATATATGGATACTATTTGATCAAAAAGCTTACACTTACGAGTTTGATTTTGGGCCCTACTATGTTATAATAACCATTCATAATATTATTATTATTATTATTATTATTATTCTATGTGAGACTTTACTCATACTTGCATAATAACAATTATTTGAAAATTTACATGTCATTTTTGACTTTTTAAAAGTAAATGTTTGACATATCATTATACAAAAATGGACTATCACAACAATACTAGTAATACTTGCCAATGTAGCATCAAGTTACTATGTGGCACAATTTGCACTAATCTACAAAATAATTTCTGAACATTTTTTTTTGGAAGATTACATAACAAATGCTTTAATTTCAGAAGACAAATATAAAAGATTAGAGCAAGTTACGAATGTATAGGAGCCGAACAAGTTAGCTTTGTATCTTGAATTCGGCCTTAACTTGGTGTTATTAAATTAGAAATTTAGAAGCTAAGAGGCTTGTAGTTTAACTGGCACCTCTTGATGTTTCAAACCTGGATATTTAGAGTTCAAAATCTCCCCTCCCTCATTATGATTATCGAATTAAAAATTAGTAATTCAGAAATCAATAACAACTAAAACTCAATTATCTAACTTGGGGTCGAGACTAAAGCTGTCCATGGGCTGGGAAAATTCTAGCTTCACTACCTGTGAACACTCTTAAATGGTTACACAATAACAACCTTTGTAAAGCAGTGAAGAAATGTACAAAATCAAGCTCCAAAGAGAATTATTTTTATGTTCTTATTCTTTTCTTGGAAGGCCAGACCACCGAGCCTAGCTATTCATCTACTACAAATTGGCAAAATAGTGAGATGAAAACTCATTAGCCTGGACAGTGGATCTTAAGTTGCCAGCAAAAGGTGCACAACTGATAATCCCCATGTGAGAAAATTATTGCAACAAAAAAATGACAGGTGAAAAAGAATTGAGTGCCTTTTGAAAAAGTATGTTACGAGACAATCACATAAGACCTCTCTTTTACAGTATATATAGATCTCACATACTATAATAGAAACATCCACTTATGCCTTTGGACCTCTCTACATGAGCATTCACATTCAGTTTCTTCAAAAAATTCGATTTTATCATTTTAAAAGTTACTTTATCAATTATACCATACCATTTTACAACACACCCAACATCTCAACTTTTATTTTCCTATTCAACTCATTAAAATACTATATACTACCTAATAAAATAATTGTTGGGGTACATTTCTTTACACTTAATATTATTTAAATAACACCTATTTCTTTCTTTTCAAATGTCACAAAAAAATTATTGGGCATGCCTAAATATTTTTTGACTATCACTATCCTAGCCCACAACATTTCTCCTCTCTATCACAAAACTGGGCTACAAATGCAAAACACTATGGGACCTAATATTTTCTTGTAAAAGCCTGAATTATTTAGTGAGTGAGATAAAATCTAATCATTTCTAAGGCCCAAGAATTTTATACTTAGCAAATATTCCAAAAAACCCATGATGCAAATTCATGGCAATACTATCTTTTCCAAAGGGATTCAACCCCATGATCAAAGCCCATGATTCAAACCCGTGGCAAATTATTCGTCAAAAAAGACCAGTTCCCACTGGCAATATTAAAAGCCCAATCTTCATTGGCAATATCAAAAGCCCAGTTCCCACTGGCAATATCCAAAGCCCATTTTTCATCGGCACTATTTTATCAAAGAGCCCAAGATTATTAACGCTTGGCAAAGAAAAAATATCATGGTATAATCGTTGCTTAAATATTGCTATGGCAATCGTCTTATAAAAACTCATTGGGAGTTATCTTGAAGATTATGATCTCATAAACCCATGAAGTGCATGATCATCATTTGTGTCACAACATCCATAATATATACCTTCAACACTCATGGCAAAAATTCAAACCCACAAGCTCAACATTTAAATTATGATGCAATTCTTAGAAACCACGAGCATTATTTACAATGTGGAATTCACAGTAAATGATTTACAAAGGCATTTTGAAGCTTGTCCTACTGTTTCAAATATTACAATTAATTTCCCAAAGGCCCATTGCAAGTGTCTATAAAAAAACCCAAAATATTTACTAATAAAAGTCCATGAGGAATGAAAACCCATGACAAACATGTGTTGTTAATGTCTATTTTGTAGGATGCACACAACTCGGCCCAAAGGAACCAGCTCTTGGTCATCCCTAACCAAAGAACAACTGGAGGCCCCTACAAGAGAACCAAGTCTTTGAGGATGAACTAGGGTTTGTCTCATCAGTTTTCTGTTACCCTCTACCTGACGTGAACAGTACCCGAGGGCTGTCATATCAGCTGAAGTCTAAAGGATGATGGAACTCCATCATCTTCCTTAAGACTGTACCTCCAGCGGAAGGGGAGCTGAAACTAAATTATCCAGACCTCAACAAATTGATGCTATAAATGTTAAAAATGTTCAAGACATGATTCATGTGCCAAGCCCATGAATCCCAAAGGGGAAAAATTGGGAACATGTGGTTTGGAGGGCATAAAGGAATCTCTAGCGGAACCCCCTGAAGTGGACTTAGAGTTTGACACCTGGCTTGGGGTGTTGAATCTTACTTCTTGGGGGTCTAAATCTCAGATTGCAGCATTAGGATTCGTTCTTGATACATGCCTTAATCTCATTGGTTAAGCTCAGCCCTAGAAATCTTGGCATTTAATGCAAAACACTCCAAAATCCCATCATGTGTCATATATTACCCAAAGAAGTAAGGCAACCCCTAAAGTAAATCTCCTACTTCTAGCCAAATCCTAGGAAGATTAATCTTGATTCACTGCCTCTGATCAGTCCAACGTTTTTTGGATTCTTGTTAATTAATGCTTCTCTAAAACTCCATTATAAAAACATAAGAACCTCAGCCCACAAAAGAACAAGGACTCCCTCTAAAACTTTGGATTTGTTTGCCATTTTTGCTGGTGGTTTAGCTCTCCTTAAGCTCACCACTCATTCTCTTAGACCACACTCACCTAACCTCAGATATTCCTTTTCCCCCTCAACACAATCACAGCTCATAAATGTCTCCCAACTAGTCACAAATAGCTCACTACTCACTATAAGTCTTAACCTTAGTATTAATCCTATCCCACTCACTCAAAATAGCCCATATTTATCCCGTTCATGCCTTATAAACACACACTCACTAAAATCTTAGTTTAATACTCGTTGCACTGAGCTGGGATCCCTCTCTCCCTTCACACCATGCCAATTAATCCTTTTCATCTTCCCATGGAACCTTTAAATTTTACTTTTTATTTTACTGTTGAAGGATATAATGTATTTGTAACAATCGAACTCTTCCCTCATGTTGATGTAATGATGGCTGAAAGCACAATAAATTCACCTGACCAAGACAGGCAAGGACCCCCAGGAGTTAACACTTTCCTAAATTTATTTAATCATTGACTACTGGATTGTGTAATTTCACCCTTATCATTGGAGAATTTATCTTTCTGGACTTAAGTGTAATTTCGCCCTTATTGCTGGAGAAATTATTTCCCTTTTACTATCAGACCAGGACCACTAACGTATTAATTAAGTATTGTAAAGTGTTTTTCATTGGGCTTTTGTTGTTGTTTTGTCAAGTGCAACCTTTGTTTCTTGCCTGGATAGGCTTGTCATCACACCGAAAGCCTTTGGGCACCATCTTAAGAGCCCATAGTCAAGTTTTGGCTTGGCTTCCCAACATTTTATTCAGAGGCATCAAATTCTCCCTCAACATTTTGGCGACTCTACTGGGGAAGCCAACCAATAGGTGAAAGTCTATCATGCCTCCAAGGTTGTGCAATAGCCGACAAGAAGCAAGTCAAGATAATGTTCATGCAGCAGCATAGAGCTACCAGGGTCCAGTTGCACAAGATGACCAATCCGAGTAGCCTGAAGTTAACCAGGAGAAATGCTAACCATCCATTCACTTTTGTTCTTGAAATGCTACAAGGAATGTAGCAAGCTCAATTTGAGCTAGTTGAATCCATCAGAATCCTAAGGGAGGCTCAAGGTCAAGGTGTCCAACCGCCACATGCTGAACCAGACCCTCGCACGTAGCAAGAAAGGGGCTCAGCAATTGGAAATCATCAATCTAGTGAACAAAACACTCCTGCACACTAGTTTGTCACTCTATCTGATCTCACTTCTCTATTGGAAAGAGAAAGAGGCAGGCAACGGAAGGAGCCTATGCATTACATTCGAAACCCCCATATCCAGCAGAGCTACTTAGCAAACATTCGAAGAAGTATGAAACACCTACCTTTGCCCTTTATGACGGGAGGAAAGGGAACGCAATGGTGCACGTCAGCAAATTTATGGATTCCATGGGACCATTTGCAGGAGATAGGGAGCTTTGTCTAAGGGAGTTCTCAAAATCCCTCACTGATCGTGCTTACACATGGTATTCTACTCTTCAACCTAATTCCATCCCCACGTGGGAAGATATGGTGGAAAGTTTCTGCACTAAGTATTTCCATGGCGAGGAGAAGGTCACCATCATCACCCTTCACAATTTAAAACAAAAGCCTTCCGAAGGGCTCCTTGATTTTATCCGGCGATTTAGAGATACCGCTCTTGATTGTTATGGATAGTACAAAGAACAAGAGCTAGTAGAGATTTGCATCGACAACATGTTCCCGGAATAACGAGCACACTTGAGAACCTTGACATTCATCAATTTGCCCAACTACTCCAAAAAGCTCGCAAGACAGCCCTATTAGTTAAGCCATCTGTCACTGACAAGCCTAGAGCAGAAAAAAGAAACCCTCCTCAAGCTCTTGCCATCTTCAGCGGTGAATCGGCAGCAGGGGTAAAACGCAAGAGAGATGATGATGCTGAACAACAGGAGTTGCCTCCCATTCCATGTACTGACGAAGAAATCAAGGTGATAGTTGAGAAGTGGGTAGCTGATAGAGTCCTTAGAATCATCAAGCCAAGCCGAGAGCCTACTAAGGAAGATAAGCAAAGCCCTCATTATTGTCATTATCATCAGTATGTGCATCATAAGACCAGAGATTGTAGGGCTCTTCAGAGGATGTTTCATAAAAAATTGCAGATGGGACCCTTGATTTAACCCAAGAGTAGGAGGTCCAGCGAAATCCACTGCCACAACATAACAGAGGGAAGGCTACATCGGCAGTGGTGATTCATGCAGGAAATATCGAAGATGATATGAGTAACAGTGGGGAATTACCACCCGCAGCCGTCTCAGCACTTCAAAGGAGCCTAGCCTTTTGTGCCTTGTTTAACTAGCTTGGATTCAACGAAGAAGCAAGGAAGGCAGCAACCAAAGCACTAGTATCCATTGCCTCTGACTTCGGTACATACTGCCTTACCGCTGAAGCTCATGCCAGCAGAGCTTTCTTAGAAACTACTAATGCTATCACTTTTACTGACAAAGACATGGAAGTGCAGCACCCTGATCATAGCAGCCCCTTTTATGTCACTGCTCAAATCAATGATGTCCACATACGGAGGGCATTAGTTGATACTGGTGCATCCTTGAATCTCATCCCAGCTAGTACACTCAAAGCAGCTGAAATCTCTCTTAATTAAGTCACCGGCACTCCCATAGAAGTGGCTGGTTTCGCTGGGATGCAGGAGTATACCATTGGGAGCATACAACTTGTCCTTAGAGTGGGACCTATTGTGGCACTTACAAGGTTTCATGTGATCGATTCAGCTGTAACATACCATGCCTTGCTTGGGCAGCCTTGGCTCTATAGACACAAGTTGGTCCCATCCACATATCAGCAATGTGTCAAAGGGAGGTTCAACGGCAAGCCCATACGCAGCCCAGCCAACCATACTCCGTTTGACTTGTTCGAAGCCCATTATTTTGAAGCAGATTTTTATGATGAATTCACCCCATGTGGGGAAGATGCCACGTCAAAGCCTATTAGGACCCCGCTACCTAATTGGGAGGTTATCAAGGAAGAACCTGAGGTGGATCTGAGGGGGATCCTTGATTAGAAGAAAAAGAAGAGAGAGCGCAGGGAGGCATCTGGCAGTAAGGCACAACTAAGGTGTGTGCAAGTCCAACTATCGGATGGGCGTCTTGGTTACCGATTATGACGGTACATGGGGCCTAGCTGTCTCAAATAGAAGGGTCCCAGACTGAATGAAGCCAATACAATACCAACTTGCTGCTGCACTCAAGAAACAGCAGCCCCAGCAGAGCATTCTCTTAACAACATTGTTGAAACAGTAGCTCTAGCGGAGTATTCTTTTGACAACATTGCTGAACCATGTGAAGAGTTATTACCAGCACCCAACCTATCCTTACCAGCTGATGTGGAGCTAGAAGTTATCAATCTTAGTAACGACCCAAATGTTCCACAAATAACTTCAATTAATGTAAATTTGTCACAGCCGGAGAAAACCCAACTCATTGCACTTCTGAAGGAATATGCTGATGTTTTCGCTTGAGAATACAATGAAATGCTTGGCTTGGACCCCAATTTAGTGGTGCATGCTCTTAATGTTGAACCAGGAGTGAAGCCGGTGATACAGCCCATGTGAACCTTCCATCCGGATATTGAAGCTCAAATCATCAAAGAAGTGCATAAACTCCTTGCAACTGGTTTCATTAGGCCCATTGAGCACCCGAAGTGGCTGTCAAACATAGTGCCTATCAAGAAAAAGATTGGGCAAATAAGATGTTGCGTTGATTTTCGAAATCTCAATAAAACATGCCCAAAAGATGAATTTCCACTTCCAAACATGGACATGCTAATTGACTCGGTTGTCAGACATGCTGTGTTCTCATTTATGGATGGCTTTAGCGGCTACAACCAAATTAGGATGTCGCCTAAGGATGCAGCCAAGACTGCCTTTCGAACCCCCATTGGGAATTTCTACTATACTGTTATGCCCTTTGGCCTCAAGAACGCCGGTGCCACTTACCAAAGGGCCATGACCACAGTCTTTCATGATATGATGCACAGAGAAATTGAAGACTATGTGGATGACATTGTGGTGAAGTCAAAAGCAAGAGAAAACCATTTTCATGTCTTAAGGAGAGACTTTGAAAGATGCTGCTTTTACAAGCTTTGTATGATTCCCCTTAAATGTGCTTTTGGTGTTTCCGCTGGAAAGTTTTTGGGTATCCTTGTTCACCAATGAGGGATAGATGTTGATCCTAGTAAGGCACAAGCTATAGCTACCATGAAGCCCCCTACTATAGTCAAGGAGCTTAAAAGCTTCCTTGGTAAGCTTTCATACATCCGGAGGTTCATTCCCAGTTTGGCTGCTCTCACTGCTGGAATCAGAGATGCCAGCAAGCTTTCTCTCAATTATAGTGACTCATGACCAAGCTGCCAACCGTATGTGCACCCACATTAGGAAAGCCCCTTAAACTTTATTTGGCCACCAACAGCGAGGCAGTAGGGGCATTAATAGCCCAAGAAGATCAAAAGGGGGCTGATAAACCAATTTACTATGTCAGCCGGATGTTAAAGGATGCTGAGACTTGATATTCAAGAGCTGAAAAGGCTTGTCTCTCTCTCATATATGCTGCACAACGACTGCGACATTATTTTTTGGCTCATATAGTTTACCTTATGACGAAATCTCATCCTATATGCTCACTCTTGAGGTGTCCCGTTCTTTCTGGAAGGCTAGCACAATGGCTCTTACAGTTGTCTGAATTTGAAATCATCCCTATTGCCCCTACAGTTGTAAAAGGGCAAGCTATAGTTGACTTACTAGCATGGTTCCCAGGAGAAGAAAGTTAGGATATTACAGATGAAGTCCTTGGAGATTTACCGGAGGTTTCAATCGTTGAAGCAGCTTGAGCTAGGTGGATTCTTAGATATGATGGATCCTCCACTGTTGCTGAAGGAGGAGCTGGAATAGTTCTAATCAAAGAAACAGGGGAAGCATTAGCCATGTCTTTCAAACTTGACTTTTCTTGTACCAACAACATGGCTGAGTATGAAGCATACCTCACAGGTTTGGCGGTAGCACGTGAAATGTGAATCAAATGCCTCAGAGTGATTGGGGATTCGAACCTAGTTGTTTTTCAAGCTAAGGGAGAGTTTTCACTCAAAGAACCATCATTGGGACCATATAGAGCAATGGCCCAAATGTTGGAAGATTCATTTGAAGACTTTGACATCCAACACTCTCAAAGGTCCGACAACCGCTTTGCGGATGCTTTAGCCACTTTGGGGGCTAGGATTAGTTTTGAAGGTACAACCACTGAAGTTACAATCATAAAGAAACCCATTCCAGCCATACAGGTGTTGAAAGAGGAGTTTTTCAGTCAACCACTAGACTAAGCAGATTGGCGATTCCCCATCAAAGAAGCGCTATTATCTCCATCTAGCAAAGGGCAATTGAAGTGTTTCAAAGATTACACTTTGGTGGCGGGGGAGTTATATAGGAAATTTCCGGGAGGAGTCTTGGCAAGGTGCTTAAGTCTGAGTAAGTCTAGCAAGCGACTAAGAGAAGTTCATGAGAAATCCTATAGCTCCGGTGGTACAGTAAGTCTCTACAGGCGTCTCTAGCAGTCAGGGTATTATTGGCCAGACATGGACAAACAGGCTGCCAACATCCAAAGTCAGTGTGAAAAATGCCAGCACATCCCCATCCATGAGGAAGCATATGCTATGTTCACCTCCAACGATTGGCGAATCTCAGTCCTTGAATATCTCATAGAAGGTGTTAGGACATATGTAGTTCACTCATAAAGAACATATGTCATTCTTTTATGTAATTCGCTAATCCTTGTTGACAAAACGCACTCTACTTGTAATTGGGTAGTTCTAGGTGTTTTTAATACTTCAAGAAATAAGGTTTCAAGATCAAGTGTTGAAGTCATCAAGTCTGTCCAAGAAAAACAAGCTGATAGTGCAAATTCATTAAAGCTCGACAGCTGGCTCGACAGCTGCATCTATCGAGCTTAAGTAAGCTGTTCAAGCCCGTAAGCTCGACACCTGCTCGACAGCTTCTCGACACCTCCTATCTGTCGAGGTTTATGAAAATCAGAATTCTGATATGATTTCTTGGGATCCGTGAATATGTCTTTGGGCCTTCTTTTCTCCTAACCCTAGACATATAAAATGATTGTTTTTAGGGCCGTCAAACAGTACACAAGTTGCATAAGCATTGAGCAAACTCTGTTCAAGCAATTTGTGATCAAAGACGAAGTTCTTGCCCTAGTTCATCTCTTCTGAAGAAGTTGCTGTGTATTTGCACCTTTGGGTTTTGTGACCAAGCATATTCTTGATCTTCATCGTGTAGGATGAACTGAAGAACTTTGCAGCCAACCTCCCTTTCAGTTGGTGTTTGAAGTCGCGTACTGGGATCCGCGCATTGGTTAGTCACGTACTTGGGAGCCGTGCATCAAAGGGGGAACTGTCACTACAGAACAAGTCCAATTGGGTATTGGGGTAAGGGTTCAACTGTAGGTTGGTAAGGTACTTGGGATTCCTTTACTTGTAACCGCTTGTTTTGATAATAGTGGAGTTTCGAGAGTGGTGACCTGAAAATCACCCGGTGGGGTTTTTGCCTTAAGGGTTTTCCCCATTCGTAAACAAATCACCGTGTCATTTAATTTTCGCTGCATATTTAGTTTATTGGTGATTTGTTTGTGCTTCCACGCGTTTGCATGATTAATTGATTAATTAATAACTTGGCTAATTAATTAATTGGTTTAATCACAAGGGGTCATTCAGTTTGTGGCCTATCAAGTGGTATCAGAGCAGGCACACTCTGATTAGGGTTTAATCTTTGCTGTGTTTGATCCATTGACCCCTGTTGTCATGGCTGTAACCGGCTTGAAGAGATCTTTGTTTTCAAATACATCTTGTTCTTCTAATCACTATTTGTTTGAGTGTCTCAGAAAATACAAGTCTAAAAGTTATTTGAATGCTCTTATGATGACTATTGGAAAAGATCTCAATTTGGCTAAGAAGAAACTAGACTGTCTCAGAATGAAAATATGCAAAGGAGTTCGTCTGAGAAGAGTGAAAGTTAAAGGCTTAGCTCATAAAAGGCAGTTGAGTGAAAGAACCATTCCCTCTGATTTGTCATCTAAACATGAAGTGTGTTTCATGATGAAGTCTGCATACAAAGTTATGGACACATGTTTGTGGTACCTTGACAGTGGTTGCTCAAGACACATGACTGGAGACCGATCTCTCTTCAAGGTTTTCGAGTCTAAGAAAGGTGGCAATGTTACTTTTGGTGATGGAAGTAAGTCACAGATTAAAGGGAAAGGAGTCATATCTCTACCAGGACTGCCAGACATTGCAAATGTTCTTTATGTAGAAGGTCTAAGAGTGAACCTGTTGAGCATAAGTCAGTTATGCAATCAAGACTTCATGGTACTATTCTCAAAGGGAAAGTGTCTTGTCATGGATGAGTCTGGAAAGAAGCTCATTAGTGGGGTTCACACTTTGGACAATTGTTATGGATTGGTTCCTGATGCTGATATTGTCTGTAATAGCATTCGTTTGCCTAATGAAGATCTATGGCATCAACGAATGGGACATGCTAGTTACAAGCATCTATCTATTGTATCTAAGCATGAATCAGTCTTGGGGATACCAAAGCTTAGTAGAATGAGCAATGTGGTGTGTGGACCATGTCAGCTTGGGAAACAGACGAAAGCTAAGCATCCGAGTACTCAGACATCAGCTACATCAAGGCCATTGGAGCTTCTACATCTAGATCTTATGGGTCCAACCAGAACCGAGTCTCTTGGTGGTAAGAGATACATCATGGTTGTGGTAGACGACTTCACCAGATACACTTGGGTCATTCTACTACGATCCAAGTCTGATGCTCCTGAGCACATTGAGGCTTTGTGCACAAGACTGCTGAATGAAAAGAACCTAAAGATTGATCGAATTCGAAGTGACCATGGTAAAGAATTCGAGAACTCATACATGGAGTCTTTCTGCACAAGATTGGGTATATCTCAAGAATTCTCTGCTCCTATTACGCCTCGGCAAAATGGTGTGGTAGAAAGGAAGCATAGGGTTATTCAAGAGATGGCCAGAGCCATGTTGCATAACAAAGATGTGGCTAGAAACTTGTGGGGAGAAGCCGTAAAGACTGCATGTCATACGGTTAATAGGGTATACTTCATACCCGATACCAAAAAGACTCCCTATGAGTTATGGAAAGGAAGGAAGCCAAATGTGAAGTACTTCAGAATCTTTGGAAGTACTTGCTTCATTCTCAAGGATAGAGAGAATGTGGGAAAGTTTGACTCTCGGAGCGATGAAGGCATATTTCTAGGCTACTTTTTTACAAGCAAGGCTTATCGGGTGTACAACAAAAGAACTATGAAGGTAATGGAGACAGTAAATGTTGTCATTGATGAGTCTTCAGATTCAAGTTCTGAGAAAGGCATTAAGGAACTCTCCAAAGAAATTCTTCCTCCTGAGCCTAGGGAAGTTCAAGACATTATTGAACAAGAACCTGCATCTCCAAGTACTCATAGTACTCCGAGTGTTGTGGAAGACTCTGCAGACATACCCACTTCACCAGATTCTGAATCTCATGAAGAGAAGGGACCTTCCTCTAGAATCAAATTAAATCATCCTCCAGAAGTTATTGTGGGAAACATGAATGAACTCACATTAAGGAAACGCACAGTTGATAAATGTGTTGCTAACTTTGTGTCTTATTCCTGCTACTTGTCACAGGTTGAACCCAAGAAAGTTGAGGAAGCATTACAAGATGAAAGTTGAGTCGAAGCAATGCATGACGAACTACTTCAGTTTCAGAGGAATGATGTTTGGACTCTAGTACCTAGACCGGAAGGTGAGCACATCATCGGTACAAAGTGGATATTCCGCAACAAGACTGATGAAGAAGGCAATGTGATTCGCAACAAGGCCAGACTTGTAGCTCAAGGATACTCGCAAATGGAAGGAGTAGACTGATGAGGCGTAAGCTCGTCAGTCAATCGTCAGATGAAAGCAACCTCCAGCCTACAAAGGTGGTCACCGGTGTGGTGCCTGCCACAACGCCTCCGATGCTAAAGTTAGTATCAATTGCTATTTGAGAATGAACAATGTAGAAAAATAACAGAGCAAAAGAGATCTCTCAGTGTGTATGTACCTTGTCATTGGCAATGTGTGGGTTTTTTATACTCTTTCATGGCCTCTAGCCGTTGGAGTAGTTATGGAGATCTTAATGCTCCTTCTGGTAACGTTTGGGGGTAGTTAATGTGGCATCAATGTGCTCCAACGGTTCGTACAGTTGGCCTTCTAACCGTTCTGGGCTTAATTGGCTGCATTGAATGACCTGAATGTCTTCGTCAGTAACGTGAATGATCATTTTGTCACTCCTGAGGATGTACTCGTCCATGAATGGTGTCGTCAGTGTGGGACGGACTCGTCAGTCCCGTCAGTTGCCCCCGGATTCTATGTTCGTCATGTCCTTGACGATTATAGAATTTGAAGGGTCGTATGTTGCAGGTGACTCTTGGGGTTCCGTTCCGCATTAAGTGCGAAGTGACGGCGCTCCACAGAACGTGGCATACGTGGCGTATGCTGGCTGGTGGAGTTAATGTCCGAATAATGGGGACTATTGGGCTTCCCGCTGGTTTTTCAGTTTCCAAAGCCTTAGTTTTTAAACTTCCTTTCTTCTCACTCTTCCTTTTCACTTTTCTCAAGAACTTCTACTCATTTCTCTGGGTATCTTCTCCGCCAACCTTTCTCTGCAACTTTCCTCCCAACTGGTGCGTCGTCGGTGGCGGTTCTCTTCTTTGAGGTGTGTTCCCTACTCATTCCTTCTCATATTTTGTCTGTATATTTGGTGGTGGATCTCTGATTTTTTTCCATCTTTTTTCTTTTCGTGTTTGGCCCGCCGGGTTTTGGGGTTTCTAGGCTTTTTTGCGTTTTTCTGGTTTACTTATGGTTGGTAGTTCTGAGGTTAGGATAGCTTGCCCCTCCATATCGTTTCTTTTTGCTCGATTAGGGGGTTCGTTGGGAAATTTTCCACACCCCGAAAACTTCGTTTACGAAGGTAGTTGCCTGGCTGTGGTGTTGGCTGATCTTTTGCCTTTGCTTCGTCAGTCAATAGACTGGTTTGATAATTTGGTGAGAGAGGGGAGAATGGCGTCTGAGGTTAGATCCAGTGAGCTCGAGACTGGGCTATCGTCTAGCGGTAACCCAGTGGAGGAAGACACAGCCGTCTCCACGCCTCGAGAAGTTAGGGCTTTTTATGCTCTAAAGGAGGAGTGTGGTTTGGACGCCGATGCGCTAGGTAGGTTCAAGGACAGGTTTCAGTTCCCAGAACGAGTTAGGGTTCGTTTGCCTAGCGAGGCAGATCGGGCTTGTCACTTCTTTCCTGGGGAGATTTGTTTCTACGAATCTGCCTTCGTCTGTGGATTGAGGTTTCCCGTCCACCCTTTCTTGATGGAACTCTTGGACCATTTAGGTATTGCCCCCGGGCAACTTATGCCGAATTCGTGGCGGATTTTGGTTAGTTGTATGGTGATCTGGTTGGCTGCTAATGACGGGGATATGCTCAGGGTGGACGAGCTTGTCCATTTGTACCGTTTAAAAGCATCAAAGGAGTATGGGTACTACGAATTGGTGCCTTGGGAGAGAAGAACCAGGATCGTCAAGGGTTTACCGTCGTCCTTTAGGTACTGGAAGTCCAGATTCTTCTTTGTGTCTGGGGTTGATTTTGAGACTGCCTCTGGAGAGGTTTGGGGTGATATCCCGAGGTTGCGTCGTCGGTGGGAAACCCCGACTTTAGGTGCGTCGATATCCATCCTCGTCCTTTGAATTTTGTTGTGTTTTCTTCCATGGCTATTGACCCCTTTTTTTTTTTTTTTTTTTGCACAGCTAAGAGACGACCCAAGCTCAAGAGCAGATATAGAGAACGGGTACAGAAGGCGATTGATTACACACTGACGATTGAAAGCTGGGACGAGCTTGTCGACCCCAGA
The DNA here is from genome assembly GCA_019022515.1 of Quercus aquifolioides. Lineage (NCBI taxonomy): Eukaryota > Viridiplantae > Streptophyta > Magnoliopsida > Fagales > Fagaceae > Quercus > Quercus aquifolioides. Next base: position 20,236,267 of record CM032336.1, read on the forward strand.
ACACTAGCCTTTTACTGCCTCGGACCGGATCCCTCTGCCATCGTCTTTCGTAACCTTGATATTGAAGGAAAAAAGAGTAAGTGTTATATTCGTCGGTACTCACCTTTTTTTTTTTTTTCTTCCTCTTGATTTTTCTTCTTACTAGTGTCTTCCCTTTGCAGAAATGACGACCAAATTCAATAAGGGCATGTACGCGAAAATGAGGTCCAAGAAGGACGAGCCTCTGTCGAATTTGGGAGCAAAGACAGTGCGCGTCACTGGAAGGGGGAGTCATGCTGCTCCAACCTCCATCGTTCGTCCAACTGTTCCCGCGAGTGAGACGACAAGGACGACTTCTCCTACAGCTTCCGTGGAGGAGATAGGTGGCACTCCCGTCTCTAAAAGGCCGCGGCTGTCTGAAAAGGAGAAGGAGAAAGCTGCCGCTCGCCCGTCCACCCTTTGGATTGACGAGAAGATGGCTGTGGAGCGAGCCCACGAGGTAGTGACGTCTGCAGATTTGAGAGCTTTGACTGGCGTCCCTATCAACGAGGTCGCGGCTCGTCATGTCCATAAACTCGTTCAGGTGTTAGGGGAGAGTCTGCATCTTTCTTCTGAGTATTTTACTCAGGAGGCTAAGGTGGCGTTTATGACGTCTAGGATGGAGGTCTTGGAGGCGGAGAACTCGTCGCTGAAGAAAGACTTTTTTGCTTCCATGGGTGAGAACAACACTCTGAAGGAGCAGGTCAAGAAGCTGAACGACGACCTCCGGGTTGAGCGCCAGTTGACTAAGGAGAAGGACGAGCAACTCCTTGGGGCCAGGGAAAGTCTCAAGACCATAGCTGCCAGGTCCGTTGAAGCCTTCCAAACCACTAACGAGTATAATACTGTGCTCTTCAGTTGGTATTTTAAGGGTTTCGAGCTCCTGAGGAGGTACCTCGTGAAGCACCTTTCGGGGGTGAATATGGAGGAGCTGGACCTGGAGGAGGTGGATCAGGAAATGGCTGCAGATAAGGCTGCCCGACCTCCTGCTCCCGAGCCTGAAGCTTCTGTGGATGCTCCTGCTGACGATGCCCCTGGTGACGAGGCTCCTGCTGACGCCGCACCTGCTGTCGATGATGCTGCTCGAACCTGATACTTAGAAATTTTTGTCTTTCTTTTTGGATACCCACCATGTTTTGGGTTGTTTTATTTATCTAATTCTCCAACAATTAATCTATTTTAAGAACAAAGTTTTTGGCTCAGTGTTTATGGGTCTTTGACTGTAGAAACACTTTGTAAATTGCCCGTTGCTTTTGGGCTTTTAATTTAATTTACATCCGTGTACTTACTTATGCTTGTGTTTGCCTGGTCGTCGTTTGCAATACGCTCGTCTATGTAGGGTCAATCCCTTAACCTTGTAGGTATCGTCATTGTTAGTAACTTACATCCATTCTATGTGGAATCTTGTTACTTAGCCTTGTTTGGCTTTACTTGAACCATTTTTATAGTCGTCAGTAACTTACATCCGTCAAGGCGGAATCTTGTTACTTAGCCATTTTTGGCTTTTAGTGACTTACACCCGTTTTTAGGGATCTTAGTCATCGTCAGTAACTTACATCCGTCAAGGCGGAATCTTATTACTTAGCCATTTTTGGCTTTTAGTGACTTACACCCGTTTTTAGGGATCTTAGTCATCGTCAGTAACTTACATCCGTCAAGGCGGAATCTTGTTACTTAGCCATTTTTGGCTTTTTGTGACTTACACCCATTTTTAGGGATCTTCGTCATCGTCAGTAACTTACATCCGTCAAGGCGGAATCTTGTTACTTAGCCATTTTTGGCTTTTCGTGACTTATACTCAACTAGACCTGCTCACAGAGAGACATTAGCTGGATAACATCTTTATTAACTTAAGTAATGAATACATTTCAATTGTAACTTCTATTGATGGTATTTCTTCAAATGTTCAATGTTCCATGGTCTCGGGAGTCTTCGTCCGTCCAGGGTTTCCAGGTGGTAGCTACCTTGCCTGGAGTAATGGACGACTCGGTAAGGTCCTTCCCATGTGGGGCCGAGCTTCCCTTGAGTAGGGTCTTTGGTTGCTGGGGTTACTTTTCGCAAGACGAGGTCTCCAATGTCAAGTCGCCTGAGTTTCACCCTTCTATTGTAATAGTCTGTCATCTTTTTCTGGTAGTCCGTCACTCTGCTGCAAGCTTTGTCTCTTACTTCATCTAGACAGTCCAGGTTGAATTGTAGACGATCATTATTGGCTTCCTCGTCGAACATCTCTCGCCTGGTGCTGGTTACTCCAACTTCGACCGGGATCACTGCTTCAGTTCCGTAAGTAAGCCTGAAGGGGGTTTCTCCCGTCGGGGTTCTTGCTGTTGTTCTGTAGGCCCACAAGACATTGGGCAATTCTTCTGGCCAGGCACCCTTCGCGTCGTCCAGCTTAGTTTTTATGATCTTGAGTAGCGTACGGTTTGTCACCTCTGTCTGTCCGTTCGCCTGCGGATGTCCTGGCGATGAGAACTGGTTCTTGATTCCCAATTCTGAGTAGAAATCTTTGAAGCCTTGGCAGTCGAATTGTCTTCCATTATCTGATATGATCGTCCTTGGAATCCTGAACCTGCAAACTATATTCTTCCACATGAAGCTTCAGATTTTTGCTTCGGTGATGGTCGCCAGTGGCTCTGCTTCAACCCATTTAGTGAAATAATCAATAGCAACTAGTAAGAATTTTACCTGACCTTTGCCTAGGGGCAGTGGGCCAACGATGTCGATTCCCCATTGTGCAAATGGCCAGGGGGATGTTATTGTCGTCAGTCTTTCTGCCGGAAGTCGTTGGACATTCCCGAACCGCTGGCATTTGTCACATCTCTTGACGAACTGCATTGCATCCGCCTGCATGGTAGGCCAGAAGTAACCTGTTCGAAGAACTTTTCTTACCAGGGATCTAGGGCCAGCATGGTCTCCACAGATTCCTTCGTGTATCTCTTCCAGGATGTACTTAGCTTCCTCTTCACTAACACACTTCAAGTAGGGCATGGAGAAGCCTCTCTTGTAGAGGGTATCGTTGAGGACTGTAAATCTGGCTGCCCTCTTTTTAATCTTTCTAGCCTCGTCTGTATTCGGAGGAAGGTGCCCGTCCTGGAGGAAGGATATGATGGGCGTCATCCAGCTATCTTTGTTCTGGATTGAGAACGTTGGAACTTTTTCGATGCTGGGGCATTTCTGGATTTCCATCTTCAGGTCCACGTTCGTTGATCCATCTCTTGACGAGGCTATCTTCGAGACTTCATCTGCCTCCATATTCTGGCTCCTTGGTATCTGTACGAACTCCACTTCATCGAACTCCTGGGTTAAACGCTTCGTTAGCTTGAGATACTTCTGCATTCTTTCTTCCTTTGCTTCATATTCTCCCCGGATCTGCCCTATTACCAGTTTTGAATCGTTTTGGACTAGTAGGTTCTTAGTCCTGAGCTCCTTTCCGAGTCTCAATCCCGTCAGAATCCCTTCATATTCTGCCTCGTTGTTGGTGGCCGGGAATTTTAGCTGAACACCGTACTTCAGTACTTCTTCTTCTGGGGTGACTATGACGACCCCTACTCCCCCCTGATTTCGAGCTGACGAACCGTCGGTCCGTATCGTCCATCTTTCGGCCTCGCTGGCGCGATTATCTTCATTCGGGGAAGTGAACTCGGCGATGAAACCCACCAGGGCTTGTGCTTTAATGGCTGTCCTGGGATGGTACTCTATGTCAAATTGGCTGAGTTCAATTGCCCATTGGACCATTCTTCCTGCTGCTTCAGGCTTGTTCATGTATTTTTTGATAGGTTGGTCCGTCATCACCAGGATGGGATTTGCTTGGAAATATTGTCTTAGTTTTCGGGAGGCCACAATCAATGCAAATGCAATCTTCTCAATCTTTGGATACCTGGACTCAGCCCCTTGGAAGGCTTGGCTGACGTAATAAATCGGAAGCTGCTTCTTGCCTTCTTCTCTGATCAGGGTTCCACTGACGGCCGTATCTGATACTGCTAAATACAGATATAAATTCTCACCTTCTTTGGATGGGCTTAGGAGGGGTGGATTACTTAGGTAGCGTTTGAGCTCCTGGAAGGCTACTTCGCATTCATCCGTCCAAACAAAAGCTTGTTTTAAGGTTTTGAAGAAAGGCAGGCACTTGTCCATAGCCCTAGAGACGAACCTATTGAGGGCTGCAATCCTTCCAGTAAGCTTCTGGACTTCTTTGACGGTCTTGGGTGATGCCATGTTGATTATGGCTTGCACCTTCTCTGGGTTTGCCTCTATTCCTCTTTGGGACACCATGAATCCCAGGAATTTGCCTGAAGCTACACCAAAAATGCACTTATTAGGATTCAGCTTCATTTGGTATTGCCTGAGGGTAGCAAATGTCTCCTTGAGGTCGTCCAGATGAGCCAGTTCTTCTTTACTCTTGACGAGCATATCATCCACGTATACTTCCATATTCCTGCCTATTTGCTTGTTGAACATTCTGTTTACCAATCTCTGATATGTAGCACCTGCATTTTTCAATCCAAAGGGCATTACCTTATAGCAATACAGCCCCTGGCTTGTGATGAAAGCAGTTCTCTCTTGGTCTTCGTCAGCCATTCTTATCTGGTTGTATCCCGAGAAGGCGTCCATGAATGTCAACAACTTATGTCCGGCAGTAGAGTCCACAAGCTGGTCAATCCTTGGTAGGGGGAAACTATCCTTCGGGCACGCTTTATTCAAGTCCGTGAAGTCCACACACATTCTCCATTTTCCATTCGCCTTTTTAACGAGGACGACGTTTGCAAGCCAATCAGGGTAGTAGACCTCCCGGATGAATCCTGCCTTCAGTAGTTTATTTACCTCGTCTGTGACTGCCTGATCTCGTTCTGGAGCAAATACCCTTCTCTTCTGCTTGACGGGCTTCTTCTCGGGATCCACGTCCAGCTTGTGCTGGATGATTTCTGTGGATATACCAGGCATGTCCTCATGACTCCATGCGAAGATATCTTGGTTTTCTTTTAGGAACTGGACTAGCCTTGACTTCATCTCGAGGCTTAGCGTCGTCCCTATCCTTGTCGTCTTGGCGTCCTCTTCTTCGTCCAGCTTCACTGTTTCTAAAGCTTCTATTTTTTCTTCTTCCTTCTCTTCAATCGTCCAAGTATGGTTTTCTTTTGCGGCCAAGACGGCCTGGTAGCATTCTCTGGCTAAGATCTGATCGCCTTTTACTTCTCCAACCCCGTTGTCCGTTGGGAATTTTACCTTCAGGCAGTAGGTGGACGTGGCTGCCTTCCATTTGTTGAGCGTGGGTCTTCCAATGATCACATTGTAAGACGAGTGGCAGTCTACCACTAAAAACTCTATCTGGCGAGTCAATTGCTTCGGGTAGGTCCCCACTGTTACTGTCAACGTCACTATGCCCTTGGGATATACTCTGTCTCCACTAAAGCTGACGAGAGGGGTGTCAAACGGACGCAGTTTCTTTGGATCTAACTTGAGTTGCTGAAATGCTGGGAGGTAGATGATATCTGTTGAGCTACCGTTGTCTACAAGGATCCTTTTGGTGTTGAATCCTTCTATGGTCAGCATTACGACTAACGGGTCATTGTGGGGCTGCTTTACTCCTTTGGCATCTACTTCATTAAAAGACATATCTTTATCTGTCCGTCGCTGCTTGGACGGAGGTATCATGTAGACATTGTTCACTTGCCTTTGATGGGCATTCCTGAGGGACTTGAACGACCCTCCGGTGATGGGTCCTCCTGTGATCGTCTGTATCTCCCCGATCACGTTCTGAGGTGGTTGGGATTGACGGCTACCGTCCTTGGACGAGGATTCGTGCTGGTTCTTATTTTCGTCTTGAAATTTACTGTATTCTCCCTTCTTCACAAACTTCTGTAATTTTCCCTTCCGTATCAACTCCTCTATCTGTTCCTTCAAGTCCCGACAGTCTTCGGTATAATGGCCATGATCCTTGTGAAATCGGCAATACTTATTCTTGTCGCGGACGTTAGGAGACGAATGCAGTGGCCGTGGCCACTTAAGGTAATGTTCGTCCTTAATCTGCATTAAGATTTTGTCAACAGGCATAACAAGGGGAGTAAGTTTTACCGTCCTTGGATTTTTATCGTCTCTCCTTCTGTTACCGTCGTTGGTCCGACGATCTGGGCGCTCCCTCTTTTGTCCCCTACGTTCGTCATCTTTCCTTCCTCTGTCTCCTGGCTTTTCTGTATCTTTTATGGCTGCTAATGCGTCTTCAGCATTCATGTACTTCTGTGCTTTTATGAGCATTTCTGCCATTGTTCTTGGAGGGTTCTTCGCGAGTGAAGCCACGAGGTCCCTAGACTTTAGACCCGCTTTGAAAGTCGTCAGCTGCACCTTATCGTCTACTTCGTCCACCTCTAGGGTTTCCCTAGTGAAGCGCTTAACGTACGACCACAGGGTTTCTTTTTCTCCTTGCCTGATGGTAAGCAAATAATCCGCTGGCCTCTTGGGACGCTGTCCTCCAATGAAGTGCCGTAAGAAGGCATTACTCAATTGGTCAAAATTGTCAATGGATGACGTTGGCAGCTTGGTGAACCATTCCCTTGCAGCTCCTTTAAAGGTAGTAGGGAAGGAACGACACATTATCTCGTCAGGGGGCTGCTGGAGCCCTAGAGTCGTTTTGAAGGTGTTGAGGTGATCTTGTGGGTCCTTGAGCCCGTCGAACGGTTCCAGTTGTGGCAGCCTGAACTTCGACGGTACTGGGCATCCCAAGACTGCGACTGTGAAAGGCGAGTCTGTTGCCCTTACCAACCTGCCCACACTCTGGTCTGTTTTCTCCCTGATGACATTTTTCAATTCGTCCATCTCTTTCCTCATTTCCTGAAGGAGATCTGAATTTTGATCTCCTGGAGTTGTAGGCCTTGGATGACCACTCCTCCTGTTACTATTTCCCTCGTCCTCCATGTTGTTTTTGGATCGATTCTCCTCCTGTTGAATCTGTAATTTCATCTCCTGATTTTGCTCAGTGAGTTCCTCGACAGCGGCTGTGAGAGCTTGAACCTGCTGGGCTAAGGCCGCGGAATCTTGGTTGGATTCCATCTGAAAATAATAGTTGATTGGAAAATATTTTCTCGAGTCAGAGCACGAAAATGTCGTTCCCACAGACGGCGCCAAACTGATGAGGCGTAAGCTCGTCAGTCAATCGTCAGATGGAAGCAACCTCTAGCCTACAAAGGTGGTCACCGGTGTGGTGCCTGCCACAGCGCCTCCGATGCTAAAGTTAGTATCAATTGCTATTTGAGAATGAACAATGTAGAAAAATAACAGAGCAAAAGAGATCTCTCAGTGTGTATGTACCTTGTCATTGGCAATGTGTGGGCTTTTTATACTCTTTCATGGCCTCTAGCCGTTGGAGTAGTTATGGAGATCTTAATGCTCCTTCTGGTAACGTTTGGGGGTAGTTAATGTGGCATCAATGTGCTCCAACGGTCCGTACAATTGGCCTTCTAACTGTTCTGGGCTTAATTGGCTGCATTGAATGACCTGAATGTCTTCGTCAGTAACGTGAATGATCATTTTGTCACTCCCGAGGATGTACTCGTCCATGAATGGTGTCGTCAGTGTGGGACGGACTCGTCAGTCCCGTCATAGACTATGATGAAACATTTGCCCCAGTTGCCCGAATGGAGTCAATCAGAATTCTCCTTGCCCTAGCATGTCAGCTGAAGTTCAAACTTTATCAGATGGATGTAAAGACTGCCTTCTTGAATGGGTTACTCAAAGAGTATGTCTATGTGGCTCAACCAAAAGGATTCATTGATCCACACTTTCCGGATCATGTGCTGTACCTTAAAAAGGCACTTTATGGGTTGAAGCAAGCTCCTAGAGCCTGGTATGATAGACTCACACAATACCTGGTGTCACATGGGTTCACAAGAGGAAAGGCTGATCAAACTCTCTTCATCAAAATGGAAGATGGTGAGTTGATAGTTGCTCAAGTCTATGTTGATGATATCATCTTTGGGTCGACTAAGGATGAACTTGCTCATGGCTTCTCAAAACTCATGCAAGCCGAGTTCGAGATGAGCATGATTGGAGAGCTAACTCACTTTCTAGGATTGCAAATTCGCCAACAAGATTCAGGTATATTCCTTTCTCAATCTAAATATGCTAAGAATCTTGTGAAAAAGTTTGGTTTGGAATCTGCTAGTTCTGTTAGAACCCCTATGAGCCTAAATGTTAAACTCACTGTAGACTTGTTAGGTAAGAGTGTTGATCCTTCTCTCTATAGAAGCATGATAGGTAGTCTTCTTTACCTTACTGCTAGTAGACCTGACATTAGTTACAGTGTTGGTGTGTGTGCTAGATATTAGGCTAACCCCAAAGAATCTCATATGACTGCTTTAAAAAGAATTATAAAGTATGTCAAAACCACTGCTGAGTTCGGTGTGTGGTATAGCAAGGACACTAATGGTGTCTTAGCTGGGTACTCTGATGCTGATTGGGCTGGCAATGTTGATGATAGAAAGAGTACTTCGGGGGGTTGTTTTTATGTGGGTAACAATCTTGTCTCCTGGATGAGCAAAAAGCAGAACTCCATCTCTTTATCCACTGCAGAAGCTGAGTACATCGCTGCCGGTAGCTGCTGCACCTAACTCCTCTGGATGCAAAAACTCCTTCATGATTATGGTATTTGTCAAGAGCATCTCACTATTTACTGTGACAATACCAGTGCCATCAATATCTCTAAGAACCCGGTTCAACATTCTCGAACCAAACACATAGAGATTCGACATCACTTCATTAGGGAGCTTGTCGAAGATGGTACTCTCACTCTTGAGTTTATTCACACTGATGATCAAAAGGCTGACTTGTTCACCAACCTTCTTGACAGCAAACGTTTTGAATTCTTTCGTCAAAACATTGGTGTCATCTCCATGGATTGATCTCCTTCTCTTGTCCTTCTTCCTCATGCATTTGCATCTAGTTTTTGCTTTGCTTTGATAACATGTGTAAAGTTGTGATTTACAACTATGTGTTTTGTTGGCGTTTATTCCGTGCCAAATTTGATTGTAATTACTTTCAATTATTTATACCCTGTATTTGTTGTGGGAATTGTTGTAAGGGGTGTGTGATAGAGAGTGTGTGAAGACTCAAGCAAAGTGGAAGCTGATGGAATCTCGCGGGTATGTCGCGACTAAGCTTCCCGCGAAGTGAAGCATGTGCCTTGCACATGCTGGAATGCGAAGAGTCAGGACAGATGGAGACAGCTGTCTCTCGCGAGTATCTCGCGGGTAAGGCCTTCCCGCGAGACACCCGCGAGACATGCTGTTCTGCCAGCCTGTACTGACTGACTCACACATTCTGCACCTATCCTATATAAACCCCCATTACCCACAAATGTTGAGAAAAGCTTCAGAGAGAAAACCCTAGCCAAACACATTTGCAATTAGAGATTGTCATCCCCACCTTTCTCTATACACTTGCTTGTGGTATCTCCTCAACCCTTCCCTCTCCATTTCCACACCATTGAGAGGTTGATAGCCCAAACACTTACCACATCATCTGAGAGTGTTGAGTGACGTTTTGGTGCTGCTGGGAAGCATTGGAAGAAGCCAAGGATGGCAGATGCAACATGGAGCTTGTTGCGGGATCCGGAGAACTAGACAAGACACGGTTCCGAGAAGCCTTGTTGGAGTAGGAGCTTGGAGGGCTTAGGTGCATCGGGTAGATTAGGCTTGGAGGGTCTTTTGCTCACTCATGTATCCCAACTGATTGTCTAGTGGATCGATTTCCGCTTGGAGGGCGGCGGAGAGGTTTTTCGCCGAGTTCTTCGGTTTCCTCTTCGAAAACACGTCTTGGTGTTTTCTGTGTTTGCATCTTTCTTCCCTACTCTTTTATATTCCATTATACTGCTGTGTTGCTTAGTTTATGGATTAGAGTAGCTTATTGATTATTTGCTTGTGTTTACACGTTTCCGCACTTAGTATTAAGTTTGTGTAAAATCAACCAAGCCGTAATTTTAATTGGGGGGTCTAAACAGCTCTTGTGTTTTTCAACACATTTTAGAGCTTTCAACATGTTTTTGTTTGTTTATTTTCAGTTTTGTTTCTTTTGTTTTTGATATAAAAAAAAAAAAAATTGAAAAATTGAAAAATACAAAAACAGTGTGTGTTTTGTGTACATTGGTACTTGTGTACCTTGGATAGCCATTGAAACAAAGTTTTCTAAACTTTGTATCGTTTGTAGCTTAGATGAGCATCTCTATGCACAACTAAGCAAGTGAGCTTTGTGGCTCTTGTTTGTGATGAGTAAGATTAAGTTATCTCTTGAACTTAACACTCATATCACTCTTTTTGACGGGTAGGACTAGAAAATCCTAAGAGAAAGGCATAAATAACCATCTCACCACTGTTGCCCGCCAATCATAATATGACACCTGTATGCTTCGACATAGCAAAAGTGCAGTGTCAAAAGACACCTGTATGCTTCGGCATAGCAAAAGTGCAGTGTCAAAGACATCCGTATGATTCGGCATAGCAAAAGTGCAATGTCTATGCTTAACATGTTGGGTATTTCTTTGCTCTCTTTTATATGCCCATGCATGATATGCTTAAAAGAAAATATGCAAAGAAAATAAAAAGCAAAAAGATTAAAATGCTTTAAATATGATTGCAAGCGTGTTTTCTAGGAGATGTGGGAGTTATAGGATGTACCTCAAAGGTGATAGTCTCCATCAAACAGTTATGATTGCGTGTGAGTTAAAGTTATTTTCTCATATCTCAGATCGTCATAACTTGTATACACATTTGCAATCTTGCGATGTTTTTCACACACAACACGCAATATTCTTTGCTACTCTTGATACATGTGCAGGTACAATGTGATTTGGCCATCACAAGTGTTTACATGTGCTAATGTATGCTCACTAAACTGTCTTGACTTGTTTTTGAAAAATAAAATTGGTTAGACTTGTTTAGTGTGTGTGTGTGTTTCTGGGGATCCACATGCTTAAAATGTTTAATGAGAGATGATTTTGAGAGCTTAATATGTTGATTGGATCATTGATTGAGGTTCATGTTGGATTGCATTCATATCTGTGTTTTTCATTTCTCGAAAAACATTTTCCAAAAGCAAGCTCGACACCTCCTCGATACCTTCTCGATACCTTCTCGATACCTAGCTATCTGTCGAGCTTCTCAAGCTTTTCTTTATCGCAATCTCGATACCTCCTCGACACCTGGTGGATCGATTGAGAAAGTTTATGTCTTCTCGATACCTTCTCGACACCTGGTCGATCGATCGAGCTTCTGTTCTTGGTTCTGGTGTTCATTCCTCGATACCTCCTCGACACCTGTAGCTGTCGATGTGCTTTTTCTCGACACCTTCCTCGACAGATGTCTCGACACCTCTCGACACCTCATCTGTCGAGAATTACTGAGGATCCTATTTTAGCCTCCTTTGCGATCCGGTTCTCATTTCTCTCGATCTCTCTCGATCTGTCCGCATCTGTTCATCTCCCAAACCCAGTTTTCTCACTCAAAACCTTCAACCCACGCGATTTTCGGCCTTTCCTTGCTTCAAATCACTTGGTATGATCTCTTTTCTCTTCATTCTTCATGCATTTCATGTTTTGAATCTTAGGTTTTGGGGTTTTTGAAAAATTTTGGGGTTTTTCAAAATTAATGAGTTTTTCATGAAATTTTGGGATGGGTTTTCCTTTAAATGTGTTCAAAATGTCATACATTGCATCACATTTGCATTAGAATGGTATTTTCATGCATTTAGATGTGTGAACTATGTTTGTGTGCTGGTAGGTTTGGATTGGGTTGAGCCCATGATGAAAATTTTGTTGCATGTCACATGTTCATGCATCCCCATGCATACGTACTCTCTATTCAATATATTTGATATATTTGAATTGCTTTGGGACTTTTCTGATTGTCTCTTTCTTTCTCTCTCCCTCATTCTATTTACGTTAGTAGTGTCTATGGCACCTAAGCGTAAATCTACTCCGGCTCGGAACCCTCTGCGTTCTGGAGCTTCTTCATCTTCTGATTCTGCTCCTCGTAATCTTTGGTTCCGTGATGATGATGCCCACAAGGCATTTTTAGAGAACTTTTCTAGACGAGGTGTTCATTCGGAACGCCAAGTCATTTTGGTGGACTTCGCCGACACTGACCTTCCTTCTGTCATTCACAGTAGGGGATGGGAGTCACTGTGTGCCATCCCGGTCACATGTCCTCTCGTGCTCATTCAGGATTTTTACTCCAACATGCACGGGATTGATCGTTCAGTACCTCTCTTTTTCACTCGCGTTCGAGGTACGCGCATTCCTGTCACACCGCAGCTTGTTGCGGATGTGCTTAGGGTTCCTAGGATAGAGTTTCCTGACTATCCTTCTTGTGATCGTCTGAGGACTGTGTCCAAAGATGAGCTCATTTTTGCTTTCTGTGAACGCCCTTCGGAGTGGGGTGAGCGTCAGTACACATCATGTCGGCCTTTTGCTAAAGGTCCTAGATTTCTAAACATGGTGATGACTTTTGTACTCCATCCACTTTCTCACTATAACTCCATCACAGAGCCTCGTGCTCGATTTTTGTTATCCCTCCTTGAGCATCTTACCATAGATTTTCCTTCTCATTTCATTTTGTCTATCATAGATGTTCATTTGGATGCGGCGACCCGTGATAAGCTCATCTTTCCTTTTGCTATCACGAGGATTCTACGCCATTTCTCCATTCCTTTTCCCGTGTCCGACCCTTTCACTTTCATGTGTGCCATAGATGCCGCTACCGTAAAACGTAGTGAGGCTCAGTTTAGGTCGAGACAGCAAGATTCCACTCCTTCCTCCCGTTCAGCTCCATCCGGATCTGCTCCTTCTAAATCTGCTCCTTCTTCCTCTTTGAGTGATGTTTCACTTGGAGACATCATGACGCAGCTGCAGCGCATGGATGCCCGCCTCGATACACTCTCCACTGAGTTGTATCAGGTGAATATTCGTGTTGGTCGTATTGCACGACGGCAGGCGACCATGGGTGGTTTTGCTCCAGAGGCTACTCCTTCACCACCTCCTCCAGCGGCTTCTGATTCTGAGGATGATGATGACGAGGACGATGATGCTTCAGATGATGATGATGGAGATGCTAGCTCTACTGATGAGATGTCTACTTGACACTCTACCCTTTGTCACTCGTGACAAAAAGGGGGAGTAGTTTTGGGATATGAGAGTAGTCATCTTAGGGGGAGAGTTAGTATAGGACGTTTTTGATAGGGGGAGTGTTGATACTTGAGGGATGTAGTGAGGATATGGTGTATCTTTTCTTTTCTTACATTTTAGATACATTGTTCTTGTATATGAGGTCTTGTGACCAACTTTACATACATTGTACTTCTATTCATTATATGTGGATGTATGTTTCTTTCACCTATCTCTACATGTGTTGTTTCTTTTCTATCTTTATACACATGTTTCTTATACTTGTATGCAATCTATTTATTTCTGTTTCACACAAGATGCCTTGATGAGTTTTGTTTAAAGTGTTTCAGAAATATAGGTTGTCAAAGACTACTTACCATAAACTCTTTTCTTGCAAAGTTTTTCAAGGGTTTGTGTTAGGATAGATTTTATTGTATTCAACAAGTGAATATGAGTTGAGTGATTTATGACTTCTCTCATATGTTCATTTGTTTGTTGTGGTTTTGTCACGGATTGCCAAAGGGGGAGATTGTTAGGACATATGTCATTCTTTTATGTAATTGGCTAATCCTTGTTGACAAAACGCATTCTACTTGTAATTGGGTAGTTCTAGGTGTTTTTAATACTTCAAGAAACAATGTTTCAAGATCAAGTGTTGAAGTCATCAAGTCTGTCCAAGAAAAACAAGATGATAGTGCAAATTCATTAAAGCTCGACAGCTGGCTCGACAGCTGCATCTATCGAGCTTAAGTAAGCTGTTCAAGCCCGTAAGCTCGATACCTGCTCGACAGCTTCTCGACACCTCCTATCTGTCGAGGTTTATGAAAATCAGAATTCTGATATGATTTCTTGGGATCCGTGAATATGTCTTTGGGCCTTCTTTTCTCCTAACCCTAGACATATAAAATGATTGTTTTTAGGGCCGTCAAACAGTACACAAGTTGCACAAGCATTAAGCAAACTCTGTTCAAGCAATTTGTGATCAAAGACGAAGTTCTTGCCCTAGTTCATCTCTTCTGAAGAAGTTGCTGTGTATTTGCACCTTTGGGTTTTGTGACCAAGCATCTTCTTGATCTTCATCGTGTAGGATGAACTGAAGAACTTTGCAGCCAACCTCTCTTTCAGTTGGTGTTTGAAGTCACGTACTGGGATCCGCGCATTGGTTAGTCACGTACTTGGTAGCCGTGCATCAAAGGGGGAACTGTCACTACAGAACAAGTCCAATTGGGTATTGGGGTAAGGGTTCAACTGTAGGTTGGTAAGGTACTTAGGATTCCTTTACTTGTAACCGCTTGTTTTGATAATAGTGGAGTTTTGGGAGTGGTGACCTGAAAATCACCCGGTGGGGTTTTTGCCGTAAGGGTTTTCCCCATTCGTAAACAAATCATCGTGTCATTTAATTTCCGCTGCATATTTAGTTTATTGGTGATTTGTTTGTGCTTCCACGCGTTTTCATGATTAATTGATTAATTAATAACTTGGCTAATTAATTAATTGGTTTAATCATAAGGGGTCATTCAGTTTGTGGCCTATCAGAAGGCATTTTGCTTGACAATCGGGATGAGGCATATCGTTTAAAAAGGATAGCTGTCGGGGGCCTTTTTTTTGCGCGTAGCCACGTGTCTCCTGCTGGATGTGTGACTTTGCTAAGCCCAGATTTGTTTTAGGGAGTTCAACTCGGAACTCGACATCGGGCCACATACACCAATGGCTTCCGGTGTATTTTTAAGCCTACAAAATAGATGAAGCCCAAAGTCTTAGAATCATGATAATGGTTGAAACAAATAAATGATATGCTTAGCATGATAGCTTTGATTAGATGGTGAGTTGATACGTTATTATTATGTATATTAAGTGATGTCCAATGTTAGAAAATAATTAATTATGTGTCAAATGTCCAACAATGGGATGAGTCCAATAGTCCATGTCTAGTTGCGGTTCATGGTTCATATCCAACATAATAAGGTATGTCTAGCAATGGTCTATGTCCAAATAATATATGTCCAATGGTAGTTCATTTCCAAAAAATATGTGTCCAATGGTGGTTCATGTCCAAATAATATATGTGCGATGGTGGTAGATCGATTTATTAATATATATGTTCATTAATGAAGTATTAGTGAGATCATGTTTACTAAATAGTGAGATGATATTAAAATAACTTGCATCCAGTGGTACAATGATAATGAGTTAACATATACTTAATAATGTAATTTCAAAGATGGAGAAAACATTGACTTATCTTTTATGTTTTTGACTCCAGCTGTATAGCAGCACTTCATTCTTTATATGACTTGTGGCTCAGGCCGTATAGCGTTATTGAGCTGATAACCTTCATATTTTGTAGCTCCAGCCGTATAACATCATTGGACTTAACATTTCAGCAACATGAGAAAATGAGTCCAGCGGTATAATAACATTAGTCGAGTGGTATAATGATAATGAATAAAATATACTTAATAATATAAATTTGAAGACAAAAATATAATGACTTATCTTCATATTTTGAAGCTCCAACCGTATCACATTAGTGGACTTAACATTTCAGCAGCATGATGAAGTGAATCCTTTCATGGTGACTTCATGTTTGAAAGGGAAAAATGGGTGCAACTGGAGGGAGAGAGAGCATGTCCAGCTGTGTGCATCGGTTGGTTAAGTTTGTCCCCTTAATCATGCACTTAAATGATTTTCCCCATGTAATGCTCTTCTAGATTTTAGTCAAGTATGAATGATATTGGCTTTCATAAGAAGGGCTTTTAATTTCATAAGTGTGTGTCTTTCATAAGAATAGCTTTAAGTATTAGAAATGTATGTCTTCAATGAGAATGACTTTAATATAAGTCTTTGTGCCTTTTAAGAGAAAGGCCTTAGTATTGATGTTCATATGCCTTCCATGAGAAAGGGCTTTTGTAATGTGTTCTTGGAAGAGTGTTTGATATGTTTTAAGATGTGTGGAGATGATAAGAAGTATATATATATATATATATATATATGTATGTATATGTATATTTTGTGATATATGGTGTTTGAAGATATATGAGAAGTATGTATGAGTATTTTGTGAGGAATGTGTTTGTAAAATATATGGAAATGTGAGATAGATAATATGAAGGTTAAATATAGTAAATACGGGATTATAGCTGCTACTGGAGTGGTTTTTTGTGTAATGTCATGGGTTATGTTGCTTTCCAAGAATGGAGATTTTGTATGAGAAATAAAGAATGAGATGGAGATGTGTTTTTAGGCAGCAAAATGATGAAGTTTTAGAATATTAAAATGGGGGAGAGATGGATAGTAATGGATGATGGTGTGTTGTAATATATGTGTTGTGTTGTTATCTATGAAGAGAGATTTTTGTAAGAGAGATGAAGAAAGATATGGAGATCTTTAGAGATATGGTAGCAAAATGAAGGGAGTTTCAGAATATTGAAGATGAGAGAGGGATGGATCCCCCTTTAGTGTGTAACTTGGTCCTCTTTATATAGAGCCAAGTATTGAACTAGATTAGAATTAGTTGAAGGGAAATTCAGCAAATAAGGAAAAGTTTTTGACAAAGTAAGTGGTTTCATTAGAGGGATTTTGTTTCTTAGCCAAAAGAAGAAAGTTAGAGACTTAATGGTGTTGTCACAACTGTTAGTCACAGCTGTTAGCTATCAAATGATACCATCTGAATAACATCTTTTGCTTGAAGGGAAAATATTTGGCATTAAATTTATGGTTTGGCTAAAAATGGTAAGATAATCTTTATGGGATCCTTACTTCTATTTCTGGTATCACAGCTGGAGCCACTGCAGAATGTGCTGGAGCTGTTGTAGTTTTTGCAGAAGCTGTTTACAGCTTCTGCTGGAGCTGCTGTTACTATTTTCAGCTAAGTTTTCTCTTTTGGAAAATTATATGCTTAGTCCATATATAATTTTGGTAAGTAATAGACTAGTTGGTTGATATTTGATAAAGTTTTAGAGATTTAATTATGGAGAGTAAGGAGAGCATTTAATGCTAGATATGAGATATTAATCTATATTTAGCCATGTGCTTGGAATTGATTTAGATGATAATAATATAATTTATATGAAATACTATAATCACATTTTTAAACTTATATTATATGATGAACATTAATTTTTATGTAAAGAGCATGAGGAGTTTTATCATTTTAAGTGTTATGTGATATAAGAGGCTTACCAAATGTTACTTATTGCACACTGACCCGTCAGAGTTCAGGGAATTGGGAAAGACATGCCAAGCAACATGCTTTCCTTTATCAACTTTGAACCACTGGAACTTTACTGAACATACTTCTTGGCCCTCAAAACCACGACTCCCAAAATTCCCTCGATGAGACTCATGAGCTTGGATCACGAGCCAAAAAATGAGATGATGTGCTATGAGCTTGAACCATGGGCTTTGACGTCTTTTTGTGTAAATATGGGCTCTTTTGGGCTTTAGAAGAGATTTTTCCAAAATCCATGATAGTGTTGACGTGGTGCGGGTCGCCAATGAAATGAAACCACGTGGTGTGAAAAATTTATCCTCAACAATGGCGACTCGCTACTTTGTGGAAGGAGGTGTCCTTTTCCGAAAAGGGTTCAATGGGGAGCCCTTAAGATGCTTGGGGACCCCTGAAGTACAATCTGTCATGCAAGAAGTTCATGTGAGTGAATGTGGGGATCATCAAGGCAAGAAGCGACTTCTTCAGCAGCTGCTTAACCTTGGGTATTTTTGGCCAACCATGAAGCAAGACATGACCAAGCATGTGAAGACTTGTGATGCTTATCAAGTTCATGGGAGCTTGATCCATATTCACCTCACTAGTCTCCAAAACATGACAATGCCATGGCCATTTCACACTTGGGGGCTAGACTTGATAGGGCCAATAAATCCACCATCCCATGGCTATATTTGGATATTAGTAGCCACGGAGTACTTCACAAAATGGGTTGAGGCAATCCCGTTGAAGAAAGCTACCGGTCTAGTGGTTGCAAATTTCATCCGTGAACACATAATTTGTAGATTTGGCATTCCCCATAAGATCGTCAACGATAATGGTATTCCCTTTGTCAACAAAGATGTCTGCAAACTGCTTGACCATCGCCACATCAAGCTTAGAAGGTCTACTCCTTACTATCCCCAAGGCAATGGCTAAGCAGAGGCAACTAATCGAGTATTGTTGAAAATTCTTAGCAAGATGGTCCACGGATATGAGGGAGGATGGAGTGAACATTTGTTGGAAACCCTATGGGCCTATCGAAGTTCAACAAAGACTGCTACTGGTTTTTCCCCATTTTCTCTTGTGTATGGCACCGAGGCTATATCATCGGTAGAGCTATTAGTTCCTACCCCTAGGGTGATTCATGGTTAAGAAATTGAAATGAGTGCAGCCACCTGTGCAGAATGTAAGGTCCCCGACCTCGAAACCTTTGAGGAAGTAAGGAATTTGGCCCTTAGCCGTATCTAGTGGTACCAACAGCAGATGGCCAATGCCTATAACAAGGTCATGAAGGCTAGAACTTTTGTTATGGGGCAAATGGTTTTGAAGGCAGCAGATCACGTGAGAAGGAACCTCTCTGCCCCTTCTAAATTTTCCCTAAGTTAAGAGGGTCCATACCTTGTAAGGGAAGCCAATGATAGTGGTTACTATCGTCTGTCTACAACAGATGGTGAAGTCCTCGCGGAACCTATTAACAGCAAATGGCTTAAGATGTACTATGCTTAATCTACCAAGCTTGTACTGTGTGGTCTTTTGCCACTCCTTTGTAAGATCACAACTACTACTAAATAAAGAAGTAAGCATCACCTTTGCCATAATCATGCATGTTTTTGAAAAGTATTGAGTTTTGCTTCTTTTTTTTTTTATAAAAAAAACATAGCTGTTCTCTTGGAAAATATATATATATATATGTGTGTGTGTGTGTGTGTACACACACATAAGAATGCACATGCATATATATATATATATATGTATGTATATAAGTATATGTACATATATATACGTGTGAATATGTAAGTGAACACTCTATTTTCTTTCCTTCAAAGAAAAAAAAAGGGGGAACACAGTAGCTACGGCTGGAGGTGTCCTTTGCCATGAAAAGTACAAAATTTACATGCGAATGGCTAAAAGAAAAGGGTAATAATGCATGTACGTATGTTAGTATACATGAGTATACATATACGTAGATAAATAAACACTCTTTTATAATCAAACATTTTTTTTTTTTGGAAAAGGAAAACCCTTTTGGCTCAAAAAAAATTATTCTTGCAGAAAAAAAAAAGGTGGCACAACAACTACGGTTGGAGGTGTCCTTTGCTGTGAATAGTGCAAAATCTTCACATGAACAGTTAGGAAAAACATGTGCTCACATAAATAAGTGACAGTGGATAACCCCTTTTATGCAGAAAATTTCTTTTAAGCATGAACTTTTTACAAAACAATGTCCATAGTTGACTAGTCTTTCCTTCGCATGTGATGTTGGTACCTACAATTGAATAACCTTTTGCACAAATAACAACAACACTTATAACTGAACAAATCACAACTGAATAAGTTTTTCCATAGATAAATATTTTCACATACATGAATAGTAATAGCACCTAGAAGAGCTTTTCTTTTTCTTTTTCCTCCTATTACAAAAGAGAAAGAGGAAAGAAGTCTTTATAACTAGAGAGTCTCAAAATATGTAATAACACGATTAGATACATATTACATCCCAACAGAGTTGCCCACTAAAAAATATATAATAATAATAAAAAATAAATAAATAAAAAATAAATAAACTAAAGCATGAGTAGCCTAATCCAATAAGCTGCCAAAGGTTTCCGCGGAGGAGGAGCCACCGCTGGTAGGTAAGGACAGCATGATGGAATCCTTTTGAATTGTTAGAAGGGATAGTTCTGCTGACTTCGCTGCAAATTCTTTCTCTAGATCTGCAATCTTCACCGCAAGTTCAGCCAACTTCATCTCACCATTTCGAATGATGCATGAGGCAGCAATAGTTTTGAGCCAATCAAGAATGAACCCAACATCAAACTTCATGGATTGTAACTCACTAAGTACAGCTTTCCACTCAAGTACTTTATGCAAGTTAAAACTCTTAAGGGGTGTGCATTCTATGTCAAGCAAAACCGCAACAAAGGATTGGAACATCACCTTCCTCACTGCATTACCATATGTGCACCTAGACATAAAATCTGGACGCTTTGACAATACTTTCTCCAGCAATGGCAGACCTTCAACGGGAACATCAAACCGCTAAAATTTCATTGTGATTCCTGAAAGTGTATAGAAGTCCTCGGCGGATTTGTCGTTCTCCCTTTCTTGATTGAACATCTCCATGAAATCTTGGACATTAACCCCCGGAAACACAGCACTTGATGGCTCTCCTTCTACAACTGTCAGACGAGATTGGTGGGGTTAATTTATTTGTCAAAGGAACAAAAAAGGGAAGTTTTTTCTTTACAAGGCAAACCCAACATAAATCTTTAGATATTATTGAAGTCGTACCTGTGGTTTTTCTACTCTTGGGAGGATCAAGGTCAGATGTGGGCATGGTAGGTTCACTTGTAATGCTTTCTTCGGCCGCACCAGCAACTCTTTCAGGTGGCAGCAAGGGATCAATGGCACCCCCTCCAGTTGCCCCACCATCAGCAACTTCCTCAAGGACCAACAGAAGTACACCGGTCTCTCTTTCAACTATAATAGCATCAACAACACCGCTAGGCATTGGCGAAGGGTCAACGACGGCCCCAACCTCACCAATTTCCACAGTTTCCATGTGTACCATTGAGGAATCAGCAACATTACCTATGACAGAAATGCCATCAGTAGCAGCAGAAACATAGGATGATAAGGAGGCAAGTAGCAGAAGGTTACTAGAATCCATGGTGGCGTCCATAAAGTCACCTCCACGATCTTCAGATTGGGTTCTCTCACTATCACTAGACTGATGGGGCAGCTGACAGCAAAAAGAAAATATGTCAGTGTAAAAAAAAAAAATAATAATAACAGCAATAATAAAAAAAAAAGGGAAAAGAAGAGGAGTTTAAAGGTTAAGAATTTACCTCTCCAGAGGAGCTCTCAACATCAGGTCTAACAGTCTTCGCCCTACAAGCAGTTGTTTTTCTCCTATATGTCCTTGCCTCAAAATCTGGGCTCAAGAAAGGGACAACCTCAGTAGTCGGCACTAATGGAGGCCCGACAGCCCCTACCGCTAGGGTTGTAAGGGGAAGACTTGTATCCCTAACCGGGGAATCATGCAGCTCGATCACCAGAGACTTGGATTTATCTTTCTTACTGTTGCCAACATCATGCTCTATCTTAGACCTTGTCCTCCTAGAAACGCTTCCAGCTGGAGGAGTTTCATTTCGAGCTCTTTTACTTGGTGTCCTACGCTCCTCTATTTCGGGTTCAGGGGCTTCCACTATCCTATTCTACCTGCTCCATTCTACTGGAATGTTTTTGCCGTAGACGACCTAACCATCAAGGTCAGCATGCCATTCGGCGAAACTTATTTTCTGCCTAGCTGCCCATGAACAAACAGCCCGGGTATTCAGAACCAAGCATCGGTTAGGAGGAATATCAGTCCTTGGAGGGCCAATTGCCACCCTTTCCTGCTCTCGGCTAGCAACAAAGGTGTTCATTACTTTCCGCAAGTAGGTACACATATTCCGGGTAACACGACCTTCCCTTCGCCTACATAGGATCAACACATCCACCTCCCTCTCACACCAATAATCCACGGCCGAATCATGAAGTAAAGGCCTCATTGCCTCTCGAATATCATACTCCATATCTTTAATTATAGGCACATCTTGGCCTAGCTCGAATTGGCGTGACACTCTATGAGGATTGTATTTCACAAGGTTAAAACTTGAACTGTTGAGGCAAGGGAGTGACGATGGAGAAGTAATTAGCAAAAAGTTCAAAACCTTGCTGCCATCCCCTAAGTTAAACATTTGAGAATCAGGCCTAGCATACGGAAATGGAGAAGGAGAAAAGAACCCATCGGCATGATAAGCATAAGGCCTCCAAATAAAATTAGAGGCAGTCTCTAACGAATCAATTGCCGGCAAACCCCATACCTTTAAGGCCATCCACTTCATCAATAAAGGAAGGCCATGCTCAAACCTAAAAAATCTCTCCTCACCATCAAGAATTCCAATTGAAATCACCCTCTTAGTGTCACAAATGTCACTTACGCTTTTTCCTATGTTAAGGTAATTTCTTAATCGCTCCCAAGCAAAGCTTGTGATAAGGAATAAATAATAGCAGCATTGTAGTCTTAGTCCGTCAGCGTATACTAAGGCTGACGGTTTGACATCGCCTTAGGCTTAACCCGTTAGCATACGTCAGGCTGACGGTTATACAGCCCCACATGCTTAACCCGTCAGCATACACTTATGCTGACGGTTCATGTGGCGAAGGATAACTCTAGAAGCTGACGGGAATGACATCCCTGGTCAGGCCGACGGATCATGAGGCCGACGGTTCAAGAAAATCCTTTACTTGGACACCACGCCCAATGATAGAGTCCTATAAGGAAAGGGTTCCGCAATCTACGCTCACATGAATTCCTATATGGAAAAGACTTCTACTCCAAGGAAGAGAGGTCAACCCTCTACTACTATAAAAGCCCCAATACCCTCACAAATCAAGGTACGCACAATTAACCCCTCTCTAGCACTCTAGAGTTGAAACAAGTCCTAACTTGACCTTCGGAGGGTATTTGGCCGGCACCACACCGGTGCTCTCTGTTAGGTCTTCTCCTTTTTGTTGTGCAGGTGTAGTTCCGAGCGTACAAGCATTGTGCAACTCACTGGTGAGATTTTCGGCATCATCAGTTGGCGCCGTCTGTGGGAAACGACAATGCTGTAAGCCATACTACCGTTTCCCGGACTAAAGAGTTGCATGGTACTCACTCGCTCAATGGCAACTACTAACGACGTTCAAGAAGAGGAGCAACCCACGACTGCCCTCGAGAGACAAGTACGGACTCTTGGTGCCGCCGTGGAGCGCCTCACCAAACAAAACCACGACTTGGAGGAGCAGCTGCGCTAGAAGAATGCAGCACTGAACGACCAACAAGGGGATCAGGAGGGGAACAGTACTCCCAAGAAAAATCAGGAGAAACCGGAAGGCAGCCACGCCCCAAGCAAACCAGAGAGGCAGAACTTGAGCATGCCATCCCTCACGGATGCAACTCCACCACATGTTGTCGCAGAGATGCAGGCAATGAGGGAACAGATGGAGGTTATGATGAACGCACTTAAAGGACGGGTGTCCAGCGATCTTGACGACCTAGTCAACCGCACTGACTCGCCCTTCACTGTGGCTGTGAACTCTTTCCCCTTACCCCACAAATTTCGCATGCCGCATATCGACAGCTATGATGGAGTAAAGGATCCTCTAGACCATCTAGAAACCTTCAAAACCCTAATGCATCTTCAGGGTGTAGCAGACGAGATCATGTGCAGGGCCTTCCCTACAACACTCAAAGGCTCCGCGAGGGTATGGTTCAGCCGACTGACTCCCAACTCCATCAACACCTTCAAGGAACTAAGCGCTCAGTTCACCACACACTTCATTGGAGGCCACAGGTATAAGAAGTCCACGGCATGCCTAATGAGTATCAAGCAGCGAGAGGACGAGACACTGAGATCCTACATCACACGCTTCAACAAGGAAGCGCTATCAATTGACGAAGCCGACGACAAAATACTTGTAGCAGCCTTCACAAATGGGTTGCGAAAGGGCAAGTTTTTGTTCTCCTTATACAAAAACGACCCAAAGACCATGTCGGAAGTACTCTACAGGGCCACTAAGTACATGAACGCTGAGGACGCGCTGCAGGCTCGAGAAGAAAAACCAAGGAAGAGGGAAAGACAGGAAGACGCTCGACAGGATCAAGGGCGGAAGAGGCCAAGAACGGGAGATCGTAGGGACGAGAGGCGTTCTAAACCTCCGGGAGGAAGGTTTACAAGCTTCACCCCGCTAACCACCCCGATAGATCAAGTCCTAATGCAGATCAAGGATGAAGGGACTCTGGCCTTCCCTGGAAAGCTGAAGGGGGACCCTAGCTGAAGAAATTTGCAAGTTACAGGAAGCAAACTTTATCAGAGAAGTTTACTACCCCGACTGGCTGGCCAACGTAGTGATGGTCAAGAAAGCTAGCGGGAAGTGGAGGATGTGCGTAGACTTCACCGATCTAAACAAAGCATGCCCCAAAGACAGCTACCCCCTCCCGAGGATCGACACTCTAGTGGACTCCACAGCTCAGCACCAGCTTTTAAGCTTCATGGACGCCTTCTCCGGCTACAACCAAATCAAGATGAACGAAGCCGATCAAGAGAAAACTTCGTTCGTGACCAGCCAAGGCCTCTTCTGTTACAAGGTAATGCCGTTTGGTCTAAAAAATGCGGGCGCGACATACCAGAGGCTTATGAACAAAATGTTCGCACCGCAAATCGGGAGAAACGTCCAAGTCTACGTAGATGATATGCTGGTGAAAAGCCGAAGGGAGGAAAATCACTTGGAAGACCTTAGGGAAACATTCGACACCCTTCGCTCTTACAACATGAAGCTGAATCCAGGAAAGTGCGCCTTCGGGGTGACGGCAGGAAAATTCCTAGGATTCATGGTTTCCCAAAGGGGCATCGAAGCCAACCCGGACAAGATCCGGGCTATAATAGAGATGGCACCACCAAAAAATGTGAAGGAAGTGCAGAGCCTTAACGGCAAGATAGCAGCGCTAAATAGGTTCGTGTCAAGAGCAACGGACAAGTGCCTACCATTCTTTCGAACATTGAAGAGATCTTTCGAATGGACTGCCGAGTGCCAGCAAGCGTTCGAAGAGTTGAAAGCTTATCTCTCTTCTCCCCCGTTGCTGAGTCCCTCACAACCGGGTGAAGAACTCTTTCTCTATCTTGCTGTCTCCCCAGCCGCTGTCAGCGCTGCCTTGATCAGAGAAGAAGAGAGAGTGCAGAAACCTGTGTACTACACCAGTCGAGCGCTACGCGGAGCTGAAGAAAGATATCCGCCCATGGAAAAACTCGTATTTGCGCTAGTTACAGCCGCACGCAAGCTAAAACCGTACTTTCAAGCCCACACGATGATCGTCCTAACCGACAAGCCTTTGCGACGGGCAATGGGCAACCCTGAAGCCGCTGGGCGATTGGCACTATGGGCTATAGAATTAAGCGAGTTTGACATCCAGTATCGTCCACGAACCGCCATTAAAGGACAGGTCGTTGCAGACTTCATAGCTGAGTTTACAAATGGCGAAGACAAGGGGGCAGAAGAGTCTCCCCAATGGAGCATACATGTAGACGGGTCCTCCAACAGGCAGGCTGGGGGAGCCGGCATCGTACTACACTCACCCGAAGGAGACATGGTCGAGTGTATGATCCGCCTTGAGTTCCCTACCACCAACAACGAGGCGGAGTACGAAGCTCTAATAGCAGGACTTGACCTCGCCAAAGCTGCAGGAGCTGAAAGAGCGATCATTCACTGCGATTCTCAAGTCGTGGTCAACCAGATAAATGGGGATTATGAGTGCAAAGGCGAACGGATGAAAAAATATCTGGACCAAGCAAGATGGAGGGTCAGCGAGCTGAAGGCCGAAATCACACAGATACCGCGAGGAGAAAACGAGCAAGCCGATCGCCTAGCCAAAGCCGCTTCAGCCGAGCATATGGCCACCCTTGGTAACGTACTCTCTTTTGTTCAGCTCTCTCCGCTTATAAATTCTGTCGATGTACAGGAGCTTGGTTCCGAAAGCAATTGGACTACGCCATTAGTTTCCTACCTGAAGAACGGCATACTACCGGATGGAAAGGAGGCTGCAAGAAAGCTGAAGGTTCAAGCAGCGAGGTTCGTCCTAATAAGAGACATCTTGTACAAAAGAGGCTTCTCCCGCCCCTACCTACGATGCTTAGGTCCTGAAGAGGCAGATTACGTCATGAGGGAAGTGCACGAGGGAATCTGCGGAAACCACTCAGGATCGAGGTCGTTAATCCACAAGCTAGTACGAACATGGTACTTTTGGCCAACTATGCAGAAGGATGCCGAGGCCTATGTAAAGAAATGCGACAAGTGCCAAAGGTTCAGCAATGTCATCAGACAACCATCTGAAGAACTTACCCCGATGACGGCACCATGGCCGTTCGCTCAATGGGGACTGGACATCATGGGACCGTTTCCTACGGCAATACGACAACTAAAGTTTCTGGTTGTAGGC
Source organism: Quercus aquifolioides (assembly GCA_019022515.1). Taxonomy (NCBI): domain Eukaryota; kingdom Viridiplantae; phylum Streptophyta; class Magnoliopsida; order Fagales; family Fagaceae; genus Quercus; species Quercus aquifolioides. The sequence goes on from CM032336.1 coordinate 20,262,652, forward strand.
ATCGACTACTTTACGAAGTGGGTCGAAGCTGAAGCCTTGGCCACTATTACGGAGAAGAACGTACGCAGCTTCGTCTGGCGATGTATCGTATGCAGATTTGGCATTCCTAGAGTCTTAGTCTCGGATAACGGGAAGCAATTCGACAACGAGGCCTTTCGGGACTTCTGCTCACAATTAGGGATACAGAACCACTACTCCTCCCCCGCCCACCCTCAAGCCAACGGACAGGTCGAAGTCACGAACCGATCCTTGTTGAAGATTATCAAGACTCGGCTCGAGGGGGCAAAGGGTATATGGGCCGAAGAGTTACCAAGCATACTTTGGGCCTACAGGACAACGGCAAGGACACCGACACAGGAGACACCATTTCGGCTAACATACGGGAGTGAGGCAGTCATCCCAGCCGAAGTCGGCCTCACCAGCTACAGGGTTCACAATCATAACGAAGGGAAAAATGACGAAGCCCTACGTCTACAGCTCGATCTAGTGGACGAAGTCAGGACAGCAGTAGAGCAAAGGCTCGCGCGATACCAGGACCGCATGGCCAAGCACTACAACTCCCGGGTCAAGCACAGAGACTTCCAGGTTGGAGACCTCGTTCTAAGAAAAGTCATGGGCGCAGCAAGAGACCCAACTCAAGGAAAACTCGGCCCGAATTGGGAAGGACCCTACCGAGTCACGGCGTGGCAGAGGAAGGGCACCTATCATCTGGAGACACTGGACGGACGGAAGCTACCGCACCCTTGGAATGCTGAACACCTGCGAAAGTACTACCAGTAGAGGCGATGACATGAAGAACAACACCTATCTTTTTATTTTTAGATTTACTGTTTGCTTTTAAGTATTCGCTACAATAAGCCCAACGGGCATGTCTTTTACTTTGGTTTTGCTACAATAAGCCCAAAAGGGCAGGTTTTTCCTTTTTTAAGTATTTTTTATGCAGATGCATAACAATAAGAGGGATTTATTCAGAACGACTGAAGTTTCTACTTGCAAATCAAAATTAGTAAAAGACCGACGAAAAGTGGCTAAGTCCACAATTCAGCTACTAAGCTGACGGCCTAAATAAAAGGCTGACGAAAAGTGGCTAAGTCCACAATTCAGCTACTAAGCTGACGGCCTAAATAAAAGGCTGACGAAAAGTGGCTAAGTCCACAAATCAGCAACTAAGCTGACGGCCTAAATAGAAGGCTGACGAAAAGTGGCTAAGTCCACAAATCAGCTACTAAGCTGACGGCCTAAATAGAAGGCTGACGAAAAGTGGCTAAGTCCACAAATCAGCAACTAAGCTGACGGCCTAAATAAAAGGTTGACGAAAAGTGGCTAAGTCCACAATTCAGCTACTAAGCTGACGGCCTAAATAGAAGGCAGACGAAAAGTGGCTAAGTCCACAAATCAGCAACTAAGATGACGGCCTAAATAAAAGGCTGACGAAAAGTGGCTAAGTCCACAAATCAGCAACTAAGCTGACGGCCTAAATAGAAGGCTGACGAAAAGTGGCTAAGTCCACAAATCAGCAATTAAGCTGACGGCCTAAATAGAAGGCAGACGAAAAGTGGCTAAGTCCACAAATCAGCAACTAAGCTGACGGCCTAAAAAGAAGGCTGACGAAAAGTGGCTAAGTCCACAAGTCAGCAATTAAGCTGACGGCCTAAACAAAAGGCTGACGGTCTAAAAGTGACCAAGTCCACAAAGTGGGCAAACCAAAAGGCTGACGGTCTAAAAACGACCAAATCCACAAAGTGGACAAACCAAAAGGCTGACGGCCTGAAAATAACACTCCACAAAGTGGACGAGCCAAAAGGCTGACGGCCTAAAAATGACCAAATTCATAAAATGGACAAACCAAATAAATGAACGGTCTAACATGACCAAGTCCACAAAAGTGACGAGCCAAATGGCTGACGGTTAAAAACGACGGTTCAAAATGTCCACAAGACGGACAAAGCAGTAAAACTAACGGTACACTAAACTAAAAGGGTCCACAACCCTGATTTCAATCTTCCAAATCAAAACATACGAGTAAAACAAGCCAAGCAAAAGTGATTACATACAATCAAGAGCAGCGACGTTGTAAACAAATCAAAAGCCCAAAAAGGCATTAAAAAAGCTGTTAAAATATTACAAATAGGGGCCCAAGGGGCACTCGATAAAGCTGTTTGCTAGACAGATAAAAAGAAGGGAAAAGCATGAGTTACAAGTCGTCACTCCAAAAATTCTACTTTTTAACAGAAGGGTCCTCTCCGTCGAGCAGCACCACAGGAGGGGTCGCGGTAGTTGTTGGAAGGATCACAGCAGGCTGGGCCAGGACGACTCCACTACCTCCATGAGAAGAATCCGCTAAGTCATCTGTACCTACGGTGACGGAACCAGTAGCAGGCGTCATAGGCTGGGCGTCATCCAAGGAGATACCAGAAAGATCCAACTCGGGAAAAGCTGACGCCACCTGTCTGAGGCAATCATCAAATCCCGTGCCATAGTATCCGCCACAGGAATCAATAAAGGAGTCCGACGCCTTGAAATTATTTACCGCGTCAGCCCCTGCTGTCTCCATCTGTGCACGAAGAGTCATCAGCTCCTTCTCAAGCTCACCCTTCTGACGACCCACCTCCTCCAGCTTCTCCCTCACTTCCTTCAGCTCGACGTTAAGGACACGCATTGCCTCCTTATATTGAGCCTGCTGGTTTCGCATGTTGGCATTGTGCTTATGAACGCGAGCGACGACTCCCTCCTTAGCCACGCACCTGTCCTGAAGCGCCTTTACACGAACCAGGGCCTAGAAAAGGATACAACCGTCAGTCATGTTAAATAATGATAATAATAAAAGAAGAAACATCCAAGAGAGATGGCTTACCCGGGTGAGGTCAAACAAAGCTGACGACCCCAACTCATCCGTCGCCAACAAGTCACAAGGATCCATGTCAGCAGGCTTGATGAAAGACTCTACTGCCTCAACAGCAAAATCCTTGTGAGTTAGCAGGCAACGGGGCCCCTGCAGGACGGGACCAGAGGAGGTCATTACACCTTTCCCTGCCCCATGACTAAGCTTAGGCGACGGCTTCTCTGGTGGCTCACTCCCAGAACCGACGGCTGCCTTCTTAGGTGGACGGCTATTTTCCCCGTCAGTTTTCCTCTTGGAAGAACTCCTGACGATCTTGGGGGTCGACGAGGGTCCCGTCTCCCCCTTTGCTTTCTTCTCCTCCTCCTTTAAACGGGCAGCGGCAGCCCTTATCCGTTGCTTGGCCACGTCCATCTCTACGAAAGAAACACATTAGTAAAAACCGACGGTAATAAAAGGATGAATTCAAAGATAAGGGTAAGGTACTCACGGTGACGGGAGAGTTCTTCTAGCCTGCGAGCCTCAGGCGTCGGTACAGGACCACCACAGTAAGCGTGAAGATAGTCGAGGGTGATTAAGTCCCGACACGACCGCTCCTCTAAGGGAATCTCCAAAACCCGACGGATTAAATCCTCTTGCTCACCAGTGATGGAGGGGCGAATGAGGGCTGAAGAGTGCAAATAAACCGACGGCGTTAGAACCATTAAAAGACCAAAAATTATTACTTGCATAAACTAAAGACAAAAGCTGACGACTAAGACCTGACTCTTTTATAAACGCCCAAGTATTGTCAAAATAGCCGTGAGGTATCGTTTCCCATTCTTCCTGACGACACACCCAGTCCGTCCCTTCAACGAAAAAGAACCTGCTCTTCCAGGCTCTATTCGAATCCGGCGTCTCAGACACCAACCTGAGATCTCTCTCCCTGACGGCAAAATGGTACATCCCTTTGGAAGAAGAAAGGTGCCGAGATCTATAACAATAAAAGAATTCGTCCAAGGTAAGCTGACGGTTTCCTCCACTCAGACGACCCCACAACACCTCGGCACCTATAAAAATCCTCCACGAATTCGGAGCAACTTGGCTGACGGATAAGCCAAGAAAGTCAACTAACTGACGGTGTAATGCCGTCAGGGGTAGTCTAAGACCAGCGGCAAACATGGCGTCGTACATACCGACGTCTGCAGTTCTTCCCGTATAACATTTTTCACCATCTTCAGGCAGACGGATGGGAATATGGTCGGGGATTTGGAAACGGGTCCGTAACTCGTTAAAAATTTTAAGAGTCATCTTGGGGAGAAACTTATTTACAGCCCACTCTTGGGGAAGGATGAAGGGACGGTTGCCTCCAGGACTCACAGGAGTCCCTTCACTGGACCCGTCATCACCTTCATCCCCCTCACTAGACTCGCCATCACCTTCATCCCCCTCACTAGACTCGCCATCACCTTCATCCCCGTCACTATATCTCTCTCCTTCCACTTCGTCACACCCCTCACCTACTTCCCTCTCCGGGCCATTGTCTCCGTGACCTCCTACCTCCTCGATGGGAGTTTGGGCCGACGTCTCCCTCTCTGAAGACCAGGACGAGCTCCCTGACTCACTACCTGAACCAAACACCTCGTCGTAGCCCGCTCCATCGCGGACCGACGACCGGTCACTCGACGCGTCACTCGACATCTGACTACCTACAAGTGACGGGTGTAATCTAAGCACCTAGGATGACGACTCGGCTTAAAAAGAGATAAAGCAGGAACAAAAGGAGAAGAGAACTTACAAGTTCCTCGAAAGTGACGGCCGAAGAAGTGACGGAAATAATGTTGGCAGGTGCTGACGGAAGATAAGCGACGGATAGCTCTCCAGGAATCAGGGAAAGTGAAATAGTGAAAATGGGGAGAGGTGGGTCATCTATATATATAAGGGAAATGCACGGAAGACGAAGCGACGCCCTCAAACCAGACGCCGAGCCAACCAGAGCACGCCACGTGTCCTAGCATTTAATGTTGGTATGACAGCTTATAATTATTCTCTCTCCTGGTTAAAGCAGTTGGTAGGAACGGATGAAAACTCCATAACCCGTCAGTTATGGCCGACGGAGATATGGAGTAGGGGGCAACTGATAAGGAATAAATAATAGCAGCATTGTAGTCTTAGTCCGTCAGCGTATACTAAGGCTGACGGTTTGACATCGCCTTAGGCTTAACCCGTCAGCATACGTCAGGCTGACGGTTATACAGCCCCACATGCTTAACCCGTCAGCATACACTTATGCTGACGGTTCATGTGGCGAAGGATAACTCTAGAAGCTGACGGGAATGACATCCCTGGTCAGGCCGACGGATCATGAGGCCGACGGTTCAAGAAAATCCTTTACTTGGACACCACGCCCAATGATAGAGTCCTATAAGGAAAGGGTTCCGCAATCTACGCTCACATGAATTCCTATATGGAAAAGACTTCTACTCCAAGGAAGAGAGGTCAACCCTCTACTACTATAAAAGCCCCAATACCCTCACAAATCAAGGTACGCACAATTAACCCCTCTCTAGCACTCTAGAGTTGAAACAAGTCCTAACTTGACCTTCGGAGGGTATTTGGCCGGCACCACACCGGTGCTCTCTGTTAGGTCTTCTCCTTTTTGTTGTGCAGGTGTAGTTCCGAGCGTACAAGCATTGTACAACTCACTGGTGAGATTTTCGGCTTCATCAGCTTGCAACATCACTATGCTTAGCCCAGAATCAACAATGTGGTATGGAGAACCAGCTAGTTCATTATAATGAAGTTGGTCTAATTCTGAGTAAAGGCAGCCTAAAAATAAAGCACCTGAAGGTAAGGACATACCTTGGGAAAGCTTTATGGCAAGATGAAACGTGAAGGGTTTGATGAACTGAGCGGGGTAGCAGCCAAAGATGCATTTACTCAACCACATTGCCAAGAATGCAGCCCTCCCAATCGCACGACTACCAGGCTTCTTAAACGCAAGAATCCATGAAGAAAACCTGGCCCTTTGGCCAGTGGGTGATGCCACGCGACCCCCAAATGCCTTATAAAGTCTCTCTTCGATTTTAGCCTCTTCACTATCCAACTCCAAATCCATTGGATTCAACCTCCCCATGCTTGGTAGTAAAAATAATCTCTCTACATCTTCGAGGGTGACAGTGGTTTCGCCCCAAGAGAAGAAGAAAGTGTGGGTTTTCGGGCTCCAGCGGCGAATCAAATACCGCAGTTAGATAATGTCCCTAAATACATGCCACCCTCGAGACATCAGTATCGCTTCAAAAATGTTGGCATCACGAAGAGCCTGACAAAATCCTTCACTCTCAAATTCCTTATCAAGCCAATCAGACCAACCATTGATCAATCCGCTGGGACACCAAAATTGCACTGGTAAAGGTAGAAGCTCTTTCCGCTGGAGGCGCAAATCCATAACCCCAGATGCTAAAGGCACCCATGCAGTTTCGGGATTGGGGGCTTCACCCCTTATATTCCATTAGGAAGGAGCATCAGATGCACCGATGTCAGTCGGAACCATGGGAAACAAGGGAGAAGAGCAATACCACGGGTCTTGAAATGGTAGGAGCGATTTTCTCGCGATTTCGACATCAACGAAAATGGGTGCTTCCTCTTCTTCAGCCATGGACACAACTTGATGATGAGAGCCTCTCAAACACAGATAAAAGGGAGAAGAAAAGGAACAACAGAGGAGGAACAAAATGGTTCCTTCTTTCTTTTCTCACAACGGCAAAAAAGAAAAAGAAAAAGAATATATATAAAAATATATATATGAAGAGAAGTTTTTTCCCTCTCCTATCTGTTGCTGAAAATCAAGAAGGGAAGATGTGGAGGAAGAAGTTTTATCTTTGTTTCCCTTTTGCTGGTGCCGAAACAAGTAAGAAGAAGTTAAAACCCCTCTCTCTCTCTCTTTTATTTTTTCTTCTTTTCCTCCTCTCTCTGTTTGTTTCTCGGCCTTGACAAAAAATAATGGGGAAATGGCAGAATTAACTCCTTGGGTTGCACTGAGAAACGTGAAACCTAGTCTTGAAAAGACATGCTAGGGGGCTGCAGTTATTGCAGGTAATAGTAACCACCCTGATATCTGGGATGAGGTTTTGCAAGGGTTCACGCATAGCACCACAAACGGTTGCCATTTTTCAAAAATACATGTATATATATAACCAAAAAAAAAAAAAAAAATGAAAGAAATATATAATAATAATAATAACAAGTAACTAAATAACTACACAGTAACAACAACAATGTATATTCATACATGTATATACGAAACATAACAATGACAAATTTCCGAAATATACACATATACACAAAAAATATATAAATATATAAATAAATAAATGTATATGTATACAACAATGATGATAATAGCAATGATAAACGGTAATGAAAAAAGCACTCGCACGTGTGATCTAAATATTTTTCTTTTCAAAAAAAAAAAAAGGAATCTGATCACACATGACTCGGGGGGTTGAATGTTGGGGTACATTTCTTTACACCTAATATTATTTAAATAACACCTATTTATTTCTTTTCAAATGTCAAAAACAAATGATTGGGCATGCTTAAATATTTTCTGACTATCACTATGGTAGCCCACAACCTTTCTCCTCTCTATCACAAAATTGGGCTACAAATGCAAAACACTATGAGACCCAATTTTTTCTTGTAAAAGCCCGAATTATTTAGTGAGTGAGATAAAATCTAATCATTTCTAAGGCCCGAGAATTTTATACTTAGCAAATATTCGAAAAAACCCATGATGCAAATTCATGGCAATACTATCTTTTCCAATGGGATTCAACCCCATAATCAAAGTCCATGATTCAAACCCGTGGAAAATTATTCGTAAAAAAAACCCAGTTCCCACTGGCAATATCAAAAGCCCAAGCTCAACATTTAAATTATGATGTGATTATTAGAAACCACGAGCATTATTTATAATGTGGAATTTACAGTAAATGATTTACAAAGGCATTTTGAAGCTTGTCCTATTGTTTCAAATATTACAACTAATTACCCAAAGGACCATTGCAAGTTTCTATAAAAAAACCCAAAATATTTACTAATAAAAGTTCATGAGGAATGAAAACCCATGGCAAACATGTGTTGTTAATGTCCATTTTGTAGGATGCACACAACCCGGCCCAAAGGAACTAGCCCTTGTTCATCCCAAACCAAAGAACAACTGGAGGCCCTTACGAGAGAACCAAGTCTTTGAGGATGAACTAGGGGCTGTCCCATCCGTTTTCTGTCACCCTCTACCTGACGTGAACAGTACCTGAGGGCTGTCATATCAGCTAAAGTCTAAAGGATGATGGAACTTCATCATCTTCCTCAAGACTGTACCTCCAGCGGAAGGGGAGCTGAAACCAAATTATCCAAACCTCAACAAATTGATGCTATAAATGTTAAAAACATTCAAGACATGATTCATGTGCCAAGCCCATGAATCCTAAAGGGGAAAAATTGGGAACATGTGGTTTGGAGGGCATAAAGGGATCTCTAGCGGAACCCCCTGAAGTGGACTTAGAGTTTGACACCTGGCTTAGGGTGTTGAATCTTACTTCTTGGGGGTCCAAATCTCAGATTGCAGCATTAGAATTCGTTCTTGATACATGCCTTAATCTCATTGGTTAAGCTCAGCCCTAGAAATTCGGCATTTAATGCAAAACACTCCAAAATTCCATCATGTGTCATATATTACCCAAAGAAGCAAGGCAGCCCCTAAAGTAAATCTCCTATTTCTGGCCAAATCCTAGGAAGATTAACCTTGATTCACTGCCTCTGATTAGTCCAACGTTTTTTGGATTCTTGTTAATTAATGCTTATCTAAAACTCCATTATAAAAACATAAGCACCTCAGCCAACAAAAGAACAAGGACTCCCTCTAAAACTTTGGATTTGTTTGCCATTTTTGCTGGTGGTTTAGCTCTCCTTAAGCTCACCACTCATTCCCCTTAGACCACACTCACCTAACCTCAGATATTCCTTTCCCCCCTCTACACAATCATAGCTCATAAATGTCTCCCAACTAGTCACAAACAGCTCACTACTCACTATAAGTCTTAATCTTAGTATTAATCCTATCCCACTCACTCAAAACAACCCACATTTATCCCGTTCATGCCTTGTAAACACACGCTCACCAAAATCTTAGTTTAATACTCGCTGCACTGAGCTGGGATCCCTCTCTCCCTTCACACCATGCCAATTAATCCTTTTCTTCTTCCCATGGGACCTTTAATTTTTACTTTTTATTTTACTGTTGAAGGATATAATGTATTTGTAACAATCGAACTCTTCCCTCACATTGATGTAATGATGGCTGAAAGCACAATAAATTCACCTGACCAAGACATGCAAGGACCCCCAGGAGTTAACACTTTCCTAAATTTATTTAATCATTGATTGCTGGATTGTGTAATTTCACCCTTACCATTGGAGAATTTATCTTTCTGGACTTAAGTGTAATTTCGCCCTTACTACTGGAGAAATTGTTTCCCTTGTACTATCAGACCAGGACCACTAACGTATTAATTAAGTATTGTAAAGTGTTTTTCATTGGGCTTTTGTTGCTGTTTTGTCAAGTGCAGCCTTTATTTCTTGCTTGGATAGGCTTGTCATCACACCGAAAGCCTTTGGGCACCATCTCACGAGCCCATAGTTGAGTTTCGACCTGGCTTCCCAACATTTTATTCAGAGGCATCAAATTCTCCCTCAACAATAATATAATACAATCTCTCTCTCTCTCTCTCTCTCTCTCTCTCTCTCTCTCTCTCTCACTTCTCCCTATCACTCTGTTTATCTTTTTCTCATTGTCTCTCTCTTTCAACCACCCATCACCACCACCTCTGCTACAAGAAACCCACCCCTACCATTGGAAACAAAACACATAAAATCCACCACCACCTCCACCCACAAAACCACCGCTAAAAAACCCACCAAACACTATAGCCATAGCCACATCCACGGTGTGAATCAAACCCATAGAACAGAATCATACTCGAATCAGCAACCAACAACCACCCACCAAGGAAACCCACCAGAGGCACCACCACTACAACAACCTATCCTACCACCACCATGCATAGAAACCCACAAAAAAATCAAAGCAAAAATCCACACAACTGAAACCCACCTCTGCCACCATATGGGGTTGAAAAACAAGAACACCATATGGGGTGTGAAAGCATGGCGACAAGGTTAAGCGAGTTTCAACAATCCAAATCCAACCCAAACCCCATCAAAATCCAAAACCCAACCCATTGGAATCCAAAATCCAACCCATCAAACCCAAAAGACAAAAATCTATAGCAAAAAATCAAACAACCCCATCGCTGATCCATGTCGTTCTCCGATCTCCGCCGATCCAAAATCCACACCGATCTCCGCCACGCCGTGACCATGCCGTGACCACTCCGAATCCAACCCAGCTTCGGGGCAAGCTTTGAGAGAGAGAGAGAGAGAGAGAGAGAGAGAGTGTCAGAGTGCTTTCTTCTCTTTATGCTAGACATAGGTTGCATTAACCTTTAGCAGAGTTTCATTCTTAATAAAAAAAAGTTTATTATGCAAGTGCGACTCAATTCAGTGCTGGACCTAACATGTGTAGTAGTCATGGTACTATCTTGCCACGTCCTATTCTGCCATGTCCTCTCCCTGGTGTTTGTTTTGCTGTGATGTACCATTGATGTAATGCACTTTACGATGATGTGATATTAAAGTTTTTGGATTCTTTTATTTTTTCTAACATTACCATAATTTAAATTTACAAAATATATCACATCATCTTAATCTCATCAGCTTCCTAAATAATGTAATGTTATATTCTTCTATTGAGATTATGGGTCTGTTTGGGATCCGCTTATTTTGCTGAAACTGAAATCTTTTTGCTGAAAGTACTGTAGATGAAGGTAAAAGTTAGCTGAGATAGTATAGTGGAACCCATGAATAGTACTAAAAAGTGCAGTGAGACCCATGAATAGTAGCAAAAATAAGCTGAATAGTAAAATAAGCTTAAAAAAAATAATCCTTGCCAAACGCATACTACATTAATGTAAGATTATAATAACATAATATTACGACATTATGTAATATCATGGCGAACCAAATGCCTCCTAAAAGGTTTCCACCACCTACAATAGACAATTAGACAATGTATAGCAAGTTTCAGATTTGATATAAATTCTTCCATGGTCTGAAGTCAACAAGAATAGTCATAAATAAGATGTTTTATTACCAAACGGAGGCATATAATTAACCTGGCGTTGTGTAGGATCAAATGTTTTGCCGAAAAAGACTTTTCTCTCCCCTGTAGGAGTTCATCTCTCTCTTTGTATGGGTCCTTTCTCTGTGTGATGTGAGCCCTTCCTCCCTTCCTCCCTTATGCCCAAAAGCCTAAGGGTTTCACCTTTCTCTCTTAAAACTCATCTCTTTCACTTGCCCAACAAAAAAACTCTCACTATATATCTGTACTAAACCAGTATGGAACAAACCATAGTTGACAGTCTAAATAAACTTTAGCTTACAAAAGAAGAAGAGGAAGATATTTTCATATCAACCAAAAGCATGTTAGATTTGATTGAGGAATGTTCGCTTAGCTTATTTGGGAGGCTGTTAGCAAATTGGCAGCAAAATCTGAGGGCACTTAAGAGTACCCTGAAAGCTGCCTGGAAGATGGGGTCTGATCTTAGAATTGTAGAGGTTGGTAATAACATACTTCAGTTTAAGTTCAGTTCGATGTGCCAACTAGAGTGGGTCGAGAAGAGCGGTCCATGGAACTTCGATAATAACTTGCTTCTTCTCTGCCGATGGAGACGTGGGTTATCAACAACCAATATAACATTTTCTCACTCTCCATTTTGGGTGCAAATTTGGGGTCTGCCCTTTGAGTATATGATAGAGGAGGCAGGGAAAGATATTGGAAGTAAGTTAGGGAGAGTTATTGAAGTGGATAAGAGGTCACTGCAAACAGACCATGTAAAGTTCCTAAGAGTAAGGGTAGACCTACCCATTGAGAAGCCCCTTAGGAGGGGGGGATATATTACAAATATTGAAGGTGACAGAGTTTAGGTTGTGTTTAAATACGAGCGTCTGCCCACCTTTTGCTATGATTGTGGAAAGCTTGGACATGATGGAAAGCATTGTTCTACGGATTGTGAAAGCCAATCGCAAGACTGTCAATATGGAGAGTGGCTGAGGGCTGGGAGTGTATCAAAAGGCACAAACGAAGAGATCAGAGGCGGTGGAAGCCGAAGCAAAGAAACGTTGAGTGGTGGAGATACCGGAATAAGGTCACAGTCTTCGGCGGAGGATCTAGATCTTTCCGCTTAAAGTAGGAATGGTTTTCAAAAGATTGGCGGGATTTGCAACTTCGAAAATAGGGAAGTGATAAGGAAAGAAAGACGTAATGGTGGGTTAGAGGCAAATGCAGCAAGTTATCAGAGTAGATGGGACAGTTCATAAAATGTGGAGCTTGAATTAGAGAGCAGTAAGGAGGCACGTGATGGACAGGTACGAACTAAAGAAAAGCTGGTTAGGGAACTATTTAAAATTGATAAGGAAGGAGTCATAAACGTGGGCTAAACCGAAAAGCCCAACAATGAAGAGCTAGAAGTTACAAGCCCATTAAAGACAAAAATAAACGGTGATAGTAAAGAGAATGGAGAAGTGGAACTCGGGCCTAGTAAAGGAAAGATAGGGCCTATCAAGGGTAAGTGGAAAAAGATAGCAAGGGAAATAGGGAAAGCCCATGATATTAGTATGAAAGCACAAGAGTTCAATATGGGAATGAAAAGAATAGAGAATACAGACTCTTTGGTAGAAAGTGAAGGGAGGTATGAAAGAAAAAATGTTGAAGAAACAGCAGTGGCTACGAGGCAGCACCACCGAGAACAATGATTGCATTAGGATGGAACTACCGGGGGCTTGGGAACCTCCAGACAGTTCGTGTGTTGGGCGAGTTAGTCCAACGATGGGATCCCAAAGTTGTGTTTCTGATGGAAACAAAAGTAAAGAAGAAGGCGATGGAGAAGGTTATGGAGAAAATTAAGTTTGTGAATGGGCTTGTTGTGCCTAGTGAAGGTAGGGGCAGAGGCTTAGCAATGTTATGGAAAAGAGAGGTGCAACTGGAAATTATGGGATATTCAAGGAAATATATAGATGCAATTGTCACGGAGCAATTCTCTGGCATCAGGTGGAGGAGCACGGGGTTTTATGGGCACCCGGAAACGCATAAAAGAAAGAAATCATGGGAAGAGTTGGAGGCTTTGAACAGAAATTTCAAACTTCCTTGGTTGTGTTTTGGTGATTTTAATGAGATCCTATCTATGGGGGGAAAATATAGGGGGTGCTATGAGGTCTCAGAGACAAATGAAGGGCTTTAGGGAGGTGGTTAACATATGTGGCTTTAAGGATTTGGGGTATAGTGGCCTTGACTTCACTTGGTGTGATATGTAAGAAGGAGAAAATTGGGTCTATTTGAGGTTAGACTGAGCTTTTGCCACAGATGAGTGGATACACCAATTTAAAGGGATAAGAGTTCTTCATTTGATAGACTCGACGTCTGACCATTGTGCCTTACTAATTACTTATAAAATCACTCCAAGTTAGCCATGGAAGAGAAGATTTCATTTCGTAGCCATGTGGACAAAAAAGGAGGAATGTAGGGAGATCATAAAATCTGCTTGGGAGGGTTGCCCAAATCAAAACACTCCTGAAGGAATTGCGGCTGGTCTACAGAATTGTGCAGCAGACTTATTGAGATGGAATGCTTCGGTTTTTGGCCACATCCCAAAACAGATTCAGAATAAGAGGAAAGCACTTAATGCCATGGTGCTGCAAGATAGAAATGGAATGACGGGGAAGGAGATAAATAGGTTGAGGAGTGAGATCAATGATCTTCTGGATAGTGAAGAGATATTACGGCATCAAAGGTCAAGAGTACAATGGTATGGGCAAGGGGATCGTAATACTAAGTTCTTTCATTCAAAAGCCACTCAAAGGAAAAAGAAGAACATGTTTACAGGCCTATGGGATGAGAATGGTAATTGGTGTGTGTCAAATGAGAGTATTGCAGCAGTAGCCATTAGCTATTTTGAGAAGCTGTACACAACATCCCATCCAAGCCGAATTTCAGAAGTCACTGACACCATTCCAACCAGAGTCACAGATGAGATGAACCAAAGCTTAGTTCAAACTTTTACAAGGAGCGAAGTGGAAGCCGCATTGAAGCAGATGCATCCTACAAAGGCTCCTAGCCCCGACTGTATGTCTACTATTTTTTTCCAAAAATATTGGGATGTTGTTGGAAATGATATAACATGCATGGTTCAAAATGTTTTAAATACGAATATGTCTATTTCTAGCATCAATAGAACCAATATTACCCTAGTGCCAAAAATTAACAACCCATCAAAGATAACTGATTTTAGGCCTATAAGTTTAAGCAATGTAGTTTACAAGCTTGTTGCTAAAGTACTAGCAAACCGCCTAAAAGATATCCTTCCCCACATTATCTCTGAAAATCAAAGTGCTTTTCTTTCAGAGAGACTCATTACAGATAATGTGTTAGTAGCGTTTGAATTAATGCACTATCTAGAACATAAGAAGGAAGGAAAGGAAAATTTTATGGCGGTAAAGCTTGATATGAGTAAGGCCTACGATTGTGTAGAATGGGGTTTTATTGAAAGGGTGATGGAAAGAATGGGGTTCCATGAAAAATGGATTAGTCTAATTATGCAGTGCATATCTACGGTATCTTATTCTGTGATCATTAATGGAACGGTTAATGGATATATCCACCCCACAAGAGGTCTCCGTCAAGGAGACCCCTTGTCCCCTTACCTCTTTCTCTTATGTGTAGATGGCTTTTCTTCCTTAATAAAGGAAGCGGCAAGGAATCAATTGTTGAGTGGAATTTCCATGTGCAGAGGCAGCCCCATGGTTACTCATTTATTTTTCACAAATGATAGCTTGTTGTTTAGCAAAGCTACTGACCGAGAATGTTGAAAACTAATAGATATCCTTGAGCTATATGAAGCTGCGTCGGGGAAAAAAATAAATGCTGACAAATCATCTGTATTTTTCAACCATAATACTCCCCAAGAAAGGAGAAGTGAGGTGCTTGGCATTCTAGGCCCAATGCAGGACACTAGACATAACAAATACTTGGGACTTCCTTCTATCATTGGAAGGTCAAAGAATGAAGTGTTTGCAGAAGTGAAAGAAAGGGTTGGGAAGAAGCTTGCTGGGTGGAAAGAGAAAATGCTCTCTATGGGAGGAAAGGAGGTTCTGATAAAGGCTATAGCTCAGGCAATCCCCACGTATACCATGAGTTGCTTTCTACTTCCAAAAAGGCTTTGTGAGGAAATTGAAGGAACGATAAGGAAATTCTGGTGGGGGCAAAGGCAGCAAGAATCAAAGATTGCATGGGTGAGTTGGGAAAAATTGTGTCGATCAAAACTTCGAGGGGGCATGGGATTTCGTAACTTCCAAGCTTTTAATTTGGTGATGCTTGCAAAACAAGGTTGGAGACTCCTCTCAAACCCAAACTCCCTTTGTGCAAGAGTATACAAAGTTAAGTACTACCCAAATGGGGATGTTTTGAATGCAAAACTAGGCTCAAATCCGTCATATTCTTGGAGGAGTATTTTTAAAGCTTTGGAAGTGATAAGAAGAGAGACCTGGTGGAGAGTAGGAAATGAAAAGCTGATTCATATATGAGGGGATAAGTGGCTTCCCACCCCAACAACCTATAAGGTAATTTCCCCACCTCAACCCTTTGATGATTTTCCTATGGTTTCTGCCCTTATTGATGAGGAAACGAAGAGATGGAAAGTGGATATTGTGAAGTCTTTGTTCCTTCCTTTTGAAGTAGAAACAATCTTGAACATACCACTCAGCTACAACTTACCAGAGGATAAAATCATTTGGGTAGGAAATAAGAAAGGGGAATTCACTGTAAAAAGCGCTTACTATATAGCTCTTATTGTGATAAAATCACCAGGAGGCAGGAAGTGCTCCCATGAAGACCCTAGAACCCCATTGTGAAAGAAGATTTGGCATCTCAAAATCCCACCAAAAATTTGAATTTTCACGTGGAAAGCATGTGAAAATGCTCTTCCCACAATGCTAAATCTAAGGAAGAGGGGAGTGACCAATGATGGAATATGCCCTATTTGTGGGCAAGAAGGTCCATATGTCATGCATTGTTCAGATGTAATATTGCAAAGGAAGTTTGGAGTTGGTGGAAGGAGTGCCCAATAAAAATCTGTGCAAAGAACCAAGACTTCTCTGATATTGCTTTGGGACTATTTTATGCAGGAACAACTAGAGACCTGGAGATAATGGTTGTGATAGCGTGGGCAATTTGGTACAACAGAAACCAGTGTGTGCATGAGTCTGAAAAACAAACTGCTGGTCAGATTTGGGACTTTGCCTTGATTCTTCTTTTGAATTTTAAAAAAGCATCTAAATATTTCCAACTTGGTTCGGCCTTTTGTGAGGTTAGTTGGAAGAAGCCTCCAATGGGGGTCTATAAGATAAATGTGGATGGGGCGACATCTGAGAGAGGAAGGAATTCAAGTATTGGAGTAATTATAAGAGATTTCAAGGGTGAGGCGGCGGCTGGTCTGTGTAGACTGCTAAATGGAAACTTCTCTGTGTTGGAGACTGAAATGTTAGCAGTGGAAGCTGGTGTTTTGTTAGCAAAAGAATTGGGCCTCCAACAAATCATTTGTAAAGTTATTATTTACAACTATATGTTTTGTTGGCTTATATTCCGTGCCAAATTTGATTGTAATTATATTCAATCTGTTGTACCCTGTATTTGTTGTGGAATTTCATTGTAAGGGTTGTGTGTTAGAGAGAGAGAGAGAGTGTGAAGACTCAAGCATTTGAAGACTGAAGATTTCTCGCAGGTATCTCGTGACTTAGCTTCCCGCGAAATGTTACATGTGCCCTGCACATGCTGGAATGCGAAGAGTCAGGCCAGGTGGAGACAGCTGTGTCTCGCGAGTATCTCGTGGGTAAGACCTTCCCGCGAGACACCCGCAAGGCATTCTGTTTTGCCAGCCTATCCAGTCTGATTCACACTTTCTGTACCCACACTATTTATACCTACATTACCCATAATTGAAAGGAGAGCCTCTGAGAGAAAACCTTAGCCAAGTACCTTGAGAGTTAGAGATTGTTATACCCAGAATTCCCTACACATTTGTTTTGGGAATTTCCTCATCTCCTACCTCTCCATTTCCATACCATTGAGAGGTTGATAGCCCAAACACTTACCATACCCTTTTAGAGTGTGAAGTGATGTTTTGGTGCTACTGGGAAGCATTGGAAGAAGCCGATGATGGCAGATGCAACATGGAGCTTGTTGCGGGATCCGGAGAACTAAGACAAGACACGGTTCCGAGAAGCCTTGTTGGAGTAGGAGCTTGGAGGGCTTAGGTACATCGGGTAGATTAGGCTTGGAGGATCTCTTGCTAACCCATGTATCCCAACTGATTGTCTAGTGGATCGATTTTCGCTTGGAGGGCAGCGGAGAGGTTTTTCGCTGAGTTCTTCGGTTTCCTCTTCGATAACACGTCTCGGTGTTATCTGTGCTTGCATCTCTCTTCGCTATTCTTGTTTATTTCATTTTTACTACTGTGTTGCTTTAAATATGGATTAGAGTAGTTGTCGTGCTTATACGCTTGTGTTTACACTATTCCGCATTTAGTATTAAGTTAGTGTAAAATCAATCAAGTCGTAACTTTTATTTGGGGGTCTAAACTGCTCGTGTGTTTTCGACACATTTCCGAGCTTTCAATTGGTATAAGAGCGGGTACACTCGCTGTGGTTTAAATACCTGAGTGTGATCCTTGACCCTTTTTGAGATGGATAGGTCTCAATCCCTAAATGTTCTAACATTTTTTGATGGTAACAATTATGCTTTCTGGAAAGTCAGAATGAGGGCATTTTTATGCTCTATTGAGGATACCGTTTGGGATGCGGTTGAAGTAGGTTGGACTAGGCCGGAGGCTGCAAAATCCACTTGGGATAAGGCAGCTCTTGCGGCGGCTAATGCTAATAGTAAAGCTCTAAATGCTATTTTCTGTGGTGTGTCTCCAGATGAATTCCACAGGATATCTCACATGACAGTTGTCAAGGAAGCTTGAGAGATTTTGGAGACTACCTATGAAGGTACAAAGAAAGTTAAGGACACAAAGCTCCAGATGCTTACCACCAAATTTGAAGAGCTCAAGATGAGTGATGATGAATCTTTTGATTCGTTCTATGGGAAGCTCAACAAAATTGTTATTGCTAAGCTCAATCTTGGTGAGAAGATTGAAGATACTAAGGTGGTGAGAAAAATGTTGAGGTCCTTATTGGAGAGCTTTTGAGCAAAAGTCACAGCTATAGAGGAAAGCAAAGATTTGGATGAAATTAAGATCCAAGAGCTCATTGGGTTTCTTCAAACGTATGAGCTTGGACTGCCTTCCCATAAGACGAGTAAATCGCTTGCTCTCAAAACCATCACCGAAAGAATGGATGATTCCTCCGAAGAAGATGGAGTGGAGAAGGAAGTAGCATTTCTTGCGAAAAACTTCCGCAAATTTCTGAAGATGAAGAATAGTGGGAAACCATTCAACAGAGGGAATTTTTCATCTTCAAGAGGTGATAGGAAAGAGTTTAAGAGGAAAGAGGGGAAGGATTCTCAATCTCCTTCAGACATTGTGTGTTATGAATGTAATGGCCATGGACATCTCAAGAAGGAGTGTCCAAATTATCTAAGAGGAAAGGGTAAGGCGTATGCCACAACGCTGAGTGATTCGAATTCTTCAAATTCTGATTTCGAAGAGAGCTGTGACGAAGAAGGAAACTACTCCGCATTTATGATCATTGCTTATGTGGATTCCTCAGATGATTTGGGTGCACTTGTGAAGGAGCTTGGTGAGCACTCTGATTTGGAATCAATTGGAATAGTTGAGGAATCTGAAGATGAGGTAAATGGAGAAGAAGTGGGTCTGCAAGAGACTTATAATTCCCTCCTTGAGAAGACCGGTGGATATGCAAAGGTGGCTAACGCAGCCATTAAAAAGATGAAGAGGGCTGAGGAGGATTACAAAAGCCTTATGGTGCGATATAAAGAGGCGAAGTGTGAGATTGAAACACTAAATGGTGAGCTATCAGAAGCTTACACAAAAGTGAGATTTCTTGAGCAAGAGGCAGTGCAAGCACATGCCAAGATAGAAAGGGTCTCCTCCAATAAGCTAGATGATGTTATTTCATCTCAAAAACATGCCTCAGACAAGTCCGGACTGGGATATACCGAAGGGAGCAGCTCATCAGCCAATGTCACCAAAGAAGTGAAGTTCGTGAAGGCCAAAGATACGGTTGTAGAAGAGCCGACTCCTGAGAAAGTTAAGGCTGAAAAGAAGAAGAATGTGGTTGATGAACGGGTGTTTCATAAGTCCCGTAATCAATCAGAAGCCAGATTTGGATTTAGAGGAAGATCACTTCCAAGATCACAACAGGGTCCTAGAACGAATCATTTGTGTCACTTTTGTGGATTACAAGGACATACAAGACCTAACTGTCATAAGCTGAGAGCATTGAACAATGCAAGCGCTCCTCGGTCACGAGGAAGGAGAAATGAAGAGAGGTATTGGGGTGGTGAGCAAACAAGAAGTCAAAACCATGATCCCGGAATGATGGACGTGATGAAGATGATTGGTGCCTTCACCAATTGTTTGGAAAGCTTCACACGAAGGTTTGAAAGTCCCAACTCCCGTACCCAATCCGTCAAGGATATTACCCCAAACGCACGTGACGTGTGGGTGAAGAGGGGTACTCATGCATAAGCATTATAACATGTCCATGCACTAATTCTTCCAATGCTTAGGGACATTTGCTGTTGCATCTTATCATGCATTGCCTTCATTTTATAGCATGTTTCTTTTACCTGTTTGGCTTGTGCTTGTTTTGTTTTGTTGATCTTACTTTATTTCGATTTGTTTTTGAGTGTGTTCAAAAAATTCAAAAACCCATAAAAATTGAAAAATCTTCAAAAAGTTTGATCGCTCGTTTTGTGCATATCTCATGTGAGTTTGGCCTAGTACCTTCGTACTAATGGCGTAGTGCATTTACGAGCTTAGCTTGTTATGTATGCACATTGATCTTTGTGGAAGAAATCTTGAAAATTATGTGTGATTGTTGTAAATAGATCTTCAAGCTTGTCATGAATGATTGGTCAATAGTCTTGATGGTCTTGATACATGCATAGACTTGAGTCTATATCTCTTCCCACTTTATTTTTTTGTTTTTACAAAAGAGCTCTCTAAATGTAAATCTCCAAATGAAAAGAGATATCGAGTTGCAAAAGCCTGTCGCACATACTAGTATTTGACTAGGAAAAAGCGAAAGCGACTTGTGTTTTGAAATGTATGGTGCTCAAAAAGCCAAAGGCTAATTCTAAATGTTGATATATCAAAAATATCAAGCACTGATCTCAAAAAGGAGATGTATCATCCAAAATGGATCAAATGTAATCAGTTTATGATTTATGCAGAAGCCAAATGAAAAGCTTCTAAGCTATGTAATCAATTTGTGGGAGGTCATATATACTCATTTCTATAATTGAGATAGTCCACTTGATTTCGTATCAGTTGTGTATGACTCGATTGAATTGATCATTGAAGCTTCACTTTGGTTTAAGGACTATTTCACACTTGATACTCACCCACAACACACAAGACTTTGATTCAATGAATGCTTATCTCATTTGTGTGATTGTACATGTTCAAATGTGATGTGTATGCTCTAATACTTGATGATCAAACCCAAAAAGATTTTTGAGTGTTTTATTTTTTTTTGAAAGTGATTTTATACTTTCGTGTTCTTTGTTTTTGTTCAAAATGCACTTTTGTGTTTTTCTTCAAAAACTGGTTCAGAGGTTTTCTCGCGAGAAGCTCGCGACTTAGAGCTTCCCGCGAAAAGAGCTTGAGGGAAATAATTTTTTCATCAAAGTCACACAGAAACTCTCACGACTGTATCGCGACTACCTCGCGACCAACAGCTTCTCGCGAAATGCTATTTGGCAAAAACTGGATTTTTCCAAATTCAGACAGAGGGTATCGCGACTGTCTCGCGACCTAGAGCTTCTCGCGAAGTTTCATTTGCTTCAGTGGCCATTCTCGCGACTGTCTCGCTACTGTCTCGCTACTCTCTAACCCGCGAAAAACGCGTGTTTTCAGTTTATATGTAGCAGATGTGACAGTTTTTCAAAATCTCTCATTTCCCTCGCTAAGCCTCTCTTGAACCATTTTCAACCCAAATCACTATTTCATTCAAACCCCATCATTTTCAAGCAAAATTTCTGCACTGTCCTTTCAAGGTATGTACCTATTACACTTTTCTCATCTTTTATTTTCGGATTATGCAGTTTTTATGCTTAGGGTTTGAAAATTGGGGATTTTCGAAAAATTGGGTTGGGTTTCCTTTTAAAGTGAAAATTCTTTCAATTTCTTTGATTGGGCTGAGTCCTATTTGTCTTTTGTGCATCTGTGTTGGCCCCATGAGGCATTTTTAACATGTATTTAGGCATGATTTCATCATGTTCATGCATTATTCATGTGTTTTTTGCTTTGTTGCATGTTAGGTGTTTGACAAAATGTCTAAGTGACATTTGTGTGTTGAATTGGACTAAACTTAGTTCCAATCATTTCTCTAGGTCTTATTTGTCATGCTTTTCATGCTTTAGTCAATGGTTATGTGTTTTACACACTTTGCCCATTTTGTGCCTCAATGCCATGCCATGCACACACCTAGGCACCCCTCATACATCTGGTGCTACACCCTCATGCATCAGCACTTGCACACAGACGCACACACATGCACAGTTACTTATTTTCATGCATTGTGTTTATGTTTTCTTGTTTTTATGTGTTTAGCATGTTGTTTAGAGTTGATTATGCTCTGTTTTAGGCTAATTTTACCTCTGTTATGGAACTAACTTGAATCTAATCAAGTTTTATGTTCTATTTGTGCTTTGTGTACTTGGTTCTTTTCTGGTTCTGTTGCTATACAGATGGCTCCAACCAAGCATGCAGCTACAAAGAAACCAACTTCAAAGCGTGCACGCACTGATTCTGATCATTTCAAGTCTGCTGAAGCAGATATGAAGTATAATGACTGCTACAAGGACAAGTCGATCATCATGGAGAGGGAGGTTCAGTTAGAAACTCTTGAGGACACATTCATCCCTGAAGTGTTCAAAGATAGAACTTGGACCAAGCTGTTGAATCCAGTTGGGGTTGTTTATTCTGAGATAATCAAGGAGTTTTTCTCAAATGTAGCTGTCGACGGAGATCATATCGAGTGCTGGGTAAGGCACAAAGAATTTGTGATTACTAGAGAGATCATCCAAGATTTTTTGGAAGTTCGTCCTCCATCTCAGCCAATTACAATTGCATATGAGGACAGATTGGGCTCTACTGATGAGATGATTAAAGTTCTTGGTGGTGAACCGAAGAAATCATCCATGAACACAATCAAATTTTCTTCAGAAATGAGGACATTGAGTTATGTGATGATTCATAATTTGTATCCGGTCACCAACCTCACCACACTATTAGCTCCAAGAACGAGATTTCTGTATGATCTCTTTACCCATAAGGAGATAGACATTTGTGGCCATATCATCCATGTCCTGAAGAAGAGCATTACAAAGCAGAATACAAGGACTGTAATGCTGTTTCCCTCTCTGATTATGGGCTTGATTGCTAAAGCAAAGCTCAAACTTCCCAGTCGCCTCACAGCAGTTCAGAGGGACTACCCCATTGGTGGTCATACATTGACTAGGAGCACAGCACACATCAAAGGCTCCAAGACTGGTGTGCATACCATACCACAACCACGTGTTGAGTAGGACGAGGGTGGAGATACAGAGGAGGAGATTGACAGGTTCACTTCTGCTCCAGAGGTCGCGGCTCAGCCATCATCTTCTGCTCCAACACAAGGCTTGAGCAAACTTGATCTCTTACTAGCTAAAATGGACCAAATGTCTACAGTGCTTGATTCCCATGTGCATCACACCGCGACCCAGTTTGCATACCTCTAAGGACAGATCACTGCATTGTCTTCATAGATACAAGACTTGTCTATGACGCAGGGATCAGATTCAGAGTCAGATCAATTTTAGCCTCTTTGGCCATTCCGGTCAAAAAGGGGGAGAAATTTTTAAGGGGGAGCTGAGGAAGAGCTTGCACAGTGTTAGGGGGAGCATAGTTTTAGACTTATAAGCATTGGTTATTGGTTCATAAACGGTTTACCTTTGTTTATTTTAGTTTTTATAACTGCTGTTTTATGCTTACTGTTTTTACTGCTTTTGTTTTAAACTTAAATACTCTTGTTTAATCTCAGTTTTATTTCTATTTAATTTGTGATTCTCTCAATGCTTTTGTAGCATTTCTTTTGCACTTTTAAGATATTGCTATTATGTCTTAAGTACCTCACTCTTGTGCCCTTGTAGGATTGTTCCTAGATGCATATATGTTTTTTATGCATTGGTTGAGTGTTGGACATGCAAATGAAAGTTTGTAATTGAGCTTATTAGCTTGCATGTCCGGATGTTCATTCCTTGTGTGAATGAGCATTGTGATCACTATTGTATAGTGATTGCGTGTTTGGTCAAGCCATGGTCTATTGTTTTATTTCATTTTGCTTGATCGCATTGTGCTTGTTCCATTTTTCATTACAAGTTTTCTGCATAACCATGAACTTATTGTGTTGTTGTGTTTTAGGAGATACTTGTCGTTATGGTTCAAGAGCTTCACAGTTTCTAGATTAGGTGTGAGTGAGTTTTGCCAATGTTCCCAAACTCACGTTTAAGTCTAGAGTCTGTTTTAGGGGTTTTGTCACAGAATAGCCAAAGGGGGAGATTGTAAAGTTATTATTTACAACTATATGTTTTGTTGGCTTATATTCTGTGCCAAATTTGATTGTAATTATATTCAATCTGTTGTACCCTGTATTTGTTGTGGGATTTCATTGTAAGGGTTGTGTGTTAGAGAGAGAGAGTGTGTGAAGACTCAAGCATTTGAAGACTGAAGATTTCTCGCGGGTATCTCGTGACTTAGCTTCCCGCGAAGTGATACATGTGCCCTGCACATGCTGGAATGTGAAGAGTCAGGCCAGGTGGAGACAGCTGTGTCTCGCGAGTATCTCGCGGGTAAGGCCTTCCCGCGAGACACCCGCGAGGCATTCTGTTTTGCCAGCCTGTCCAGTCTGATTCACACTTTCTGTACCCACACTATTTATACCTACATTACCCACAATTGAAAGGAGAGCCTCTAAGAGAAAACCCTAGCCAAACACCTTGAGAGTTAGAGATTGTTATGCCCAGAATTCCCTACACATTTGTTTTGGGAATTTCCTCATCTCCTACCTCTCAATTTCCATACCATTGAGAGGTTGATAGCCCAAACACTTACCATACCATTTCAGAGTGTGAAGTGACGTTTTGGTGCTACTGGGAAGCATTGGAAGAAGCCGATGATGGCAGATGCAACATGGAGCTTGTTGCGGGATCCGGAGAACTAAGACAAGACACGGTTCCGAGAAGCCTTGTTGGAGTAAGAGCTTGGAGGGCTTAGGTACATCGGATAGATTAGGCTTGGAGGGTCTCTTGCTAACCCATGTATCCCAACTGATTGTCTAGTGGATCGATTTCCGCTTGGAGGGCGGCGGAGAGGTTTTTCACCGAGTTCTTCGGTTTCCTCTTCGATAACACGTCTCGGTGTTATCTGTGTTTGCATCTCTCTTCCCTACTCTTGTTTATTTCATTTTTACTACTGTGTTGCTTTAAATATGGATTAGAGTAGTTGTCGTGCTTATACACTTGTGTTTACACTGTTCCGCACTTAGTATTAAGTTAGTGTAAAATCAACCAAACCGTAACTTTTATTTGGGGATCTAAACTGCTCGTGTGTTTTCGACACATTTCCGAGCTTTCATCATTGTTGAATCAGACTCTCTCTTAGCTGTTCAGAGCATCTCAGCCAAGGAAGTCAGTGGAGAAACAGGCCATATTGTTCAAGGAATTCTGAGTAATTTGGACTGTTTTAGCAGTTGGCAAATTAGGCATGTGAAGAGGGACTTCAATAGGGAAGCGCATGAACTAGCCCTCTATGCTAAATGTAAGGAAATGAGCCAGGTCTGGGAGGGATGTTCCCCGTCCATTGTGAGACACCTGATCCATCAGGATTGTCTATGATGTAATAGCCATCCAATTTTCCCTTTGTATCTCGGTTGTTGGTTTAATGAAAGTTTTTCTCATAAAAAAAAAAAAAAAAAAAAGTTTTGCCAAAAAGCAGTTAAAGCTAACGATAATCTAGGAGCAGGCGAGGTCTCAAGAACTAATCTTTAGTGGATGAGTGCTTCAAAGTTCAAACAAGTTTCACGTGCCAAAGTACATGAATCATATGCGAATAGAGAGAACAATTTGTCTGATACTAGTGCATTGGATATTCCATGGACAACTTCATTAGGTAAGGGGGCCACTAGAGCATAGGCCAGAATTGAGTGGTTAAAAAAACTCGTGTTCTTCAAAACAAGCATAATTTATTAATTTCCCAAGATTGATGTTTAATAATTTCGATATACACCACGACTCTGTCCTTCAACAACCACTTCAAATTGAAACAACTTCTTTCTCAAAAAAAAAAAAGAAAAAAAAAAGAAAAAAAAGAAAAAAGGAAAATTGAAACAACTTGACCCGATTTAAATCTTTTGGCTTAACCCCATCTAGCCGATTTTCAAAAAGATAATTGAAGAGAATTTTGCCAATTACTTATTTATACTTAGAACTTGTAATAGTGTCAATGAGGTAATAACAAGAGGATCACTAGATTGAGTTGCTCATATGTGGCCTTAGAATCCATAAGTAGTTAGTTTCGACTTTTGAGCAATTTCAAATTCTTGTAAGAAGTTACTCGGTTACACCCATCTATTAGCAACCCGAAGCAAGTAAGAAATATATCAAATTAATTACCAAGAAATAGAGAAGGAAAAAAAAAAAAAAAAAACAATAATATGATTATCAATTAAATATTAGCGTTGGATAAGAATTCTAACATACAATATAAGTACAACATTGGACCAAATTAATGTCCAGGCGTGTTAGCCTAGACTCATAAAACAAGCTCAAGCACTTAGTACCTGAACAAGAACTAACAACAAAACAAATGTAACACTCTAAACTACAACTCCTCCTACATCAGAGTAGTACTCAGCTCATTGTTTGCATTTTTTTTGCACTCCTGGTTCCACTTGTAACCACAAATTATCATCTTCATTTTCCATTCTGGACTTTGTTCTCTTGCACAATCAGCCCTTAACTTTTGACAAACCTTTCTTACTATTTCTCCACTTTGTGGACTTCTCCTCCTTAATTGTCTTTTAAACAAAGGCCTCTCTTACCAAATCCCACTCCCTCGGGGTTCCACCCACCATATGCGGATCAAATTTGCACGCTGCTTAAGCAACAATGACCTTTTCTTTCCCAGTTCCCACACAAGAAGGAACTTCTTACATTATAATTTTACAACATTCAGTCACGTGACGATTTTCGATCACGTGATCAGTTCCCACGTGCTGTTTATTTTACAACCATCAAATGAAACCAACACTGTTTTAATCATTTTTTTCCAAGCTCCAGCCACGGAGGGTCCCGATGATTAGAGTTCCCATTTTGATCCAACGGCTCTGATTTCACCTCAGACCCAGACTCTTTCTCCTGCGAATTTTCCATATTCTCCCCATTTTGCCCTTCTCTCTCTTCCTCCAACTCCACCTCCTCCTCCTCCACGCTTCTCCTCACGCGCTTCACACCGATTTGAAACCCGAACAGACGCGGCGTCGTTTCGTCCTCTTCTTCTTCTTCATCACCACCCATGTGGGCCCCACCACAAACGCCAACGCCAACGCCAACGTCTATATCCTCTGTTACCGTTACCTGCTTTGACGGCAAAAGATCCAGAGGCTTCCCTTCAGGTATCGAAACCGCAACGCCGTTACCGTTAACACCACCACCAACGTCCAACTGACCAGATGCGTAGGTCGTCATCATAGCGAATATGTTATTGCAGAGTCCCCTCAGCTGAGTCAACTCGTGACTCAGCTGCGTGTTCTCCTTCCTCAACCGCTCGTTCTCCTCCAGGAGCTCCGGAGTAGTCGTGCAGCTCGTGCTCCGGTGAACCGCCGCCGCCGGCGACGAGTTCGACGATATCACCTGCTCGTCTCCCGAGTTTGACGGCGACACTGTTCGCACCCCCGCTGGACCCGCCGCCGCAACCGTCACCCCCGCTGCTGGCGGAACCGCTACTGGCCCAGTCGCCGGCGATATTTTGCGGCGCTGTATCTCTCGGAGGAGAGCTTTCTCTCCTCTCTTGAAACAGTCGTTCGCGAACTCCCATCGATCCGGCACAACTTTCCGAAAACCCTATAAAAAAGAAAAGAAGGAGAAGAAACACTAAAACATTCAACACCGTTTGGTTTCCGAGAAAGCGTAAGAAAATGAAATAGAAAATATTTTTTCTTTATGCTTACGTAGGTGTTGAGTTGGCGAACGAAGCTAGAGAAGTTGTTGTGCTTGAAGTACTTAGGAAGCAAATCGCGAGCGAACTCAGCGGGACGCCAAACTATGAAGGTCGATCCGTCGTCGTTCCAGGAAATGAGGTCATCAACGGCAGGGTCGTCGACCAGTTGGTGAGTCTTGGTGAGGAATGGTGTGGGTATAGATCTCTGCGACTCTCCGGATACGGATCCGGGTCCTGGTCCTGGTCCAGGTCCGGAATCGCCGCTCTGTTCCACCGGTAATGGTCCCATGGGCTTCGGTCTCGGATCCGAGACCAAAAACTATAAGCCTGGTTTTCACTCGGCGTGGTGGCTCAATCTAATTTGTATGAAATTTACTGTTAGATCAGAATGCGATTAACAAAGACAAAAATAACTATAATTGTGTGCCATATATTATGTATCATAAAACTTCAAAAAAAATATTAACAAATATTGATTATACTTATGTCAATAGCATGAAATATGAGAATGATAAATGAATACTGTAGAGAAACAAATAAATAAAAAAACTGAAGTCTTAGTTTTTTTAATCGTTACCTAGAAAAAAACGAGGTGGTTTTAGCTGAAACAAAGTGCTAGACTTTTCTCACCAACCAAACAAGGAAGTACGGAGCAAAACCAATTAGGCTCTCCGGTAAACCAAACACCGCAGCAAAGGAGCTGAGCTGAGCTGAGAGAGAGAGTTGGGTTAGGAGAGAGAGATAATTAGGTTTTGTTGTTTCTAGAAGGTTCTGGGAGGTGGAACTTGAAAGCAAATGATGATATGCAAGAGAGAGAAAAAAAAATTATAAAAAATAAAAATCGTGGGTTCGAGAAGGAAAGATCAAGAAAAAGGAGTAAAAATGAGAGTGAGGCCCACAGAAAGAGAAGATGGGAAGGCGCCAGAAGAGAGCGTGTGTGCGCGCGCGCGTGGAGAGGAGAGAGGAAGTGGAGCGTGTGTAGCTTCTTCGATCTTCTTTTGTTAATAGTTATGTGGGTCTTTTCCAGAAGCTTCTCTCTTCTTCTTCTTTCATTCAAATTCAATTGTTCTCCTTTTTTTTTTTAATAACGTAGTTTCCTATTTTTGAGGTATTTTGTAATTACCGGTCTGTCATATACGTGTCAGTAAGGTTATGGAATGCCAATCCGGTGCAGGAGATAAGGATTTTATCATAATTTTGCCACGTGGCTAATCTATTCATGGAATAATTATTACTATTTTATTAGGGGTTTTCCACTTTAAAACGTGGCAAAATTTGGTTGGTCTAAACAAAGAGTATTTTATTTCTCTTGCTTTGCTTCTTAAGTGGTAGGACTTTAGACCTTTATTAATGAAACATTTTAAAAAGTTTTGATATTAATTTATAAAAAATTGTTTTTTATAAATTTTTAAAAAAAATATTTCATGATCCAATCTCTTAGTTCACCGTTGACTTTTTCCTTTATATTTTTCTTTCTTTTTTATTTTGAGAAACACATATTTTTTATATTTTCCTTTCAACCTTAGGAAAGATTAAAGCTTTGTTTGGTTGGAAGGGTGGAAAAATGAGAGTATAGAAAATTAGTAGGAGGATGAAAAATTGGGAGGATAGAAAAATTTTAGTTTTTGATCATATGCGTTTGGTTGGATGGTGGAAAAGTAGGAGGGTGGAAAACTCTTTTGTTAAGTTGGATAGAAAAGTAGAATGATGGAAAATGTAGTTTATATGAATTTACTATTATGTGAAGAAATGGGAAAGTGAAGTGTAGGTGAGTGCAATAAAGGTGAGGATATTTGTATAATTTATTACTCAAATCATCTTTTCTCCTTAGTTTTCCTCCCAAATTGGGAGGACAAAATTATGTGAGCCTGGAGGGATTATTTTCCACACCATTTTCTTTCTTTTTTGTTTTCTTTCCTGAACCAAATATGAGAAAATTTCATTTTCTACCCTATTTTTCTCTCATTCTTTTCCATCCTTCCTATTTTCACCCATCCAAACAGGGTCTAAGTGTTCGTTTGGCAAAAATGATTTTTGCCAACTTATTTTATTATTTAGCTTATTTTTACTATTATTTATAGGTATCACTGTACTTTTTTGTACTATTCATGAGTCCCATTGTACTATTTCAACTAATTTTTACCTTTATTTACAGTATTTTCAGGAAAAAAAATTTCAATTTCAGCAAATTAAGTGGATCCCAAACGGATCTTAAGAAGGTAGGTTAATCTAATGTCTTATGCATAGCACTCATAAGATGTAGACACGTGAAAGTATTGCATGTATAGTTGTATCGTATCGAATCCAATGTACAGAGGTAATGATGCATCCACGGTCTATTTGATTTCTTCTTTCCTTTTTGCAAGTGTTCGGTGTTTGGATTTGCTGTGCAAAATTCATACCTCAACAATTGATGCCGAATATGGGGATAAAAAAATTGCTAATCCCTAAGCAAGGATCACACAGCAACCTTACACCGACTCAACGTGAGAAATGAAAGAAACTAGTGAATTTCTTTAACTCAATTTCATATTTAAGACTTGTGCAATGGGAACACATCATCTGGTATGGTAAGATGACGATTAGGCATGGCAATAGAACCCCAACCGTTCACATAGCATTGATAGCCTATACTCGATCGTATTCTAGCTTCTCTAAGAATTAACGACATTCTCCCTAATTGCTTATTTATTGTCAATGTAACCTAAACAACATTGCAGTTTTCCAGCTGGTTCTAGATAGAATTTTGAGAGTGTTTCTTTCAAAATTCAATAAAAACATTTCTCTCCACCTCTCGTTCCTGTGTTTATTCTTATTTTATGGCCACATCAAGTACTAGTATTTCCTAAATCTATTTGTACTTTCCAAAATCAATGTATTTGCCCATGTTTGACAAGTCAAGTAGACAAATGGCCTCTTCTAAATTAAAAAAAAAAAAAAAAAAAAAAAAAAAGACAAATTTGAAATGTTCAATAATTTTGTAACTCAACTAACACTTCTTGCTGTTTTTAACAGACATGTAGGATTTAAGTCACTTTTTTTGTGTTATTGTAACTATAATTAAAAAAGAAAAAAGAAAAGAAAAAAGACGAATGATCAACGTGGTTAGCATAATTAGAATTGGCCTAGACCCTATAAGAGGCAGTGAGGCACTAAAGGAGATTTGAAATGAGAATTGGCCTAGACTCCTATAAGAGGCTTGTGTTATGAATTTATTTTCTCGGATAAGGCTTTAGGACATCAATTGTGACGTTAATCTTACATATTTTATATAGTTCTTCCCTTCAAATTAAGATACTTTAGTGTTATAAGGATAGCTCCACCATAGAATTTCTAAGATACTATGACGCTATCTATCTATTGTAAAATAAGTAACATCATTAATATTTAAAGAAACATCTTTCTCAAATTCATTTAAATTATTGATGATGTTTATATATATAAAAAAATATTAATAATGAGATAAAGTCCAATTCACTTATTTCAAAATTGATGGATAAAATTGTAACTTAGGCTATATCCATTAAGATTGTGACACGTGGCCTAAAAAAGCATGTATTATAATCCTGATGACTCTAGTGCACAAGAGTGCTAGACCCAATCTTTGCCCGTTTAAAAAACTCTGTAATGAAATTATCCTGAGAACTTTAGGGGTTCTAATCCATTCACTTCTAGTCACACTCGCTCATACATTATTTGCATTATTGATTACACATTCGGTTTATGGGTAATACAACCCCAAATGACATATTTCTTTCTCATGGTCATAAGGCCTTCTACGCCTCTACCTCTTGTGTGGATGAAACAGTCTAGTTCCAATAGGGAGGGAGATTTAAATTTTAAACTCTTGATGTCTTTATTAGAAATATCATGAAGTGCCAATTGAAAAAGAGGAGAAAAACTCCGGATATTTTTGTTGGAAACACCATGAAGTGCTAATTGAGAGAGAGAGAGAGAGAGCTCGTTGTAGTAGGACCCACAAAGTTGGTTTTTTACGAAAATGCCATGTATCCATTCCACTAAAAATGAAAATGGCCAAAAGTCGTTTTCATTTTCTATATTCCAACTCACTTTTTTTTATATACTAAAAATGAAATCTGAGTACAAGTTTGTAAACTAGACCAATTTTTTTGTGGTGAGTTCCACAAAATACTGAAAATGAATATAAAAAACACATTTTTTGTTTCAAACCAAACAACCTGATCTTAATCTCTTTTTATAGTATATAAATGAGATTTCTTTGTTAGGCATGTGTTAAATGTGATTCATAAAGTGGTACACTTTTTTTTTATAGAGATTTTTTAATTTTTTTTAATTTTTTTAAGAAAGATAAGGTCTTACACTGTACACTTAGGTTGCATTTGAGATATGTTGAGAAAAGATAGTTTATTTTATTATTTAGTTTTTTTTTTGCTACTATTTATGGATTCCATTGCATTTTTTGGTACTATTTATGGGTCCCACTGTATTTTTTAGCAAGTTTTTAGTTTTATCTACAGTATTTTTAGCAAAAAAATTTCAATTTTAGCTAAATAAACAGTTCCTAGACGATCTCTCAATTTCTTTATGAATAATGTTTTTTTTTTTAATACGAAAGTTGACTACATAAGATGAACCCAATAAAATTACTTTAAGAATGCATTTAGGTTCTTGTTTAGGAGTTAGCATACACGCACGTGAATGACAACATACTTCAAGATAGAACCATAGGTGTCCTCCCCATCTTAAAACTTGATTGATTGATTTTTTTTTTTACCTGGATTTGCTTAATGTATTTCTTTTTTCATTTACATAATAACTAATATAATGAACCGTTATTTCTTTTGTATGCAAAAGTAAAAAATAAAAAATAAAAATTTTTATCAATGACTTTTAAAGATTGTGATGAAGCGTAAATTCGTTAGTCAATCGTCAGATGGAAGCAACCTCCAGCCTTCAAAGGTGGTCACCGGTGTGGTGCCTGCCACAGCGCCTCCGATGCCAAAGTCAGTACCAATTGCTATTTGAGAATGAACAATGTAGAAAATAATAGAGCAAAAGAAGTCTCTTAGTGTGTATGTACCTTGTCATTGGCAATGTGTGGGCTTTTTATATGCTTTCATGGCCTCTAGCCGTTGTGGTAGTTATGGAGATCTTAATGCTCCTCTTGGTAACGTTTGGGACAGAGTAATGTGGCATCAATGTGCTCCAACGGTCCATACAGTTGGCCTCGTAACCGTTCTGGGTTTAATTGACTGCATTGAATGGCCTGGATGTCTTCGTCAATAACGTGGATGATTACTTCGTCACTCCTGATGGTGCATTCGTCCATAGGTGAGGTCGTCCGTGTGAGACGGACTCGTCAGTCCCGTCAGTTGCCCCCCGATTCTGTGTTCGTCATGTCCTTGACGATCATAGAATGTGAAGGGTCATAGGTTGCGGATGACTTTTGGGGTTCTGCTCCGTATTAAGTGCGAAGTGACGACGCTCCACAGAACGTGGCATACGTGGCATGTGCTGACTGGTGGAGTTAATGCTCAAATAGTTGGGACTATTGGGCTTCCCGCTGGTTTTTCAGTTTCCAAAGCCTTTACTTTTTAAACTTCCTTTCTTCTCACTTTTCCTTTTCACTTTTCTCAAGAACTTTCAATCATTTTTCTGGGCATCTTCTCTGCCAACCTCTTTCTGCAAATCTCTTCCCAACTGGTGCGCCGTGTGGTGGTGGTTCTCTTCCTTGAGGTGTGTTTCCCTATTCATTTCTTTTCTTATTTTGTTTATACATATGGTGGTGGATTTCTGATTTTTCCCATCTCCTTTTCTTTTCGTGTTTGGCTCGCCGGGTCCTGGGGTTTTTTAGGCTTTTTGTGTTTTCTGGTTTACTTATGGTTGGTAGTTCCGAGGTTAGGATAGCTTGCCCCTCCATCTCGTTTCTTTTTACTCGATTAGGGGGTTCGTTGGGAAATTTCCGTACCTCGAGAATTTTGTTTACAAAGGTAGTTGTCTGGCCGTTGTGTTGGCTGATCTCTTGCCTGTGCTTCGCCAGTCAATAGATTGGTTCGACAATTTGGTGAGAGAGGGAAGAATGACGTTTGAGATCAGGTCTAGTGAGCTCGAGGCTGGGTTATCGTCTAGCGGTAACCCAGTGGAGGAAGATACAACCGTCTCCACGCCTCGAGAAGTTAGGGCTTTTTATGCTCTGAGGGAGGAGTGTGGCTTGGACGCCGATGCGCTAGGTAGATTTAGGGATAGGTTTCAGTTCCCAGAACGAGTTAGGGTTCGTCTGCTTGGCGAGGCAGACCGGGCCTGTCACTTCTTTCCTGGGGAGATTTGTTTTTACGAATCTGCCTTCGTCTGTGGATTGAGGTTTCCTGTCCATCCTTTCGTGATGAAGCTGTTAGACTGTTTTGGTATTGCCCCCGGGCAGCTTATGCCCAACTCGTGGCGGATATTGGTTAGTTGTATGGGGATTTGGTTGGCTGCCAATGACGGGGATATGCTCAAGGTGGACAAGCTTATCCATTTGTACCGTTTAAAAGCATCAAAGGAGTATGGGTACTATGAATTGGTGCCTTGGGAAAGAAGAACTAGGATCGTCAAGGGGTTACCGTCGTCTTTCAGGTACTGGAAGTCAAGATTTTTCTTTGTGTCTGGGGATGATTTTGAGACTTCCTCTGGCGAGGTTTGGGGTGATCTCCCGAGGTTGCGTCGTCGGTGGGAAACCCCGACTTTAGGTGCGTCAATATCTCTCCTCGTCCATTGAATTCTGTCGTGATTACTTCTATGGCTTTTGACCACCCCCTTTTTTTTTTTTTGCACAGTTAAGAGGCGACCCAAGCTCAAGAGCAGGTATAGGGAACGAGTGCAGAAGGCGATTGATTACGCACTGACGATTGAGAGCTGGGACGAGCTTGTTGACCCCAGAACCCTAGGCTTCTACTGCCTTGGACCGGAACCCTCTGCCTTCGTCCTGCGAAACCTTGATATTGAAGGAAAAAAGAGTAAGTGTTATATTCGTTAGTACTCACCTTTCTTCTTCCCCTTGCTGTTTTTTTTTTTTTTTTTTCCTTTGCAGAAATGACGACCAAATTCAATGAGGGTATGTACGCGAAGATGAGATCCAAGAAGGATGAGCCTCTGTCGAATTTGGGAGCGAAGACAGTGCGCGTCACTGGAAGGGGGAGTCATACTGCTCCTTCCTCCGTTCGTCCAATTGTTTCCGCGGGTGAGACGACGAGGACGGCTTCTCCCACGGCTTCCGTGGAGGAAATAGGTGGCACTCCCGTCTCTAAAAGGCCGCGACTGTCTGAAAAGGAGAAGGAGAAAGCTGCCTTTCGCCCGTCCACCCTTTGGAATGACGAGAAGATGGCTGTGGAGCGAGCCCACGAGGTAGTGACGTCTGCAGACTTGAGGGCTTTGACTGGCGTCCCTGTTAACGAGGTTGCGGCTCGTCATGTTCACAAGCTTGTTCAGGTGTTAGGGGAGAGTCTGCATCTTTCTTCTGAGTATTTTACTCAGGAGGCTAAGGTGGCGTCTATGATGTCTAGGATGGAGGTCTTGGAGGCGGAGAACTCGACGCTGAAGAAAGACCTTATTGCCTCCATGGGTGAGACCAACACTTTGAAGGAGCAGGTCAAGAAGCTGAACGACGACCTCCGGGTTGAGCGCCAATTGACTAAGGAGAAGGACGAACAGCTCCTTGGGGCCAGGGAAAGTCTTAAAACCATAGCTGCCAGGTCCGTTGAAGCCTTTCAAACCACTGACGAGTACAATACTGTGCTCTTCAGTTGGTATTTTAAGGGTTTCGAGCTCCTGAGGAGATACCTCGTGAAGCACCCTTCGGGGGTGAATATGGAGGGGCTGGACCTGGAGGAGGTGGATCAAGAAATGGCTGCAGACGAGGCTGCCCGACCTTCCGCTTCCGAGCCTGATGCCTCTGTGGATGCTCCTGCTGACGGTCGTCCTGATGACGAGGCTTCTGTTGACGCAGCTCCCGCTGACGATGATGCTGCTCGAACCTGATACTTAGAAATTTTTGTCTTTCTTTTTGGATGCCCACCGTGTTTTGGGTTGTTTTATTTATCTAATTCTCAAACAATTAATTTATTTTAAAAACAATGTTTTTAGCCCAGTGTTTATGGGTCTTTGATTGTAGAAACACTTGTAATTTGCCCGTTGCTTTTGGGCTTTAATTTAATTTACATCTGTGTACTTACTTGTACTTGTGTTTGTATGATCGTTGGTTGTGATATGTTGGCTTCAATCGTCCATGCAATATGCTCGTCTCCGCAGGTTCAGTCCTTTAACCTTGTAGGTGTCGTCATTGTTAGTAACTTAAATCCGTTCTATGCGGAATCTTGTTACTTAGCCATTTTTGGCTTTATTTGCACCCTTTTTAAGGGGGTTTTATAGCCGTCAGTAATTTACATCCGTCAAGGCGGAATCTTGTTACTTAGCCATTTTTGGCTTTACTTGTACCCTTTTAGAGGGGTTTTATAGTCGTCAGTAACTTACATCCGTCAAGGCGGAATATTGTTACTTAGCCATTTTTGGCTTTACTTGTACCCTTTTAGAGGGGTTTTATAGTCGTCAGTAACTTACATCCGTCAAGGCGGAATCTTGTTACTTAGCCATTTTTTGGCTTTACTTGTAACTTATGATTGAATAGACCTGCTCACAGAGAAACATTAGCTGGATAACATCTTTATTGATTTCAATAATGAATACATTTAAAGGTTACTTCTATTGATGGTATTTCTTCAAGTGTTCAATGTTCCATGGCCTCGGGAGTCTTTGTCCGTCCAGGGTTTCCAGGTGGTAGCTACCTTGCCTGGAGTAATAGAAGACTCGGTAAGGTCCTTCCCATGTGGGGCCGAGCTTCCCTTGGGTAGGATCTTTGGTCGCCGGGGTTACTTTACGCAGGACGAGGTCGCCTATGTCGAGTCGTCTGAGTTTCACCCTTCTGTTGTAATAGTCCGTCATCTTTTTCTGGTAGTCCGTCACTCTGCTGCAAGCTTTGTCTCTTAATTCATCTAGACAGTCCAGGTTGAATTGTAGACGATCATTATTGGCTTCCTCGTTGAACATTTCTCGCCTGGTGCTGGTTACTCCTACTTCGACCGGGATCACTGCTTCAGTCCCGAAGGTAAGCCTGAAGGGGGTCTCTCCCGTCGGGGTTCTTGCTGTTGTTCTGTAGGCCCACAAGACATTGGGCAATTCTTCTGGCCAGGCGCCCTTCGCGTCGTCCAGCTTAGTTTTTATGATCTTGAGTAGCGTACGGTTTGTCACCTCCGTCTGTCCGTTCGCCTGTAGATGTCCTGGCGATGAGAACTAGTTCTTGATTCCCAAGCATGAGCAGAAATCTTTGAAGCCTTGGTAGTCGAATTGTCGTCCGTTATCTGATATGATCGTCCTCGAAATCCCGAACCTGCAAACTATATTCTTCCACACGAAGCTTCGGATTTTTGCTTCAGTGATGGTCGCCAGTGGCTCTGCTTCAACCCATTTTGTGAAATAATCAATAGCAACTAGCAAGAATTTTACCTGACCTTTGCCTAGGGGCAGTGGGCCAACGATGTCGATTCCCCATTGTGCAAATGGCCATGGGGACGTTATCGTCGTCAGTCTTTCTGCCAGAAGTCGTTGGACATTTCCGAACCGTTGGCATTTGTCACATCTCTTGACGAACTGCATTGCGTCCATCTGCATAGTAGGCCAGAAGTAACTTGTTCGAAGAACTTTGCTTACCAGGGATCTAGGGCCAGCATGGTCCCCACAGATTCCTTCGTGTATCTCTTCCAGGATGTATTTAGCTTCTTCTTCACTAACACACTTCAAGTAGGGCATGGAGAAGCCTCTCTTGTAGAGGGTGTCGTTGAGGATTGTAAATCTGGCTGCCCTCTTTTTAATCTTTCTAGCCTCGTCTGTATTCAGAGGGAGGTGCTCGTCCTGGAGGAAGGATATGATGGGCGTCATCCAGCTATCTGTGTTCTGGATTGAGAACGTTGGAACTTCTTCAATGCTGGGGTATTTATGGATTTCCATCCTCAGGTCCATGTTCGTCGATCCTTCTTCTGACGAGGCTATCTTCGAGACTTCGTCTGCCTCCATATTCTGTTTCCTCGGTATCTGTACGAACTCCACTTCATCGAACTCCTGAATTAAACGCTTCGTCTGCTTGAGATATTTCTGCATTCTTTCTTCCTTTGCTTCATATTCTCCCTGGATCTGCCCAATTACAAGTTTTGAATCATTTTGGACTAATAGGTTCTTAGCCCCAAGCACCTTTTCGAGTCTCAATCCCGTCAGAATCCCTTCATACTCGGCCTCGTTGTTGGTGGCTGGAAATTTTAGCTGAACTCCGTACTTCAGTATTTCTCCATCTGGGGTGGCTATGACGACCCCCACTCCCCCCTGATTTCGAGCTGACGAACCGTCGGTCTGTATCGTCCATTTCTCGGCCTCGTTGGTGTGCTTATCTTCATTCGGGGAAGTGAACTCGGCGATGAAATCCACTAAGGCTTGTGCCTTAATGGCTGTCCTGGGATGGTATTCGATGTCAAATTGGCTGAGTTCAATTGCCCATTGGACCATTCTTCCAGCTGCTTCAGGCTTGTTCATGGACTTTTTGATAGGCTGGTCTGTCATCACCAGGATGGGATTTGCTTGGAAATATTGTCTTAGTTTTTGGGAGGCCACAATCAACGCAAATGCAATCTTCTCAATCTTTGGATACCTGGACTCAGCCCCCTGGAAGGCTTAGCTGACGTAATAAACCGGAAGCTGCTTCTTGCCTTCTTCTCTGATCAGGGCTCCACTGACGGCCGTATCTGATACCGCTAAGTACAGATATAAGTTCTCACCTTCTTTGGACGGGCTTAGAAGGGGTGGATTACTTAAGTAGCGTTTGAGCTCCTGGAAGGCTGCTTCGCATTCGTCCGTCCAAGCAAAAGCTTGTTTTAAGGTTTTGAAGAAAGGCAAGCATTTGTCCGTAGCCCTAGAGACGAACCTATTGAGGGCTGCAATCCTTCCAGTAAGCTTCTGGATTTCCTTGACGGTCTTGGGTGATGCCATGTTGATTATAGCTTGCACCTTCTCCGGGTTTGCCTTTATTCCTCTCTGGGACACCATGAATCCCAGGAATTTTCCTGAAGCTACACCAAAAACACACTTACTAGGATTCAGCTTCATTTGGTATTGCTTGAGGGTAGCAAATGTCTCCTTGAGGTCGTCCAGATGGGCAAGTTCTTATTTACTCTTGACGAGCATATCATCCACGTATACCTCCATATTCCTGCCTATCTGCTTGTTGAACATTCTGTTCACCAATCTCTGATAAGTAGCACCTGCATTTTTCAATCCAAAGGGCATTACCTTATAGCAATAGAGCCCCTGGCTTGTGATGAAAGCAGTCCTCTCTTGATCTTCGTCAGCCATTTTTATCTGGTTGTATCCCGAGAAGGCGTCCATGAATGTCAACAACTTATGTCCGGCAGTAGAGTCCACAAGCTAGTCAATCCTCGGCAGAGGGAAACTGTCCTTCGGGCATGCTTTATTCAAGTCCGTAAAGTCCACACACATTCTCCACTTCCCATTCGCTTTTTTAACGAGGACGACGTTCGCAAGCCAATCAGGATAATAGACCTTCCGGATGAATCCTGCCTTCAGCAGTTTATTTACCTCGTCTGTGACAGCCTGGTCTCGTTCTGGAGCAAATACCCTGCTCTTCTGCTTGAGGGGTTTCTTCTCTGGATCCACGTCCAGCTTGTGCTGGATGACTTCTGTGGATATACCAGGCATGTCCTCATGGCTCCATGCGAAGATATCTTGGTTCTCTTTTAGGAACTGGATTAGCCTTGTCTTCATCTCGGGGCTTAGCGTCGTTCCTATCCTCGTCGTCTTGGTATCCTCTTTTTCGTCCAGCTTCACTATTTCCAAGGCTTCTATTTTGTCTTCTTCTTTCTCTTCAATCGTCCAAGTGTGGTTTTCTTTTGCGGCCAAGATGGCCTGGTAGCATTCCCTGGCTAAGACCTGATCACCTTTCACTTCTCCAACCCCGTTGTTTGTTGGGAACTTCACCTTCAGGTAGTAGGTGGACGTGGCTGCCCTCCATTTGTTGAGGGTGGGTCTTCCAATAATCACATTGTAGGACGAGGGGCAGTCTACCACCAAAAAGTCTATCTGGCGAGTCAATTGCTTCGGGTAGGTCCCCACCGTTACTGTCAATGTCACTATGCCCTTGGGATATACTCTGTCTCCACTGAAACTGATGAGAGGGGTGTCAAATGGACGCAGTCTCTTTGGATCTAACTTGAGCTGCTGAAATGCTGGGAGGTAGATGATATCTGCTGAGCTACCGTTGTCTACGAGGATCATTTTGGTGTTGAACCCTTCTATGGTCAGCATTATGACTAACGGATCATTGTGAGGCTACTTCACTCCTCTGGCATCTGCTTCATTGAAAGACATATCTTGATCCGTCCGTCGCTGCTTGGACGGAGGTATCATGTAGACACTGTTCACTTGCCTTTGATGGGCTTTCCTGAGGGACTTGAATGATCCCCCGGTGGTGGGTCCCCTGTGATCGTCTGTATCTCCCCGATCACGTTCTGAGGAGGTTGGAATTGACGGGTATCGTCCCTGGACGAGGACTCATGCTGGTTCTTATTTCCGTCTTGAAATTTATTGTACTCTCCCTTCTTTACAAACTTCTGTAATTTCCCCTTTCGTATCAACTCCTCTATCTATTCCTTTAAGTCTCGACAGTCTTCTGTGTAGTGGCCATGATCCTTGTGAAATCGGTAGTACTTATTCTTATCGCGGACGTTAGGAGACGAATGCATTGGCCGCGGCCATTTAAGGTAGTGTTCATCCTTAATCTGCGTTAAGATTTTGTCAACAGGCATAACAAGAGGAGTGAGTTTTACCGTCCTTGGATTTTTATCGTCTCTCCTTCTGCTACCGTCATTAGTCCGACGATCTGGGCGCTCCCTTTTTTGTCCCCTACGTTCGTCCTCCTTCCTTCCTCTGTCTCCTGGCTTTTCTGTATCCTTTATGGCTGCTAATGCGTCTTCAGCATTCATGTACTTCTGTGCTTTTATGAGCATTTCTGCCATCGTCTTTGGAGGATTTTTCGCTAGTGAAGCCACGAGATCCTTGGACTTTAGACCTGCTTTGAAAGTTGTCAGCTGCACCTCATCGTCTGCCTCGTCCACCTCTAGGGTCTTCCTAGTGAAGCACTTAACGTACGACCGCAGGGTTTCTTTTTCTCCTTGCCTGATGGTAAGCAAATAATCTGCTGGCCTCTTAGGACGCTGTCCCCCAATGAAATGCTGTAAGAAGGCATTACTCAATTGGTTAAAGTTGTCAATGGATGACGTTGGCAGCTTGGTGAACCATTCCCTCGCAGCTCCTTTAAAAGTAGTAGGAAAGGAACGGCACATTATCTCGTCGGGGGGCTGCTGGAGCCCTAGAGTCATTTTGAAGGTGTTTAGATGATCCTGTGGGTCCTTGAGCCCGTCAAACGGTTCCAGTTGTGGTAGCCTAAACTTCGACGGTACTGGGCATCCTAAGACCATGACTGTGAAAGGCGAGTCTGTTGCCCTTACCAATCTGCCCACACTCTGGTCTGTTTTCTCCCTGATGGCATTTTTCAATTCGTCCATATCCTTCCTCATTTCCTGAAGAAGATCTGAATTTTGGTCTACTGGAGTAGTAGTCCTTGGACGACCACTTCTCCTGTGGCTATTTCCCTCGTCCTCCATGTTGTTTTTGGATCGGTTCTCCTCATGTTGGAGTTGTAGTTTCATTTCCTGATTTTGCTTGGTGAGTTCCTCGACAACGGCTGTGAGAGCTTGAACCTGCTGGGCTAAGGCTGCGGAATCTTGATTGGATTCCATCTGAAAATAATAGTTGATTGGAAACTACTTTCTCGAGTCAGAACACGAAAATGTCGTCCCCACAGACGGCGCCAAACTGATGAAGCGTAAATTCGTCAGTCAATCGTCAGATGGAAGCAACCTCCAGCCTTCAAAGGTGGTCACCGGTGTGGTGCCTGCCACAGCGCCTCCGATGCCAAAGTCAGTACCAATTGCTATTTGAGAATGAACAATGTAGAAAATAATAGAGCAAAAGAAGTCTCTTAGTGTGTATGTACCTTGTCATTGGCAATGTGTAGGCTTTTTATTTGCTTTCATGGCCTCTAGCCGTTGTGGTAGTTATGGAGATCTTAATGCTCCTCTTGGTAACATTTGGGACAGAGTAATGTGGCATCAATGTGCTCCAACGGTCCATACAGTTGGCCTCGTAACCATTCTGGGTTTAATTGACTGCATTGAATGGCCTGGATGTCTTCATCAGTAACGCGGATGATTACTTCGTCACTCCTGATGATGCATTCGTCCATAGGTGAGGTCGTCCGTGTGAGACGGACTCGTCAGTCCCGTCAGTTTGTAACCTATAAAAGAAAAACAAAAGTTGAAAAAAAAAAAACAAATAAAGAAGCAAGAGTTTTAATCGAAATGATAATGAAAAAGAGCACTATTATTACATTTAAAGTGATACAAAAATGATAAAAGAAACTCCAATTCTTAATGTAATAATTTATTCTTCTCTAGGAAGATTTGTATAAAAGAAACAAAATATAAGTATAACTGCATAATAAACTCCCCATGTTTATTATTGTTTATAAATTAAATTCTGAAATTTCAAGTGTATATATGCTTATTGTACAGTTTTTAA
This sequence comes from Quercus aquifolioides, assembly GCA_019022515.1. Classification (NCBI taxonomy): domain Eukaryota; kingdom Viridiplantae; phylum Streptophyta; class Magnoliopsida; order Fagales; family Fagaceae; genus Quercus; species Quercus aquifolioides. The sequence goes on from CM032336.1 coordinate 20,304,799, forward strand.
AATATTTTAATTTGGTTTTTTCATGAGTTTATATTAACTAAAATATCAGAATTCATATGAGTTGTGGTTGAGGTTTGTCTAGCTACTAAAATTCTTTTTATGTGAATTGTAGGTGAAATTATGTATTAAAAAAATCACAAAAATAAAATATTCATATATAATCAAATTCTTAATAGGTAAACACAATATTTCAAGCAAGTTATTTTGTGCGTGGATTTTCTTGTATTAAATATGACTTATTGTTTACATGAATGAATTTTTATTATTCAAATTGTCCAAAGTGCAAAAAGCTTGTTGTGAAACATGATCCAGAAGAGCTGAAACATGTCCTGCCAAATTACATTACGGTATTCCCATTCCCATATGGAAAAAAAAATGTTGCCATCATAGTTGATAGTTGCTTTGCCAAAAATGAAAAAGAATAAAAGTTTCCATCATGGATTACCTAATACTTCATTGTTTGGAAGTGATCAGTGAATGAGTGATGACATATAAATCGTTTAATATATAATGAAAGAATTACTTATATACATCTCTATGATGAGTGATGACATACTAGTTTATCAATGACCGGCACGTTCATGATTACGAAGATTCAAGATAGGACGGAATTCTCTTCCATAAGCCTTCTATTAATTTGAGAATTTTCTTTATTTCCTTTATAGCGACCTGCAGGGTAGGACAATTTTCTTTAGCTCTTTCCCATCTACTTTGATAACATCATAATTCTTTAATAAGTTCATCGGCCCTTTAATTTCATAGATTCATGCCCATTAGTACGGACGGGACAAATATGATGGAGATTTCATGCTAGTAGCTAATTGTTGGTTTGTTTTGTTTTGTTTTTTTTTTTTTTTTATGGGGACTGGTCATACAATCGCTTAAGGACTGGTCTTATCAGATTGAGATTTGTTTTTGAGAGTCAAGTTCATAACTTAACACAAGCAGAAACAAGATCAATGGCTACTGGTATGCTTTTTGGTTTACAAAAGAAATAAGGGTTCTGTTAACGAGTTTTAACATTACTTATATAGAAATAGAAAAAAATTATCAATATATTAATTTTTTTTCCTATAAAAAACTTCTTAAAATTGTTAATTAACAGATCCTCTTGGGTCCATTAACATTTTCCAAGAAATAAAATCCAAAAAGGGATTATGGACAATAATAAACTTTTGTTTATATTCGACGCTAAAGTAAAGAATAGAACAATATGTCCAACAGTAGAATGAAAACAATAGAATAGAACTTTTATATAAAAAAGAAAAAAGAAAAAAAAAGAGAGTAAAGAATAGAACAATATGTCCAACAGTAGAATGAAAACAATATAGCATTGAGATCTATCCTTTACAGTGAATGCTTTGTTTGTTGAGGTCGTAGCTTTATAGTAAGTGACTCAATAAGGATGGATCTTCTGTGGGGACTCGGGTCTTAGAATGAGTCTTAATTTGAATTTTTTGGTCATAGAAATTGATCTTGATGCTAAGGTGGTGGTAAATTGGGTCCAAGGCCTTATTTGCACTATCACTACTCACTCTTCCCTTGTCACTGATTGCAGGGAAGCTGATGGTCAAGTATTGCTTTCGCGAAGCAAATAAATGCACAAATGGTCTTACAAGAATAGGGACTAGCTTATATAGCAGGATTTGTGATTTTTGAAAGGCCTCTGGCTGATGTTGTTTTACTGTTATATATATTATCACACTTTGGATTTGTTCTATGATAGGCTTTGTCCTAACTCATCTCTGATGTTTATTTAATGGATCTTCTGTTGCCAAAAAAAAGGAAGAAGAAGCTTTATTTTTTCAGACCCTACCATCCTCAATTGGTGTCACATGACAATTGAATTTTAATGACAAGCAGAGCACGTATCCTAAAGCCCTTTCTTTTTTGCCCTTTCATTATTTTTTTTCACAATCAAAATTATGCCTCATGGCTCATGGTTAGGGCAAGCTGAACCTGGGGTGGATCATGGATGAGACAATTAGGACCTTCTTTTAATATTAAATTAGGAAATAGATGAAAGGCATTGTTTTAGAAAGTACATATTACAAAATTGAAAAGACAAAGCTCTGAGAAAGGAGAGCAAATGACAGATGTTTTGCGTGATTCATTAAAGTATCAAATGTATATGGAGATCTTGAAAAACAAACATACTCTCAATGCTGAACAAACAGTTCGTAGATACTGAAACGTGCTAAAGGGTGTGAAATGTGAATGATTTCATTTAGAATACTTAAGAATTCTGGAGTTGTTCAAAGTTAATAACAAGTACTTATCATTCAGCAAATCTTTCCCTTTAAGTTATGTTGAAAGTGTTTTTTTCTTTTTGGTTATAAAAAAGAACAAGTCCAAAGTTCATAACATATTGTATTTCAACTATAGAACACATGCAAACAATATCATCTAAAATGAAAACTTCTTTCCAGTCAGCTTTGAGCTTTGCATTCTAGGTTCTAAGTTCTCTTATGTGGAAGAAATCGTCCTTGAGGCAGACTCTCGGCATCTTCATGAATGTCTATTGTTCGAGGCAGACTCTCAGCATCTTCCTGAATGTCTATTGTTCGCAGAATCTCATCATCCCCATCAATGTGTATTGTTCTCACCCCATTGTCATCAATTTGTATTGCTCTCACCCCATCGCTAAGCAATGAAGGTGAATTATGCTTCCTTGCAATATGATCGTCATAATCTTCATCCTCAAAATATCCCTTTTGCTTAAGCTCTTTCACCCTCAAGAATTCGTCATAATGTGCTTTCCTGTGACTATTAAAGCTCATGTCTCGATTAATCTTTACAGAACCTGATAAAAGTTGCAACAGAATGGTGCAAAAGACAATGAGATATATGCTGAATTCAAAAACAGAAACATGAAAATAGTAAATGGGTAGAGAAAAAGCAAAAAAAAAAAAAAAAGTCACTTGTATAATATTTCACTCACAATTATTTAGACCTTTCGTAATTAAGATAAATCAAGTACCTTCATCTTGTTCCATGGCATCAGCGTCATCCTCAGATGATGATGATACAGATCCCTCTAAAGGTGCAGAATGCTTTTGAGTCGAAACCACATTTAAAGCATTTCTTATAGCTTCAGCATGTTCAGCATAACCAACGCTTGCAACAGATTCTGGTATAGGGGATGGTGTATCTATAAGAATCAACCGTTATAATTATATCATTAGCATAATGTTCAACATATTCTCAAAACAGGGCTTTAAAGGAAGAACAAAAATTACCCTACTCCTTACCATCTTCCTCGATCATTTGATGAAATGGTGTCTTGGGTTCAGAAATCTTTTGCCGTACAGGTTTATTTGCCTCATTTTCAACAAGATTAGCTTCATTCCATCTTACACGTCCCCTAACCATAACAAAATTGATATTAGTGAACATAATTTGTTCTCATGAATCAAAATTTTTTTAAAATATGAAATCTAACACTAAAAGTTCATAAGTTTTTATATTGCATTCAAAGCCCAACTTTGTGATACGCTCAACCAATAGAAGATCTAATTTAGTTTCTTCAGAGTACGCATGTTTTGAAAGGTCTACAGGCCAGCCACTAGTAGCTGAAGGCAACATAGCTCATTACCTACCTTGAGTACCCATGTCATGTCTATGTCTGTGTTCGTGCTTCATAGACTAATTGAAGGCAAATGCATCCAATAATCTCTCTCTCTCTCTCTCTCTCTCTCTCTTTATTTCTACAGTTTTAATAAATGACAGATTCTAATGCTTCCATCTCCATATCTGAAAGTTCATCCTAAGTATCAATATGAATAAAATCAAAAAGTTCATGTGCATCCATTAGATGAATATCCATTTTGCAGCCTCCACTCTCTAGGGATGAATTCAGCAACAGTAAAAAATCTCGATCATCTAAAATACTCTCATAATTGATGCACAATCACAACTAGTCACACTGCCAATACGGATTCTTTTATAACACAAAGACCATTAAAAAAAAGACAAATGTATGATTAATGCATTATATATATATATATATATATATTGACATTGATGGTTTCTTAAAATGCTGCTAACAAATTTTCATATTTCCCAGTTTCCACCGTTAGTCCCACTTGTATCAGGATAACCAAATAAATAAATAAAATCATATCTGCTAAACAATAGTCGTAATATTTTTCTAAAATATACAACTAAAATAAGCATCAGCCCCCTCCAAACCAAAATGTATAAATAAAAAAGAAAGAAAGAAAAAGTAAATAAAAGTTGATGAGGGACTCAGACACTAAAAGTAAAGGCTTGAATTACTTCATATTTTCATACTGGGTTTGATAGTCGCCTTTGATGTCCAAATCACGCAGATAACACGTTGGCTTGACCTGATTGCCCTGAAAAGGAATTAGAGTCAGAGAATTGTTTGTTAGTTTCTTAATACCTATGGTGATCATCAATGAATGCTTCGTTATAAAACTGTTCCCATATTCTAGCTAGATTAGCGACAATTTGGTTAATGAAAGTGAACCTTATGCGGCTATGCCTTAAAGGCTAACACCCAACAAAGGCAATAAGCCGTGTTAATATAATACGTCACCAAAATGAAAACTTGATATATATAAATATATATATATATATATATATATATATATATGCTGATGAGAAACCAAACTAATATGCATAGTGAGAGATGAGAAAGATAATAGAAATGCGAATTCAATAACTAATAAATCACAAACCCAATAACTTTTCATATTGTTCTGGGCTGATAGGCAGGCAAGCCAAGAAATGCAACTAAAAGTTTAACAGCAAAAAAATGTTGTTGTTTATGATATCTGATTCACAACTATTGATAAATAAAGTCTTGGATTGAAAAGAAATGAAACCTCTAATATGCAGAATATATTCAAAAGAAAGAAGAATGAAGGATTGAGAAATAAGGGAGAATGAAATTCGTACCTTGAAATGAAGAAAAAGATATGCCTTAATAGATAAAAACACGTATCAACAATACATCCTTATCAATTGGTACCACTGTGATAACTCAATACTTTTGCTTTTCATGTATTCAGTGCTTCAAGCACCATTTTTATTTTTATTTTGTTAATAATATTATTGTAACGGTCCCAGGTCCCCCACAGTGTACAACTTTTTTTTGTCCCCCTTCAAAACTAAATAAGCAAATTTAATAAGTAACATTGGAGGAAAAAGAAAGTTATCTTGTCCGAAAGCTTCGATATAAGACTGAGTCTGGATAGGAACATGCTCTGGGTCTCAGCAACGTACGTGTGGCACGTCATCACGTTAGATGATGACCAAACATCTGTCTTTAGCTCTTACTTTGTTGTTGTCATTGGTTGTCACTTTTATAATTCTAAAAACTAAAAGGTATGGGGTTCAACTATGTAGTTACAACTAACAATTCCCTAAAAAAAATAGTTACAACTTACAACCCCTCTTCCCCTCTCGCTATTTATCTATTCAAACTAAAAATAAAAAGTTAAAATTATATCAAAATCAGGACAGCCAAATTGTCCAATAGAAAATAGCGTTTTTATTTCTTTGGGAAAAAATAAAATAAAATAAAACTCTCCTATAATTTAGGAAGGGCTTCAAACTAAACCTAATAATTTTATAAGTTACAAATTAAACCTTATAAGGATGTTTCAAATTAGACCGTTAGTTTTTTCTTTGATAAAAAATTAGATCTTATAGTTTCATAACTTATAAATCAAGGGTAGAATCAGGAATTTTTGTTTGGGGGCTGACGTTAAACTATCTCGTATTGAGTCACAATCCAAGAAAAACTCAAAGTAGATACATGTCATTGTGTATTAGTTTAATCAATGTAATTTTTATTAACACTTAGCAAAATTAAATGACCAATTGAGTATCTTATGGTCATTTCCCCCCTAAGTTTCTCTTATTCATTTTAATAACCGTGAGTCCATAGTATTCAAAAAATTAAATATATGAATATAACAACACTTGACAATATCTACAAGAAGACATAATATAAATATAAATTAAATATAACAAAATTATCATAAGCCAATATGAAACTATATGTAAAAAGCCAAGATGACTTCCAAATCTGGTTGTTGGAGTAGAATAGAAGTCAAAATGAAATTCTGAACAAAGCCTACCGATTGCTTTAATAAATTGAAGGAAAAGAAAACCATGAGCCATAGGATAAATAAATACATAGAACTGAAAAAAGAAAAGAAAAGAAAAAAAGAACAAGAATTTAGTACCTCTGGAGATTTTAAGTCATTTTTGCTTAAGTTTCAAAGAAGTTCAAGACTCTTTTAAGGAAAATAGAGGACCTAAATACTGTGAGGTGTTAGTATATAGCACACTGGTGGAAGCTTGAACAACTGTTAGTACTAGTGGAAGAGCAGTTTGAAAAGATGGGAATTTTGAGCAACATATTACATATGGGAGCTTGGGAATTGAAAAGGTAAATATATCAAGCTAATGGTCTAACATGTCACTATGTCAGGGGATTCCAATAGTCAAGGCAAAAGACTAATGGTGTAATAGGAAATGAGTGAAAATATTAAAACATGAAAAGTAAGTTTTAAAGGAAGAGAAACGTGGACAACTCAAGACAAGTTTTGGGGGCCAGTTCCTTAAAAAAATAGCCCAACTTTTCAAATTTAACAATTTATGACAAATTTTAAACAATTTTGTGGGGGTTATGGCCCCTGGCATATCAACATAGTTTGCCTCTGTTATAGATTAAACTATAGAATTTTAAATTCATTTCAGTTCAATCTCTCTCTCTCTCTCTCTCTCTCTCTCTTTCTCTCTCATATTTTAGGGTTTACTTTGTAGCATAAAAAAATATGACAATCTAATTTGAATTCTATCCTAAACTATAAAGTTTAATTTGTAACATAAAATTACAAACTTTAATTTGATATCCTATAAATTATAGGATTTAAAGTGTACTTTTCCTTTTCTAATGCATTACTTGTTTGCTACTTATAACGCTTTATTTGTTTTGATTGACAATGTTTCTCAACAAATTATAGTCATCTAATTGCCAATCAAATTCTTGAGAATTTACATCAGTTTTTTTTCCAGGTTATATATACAAGTTTTACTTACTACAAATTTACATTTTTTTTAAACAACTTATTTTTTTGGGGGGCCATTTTGAAATATGTTCTTTTATCTTTTATCTTTAATTTATTTATTTATTTATTTATTCAAAACGACGTCGTACCTTCCAATCTGTTTGTGGGGTATATAAATAAGGGACCGATTTGCCAACCCTTTGATACTGGACGCTCAGCTGGGCTCTGCTCTACTATCTGCAAACTTCGGCCACAACAACAACGAAAGCAACAATGAGAATTACTTGAGCTTCTAACAACGTCGTAGGTTTGTTTCTCACTTCACTTTTCTCTCTCTTTGTAGTTATTGAAGTATGATAATCTTGCTTCTTAATTGTACCAACAAGTTTAGTCCTACTATGTTAGCTACTTTTATTTGACTACTTCGTTGCTATGGAAAAAGGAAATTCATAATTTAAATATTTCATAGTTTCTTTTTTTTGGAAACCAAACAGGGCCTCATTGTTTGTATGGCTAAGTTTCACTTTCACCCCCAGTTCTTTTCTTCAATGAAATACAAAGTTTCTGTTAGTTGGTACAGCCATTGTTCGACAAAATGCCTCAATCAGTGTGGAAATGGGTTTTGTTTGGTTTCAAGTGTTAAATAATAAGATATTTCATTGTAATTATAATGGTCATAATAAGAAACTCTATAGTGAACGATAAGTTTTATCAAGTTGTAAAATTTGCATAATAAGAAACTATATAGTGAATGATAAGTTTTATCAAGTTGTAAAATTTGCGTTTTGCATGAGCTCCACAATCTGGGTGTTGAGTGTTTTAAGAGATTAAGCCCTGAAAGTTACACATTGAAAAAATGATGATGTAATTACTTTGTTAAAATAATGAATATATGGTAGCTTGATTCTGTTATTATAAGAGGATTGTAATTTCATGGAAACTTTTGGTTTATATATTTGTAATAAACATGATTAGCATTGTCTGCTCTAGCTGCTCTACATTTGTGAATTTCGTGGTTGAACATGAGAGCTGAAATATTGAGTTATTAGTGCCTATTACTTAAATTTTCATTTCTTTATTGAACTTAATTGATGGGAATATATTTCTTTTTAATTGGTATTCATATCTTACAACCTTTTCTGTGTACTTTGTATGTGCTTTTGACTCCTTTGTATTTGCTGTTATCCATTTAAAATTGCAGCTTGAGGGGTTCTAGTCTCTGTTTAGGTTCAAAGGCTATTAGCAGCCATTGATTTTCATATGCTGCTGGGATAAGCTATTGCATACAGGCAAAATAATTACTGATTAGGAAAACTTTACAAAGGATGCCAACATTAGCTGCATCCCGGTTGCTCCTTGTTGGAGAGTCATTTCCTTTCCAAAAGTTATCACATGTGTCTAGGACAGCTTGGTTACACAGAAGTATACGTTTTCTAAGTAGAGTTGAGCGGGACCATGGGCCCCTCACTCTTACGAACCTTGGGTTCAAGAGTGAATTTGAAGCAACAGACAAGAACAATACCCAAAAACCTAAGCAGATGAGTTCTGTTGAATTTCCTAACAGAAAGCGCAATGCAGTTGGAAGCAAGGGAATCAAGGCAGTTGGGACAAAAAAGTTGCTTGGAATAGAGTCTGCTCCTTTTTCGGCAAAGTCATTTTCCGAGCTTGGCCTCCCACCTCCATTAATTGAGAGGTTAGCAACTGAGGGCTTTGCGGTTCCTACTGATGTACAGTCTACAGCAATTCCTACCATACTTAAGAATCACGATGTTGTGATTCAGTCTTACACTGGTTCTGGAAAAACATTAGCATATCTTGTTCCTATACTCTCTGAAGTAGGCCCACTGGGGAAGAAACCTTCTGATGATAGTAGCAAATCTGTGAAGAAAATGGAGATAGAAGCAGTAATTGTGGCTCCCTCTAGGGAGCTGGGCATGCAAATAGTAAGGGAGTTTGAGAAGATTTTGGGACCTATAAACAAAAAAGTGGTTCAGCAGCTTGTAGGGGGTGCAAATCGATCAAGGCAGGAAGAAGCTCTCAAGAAAAACAAGCCAGCCATTATTGTTGGTACACCAGGTCGGATTGCGGAGATCAGTGCAGCTGGAAAGCTTCATACCCATGGGTGTCGTTTCCTGGTCTTAGATGAAGTGGATGAGCTACTTTCATTTAATTTTCGAGAGGACATGCACCGGATACTGGAACATGTGGGTAGGAGATCAGGTGCAGATCCTCATGCACCAAAAAGCCCACTTGCCCAACGGGCTGAGCGTCAGACCATCATGGTGTCTGCAACTGTGCCATTCTCAGTAATAAGGGCAGCTAGGAGCTGGGGGCGTGACCCATTTCTTGTCCAAGCCAAAAAGGTCATCCCACTTGAATCCGTCCTTCCCTCTGGTCCGGTTAATTTGACCGAGCCTACTTCCAGTTCAAGTTCAAATTCAAATTTGCAGGCTCAGGCAACTGTGGAAAGCCTACCGCCCTCCTTGAAACACTACTATTGTGTCACAAAGTTACAGCACAAGGTTGATACATTGCGAAGATGTGTACATGCGCTTGATGCCAAGTCTGTAATAGCTTTCATGAACCACACTAAGCAGCTGAAGGATGCTGTCTTCAAGCTAGAGGCACGTGGGATGAATGCTGCCGAGCTACATGGGGATCTTGGAAAGCTTGGTAGATCTACAATTTTAAAAAAATTCAAGAATGGGGAGGTGAGGGTTTTGGTGACAAATGAACTTTCAGCCAGGGGTTTAGATGTGGCAGAGTGTGATCTTGTGGTTAATTTGGACTTACCCACAGATTCCATTCATTATGCACATCGAGCTGGCCGGACAGGTCGGCTTGGCAGGAAGGGTACTGTGGTGACCATGTGTGAAGAGCCAGAAGTTTTTGTCGTGAAGAAGCTGCAGAAGCAGCTTGGAATTCCCATTCCAGCTTGTGAGTTCAAAGAGAGCCAGCTTGTTGTCACTGAAGAATCGAAAAATCCAGTTGTAAGGTGACAATACATTTTACATCTTTTGGAGGTAGTCCATTCTTGTATCAGTTGCTAGTTGCAAGATTAATCCACTAAACAGAGAAGCTCCATATAATTTACAATTTTGTGTAGAACTTGAATTTTATAATGACTTATTGAATACCATTGATTCAGACAAAAAATTGTTAGAATAATGGTTAAATGATTAGTTTGCCATTTTCTAATAGTTTAAGCTTTTGGAAAAAGTGGTAATTTATTATGATATCATAGCAGGTGGTTCCAACTTTGAATCCTGCCTCTGCTATTTCCTAAAAATACACTGGAATTAGATTCTGGTCACTGTTTGACTGTCATAACATAGAAGTTACCATATAACTTGTTTAGCACGTTCTGAACTTCCTAGTTGAAAGATAAGGTTCTAACTTGTTGTTTACCCTGAGATGACCTAGATTATTTTGAAAGGTAATGTGAATTTTTTTTTTTTCTAGATCTTTCATTTTTCATTTTTAATTAAATTGATTTGAATGAATGAAAAACAATACATCGATAATTATAGCAATTTCTTGGATGATGAGACAATGACGAATCAGCATTCAATTGTATTGGAAGCTATTTTATTGGAGAAGTATCATAATTGATTAACATTACAACATAAGTAAGAAGAAGAAGAAGAAGAAGCAGAAACAGAAAGGATCATTCTGCTGTTTTCTACTAAAGCAGAGAAGTTGCTTGAGAAGCTGATCAGGTTATACAATATTTGCACAAGCAACCTGAAGCATCACCAGATGATCCTCTTACAAAGCTTGTAGCCTGACAAGAGACCGCAAGTGGCAATTGCAAGGAAAGTTACAAAGGACATACTCATGGCAATGATGGTTGCCTTCCAGAGTGATGCAGTGTGCTCAATGCGTTGAATAGCTGGTATTGCTACTGAGGATGACGAAATGAGAAGGTAACCCACCAACTGTCAAATGCTACCAATGAATCAGCCTTCTCAGGGAGATATTTTATGCCAAGAAAATGGATATTTACATTATTGGAAGAAACTTTTCTTAATTGAAAACATTCCAACTACCTGATCAAGAATGAAGCTAATGTAGTCTGAGATCATATCTGGGATGAGAATGCCTCTATAGGTAATGTCACAGACACCTTTGAAAAGTTGGAAAGCCGAGTAGATGAAAGTAAATATGGTTACAATAAAGCAGTACCTACATAGAGATAATCAACGAAATAATATTAACTTGTACTATTATAGCAAAGATATTCCTATGCACTGTTATAGTGGGGTTCACCAAGTGAAGTAACAGCGAGCTTATATGGTAGCCTGATCGTTTTCTTGTGAGTAGGATTTGAACCAGCTTGATTCTTGTTATAAAAAAGGTGTTATTATTGTACTTGGTTTTGCAATTGATGTGCTAGATGTAAGGTTGTAGGATGTTAATCACTAACCTCAAAATCTATCACCCAATATGGTACTTTATACTGGAATCATTTCTGTTTTACAATTCTACACATAATTCAACATCGATCAGAAAACAAGGATCTAATTGGACGTTGGATTGGACCAAATTTTACATATATTTGATTTTGATTAGAAAGTGTTAACTTTCAAAAAAGTTTGGCCTTGTGAAAATGGACTTGGCTTGGATTAGGTCTAGTGTCTAGTTGCACTGAACACATCAAGATGATAGCACGCGTCCACTTAGGATATGTGTCATCATTTTGACAAGTTCAGTACAATTGGACACTGGACCCAAGTCTTGTGAAAATAATACTCAGGAAGTAGGCTTTTGCCTAACCATAGATCAAATTGGCATCCAAGTCCCAACTCCCCAAATACACCAATACACACAATGAGAATTAAATGAAAAGCTGCCTCTCTCTCTCACCAAGGAAGTTTAGTCATTTGAGCTTACATTAATTCTGGGTACTCATTGAAGTTAGAAGGTGCTCTGCCTCGTTTCTTTGGTGTTGATGTGGCCAGTGAGAAAGCGCATACAAAGGAGAAAATAAGTGCCGAGAACCGAAGGATGAGAGAGCAAAGATGGATAGAAGGTATAGTGTTCGACCTGGCAGAGGCAATTGAGAAAGTGAATGGCGATGGTGTTGGGAATGGCTGTTGGGCAAGAGAACTAGCTGCCATTGGTGAAACACCGGCCATTGATCTACAATCAATCACTAACACATCACTTTCTTTCTTCATTATATTCTTCTTTTTCTTTGCTTCTGATGATTTCGGGGACTACTCTCTAAATTTGATTTATGTTAGAGCTTTGTTCTCCCAATAATGGGTAGATTGATAACCATTTCCTTACAACTTCAAGGAAAGCAGCTTGTTTTAATGGTCAATGGTCAGTTGTCCAAGGTTAATAAGAAAATATAAAGTTAACAATTTTTTTAGAAACAAGCTCTGAAAAATGAAAATTCTAAACAGAAGAAGACACATAAGCAAGAAAATACTGCTTCTGCCAATGCTAGCTTACATAAGCATGCTAGAGATGGGATGGGATCGCCAAATCACTGCTTGATTTAAAAAGGAGGCAGGTTATGGATTGGAAAGAGAAATTTTTCATGTCGACTTTCTTTGGTCAACTTTAATTTTTCGTTTATATTGTAATGTGAGCCAGAAACTTCTTGCACTCAATATTCTACTCAACATTATTATTATTTTAACGAAGTTTATCCATGCCTCGTCATCATCCTAATCCATCGGTTTCCTGCAAGAACATTATACTAACAAGAAATACCGATAAAAGGGTAGGTTTATCCAAACTAGCGTAGAAAAAAGAGACCTGGCATGTCAGCTTTGTAGTTTGTTACGCAATTTGCACGCACAATTTTTGGATGCATTCAGCTACCTACTTCCCCAAACAATACGGCATAAGATGAGATGAGAGGTTTTGCTATGTGTTTGCATCATTACCAAGGAGCTTATTTTTGAGTGTTAAATTCAACCTCCATGGTCAGCAACTGGGACCGAATGCTGATGAGGTTTTGGTAGTGGACAGAAGCTAGGAGAATAATTCTAGAGATATTCCCCAATTACACCTAATTTCATAACGTTTTCATAACTTGTTGACTGGTGTGATTGCGAGTGGACACTTTATTCCCATAAAGACCCACCACTTTTCGTTTGCACAAGTCGAAATTGTTTGTGGGAATGGTTTGTAATATAGTATTGTTGATTCATGCTGTCAATACAATGACAGAACTCTGAGCAGAATTCTACAATCTCTAAAAACAATTAGCATCTGGTTTGAAGTATTTCACTGTAGCATTTGGGTTGCTCAGATCAATTGAAGTATTTCACTGAAGCATTTGGGTTGCTCAGATCAATTTATAAAACTTAAGAGTCTAGGAAGATTGATGAAAGATCATACAGCATCAATTTCTTTAAAAAAATTTGAATTTCCTATCTGTTTGCTAAAATGAAGTTTATCCTCAACATTGGCAGAAATATAGAGAAGTTGATACAGTTGAATTCTTTATTTTTTGAGATGGCTAGGCATGTAGCTCAATAAAATGTGGGATGCGGTTTTGCTAGAATGTCATCTAAAGAATTTCTACTATTTGCTTATTACGCCCTTAAGCATGCCATTCAAGGCTTGGACTGGTATCCCCACGGATTTTTGCTTGCCCAATTCCATTGGTCTCTGCACATCTCCGCAATACCATATTTTGCCCTGTAAAAAGGCACCAAAGTGGCTGTAAGAACAAGCTAAGACACAGAGATAAACATTATAAGCCCTTTTGTCAGCTACATAAACACAGCCATAGCATGGTTACTATAGTACAATCAGGTATGTTATAAAGGATCCATCTCATAGTGAAAGTTGCATCAATAGAAACGTGATATAATATCAATTTAATGTACTTCTAACATATAAAAAAAGAATGGAATAACAACATACTTCCAACCAAGTTCTCGCTCAGCTTTCTCTGTAGAAGCATAAACAGCTGTAGCATCTCCCGCCCTCCTTGGACATATTTTGGCGGGGATTTTCTGAAACATAAAATGAGAGAAATTTCAGCATATACCCAATAATTACATGAGAGAGAGATCTGCAGGGGCATGTGAGAGTCACCTTGCCAGAAGCTTTCTCAAATGCAGCCACCATTTCAAGCACAGATGTACCACATCCAGTTCCCAAGTTGTAGGCCGTACAACCTAAGAGAGTAAACTGTCTTTTAATTCACTTTTACCCTTCCTAGATATGCTAAAACAAGATTTTCATAGAAATCCCACGATAAAAGCATGAGTGTGTTAAATAAATGCCTAATAAACTGTTAACAGGTGACAGAAAATTCATTGACATACAAATACGCATGCAAGGAAGAATGATCACCTATATCCTCTTTAGTAAAAAGCTTCCGAAGAGCAGCAATGTGACCATCGGCTAAGTCCATGACATGGATGTAGTCTCGGACCTGTTTAACACAAAAACATTTGATATTTTGTAAGCGCAAAAAAATTGTCAATTTAATCGAATTTTATGTAATGACAGAAAGTTAAATACTACTGCCATGGTTATAAAGGATTATAAGTGGAATACAAAACTATACATAGTCTGTGTCTAAAAGGCCCATGAGATGGGACTAATGGATATTACTGAAAAACTAGGGAAATTCCTATCCACTACTACTCAACAATATTTACACAAAAAAGAACATACCGCACTACCATCCTTCGTGGGATAATCATGACCATACACGTTAAGCTCAGGCAATCTGCCAACAGCTACTTGCTGTATGTATGGCATGAGATTGTTTGGGATGCCCTTTGGATCTTCACCAATTCTACCACTCTCATGAGCCCCAACAGGATTGAAGTATCTGAGCAATATAATTTTCCAACCTGGCTCTGCCTTCTGAATATCTCGAGCAATTTCTTCAAGGAAAAGCTATAAATATAGAATATATTAAAAGTCAGGAAATAAAAGAAACTGCACTCCTATGAACATAAGAAACAGCAAGTGGGATTATCCAACTTCAAAGATGAATCCTATGTGTGGTATGCCCAAAAAAAAAAAAACATTACTAAGCACCCAGTGATACATACCTTGGTCCGTCCATAAGGATTCATAGCTTTCAATTCGAAATCCTCAACACAGGGTATTTTTTCAGGTTGACCATAAACTGTTGCAGATGATGAGAAAACCATCTATTTGGCCACAGGATAACATTACTTGTGTCAGTAGTGGGCAGAGCATGCCAACATATGATGTAATCAATAAAAAAATGGCGCACATTCTAAGACTAAACAATTCTCTGTTAAAGATTCAACTGGAACTTGAATGCTATAACTAATTTCGACAAACAAATAATTAGACATTTTTTATGATTTGATAGTTACAATGGTGGGTGATTTACAAGGGCCGTGGCAACAAAAGAATTAGACATCAAACATAAAAACTTCACAATTTAGCAGTAAGACACCAAAAACACCAATGTTACTACCACAAATATACAGCTACATATACAAATCATAGTTTATGCAGTTATGATTTGAAAGAAATATACCGGAATCAAAGATTTAGCAAAATCAAATACAACTAAAATGAACATTTAATACATAACTCAACAACAAAAAATTCTTTAAGACACAGATTTTTGTTGATTCACTTTCAAACCATTTGTTACAGGCGCAAGATTCAGAAAAAAAAATCAAATGAGTTCAAGAAATTTAATTGCAGGCGCACCTTTTTGCAATCATATTTTGCCATAACCTCATAAAGATTAATAGTGCCAATCAAATTGTTATCGAAATAACGGCGAGGATTTGCAACACTCTCCCCAACAGCTTTTAGGCCAGCAAAATGGATCACAGCGTCAAATCTGTCTCAAACAAAGCCAATGGCACAAAATTAAGCCAACTCTTTAAAAAGTCTATAATTCTGTTTGTTTCCGCAGAAAATATTTAACAGTAGAATTGAATGAAAACAGTGAAAATTCATAGCACTGCTAATGTAATTGAAATTAAACATACTGCGTTTGAGAAAAGAGCTTCTCCAAGTCCTCCTTATTCCTAAGATCACCCTGCAATCAAACCAACACGTAATGTAACCAAAAGCCAAAAACCTCAAACGCCACCGTTTGGTTGCCAAGAAACTGTTAAAAAAAAATTAAAGAAAATACAAATCTCCCGAAACCAAAACCAGCATTGCTCAAGATATTCAAGAATCTATAATTTATAACTTTCTTTTCCCTCATTTTCTCGGCAACCAAACAAAACAGAAATTTACACACACAAAAAAAAAAAAAAAAAAGAAGAAAAAAAGAAGATACCAGATGGAATTCAAGATTCTGAGAACGCTTAGGGCCGACCAAATCACGAACCCTATCAACAGCTTCGGTGACGGAATTATCAAGATTGTCGATGATCGAAACCCTAAAGCCTTCATTGAGAAGCTGAACCACAGTGTGAGAGCCAATGAAACCGGCTCCTCCAGTAACCAGAATCGTCTTTTCCGAGAAAGTCATTTTCAAATCGAACTACAAAGAAATTCAGAATTCCTTTTTCTTTTTTAGAGAGAGAAGGGAGTTGTCTGGAATGAGAATTTAGAGAGAGAGAGTGAAATATGAATGCAAGTGTAAAAGAAAAATAGAAAGGGTAGTGAGTCAGAAATAAAAAAGAGAGAGAAATATATATATATAAATGGAATTGTGATTCAATGTTTTTATTTATTTTGGTTAGTTGTGGCTGTGGTATCGAATTTTGGTCTGTTTTGTTGGCGCGCTTTCCATTAATTTCTTTTCGGATCTGTCAAAATCGAAATCGCGCGTTCAATTATCAGGTGAGGATGACTGCGATACCGTTACCGTAGGAAAAGGAGGTGACACCGTCACACGTCAAATTTTAAAGCCAAAATGGTTAGGGATAGACATCTGTCAATTCCCCATAATGTTGCTGTCATTGATTAGCTTCCTCTCCTAATTATTGCCAAATCCCATAAAATTAGATTTTTAAAATGAATATTTCTTCTTTTGGTGAGAATCTAAATTCAATCCCTCTATATTTAAAATAAAATAAATGGACAAGGTGTTAACAGAGAATCCTAAAAGGATATATCTTAATCAAGTTGAGATTATCCTCTTTTTCTTTTTCTTTTTTAATTTCTTTTTGTCATGTGTGATAAAAAGGTGGGAATAGAATTTATAAATCAAGTTCTTTTATCCACATATTTTTTCACAAGTTTTAAAACTTGATGATATTATTTTTCTTTTTATAATTCATAACTTTTTTTTTTTGAGTAAATGATAATTCATAACTTGATGATATGGTTGATTGTAATTGGTGAACCATTATTTTCACATAAACTCACTACTTTCTTCTCCACCGTTCTTTGTTAATCATATTAGAATGAGACTCAAAAATTGTGTCCACAAACTTTCACATAAATCAGGAGATTGAAAGTTCATATACTTTGTGGTTATAATATAATAAGTAATGTGATAGTTGTTTATTCACTATACTGGTTTAGTAGTTTTTAATGTCGTTATTTTTATTTAGTTTTTATTCTAATTAATATTATGAATTGTTTGAGAACCATATGCAAAAAGGTTGTGAGTTCACATAATTACGCATTCATAAACCAGGTGTGACACTATTTTGATTATAAACTTATAAAATATATAATTTTATTGAGACCTTATAACTAAATTAATAATTATTATTACACAATTTCAAAACACTCATAACATTTACAGTCTTATAATTAATATTTAAAAATTATCCAAAAAACAATTGAAGGCATAGCTAAAAGAAAATCCCAATTCAATAATTAAAAACAATCCAATTTTTAAATGTTTAAAATTATGAAAGAGTTAAGCGAGACTGACATGGTGATTATTCTATAAAGGGAAATGCTAACGAGTGCCTTTAGGGCACTGATTAATAATCAATTTTAGGAAAGTTTTGATACAACTTTTATGGGAAATGAAAAAAGCTGTTAAAATATTAATTACTTTTTTTGTTTTTATTTCCCATAAAAACTTTTTTTAAATGGATAGGGTACTCGTTAGCATTTCATTTCTATAAATTTAGATGTGGGTCCTATTGGACATGAGTTGGTCGTTTAACCTTGTAGAGAATGAGCACTAGTGTGTGTTCATTAAAAACTGAACACAAGCCAAGCTCTATAATCAAAAGAAAAGAACATCTTCATAAGTAGAAAAAACATGCGGGAAAAAAAATGCAATCTAATAATCAGGTGTAATGTTGAAAAAAAGGGAAAGAAAGAAACAAAATTATTTGTAGTTGAAATTTAGTATAATGTTGTTCCTTCAATGTGTACTTGAGTACCTCTAGTCGGTAACACTACGATCAATTTGAACCGTCCAATCAGCTGAGCAAAATAAAGGAGTTCATGAAATCAAAATCAGAAAGTAAAATAGGGGCATAATAATATTGCATCAGTTTTTATTTATTTTTTCTACATCACAAAATCCCATGGAAAAGATGGCCTATTTAAGTTGTGCTAAAAACTCTCACCGACATGTTCGGCAAGTTCTTATTACATTGAAAAAAATTTGATACAAGAAGAAATTTACACAACTATTGACAATTACCAAGAGTTTGTTAACCTAATATGATTCCATCAATAACGTTTGAATTGCCTTCTCCAAACAGTGAAAAAATAAATCAAAGAGCATCTTTTCGTTATTCTTCTAGTGCTAACTAATAGTGGCGACTTTAACTATGAGTTTTAGGTTGTTTTGTAGTGGCTTTAACTACGAGTTTTACAATGTTATTTTCAATCCGAGGTCTCTCATCAATGGTAGATTATTCCGCATTTATGATTATGACCTGCAAGAGAGAGATAAGATAGAGATAATCAGATATAATTGGAATTCATGAGGGCTTACGAGATCAATTTTGCCAATTAATAATTCATTTAGGATCCTGTTGGATCATATATAGGAATGTGGAAGTAATCTTCTTTATTTTTAATAATTCAATTGTTGAGGGTGAGGAGATTTGAACCGTGAATATTGGAAATATCAAAACGTGAGTTGAGTTACAAGACTTTTGACAATGGAACGGAGACTTAAATGCAGGAAAATCATTCACGAGAAATGTATTAAGCGTGGTAAAAGCCAGTACTCTAAGGTGGTATTGGAATAAACTATAAAGGACTACCCCATGGGGTGTTCAAAACAGGGGGTGAGCTAAATCACACCACCACCGAAATCTGACTGTGCTAAAGATAAGGAAATCTGACTGCGTCAAGGATAAGGATAATATGCAGCCTACTGATTCAAGGAAAAGGAGATTACAATCACATTCAAAATGAAAGGGATAAGATAGATATAAAAGGACTGTACAGACAATCATGTATTCCATCCAAACTTCAGATATATGCATAATGCAAGAATCAAAACATTTAGAACTATGAGATACAAAGACAAGTCGCGTGAGGACTGCAGTGCTTGATGGGGTACACACACATATATATATATTTTAAAGAGTACGGTTAATTACACCAATTTGTACAATATGTGTGAACTAAGTAAGTTGAAATCGTGGGTTCAAAATACGATTTTGGTTAAATTATGCAATCGCGTTTTCAAGATACGATTTTAATATTTTAAGATTATATGGTGTTTTGAACACAATTTCCAAGGTTGTGTGTAAGGACTAGGGATGTATGCAACAAAATTAACATTTAAAAAAAAAAATCCAATCAACATAGATTCTAAGAAGAATATAGTAAAGTCAAAGTCCCATTTAGCTTTTATAAAACCACACTAGCACTAGTAGCATAGCATATACCATATTTAGCATTCATTTGTGATGAGCTAAAAAATTTAGCTTATCTACATTTTTAACGTATTTTTGCAATTATTTATAGGTCTTACTGCACTTTTTGATATTATTTATGAATCTTACTGTATTATTCAGCTTATTTTTTAACCTATTTACTATACTTTCAGCAAAAAGTTTTCAATTTCAACTAAATAAATTGTTTCCAAATAGATACTTAAGCATCATATGTGCAAGCACTGGTCAACTTGGCAATGTTGGCATACATGATATCCCTGCTTTGAGACTCAAGAAACAAATTTGCAGCCTCAATATAATAAAAGGGGAAAGACTTTTCTTTTCCAGTATAAAACAGCAGCCTCGATATAATTAAAGGAGAAAAGACTTTTCTCTCCTAGTAGAAAACAGCAGTCTCATTATTCATATAGAAATGTCGTTGTTTACAATGGGTAAAAGAGAGGGAGGGAAATCCTCTAACCACACCTGAGCCCCCCCTATCAACTGAGCCTCCGTGGCTAAAGCATGGGCAGCTCGATTACAAAATTTAAACGTGCTTATAAAAGAAATCTCCCTCAAATACTCAGCCTCATGAGTCATGCCTTAAGTCATCAACCAATAATCCTAAATAATAAAAAGCATGGATCGTAGAGTTAAGCATAGCAATCAGTTCTGCATGCACTATCACCTCCACGACCAGCTCTTGCATACCAATAAGGTCCACTGTTTCTTTGAAGTTAATCTGTCAAACCTGCTTTCATTTAATACAGGCTTATGAGCTTTGATACTGTTGATGTTGCCTCTTATATTTATACCTTAGTACAAAACAAAAGTCAGTGTCATCTAAAATGCCTATTAGACGTTGAGGGCATACATGTCCACAAATCTAAGAGTGCAGAATAAGGAGCAACTCCTATATTTCACTATAATGCTGCAGGCACATATATATATATCTTTTAAAATTACCTTTTCGCTTTTGGGAAATCAATATAACTTAGCAAACAAATTAATTTACTTTAACTTTGATTGTATAACAAGGCAATGATGAAAAACTTGAACTAAGATCCACATAACCCAAGTGGATAAAAGCTTATCTACTAAACTCTCAAGACTTACTAGCTTATATTCATTATAAAGATATAAAGGATACGCAACCATGACACACCTGATGATAAAGATGATGAGCCCTTCATGAGAACAAAGGCAAGAGGGCAAGGTTGCTGGAGCAGTTAGAACAGTGTACGTGTAGTGTGGAGAGTGAACTACTACTATTCACTTGCTGTTCTCTCCACACATAGTGCCATCCGCCAACACAATATATGACGTGAATATATATGTGTATGAGAGTACCATGATGTATTGGTTTTTAATGTGCCAAACCAAATTAAACTTTGACAAGTAGAGGATAGGGACCTTAATTTTCATGTGTGTGAATACAAAATGCATGCTCATCCCATTAAGAGTTGTTTATGACCAGACAAAGACATATTAAAATAAAATACATAATGTTAATTATAAGTTGCTACAAAAGGACCCAATGTTGTTTATATTAACATGTTGCAATCACTATCCACCATTGGGTCTAACATATACTCAATAAAATACATTTTAACCAATCCTGATTTTATCAAATACACATAAATGACTATGTTAGCCCATAAAACAAAATAAATAATAATAATAATAGTAGTAGTAGTAGTAGGCAATTCTGTCCAAAAGATTATTATAATAAAAAAAGATAACAGTAATTTCAGGTTACACCTTGTGGATAAATGCTCAGTTTCACAGAATAGAGAAGAGCAAATGCAATAAAACACCTCTCCAAATCTGTTACTATCCATTGAATGCAGTTCATGAGCCTGTCATAGCTTTGATAGAATATACAAAATCTCTACCAAGAAAAGAGACCAATTGCATCATGACACAATTCTTTTTCGATTTAATCATAAAGGACACTTACAGAACCAGAAGATAGGATGATCAACTTTAAAAATAGGGATCTCCATTTCCCACAAATCAAATCTCCAAAAGTTTTGGTTTTTCTGTCATATAAATGTAGGGCTAGTAAGAAGACAAAGGCACCAATTTAAGAGCTAAAATATATGTAAATGTCATCTCTCATTCTCAAGCATGCCTATGAAAATGTAATTCAACATGCCTACCAAATTGGGAATCTCATATGCAATCAAATCTTATGCACTATGGTAATGTAAGTATATCTCCGTAATACATGTTTTATGCTCGATTTCATAGCCAAAAAAGATGGGTAAGAAATCTAAAAAGAAGGTTAATTACAACTCAATCATTTCAAGGTATCTACATTGTATTTGCACAAATATCAATATTTGGAGACATGCTTGCAGAAACAGATTTGCCACATTTAACAGCAACTGATTCCTTTTCCAAGTCAAATGCATATTCCAGGCATCTTTCCAGAGATTTAACAGCAACTGATGTTTCAGTTTCACCAAAGAAAGAGAGGAAACCCTGCTTTGTGTTTAGGAAGTTGGTACTATTGACATATTGTCTATCACAAATAGATGTGACTGTGCTCTCTGGCGTGCAGGTAACATCAGGAAGGTTGGCATTACCAGTCTTTCTTGAAGCTCTCTTCCTTATTATAGAAGGAGTATTTTTGAAGGTCATGGCCGAATTTCTTAATGTAGATTCTGGACTGCTACCATTAGCATACATACTTTGTCCAAGGTATGTTGGAGTAGAATAGCAAAATGGAGTGTTTGGATGCCTAAAATGAACATATGTGCTTGGTGATCCACCACTATCTTCTACAGCATTAACCAAACCATTCACCAGGAGTGACTCTGATGGCAAGTAAGCATGATTTTTATCCACTGCATGTCGCGAAACCCTATGGACTAGGTTTTTCTTGCCAACTTGACCCATGTGCTCACCAAGTCCCAATGTTAAGGAAGTTGAACATGGATTGCCAGATCCATTGGCCATTCTTGAATTCATAACACCTGAAGCATATTCCCTTAAACTCTTAGGAGTTTCAAGTATTTTGTGAGCAACAGGAATATGATTTTGTTTGGTGTAAGAGGATGCATCCAAGAAAACATCCAAAAAAGTGGCTACCAAGGGCACATCTGTTTCATCATGGCTAACATTGTGTATGGATGGTCTAGTGGTGATACCACTTGCAGCAGCACCTTTGTGGTTACTCTGTGTCCCATTTAGTGGATCTACCAGTTCAGGTTCCCCTCTTTTTGCCATCAAATGAATTTCTCCTCCATAAGCATTTTCAAGAACCAAATCTGTGGAACAAGTGTCAACATTGTGCTCCAACTCCATGCTGTGATTGAGAGAGAACATTTTATTGAAATTCAGTTTCTCTACTTTAACCTTCATGCATTCATGTTTTGTACTAGAACTGCAGAAATAAGGAGATGTAGATTTTGTTTCAGGACTGCTGAAATCAGGAGACATAGTTTCACATGTCGTGTCACAACCATCAGTTGAGCATGAATCCAGTTTCTTCTTCATTGAGCAATTCCAATGATTCTTAATCGCATTATCAGTCCTGCCAATTCTCGACATCAATGAATTATGAGAAGATTATGATATATCCAATAGAAGGCCTCCATCTCTCTATTTGATAATTGCAAGCAAACATATTAACCGATGTGATGGTACAAATGCAAACATAAGTGCAGTAATTTTGTCATTTTTCAATTCAACAAGGGAATGTTAAATTAACCCACAAATACCTAAGTAACGCACATTTAGTTATTCAAGGTTCAAACAATAAAACAATGGACACCAAAAATATAACAATTTTTTAAAGCTTGGTGTAAGTTAGGAAGGTGGAATTCATTATGTAATGGTCCCTACCCAGAAAATATCTTTTCCAGTTTATTACTTTCTTTCGGCACTATTTACCATATTTTTAGGATCCCTAAAACTGTCATGGCAAAGAAAGTAAAGGTTATCCTGCTACTGTGAAAAAATATGCTTGATGCGCTCAATTGGGCGAAAATTTTGAATTAGATCATGCTACACTACCACCAAAACTAACTAACTAGTGAACACCTGGCCACAACAACTCAATCCAAAGAAGAATTCTGCCACTTAATTTTAAAGACTAAAAGAACTAATATAAGCTGCATTTTTTTCCCTTTGTTATAAAAATATATCCAAAAGAATTTACTTTTTTGAAGCTACAAAAGACAAAATTGGTCAATCTCAATGGGTATCTTTCAACAGTAAATTATTTGCAATGATAATGTGTGTATTCCAAGAATGTTAGTACTCTATTGTAAGTGATCTATTGCAGTACATTGATCTCAGATACATACCTTCCAGGTAGAAACCTTGCTATTTGTGCCCACTTGTTACCATATTTATGGTGGTAATAAGCAATAACTGACTCCTCCTCTTCTGTCCATGCATCTTTGTTTATAGCTGGATCTAAATGATTGAACCACCTGGAAAATAAATTACAATTTACAAGCTTCATAATCCTCTAAACAGATATAGCCAGTGAGCTCTAGCTCAAATGGCACCTCCTCCCCTTGTCAGGGTAAGGTGGAGGATGAGGTCATTGGTTCAAAACCCACCAGGTGCACATGTAACTTACTAATAACACACACGCACAAAACCCTCAACTGACATACATCACAACATAACATGCATAAGTAGTGGACTGCTAAAAAATAGGTGGATAAATATGAAGGTCTCAGCCCATTGAGCTGCCTCGAGACTGAAGCGAGTTCTATTGTACTGAAGTTTTTATTCTCATAAAGGAAAACTAACAAATTGCACATGACAGTAATGATGTGAAACAAACAAAAAGGACATGTGCCATTCAATTAGCATGGCCTCCCATAATTGATGCACTAATTGGATTTAGATATCTACAGAACCTACCTCTCTCGACATTGCTTGCCTATGCGACCAGGTAAGTTCTTTGCAATAAGAGACCATCTCTTGCAACCATAATTTTTCACAAACTCGATTATACAATCATCTTCCTGAAAATCCCAAGATGAAATCCCCCGGGGGGAGGGGGGGGGGGGGGTGGAGTTAATATAAGTGCTGTGATAACATATCAATGATATAAAAAATGAGCACATGCAGTATTCTTCTGGCTACCAAAACAAGTAGCAGTATATGATTTATACCTCCTTTGTCCAAGATCCCTTGACAACTTCAGGGTTCAAAACCTTTTGCCAGTGATGCAAGCACTGAACATCTGTCCGCCCAGGTATATGTGCAGCTGTACAGGAAACGTAAATAATTAAATGAGGAGCTTTGAATAAGGCAATTAACAACTTATATTACTTCTGTTGTATACTATCCAATGACGCCTTATGATAATAATGACAATCAAGGAAATTCATGCAAACTGAAAATTAATGAATAAATTTAGATATATATATATATATATATTCACATTTGAGAGTAGCTCTCATGCCTCATTCCATTTATCTAATAATGCAACAAACAATTTTAGCAGGAGGATTGACAAAGTGCTAGTGCCACTAATATTTTGAGCATTCCAGCTAAAGAACAGATCAAAGCAACTGAAGCCAGATGAATGAGGGTCATGACTAGCTCTTAAAACATTCTTCTCAAAGATAAAAGACTATGGTTGACATCAGAAAACAAATAGATAGGCCACTTAATACAAGCACAAAGTTGAAAGCAAGGGAAAAACATGTCATGCCAATACCTATTTGCTTCCACTTCTTCCCATTGTACTTTTTGACTAATGCGCTTAGAAGATTATCCTGCCCATCAAAAGTCATGTTGTATTTAAGTTAGAAAACTTTTACAGCTGCAAATTCCAGAGATAGGTTAGGCCAATGTTGGGAGAATGTGCACTCAATAAAACTATGTAATAACATTTTTATTTTTTTAAATTCCAAGAGATGAAACTATATTTCAAGAGAAATTCAGGGAAAAAACCAAGGAAACTAAATGTTAAACGATTCAATACTGTGGCTTGTTGGCTTCCAAAATACCAGCAATTTATTATGAACAAGCTAGCTTTGCATTATAGTTCCTACAAGAAGTAGTATCAGTGCTAATTCACTATTCTCCAGGTCATAGTACAAAGTTTATATAGCTATTGGTAACCTCTAACTATTCATTTTGCATATAAAAATAAAATAATAAACTAAAGTTTCCTTTGATTGACTGACCTCTTTTTCTGACCAGCCTCTCCTTGAACGTCTGGTTGGACCAGTTGGTCTCCTTCAATAACATGACAGCTTGTATCAATATACAAATTGAAACTGTTTTACTCATAAATTAGGGTTGTTGGCATTATCTGCTTTGCATGCCTATTGTTCCTATTGTCTTATAACACGCTGATGGCCATATTAAAAGCTCCTTTCCTTCATTCCAGATGTGCTAGAACATAGTCCACATGTGGAAAATCTCTATGAACCAGCAGTACTACAATATTTTTTCCCCTTTCAAGGGTAATAGTTAGATTTTAGTGACCCAAAAAGTGAGGTGATATCTTGCCTAATGGTAATGGGTGCATGAGTCACAGCCTCTCACATATACATGGAATAACCATTGTTGCTGGCTTTACCAAAATATGCTAGGTGACATGTTCACTAATAAGATAAACTTGGTAGTATTCAACACAGTGAATGTGACAAATTCCCATATGAATCCTATGCTTCAAATGTATAGAACCTAGATAACCAATTCAGAAATGAGAAATCATTGTAAAAAAAGCCATAGCCAGAACAACATACCCTATAACAGAACATCTCTGAACAGGGCTATCACAATTGCCATAGGATGACAAAGAACATGATGCGAATCGAACTTCTTTAGCTGAATCTGCAGCAAGCTCCTCCTTCTCCTTCTTAACCTTCACCATGATCACCCTCCTCAACCAGTTATCCTATCACATTCACCAAAATTAAGCAAAATCTTAACCACAAAACAAAACAAAAAATCCAGCAGCAGAAAAAAAGCACAAGCCTAAAAAATCACCTTTTTGACAAAAAAATTCTGGTATTTTTCCCGGGAAAATTTATGAGAATTAAAAAGCTACTAACTTTACGTTTGCTTCGTTTCAACTACACCTTCTTTAGTCTGATTTCGAAATTTGACTTCCTCAAGGGTTAAATTGTTCAAAACCTAGAATCTAAAGCTTAATTCAGTCTCATTTTCTAACATTTTCTAGGGAACCAAACAGAGCAAACCAACAAAAAACATTTTTTATAAAAAAAACCATCAACAAGCAAAGGGCAGAGTAGTGAACAGAAAAAAAAAATGATCACGCATAAAAGGAAACGAACTACAAATTAAGAAAAAGCTTGGAGAGTTTGTAAGAGCGTTACTCTTTCTCTCTCTTAAAAATGAGACTCTGAAAGTGTAACCGCTGAGATAACAATAAGACCAATATACAAAAGTAGTAAAAAAAAGAAGAAGAAGAAAATGTGAGAGAAGGATGAGTTATATTACTATAAAGGAGCGACGTCGTTTGAGGAAAACAATAGCTTGCGAGGGAAGGTATTGCTATTAGTGGAGGGTGAGATAGTATAGAGCTATTATATTATATATATGTATATATTGGACTGGAAGAAAGTGTCTGTTTGTGTTTGTGTTTGTCTGTTTGATGAAGAGGAGGAGGGGCTTTTTTAAATGCTGTTCGTAAATAGTACAGACTACAGAGATAAAAGTAGCATACGTTGGAAGTTAAAAAACGAAAGGGACTGACTAATAAAGTGTGCTCACGCCTCACACTCACTACTACACTACACTACACTACACTACTCTACTCTACTCAATGGGATCAAAATCTATCGGTGGGGGTTATGTCACGGCTGGTGTCATAAACGGTTTTGAGAAAAAACGTTTTTATTTATTTATTTATTTAAGAATCACTTTTTGGTTGTTTGCGAAAATCACCTCTGGTTTTTGTTTTATTTACGCAAATGGACTAGGGCCTGCGGGGCTCACGTGATGACACTTCCACAGTTAGGCTCATCAACTGAAACATTTTGAGAGTATGATTTTTGGGCCTAGCCAGGTTGATAACAGGAAGGAAGATTGCCTTGAACTTGGTCAGGTTGTTTGATTGATCTTGAATAATGGAATCGATTGAAAAAATAATAATATTTAATGTTTAAATGATAGAAAAATAAATAAAAATTATGAATATATATTTTTGGCAAAAAAAGTAAGAAAGAAGGGTCGATAAAGTTTATAGGTAAGTCAACCAAAAATTAGTAAACTCACTCTAAAATGAAATCTACCAATAAACTCTTGTATATTTGCTCATTCTCAATCATAAGCAATGTGGTGCTAAATCAATGGGACACGAACATTGCTTTTATGATTGAGAGCGATATATATAAAATTTAACATAGAGTTAGAGCTATGCTACAATTTCATCTCTCTATCTCTCTTTGCATCTGTTTCTTTTGGAATATTGAACTAAGGAAAGGATAAGAACACTAGCTGTTAGAAAGAAAAAGGTTATCTACTAATTCTATGTTTAGATGGAGGGAGAGGAGGAGAAGTCACCTCTCCTCTACTCTCCTCCATTCCAAACAGACCCTAAATAAATTTATCATTTCAGCTAGCTAGCATATCATAATTCATATCTATGTTGATTAATTAATGAATGACATGTTGCATATAAGTGAAGTCTTTGATGGAATATTGGATGCTTTTTAAGACTATGCTTTTTCTTATTTCAATATTCCAGCCGGTTTCCATACCAGACAAACGGAAACGAGGTTGTCTCCGAGGGGAGATTCTTGCTATAGTGTCTTTTATCTTTCCCTCAGAGACAAGTTGTCTCATCAAAGTTTAGTCAAAATTAGGACTAATATTGGGTCGGGTCGGGTCGGGTTTACTGTGACCCGAAACCCGACCCGATAGAAATCGGGTTTCACTGCCTTAAACCCGACCCGAACCGAAAAATCGAGTCTGTAATCGGGTCGGTTTTTCGGGTCTCGGGTTGGGCACTTTTTTTTTTTTTTAATATATTGTTAGCTGTTCATATCCTCCATATCAAAGCTGTGCCTCTTTAACAAATGGCACCTTGTTGCCTTACACTGTTACACACGTAGGGAGAACTCAATGAGAGAGGCAAAGGAGCACAGCTCTTCAGTTAAAAACCTGAAGAAAAAAAATTCAAAATGGGTCCTTAAAAAAACGATTCAAGCCAAACCCACATCACAAAACGCAAGAAAATCAAACCCAAACAAAGAGCGAACACACTAGCAACACCCCAAAAGTGAGAAAAATATGAAAACCCGAATTTTAAGTTCGTTTTTTCTTCCACAGTTTTCTCAGAAACCAATCAAAGAGCAAACACACAGAGATGATAAATCTAACTGGACTGATTCTGATAATCAATTCAAAAACCCACAAAGAATTTCAGCTCTATTTACAGTTTGTACACAAAGCAATACCCAACTAAATTAACAAGAAACAGAGATAACAAGAAACAAATTCGTGTTGAGCTATTTATTCGACTTACATAGAGACAAAGCTTTAAACTGGCTTGTAAGGATGAGGTTTGAGGAATAAAGAGAGAGCTGAGGGAGGCGGAGAGAGTAGGGTTTTTTTCAAAAGAAAAAATCAGGTTCAGACTAGTGTATATATATGACCCGACGCTCAACCCGAACCCGAAAATAACCTGAAAATAAGACCCGAAACCCGACCCGAATATACTCAGACCCACCCAAAATCTTTCGGGTCGGTCGGGTTTTCGGGTGGGCCGGGTCCATTGCTCACTCCTAGTCAAAATCAGAAAGCAACATCAGCTTCTTAATCGTCTCCTACTAGTCCCTTAGTCATTCTATATATTGGACCAAAGAAGTTTACGTACCTTGAAGACGTACTACAAATTTTCGGTTCTAATTAATACTGCATCAAACATAATTTAAGGTTTAATCTTACTCCAACCTAGCTAATTTTTGAAGTGGCATGGGGAATGAAAATTCAAAGGATCAAATCACTCCATGTGCAATATGTAAATTAATTGGAAGCATATATATAATTCAAGATGCCACCGATTGAGAGTAATAGTCCATAAAAACTGCAAAGCAGCCCTTGCGTTGGAGTTGGAGTTCCAACTACTCTCTTAAAATTGAACATAATGTTGGAAGTTTGTGAGTTTATAGTAAAAGATAAAGCCTCAAAACAATGCCAAGTGTGACTTCATGCTGAATTTAGATAGGTTGGGCACGTGAACTGTGTAAGATACGAGCTCCATATCTTGACTTCTTCATGTCAAGCCGAATGAGACCTCATCATCATGAAAAATTTTCAACAAAAAATTTGGTCACGTAACTACTACACTTATGTGTCCTATAGGCTATAGCCGCATCCCAAACCCATCCTCACCAGTCACCAGTATATAAACCTTTGCCCATTTTCTCACAAACACACATATCCAAGCACAAATTAGCAATAATGAGTCTTTTCAAAAACCTCTCCGTAATTTCCTTCCTTTTCATCACTCTTTGCTTTGCCTTGGCTGATGCAGCCAGATTCGATATTATAAACAATTGCCCTTACACTGTTTGAGCCGCGGCTGTGCCTGGTGGTGGCAAGCAGCTCAACCGAGGAGAAACTTGGACCCTCAACGTCAACGCCGGCACGACACAGGCTCGCATATGGGCTCGAACCAAGTGCACCTTTGATGGGTCGGGACGTGGCAAATGTGAGACTGGTGATTGTGGGGGGCTCCTACAATGCAAAGCCTACGGTGTACCCCCCAACACCCTAGCTGAATACGCCTTAAACCAATTTGGCAACAAGGATTTCTTTGACATCTCCCTTGTTGATGGGTTTAATGTCCCAATGGAATTTAGCCCCACATCTAATGGGTGCACCCGTAGAATAAAATGTACTGCTGATATCAACGGGCAATGCCCAAGAGAGTTGAAGGCTCCAGGTGGGTGTAACAATCCGTGTACTGTATTCAAGACCGATCAATATTGTTGCAATTCTGGAAAATGTGGTCCAACAAATTACTCTAAGTTTTTCAAGGATCGGTGCTCAGATGCTTATAGTTATCCTAAGGATGACCCAACAAGCACATTTACGTGCAATGCTGGGACTAACTATAAGGTTGTGTTCTGCCCTTGAGTAGTTGTTTCCTTTGGTTTAGAGGGAAAGAACTAGTAGTTAGTTCTAAGCATGTAATGTAATAAAAACTTGTAAGCCTCTTGTAGGCACACGTTGTGGTGTGCTCTTGTTATGTTAAACTTCTAATAACGTCTCTACGTAATTAAGCCAGGATACATACATACATACATACATACATACATATTATGAGCTTCATATTTTATATGCTAATTTTTATGAATAATTAAACTTACACACCTATGGTTTAGGCTAATTACTTTACACACTTAAAGCTAGCTTTGTTATGCAATAATAACTTCCATGTGTGCCTCCTTAAAGAACACATCAATCATTGTATGTATATTAAATCGGAAGCTCAATCAAGAATTCAAATTATATTCTAATTACATTCTTGTAGACACTCAATTTTGCACTCATAATTTAATCTTGGGAAATGATTGAAATGATCATTCTAAATACCCAAAAATCATAATTGCATTTCATGCCTTGTATCATCCATCACATATCATAAAAATGATCTTAAGATTCTAAAGATCACGACAATATGTCCGGTTATCAAATCGGACCGTCAGATTAAAAGATATCACGAGATCAAGTTTTTGCGGTTTGCATGCACTTCATTTAGGTGAAGCCGATCACATGTGATTAATTAAAATTAATTTTGATTGGTCAATGATTAAAACTAATTAAATAATTTATGTGAATGGTTGTTGATTTTGAGTAAAAATGAGTTTGGTTGCATAGGAATAAAATGGATAATTTGATAATGTAGGAATTGTTGATAATTAGGCTTTTAGGGGTAATTATCTTTCAAATAATTATTCTTTTAAGGAATTATTATCAAATTAAAATGGATTTTATTTGGAATATAAATTTGAAAAACGTCCAAGTACAATTCCCGGCCTAGAAAATGCCCAAAAAAGAGTCCAAAATGAATTAAAAGAGGAAACTGGGCCAAGCACTGAGAAGTGCCACTCGACACTTCAACAGTGCTAATCGGCACTTAAGGAGTGCCGATTGGCACTTCCACAGTGCCGATTGGCACAAGTTGTGAATTAGGCCTAAAAACGATTGTCGATTAGCTCAGATTTAGGCCTATTAGATTCGATTTTTTAGGGATAAAATTTGACCTAATTTGTATTTGCTGATTTTCTAAGCAATCCTAGCTTATTTTTTAAGCATTAACACCTCTATAAATAGAGAAGAAAATCCAAAATTCAGCACCTCTAACCCCTCTTCCCCTTAACATTAAAAAAACTCTGGAAGTTTGACTTTAAGAGTTTCTTTTTTGTTAAGTATTAATTCTTTAGGACTTAGAGAGACTCACTCTCTCTAACTCTAAAGCAATTTTCCTATTCCCCTGTAGAATTTGTTCATGCATTGATGTAGGTATCATTTCTACTCTCTTATTAATATGTTTATTCTTTCATTAGCATATATATCTAATTATATACTCCATATGATTTTTAATCTCGAAATATGATTTTCTTGTTTTTGAACCTTTATTTCATAAAAAATGTAATGATTGTTTGTCCATGTATGTTCATATGTTTAATCATATAGGTGTAGGATGTATATGATATGATCTTAGATCTGTTGTTCTTTTTTAATTAAAAAAAAAAAAAAGATTTGAAAATGCTTTTTAAAAATCTATTCTGTTTTCGAATTAAAAAAAATCAGATCTGAAATTTTTTATTTCAAAATCCATTCTGTTTTTTTAATTAAAAAATCAGAGTTGCAATTTCTCTTTGAAGTTCATGCTGTTTTTTAATTAAAAAATCAGATTTGAAAATTCTTCTTAAAATCCATTCTGTTTTCTAACAAAAAATCAGATTTGAAATTTTATTTCAAAATTCATTCTGTTTTTTAATTAAAAAAATTAGATTTGCAATTTCTCTTTGAATTTCATTCGTTTTTTAATTAAAAAAAAATCAGATTTGAAAATTCTTCTTAAAATCCATTCTGTTTTCTAATTAAAAAAATCAGATCTGAAATTTTTATTTAAAATCTATTCTGTTTTCTAATTGAAAAAATCAGATTTGAAATTTTTACTTCAAAATTCATTCTATTTATTTTTTAATTAAAAAAATCAGATTTGAAATTTCTCTTTAAAATTCATTCTGTTGTTTAATTAAAAAAATCAGATTTGAAAATTCTCTTTAAAATTCATTCTGTTGTTTAATTAAAAAATCAGATTTGGAATTTCTCTTTGAAGTTCATTCTGTTTTTGAATTAAAAAAAAAAAAAAATCAGATTTGAAAATTCTCTTTAAAATTCATTCTGTTGTTTAATTAAAAAATCAGATTTGGAATTTCTCTTTGAAGTTCATTCTGTTTTTGAATTAAAAAAAAAAATCAGATTTGAAAATTCTCTTTAAAATTCATTCTCTTTGTTAATTAAAAATTTAGATCTAAAAACTCTCTTTTCATTCTGTTGTTTAATTAAAAAATCAAATTTGAAAATTCTCTTTAAAATTCATTTTGTTGTTTAATTAAAAAATCAGATTTGGAATTTCTCTTTGAAGTTCATTCTGTTTTTGAATTAAAAAAAAAAATCAGATTTGAAAATTCTCTTTAAAATTCATTCTCTTTGTTAATTAAAAATTTAGATCTAAAAACTCTCTTTTCATTCAGTTGTTTAATTAAAAAATCAAATTTGAAAATTCTCTTTAAAATTCATTCTGTTTTTTAAGTAAAAAAAATCAGATTTAAAAATTCTCTTAAAATTCATTTTGTTGTTTAATTAAAAAATCAGATTTGAAATTTTTCTTTGAAGTTCATTCTATTTTTTAATTAAAAAATCAGATATGAAAATTCTCTTTAAAATTCATTCTCTTTGTTAATTAAAAAATCAGATCTGAAATTTTTCTTCAAAAATCATTCTCTATGTTAATTAAAAATCAAATTTGAAATTCTTCTTTAAAAATCATTTTTTTATAATTAAAAAAAAATAGATTTAATTTCTTCTGTGGGGCCTAAGAGTCTGGCAACCCCAGCCCACTTTGTATTAAGCCCAAGGCCCATGCCGAGGATGGAGAAACGTCCGAGGATGATTGAAGGAAGCCAAAGCTGTCAAGAAATATTGCCGAGGACGATCTTGTCCTCGGCTTGCCGAGTTCATAGAAAGGGGGAGTGACACGCCACCAAAGGTAGCCTCCCAGATCATCTCAAGAGAAAGGGCAAGTATAATGTGTCAGCCATGGAAGCATGGTGGAGGAACGATTCCAGGATAAACTGTCACCTCCACATTAAATGCTCACAACTAACGTTCTGGCCGCATTAATGAGGAAATGACCCCTGAACAGTGCAGTCTTGGTTGCTGCAACCCACAGAGAGAATGGGAAGGCGGCTGATGGGACAGGCACTCAAGTAGTGACCTTCTTAATCAACAAATGTAGGGTTGAGATCAACCGAAAGGGGACATATAATGTAAGAAGCCCTTCTGGAAAGGGGGATAGCAACTGGCAGAATTTTCCTAACCTTTATGGTGAAGCACTGAAAAAATAATAAAAGGGATATATTCCTCAAGAAAGGGCCGGTGAGCAGAATTTCATACTTCAACCCATGTTCTTGTCATTCCACCCATTCACTACCATGTTTAGTTGTTGCGATCCACACTAGGGCCTAGTTCTTAAACCCACTCTCTACAAATTCATTGTATCGGGCTAGTTGGGTCTGAGTCCACTCGTCCAGCGGAAAAAGTACTCAATCCCAGTCCCTACAATTGGCACCGTCTGTGGGGAGAACTTGTGTGTTAGTAGGGGTAACAATCCAGCACGATAGGATCAACCCTCATCAAGCAAGCTCCCATCGGCCTGAATCTGCTAGATCCCAGCAACAGGGTAACTTCGCCGACCCTAAGCGTGATCAAAACGAAGAGAATGGAAGGTTTCGAGAGGGAAGTGTGCACACCACTCAAACCAGCGGAAGCCACTCTCGTGGGGGCAGTCACGTGCTTCGGAGACAAAATGACGACCAGGCCATGCAATTAGAAGAGGTTAAGAGTCACGTATCCCAAAGGCAGGATGATAAGCTGGCCATGCAGCGAGAGATAGACAACTTGAAGAGAAAGCTGCGCCATGCACAGCGAAAGCAGTCTCGTTTCAGCCCTGACACGCCTTCCGATGACGAAAGCGATGACGACTATAGGCCGAGGTTAAGGACTCCCCCAAGCGAGACCTTCTCTCACGAAGAAGAGCACTACCGGAGGCGTAAGCGTAAAAGCCTATCTCCTAGGGGTTTGGGGAGCGACGTCATGAGCAGGGCACTGGATAAACTCTCCAAGTCACCTTTCACATGTCACATAAAAGAAGCTATACTCCCTCGGCGATTCCAACAGCCAACCTTCACCATTTATAACGGCAAAACAGACCCTGTGGAGCACGTGAGCCAGTTCAACCAGAGGATGGCTGTCCATTCCAAGAATGAGGCGCTGATGTGCAAAGTCTTCCCCTCTAGCTTGGGTCCAGTGGCAATGAGGTGGTTCAATGGCTTGAAGATGAATTCCATAGATTCGTATAGATGGCTGACCTAAGCCTTTGGCTCTCGCTTCGTTACGAACAGCAGAGCTCTTCGGCCCTTGAGCGCGCTATTGTCTTTATCCATGCATGACGGAGAGACTCTAAAGGCCTACTCGGACCGATATTGGGAAATGTACAATGAACTGGATGAAAATTTTGATGATGTCGCCATCAGCAGTTTTAGAAATGGTCTCCTAGTTGGGGACGGCTTGAGGAAATCTCTGACTGGCAGACTTACCACCAGTGTGCGCTAGCTAATGGACCGGATCGATAAGTACAAACGAGTAGAGGAGGACCAGCTGCAGGGTAAAGGAAAGAAGAAGGTTATCCCCCAGGAGAGGAGGGATTTCAGGTCGGACCGATATAACAGCAACCGCCCGAGGAGAGATTTCACAGGGCAACCCGTAGCAACTAACACACAAATTGTCGGTGCTGTGTTCCGAGAACTAGTACACCGAGTGTTGGAGAAAATCAGGAATGAGCCATACTTTAAATGGCCGAATAAGATGGCGGGAGAATCCACAAGCTGCAATCAGAACCTTTATTGCCAATACCACCAGGACCACGGGCATACCACATAGGACTGTAGAAACCTCCGGAACTATCTGGACTAGTTAGTCCGAGAAGGAAAGCTACGACACCTTCTGCATCATTCCAGCGGTCATCAAGGCCAGACCCATCAGGAACCCCAGAGAGATAATGCCCTAAGGCCACCCGCAGGGACGATCAATGTGATCTTGGCCGCTCCGAGAAGAGCAGGCGCGTGCCCTTCATAGGTGCTAACTGTGGCTCATATGTCGGCCAAGGAGCCCCAGCCAGAGCCGAAGAAGGCTAGAAGGAGCTTTCACTCGATCTTGAGTTTTTCAGGGAAAGACAAGATTGGAACCACACAGCCCCATGACGATGCGTTGGTGATCACTCCCAGAATTTGGAACTACGATGTGAGAAGAGTGATGGTGGACGATGGTAGTGCGGCCGAGGTCATGTACCCAGACCTCTACAAGGGGCTAAGGTTGAAACCGGAAGACCTAACGCCCTACAGCTCTCCCTTGATGAGCTTCGACGGGAAGCTTGTTATTCCAAAGGGCATGATTAGACTGCCCATCCAGACCGGCCCAGAGATAGTGGAGGTGAACTTTATTATGGTGGACACCTACTCTTCATATACAACCATTGTCGGCAGACCCTGGCTCCATACCTTGGGGGCCGTTGCATCCTCATTGCATCAGAAGGTGAAATTTCCGCCAGGGGACCAGGTTCTCAAAATCCATGGTTGCCAATCCACGGCAAGGCAATGTGTGGTGGCTGCCATTTTGCATCAGCTCGACGCGGAGCCTTCGACCACCGCTGAAGAGAACTTATAGCAATCAAAGGCCCCGGTGGCGCCTGCTGATGCAGCTGCCGAAGAAGCAAAATGTGAAGATCTGGAGAAAGTGGTCATTAGTGATGACCCAGAAAAGTTCTTTCGAGTTGGAGCCCAACTACCTCTTCAGGAGAAGGAGAAGTTGATTGAGTTTCTTAAGAGAAATATTGACGTGTTTGCATGGGATGCCTGTGACGCCCCAGGGATTGACCCATCCTTCATCTGTCACCATCTCAATGTCAATCCGTCCATAATTCCCAAAAAGCAGCCACCCCGGCGCCCATCAAGAGAGCATGTTAATGCGATCAGAGAAGAGGTGATGAAGCTTAAGCGTGTGGGGGCCATCAAAGAAGTTTTTTACCCCGAATGGTTGGCCAATATAGTGGTGGTCAAGAAGAAAAGTGGAAAGTGGAGGGTCTGCGTGGACTTCACGGACCTGAATAAGGCATGTCCAAAAGACCCGTTCCACATGCCTCGGATAGACCAGTTGGTGGACGCAACTACGGGCCACCCTCGGATGAGTTTCCTAGATTCCTTTCAGGGCTATCATCAAATACCACTAGCCTTGGAGGATCAGGAGAAGACAGCCTTTGTAACACCCATCAGGAACTACCACTACAAAGTAATGTCGTCCGGTCTCAAGAACGCAGGGTCCACTTATCAAAGAATGATAACGAGAATGTTCGAGCTGCAGTTGGGCAAGAGCATCGAAATTTATGTAGATGATATAGTGATGAAGAGTAAAGTGGTGTCCGAGCATTTGGGGGACCTCGGCTGCATCTTTGATGTCTTGAGGAAGCATAAGCTGCCCCTGAACACTTCCAAATGTTCATTTGGTGTGGGATCAGGCAAGTTTTTAGGCTACATTATTATCCACAGGGGAATTGAGGTTGATCCTGATCAAATCAAGGCTATTAATAGCCTAAAACCCCCGCAAAACCCCAAGGAGGTCCAAAAGCTTACCGAGATGATCGTGGCTCTGAATCGGTTCATTTTCAGGTCAGCGGATAGATGCAGACCATTCTATCTCTTGATTAACAAATGGAAGGGGTTTGAGTGGTCCGAGGACTATATTGCGGCCTTCCAGCAACTCAAGGAGTACCTATCTCGGCCACCTATCATGTCCAATCCTGAAGCTGATGAGGTTTTATATGCGTATATCGCCGTGGCCCCTCATGCTGTGAGCTTGGTGCTAATACGGGATGACAATAGTGTCCAAAAGCCAGTCTATTACGTGAGCAAGTCGCTGCATGAAGCTGAGTTCAAGTACTTACCCTTGGAGAAAGCCATACTAGCCGTGGTCCACGCTACACGAAAGCTTCCCCATTATTTCCAGGCCCACACAATTGTTGTTTTAACCCAACTTCCCCTGAGGTCTATACTTCAGACTACTGATTACACTGGAAGGATTGCCAAATGGAACACGATTCTAGGGGCCTTCAACGTCAAGTACATGCCCCGGACCTCCATAAAAGGCCAGGTCCTAGCTGACTTGGTGGCTGAATTTGCTGAACCCGCAGTAGAATCAATAGCAGAGAAGTAAAACATGGATGGAAAGTCAGTTGGGGCAATCTCTATCCCAGAGCCCTCATGTTGGAGGGTGTACGTTGATGACGCGGCAAATCAGAGGGGGTCTGGAGTGGGGCTGGTCCTAGTATCCCCTGAGAAGTCCATCATAGAGAAATCCCTGAGACTTGGATTCTCAGCCACAAATAACGAGGCCGAGTATGAGGCCTTGTTACAAGGATGGTCATGGTGCAGAAAATGGGAGGGAAAGTAGGAGAAATGTTCTCGGATTCGAGATTGGTGGTGGGCCAGGTAAAGGGAGAGCTGAAAGCCAGAGATGCGAGGATGTAAGAGTACTTAAGCCAGGTCAAGCGCCTGCAGTCAGACTTCAACTTTTTCAGCCTATCACATGTCTCCAGAAGTGGAAACACCCATTCAGATTCATTGGCCACACTCGCTACCTCCTCGGCAGGAGATCTGCCTCGAATCATTCTTGTCGAGCATCTGGAAAGAGCAAATGAGGTGGCAAAGGGCACGGTTCATATCCAACAAGTTGGGGTGGGTCCTAGCTGGATGGACCCTATAGTGAGATTCCTCAAGGATGATGTGTTGCCCGAGGAGAATTCAGAGGCTGAGAAAGTACGAAGAAACGCTCCTCGGTTCTGGTTGTTCGAGGACTACAAATTGTACAGGCGCTCCTACTCCGGACCATACTTACTGTGTATTCACCCTGAGGCATCAGAACTACTGCTCGAGGAGCTCCACGAAGGGATCTGTGGGAGCCACACAAGGGAAAGATTCCTGTCGCACCGGGCCATCACCTAGGGATACTGGTGGCCAGGGATGTAGAAAGAGGCCTGGAGTATGTTAAGAAGTGTGATTAATGCCAAAGGTTCGCCCCGAATATTCATCAACTAGGAGGGGTCCTTAACCCTTTGTCCTGTCCATGGCCGTTTGCCCAGTGGGGCCTGGATATTGTGGGCCATTTCCCCAAAACACCGGGAAATAAAAGATATCTGCTGGTCGGCACAGATTATTTCACCAAGTGGGTCGAAGCCGAGCCGTTGGCCAACATCAGAGATGTGGATGCTAAAAAATTCATCTGGAGAAACATTGTCACGCGATTCGAGGTCCCTCATACCCTCATTTCAGATAATGGACTCCAATTTGACAGCAAAGTCTTTAGAAGATACTGTTGCGAGCTTGGGATCACGAACAGGTACTCAACACCGGCTTATCCTCAGGGAAATGGACAAGCCGAGGCCGTCAACAAGGTCATAGTGAATGGGCTTAAGAAGAGACTGGATGACGCCAAGGGAAGATGGGTAGAAGAGCTGCCACACGTCCTATGGACTTACCGAACTACACCACGGCAGTCAACAGGGGAAACACCTTTTGCCATGACCTATGGAGCCGAGGCTGTTATTCCTCTAGAGGCAAATTTCCCAATGCTAAGGACGAGCTCCTTCGCCCTAAGCAGTAATGATGAACTATTAGGGAGGAACCTAGATCTAATTGATGAACGAAGGGAAAAAGCGATGATCCAATTAGCCTACTACCACCAGAAGCTCAAGCAGGGATATGATGTCAATGTAAAGCTGAGACCGCTCGCACTAGGGGACTTAGTGCTGCGAAAAGTTGTGGGTGCTGCCAAGAACCCATCCTATGGAAAGCTGGGGCCCAACTGGGAGGGGCCCTACCGAATTACTTCGATAGCAGGGATAGGTGCATACTACTTAGAAGACTTGGATGAAAAAGCTGTACCTCGTCCATGGAATGTAAATAATCTGAGGAGGTATTATTATTAATAAAGGTACATCCTCTAATTTTAATTTTTAAAGTCTATTATGATTATAGGTCTCGTATTTTGGCAACCTTCTAAGTACTAGACAGAACTAAGGTCTTGCATGATCCTCAGACTCAAACCTATGGGGAAACTAGTTACTTCAAGAAAAATCTAAGTGTTAGACAAAACCAAGGTCTTGCATGGTCCCCAGACTCAAGCCTATGGGGAAACTAGTTACTTCAAGAAAATCTAGGTACTAGACAGAACCAAGGTCTTGCATGGTCCTCAGACTCAAACCTATGGGGAAACTAGTTATTTTAAGAAAAATCTAAGTACTAGACAGAACCAAGGTCTTGCATGGTCCTCGGACTCAAACCTATGGGGAGACTAACTAGATTTCGTAAAAAAAAAGAAGGGGGGGGGGGAGCCTGGCTCCTCGGACAACCTCCCCTGACCACCAAATTTAGGAGGTATAGGATTCATAATTCGAGGATATCACCTTTCATAGTCTATTCAGCTAAAGCAAGTCATGGTATTAAGGTGGCACAACTATTAATCGGAGTCTAAATGGGAACCATCATTATGGACTTTACCCTTTTTCGGCTGTTACTTCGAAATGAAAAGCAGGTCACACTATTGAGATTGTTTAGCTAATAATCAAAACGCAGGTCATACAAGTGGCAGAACTCATCATAATAACAATGAACACATAATGTAAAAAAGAAATCTCGTATATCCCATTTGAAAGTTATATTACAATGTTCAAAAAAAGAAAAAAAGGGGAAGAAAGCATAAGGCAAAGTTACAACTGGGGCTAGCCAAGAAAGCCTACTCCCTCAGCTTTATTTTGATCCCTTCCTTGGGGAGCTGAGTAGAAAGGATCTCAAGATCCTTGGAGGCCCTCGGTTGAAGGAGTAACCTGCCAAGAATCAGCTAAGGAAGGTGCCTCCTCGGCACCAGAGGCTTGGGAACCTACGAAGGACTTTGTAACGCCCTAGGGTGCCTTCTTGTTTGGACCTTTGTCTGTCTCTGTCACCCCGGCAGGCTCAACTTCCTTGGCAGACTCATCAGAAGTGGCAATGGCCAGAGCAACTTCATTAGGAGCAGTATCAGCTTCCTCGGGAGCGACCTCGGCCTCGGAGCTAGGTGGTGCAGCCTCACAGATGGCAGGAGGGTAGTATACATGCTCCGCCTTCCACAGGTCAGATGAGTCCTCAACTCCAGCTTGCTTAAGGGCTTCATTCCAAGTCTGGGAGCAGTAGCGTTTGCACACCTCAGGTACTTGAGCCTTGAGAGCAGCCTCGGTCTCAGCCACTCCTGAGGCAAAAGCCTCTTCCTAGGCCTGCTCCTTAGAGCTCTCAGCCTCGGCCTTGGCAAACTCTGCCTCCTCCTTGCCCTCAGAGCCTCACCCCTGGCCCATTCCGCAACCTTCTTGGCTTTCTCCACCTCAGCCGCCTTCTTCTTCAACTCCACGATCTGGTCCTTAGCGATCTTCAGCTGATCCTCTGCATCGAGCAGGCGCCTCGTTTGATCCTGGGCCTGCTTTTGAGCGTTAGCAAGGCCTGTCTCAGCGTTGTCTCGGGCCCTTGTCATCTCCTTCAGCTCCTCCCTTGCTTTTGAAAGATCTATCTTAGAGACTTTTAGGGTCCGAGCAGCGTCCAGACGCTTGTCGCGCTCAAGGTCAAAGGCCCTGCTCTGGTTGTTGGCCTCCTCCTCCAGCCTGTAGGTGGCCTAGATAGCCTGTGTTGGGAAATTTAGACCCCGGTTGATAGAATTAACAAGTTTTAAACCCAAGTTGTTAATTAAATTTATTATGAATCAAACTTGTTAAAACAAACAAACATCAATATCAAGTCAAAATCATGCAGTGGAAAAAATAAATAAGACAAGATATGATGACCCAAGAAAACCAATGAAACCAACCAGTTTCACAGTAAAAAACCTGGGGGGAAACCTTCCCGAAAAGCAATTCACTATAGTAAAGAGAAGTTTCAGATCTAGTACAAAACCTTTGTCCCTAGACTCTACAATCCCCGTAGATGAACTCACAGCAGAAACCTTCTACCGCTTCAGAACCTCTGAACTCTTCAATATATGAATGCCACCCTTTGATGATGCACGAATCCTAGTACGTGACTAACCAATTACGTGGATCCCAGTACGCGACTTCAATCACCAACTAGGAGAAGAGGTTGGCTGCAAAGTTCTTCAGTTCATCCTACACGATGAAGATCAGGAAGATGCTTGGTCACAAAACCCTTTGGTGCAAATACACAGCAACTTCTTCAGAGAAGATGAACTAGGTCAAGAACTTCGTCTTTGATCACAAATTGCTTGA
Organism: Quercus aquifolioides; assembly: GCA_019022515.1. Classification (NCBI taxonomy): domain Eukaryota; kingdom Viridiplantae; phylum Streptophyta; class Magnoliopsida; order Fagales; family Fagaceae; genus Quercus; species Quercus aquifolioides. The sequence continues at coordinate 20,347,188 of CM032336.1, forward strand.
ACAGAGTTTTCTCAATGCTTGTGCAACTTGTGTACTATATGATGGCTCTTAAAATAATCCTTTTATATGTCTAGGGTTAGGAGAAAAGAAGGCCCAAAGACACATTCACAGATCCCAAGAAATCAGATCAGAAAATCTGATTTTATAAATCTCGACAGATAGCAGGTGTCGAAGAGGTGTCGAGGAGCTATCGAGCAGGTGTCGAGCTTTAATGATTTTGCACTTCAGCTTGTTTTTCTTGGACAGACTTGATGACTTCAACACTTGATCTTGAAACCTTGTTTCTTGAAGTATTAAAAATACCTAGAACTACCCAATTACAAGTAGAGTGCGTTTTGTCAAAGGATTAGCCAATTTACATAAATAAGTGACATATGTTCTTAACAAGTGAAAACACATATGTCCTAACAATCTCCCCCTTTGGCAATCTGTGACAAAACCACAACAAACAAATGAACATATGAGAGAAGTCATAAATCACTCAACTCATACTCACTTGTTGAATACAATAAAATCTATCCTAACACAAACTCTTGAAAAACTTTGCAAGAAAAGAGTTTATGGCAAGTAGACTTTGACAACCTGTATTTCTGAAACACTTTAAACAAAACTTATCAAGGCATCTTATGTGAAACAGAAATAATAGATTGCATACAAGTATAAGAAACATGTGTATGAAGATAGAAAAGAAACAACACATGTAAAGGTAGGTGAAAGAAACATACATCAGCATATAAAGAAGATAAGCATAATGTAAGTAAACAATGGTCACAAGACACAAGGTACAAGATGAAACACATCTCCCCCTTACAGAGGCATGTATTTCTCCCCCTAACTTGTAGAATCTTAAAAAAGAAACCACAAAGTCTCCACAATTTCTCCCCCTTTTTGTCATGATTGACAAAGGGTACAAAAAGTTATAAAGCTTCACCCGAGAAACATAAAGATGATCAAGGATGATCAAGGGGGCACAAAGAATCCATATAAATGCATGAATGTAATGAAACAAGATGCTATGGATGACAAGATAACAGAAGGATGCAAAACATGTGAAAAACAAATCTCTCAAAAAAATGTTAAGCACATAGATCCCAAAACACACACACACACACACTAAACAAGTCTAACCAATTTTATATTTCAAAAATAAGTCAAGACAGTTTAGTGAGCATACATTAGCACATGTAAACCTAGTGATGGCCAAATCACATTGTACCTACACATGTATCAAGAGTAGCAAAGAATATTGCGTGTTGTGTGTGAAAAATATCGCAAGATTGCATATGTGTATACATGTTATGACGATCTGAGATATGAGAAAATAACTTTAACTCACACACAATCATAACTGTTTGATGGGAACTATCACCTTCGAGGTACATCCTATAACTCCCACATCTCCTAGAATACACGCTTGCAACCATATTTAAAGCATTTTTGATCTTTTTGCTTTTTATTTTCTTTGCATATTTTCTTTTATTTTAGCATATCATGCATGGGCATATAAAAGAGAGAAAAGAAATACCCAACATGTTAAGCATAGACATTGCACTTTTGCTATGCCGAAGCATACAGGTGTCATATTATGATTGGAGGGCAACAGTGGTGAGATGGTTATTTATGCATTTCTCTTAGGATTTTCTAGTCCTACCCGTCAAAAAGAGTGATATGAGTGTTAAGTGGATAACTTAATCTTACTCATCACAAACAAGAGCCACGAAGCTCACTTGCTTAGTTGTGCATAGAGATGCTCATCTAAGCTATAAAAGATACAAAGTTTAGAAAACTTTGTTTCAATGGCCATCCAAGGTACACAAGTACCAAGGTACACAAAACACACACTGTTTTTGTATTTTTATGATTTTTCCTTTTTTATTTTGAAAACCAACAAAATAAAGATTAAACAATCAAACAAAAACAGACAAACAACATGACAGCATAAAGAAAGATGCATTGCATGAAGGCATGATAGAAAGATGCAGATGCATGAAAGCATGATTCCAAAAACAGATAAGAAATCAAGCAAAGAGAGTCCTACTTTAGATAGAAAGAATTAAAGCAGAGGACAAACAGAAAAGACAATTAAGTCTTAGGCTCTTTTCTCACCCACACAGCACGAGTCTTTGGCCGTGAAGATGAAAAGGCACGTGTCCTAGTATGTCTACTAAAGGACGTAGAAGAATTAGAATTCTCCTGAAATTGAGTTAAAAAGCTCAAAACTTTTAATAACTCTCCAAACAAAGGTGTAGGTCCTTGAGAGGAAACCTGTGTCCGTTTGGACAACTGCTTATGAGGATACAACTTAAATCAATTAGGACGAATGTGTCTAGCAACACCACAATGGTGACAAACATGAGGTCTAACAAAGGATTTAGAATTAAACAAATCAGTTTTAGATTTCATACCTTTATTACTTTTCTCAGATTGTGACACAAAGACAGTCCTTGGTCCAGAAGCCATGGAAAAGGAGGGGCTGGAGGAAACAGCATATCCTAAGTCGGTCTTATCATAACTAGGCTTTTGAGCACTCAATACATTATCAAGCTTTGCACTAGAAATCCTCTCTATTTGAGTTCTAGCTTGACTAAGCTCAACCTCAAGATTCTTGACCTTCTCTTCTAATAAGGCGTTCTCTACAACAAGAGTCTCAACTAACCTTGTAGTCTCATCTAGTTTTACTAACAGATTAGCTTTTTCAGTTTTTACCTCATTGAGCTCTTTTCTACAAAGATGAGAAGTCTTTTCAGATTTTATGAATTCAGTGCATAGCTTATCATAGGCTTCCTGAAGGGTCATCTTCTTGGGTACTTCATCATCAGAAGAATCCTCACTGTCACTAGCACTCTTCACAATCACCTTATCGGTTGAGGCAGCAAAGGCCATAACGTGACGACATTCATCCACAAACTCATCAAAAGAGTAATCCTCAGTATCACTCCAGGTAGCAACCAACCCTTTATCTTTTGACTCATTGGTCTTTTCCTTCATGAGGTAGTTTGGACACTCTATCCTCATATGACCAAAACTTTTGCACTCATGGCATTGGATGAGGGGTTTCTCATTCTTGCCTTTCCTTGAGGATTTAGATTTCTTAGGAGGTTTGCCCCTATCCTTTTTCCTAAACTGAAGAAGCTTGATAATCTCATCAGTTATGAAGGTTAGATCTTCATCCTCATCTTCACTTTTATCTTCATCTTCAGAGTCCTCAGTCTCTTCCTCTATACCCTTAAGAGCCAAGTTTTTGCTCTTTCCACCTTTTCCCATTGAGCCCAATCCCATCTCATAGTTTTGAAGGTTCCCTACAAGCTCAGTCAAAGGAATTTGATCAATGTCCTTTGCTTCTTCAATGACAGTGATCTTGGCATGGAATCTTTCAGGTAAGGACCTAAGGATTTTTCTAACAATTTTGGATTCTGTGATACATTCTCCAAGATTAAAAGCAGAATTCACAATATCCTTGAGTTTAGCATAAAACTCATCAAAAGTCTCATCCTCTTCCATCCTTATTTCTTCAAAACTACTAGTGAGTTGTTGAAGCTTCATAGTCTTTACTGCCTTGGTACCTTCATAGGTGGTCTCAAGAATGGTCCATGCTTCCTTGGTAACTTCCGTGGATGATATTTTCTTGAATTCCTCATTGGTCACCCCACAAAACAAAGCATTCAAAGCCCTACTATTGAAATTTGCCGTTATGATTGTTGCATCATCCCAATCCACCGGCGCTTCCTTTGGCTTAATCCAACCAACTTCAACAGCTTGCCATACCTGTTCACCTAGAGCCTGCAAAAAAATTTTCATACGAACTTTCCAGTACGCATAATTAGTTCCATCAAATAAAGGAGGTATAAATAAAGTGAACCCGCTCTGATACCACTTGTTGAGAAATTTAGACCCCGGTTGATAGAATTAACAAGTTTTAAACCCAAGTTGTTAATTAAATTTATTATGAATCAAACTTGTTAAAACAAACAAACATCAATATCAAGTCAAAATCATGCAGCGGAAAAAATAAATAAGACAAGATATGATGACCCAGGAAAACCAATGAAACCAACCAGTTTCACAGTAAAAAACCTGGGGGGAAACCTTCCCGAAAAGCAATTCACTATAGTAAAGAGAAGTTTCAGATCTAGTACAAAACCTTTGTCCCTAGACTCTACAATCCCCGTAGATGAACTCACAGCAGAAACCTTCTACCGCTTCAGAACCTCTGAACTCTTCAATATATGAATGCCACCCTTTGATGATGCACGAATCCTAGCGCGCGACTAAACAATTGCGCGGATCCCAGTACGCGACTTCAATCACCAATTAGGAGAAGAGGTTGGCTGCAAAGTTCTTCAGTTCATCCTACACGATGAAGATCAAGAAGATGCTTGGTCATAAAACCCTTTGGTGCAAATACACAGCAACTTCTTCAGAGAAGATGAACTAGGTCAAGAACTTCGTCTTTGATCACAAATTGTTTGAACAGAGTTTTCTCAATGCTTGTGCAACTTGTGTACTATATGACGGCTCTTAAAATAATCATTTTATATGTCTAGGGTTAGGAGAAAAGAAGGCCCAAAGACACATTCACGGATCTCAAGAAATCAGATCAGAAAATCTGATTTTATAAATCTCGACAGATAACAGGTGTGGGGGGAGAAAAATCCCAACCCAACGTATTGGGCCCAAGGCCCAATACGAGGAATACTGTTCGTCCGAAGAGATGAAGACATTCAGTCAGGGGCCCATGTCAAAGGAGAATGCCTAGAGATGAACACGTGTACTATCCGAGGAGATGTTCATATGTCCGAGGAGTCCAATATCCTCGGATCCGAAGAAGTTTGACCCGACAGCTGTATGGGAGGCCCAAGTGATCTTTCCGACAAATGCTAGAAGGGAAAGGAGCCTCGGACACGCATGAAGGTAACAGGAACAGAGAAATATCAAGGAGACAGACTTCAACCACCGCATTTAATGCACTGCACCTACCTTCCTGGCCGCATTTATGTGGAGAAGACCCCTGAACAGTGCATTCTCAGCTACCGCCACTCAGACAGGGCTAAAGGTGGAGTATGATGGGACATGCACTCAAGTGGGCGTCTAGATGATGAACAAGTGGACGGTGAAGATGTGGAAAGGCAGTGCTATATAAGAGAAAGGTGTCTCTGATAGATGGGGGGGATCGAAAAATCAGAAAGAAATAAGAGTGTATTGTTTTACTGTAGCTCCGAGAATTGTAACCAAGTTCATCAATGAAAATCACCTCTTCGGACGAGACACTTACATCCGTCCGAGCACATATTAATTCATTTTCTCCCACTAGCGTTGCTGTTTAATACTGTTATTTTCATTATTAGCCTAGCTCTTTCACCCACTCTCTACAAATTTATTGTTTTGGGTTCAGTGGGCTCCAAATCCACACCTTCTTGGGCTTGGGATGCAAAATCTGACCCTACAATTGGCGCCGTCTGTGGAGAGGGCTTGTGCAAGAGTGAAAACAACAGTTGATAATGGCAGGACAAGGTGAACAACAAGCGGAATCTAGGGCATCCCAACATGTGGATCATTTTGTGAACTTAGAGAGGAGACAAAATCGTGAGGGCAGTGTACACACTGTGCGCCTTAGCCAGAGCCAATCACAGGGCGGAAGTCACATGTCCCATGCAGAGAAGAACCGTGACTTACAACTGGAAGTGGAAAAACTAAAGAGGGAGTTGCGCCACGCAAAGAGGAAACGGGCTTCCTCGTACTCTGAGGATGATCTTGATGACGAGCAGGACGTCTCCTATCAGCACAAATCTAAGACACCAGCTAGCGAGTCCTACACCTATGTAGAGGAGTCCCATCGTAAAAGGGAGCGTAGGAGCCCATCACGCGAGGACATGGAGAAAGATGCCATGAACAGGGCTCTAAATCAGATATCTAAGTCACCCTTCACGCGCAGGATAGAAGAGGCCAGACTCCCTCGGCGCTTTAACCAGCCAACGTTCACCATCTACAACGGTAAAACTGACCCCGTGGAGCATGTGAGTCATTTTAACCAGAGGATGGCCGTCTACTCCAGAGACGAAGCTCTGATGTGCAAGGTTTTCCCTTCCAGTCTTGGGCCTGTTGCCATGAGGTGGTTTGACGGTTTGAAGGCAGGCTCCATCAACTCCTTCAAAGAGCTCACCCAGGCATTCGGCTCCCGTTTTGTCACATGTCGAAGAGTGGCCAGACCCTTCTCTTCACTGCTATCCATGTCCATGCAGGAAGGCGAGTCCTTGAAGGCATATTCAGACAGATACTGGGAGATGTTTAATGAAGTAGAGGGCAACAATGATGCAATGGCCCTCAGCACGTTCAAGCTCGGCCTCCCTACCGATCACGGTTTGAGGGCATCTCTATCTGGCAAACTGGTCACCAACGTGCGTCAATTAATGGACCGCATAGAGAAGTACAAGAGGATTGAAGAAGACCAGCAACAGGGCAAGGGAAAGGACAAGGTTATCCCTCAGGAGAGGAGGGATTCGCGGTCGGACCGGTACAATTACAATAAACCGCGGAGGGATTTTGCCGGGCAATCAGGATCAACGAATCCTCAATCGGTCAACACCGTGTTCAAAGAGCCAGTACACCAGGTCCTGGAAAAAATCAAGAATGAATCATTCTTCAGGTGGCCGAACAAGATGATAGGAAACCCCGAGAAACGCAACCATAATCTCTACTGCCAGTACCATCAAGACCATGGGCATACCACGGAGGATTGTAGGAGCCTGTGGGATCACTTGGACCAATTGGTTCGCGATGGCAAACTAAAACACCTCTTGCACCCCTCCAGCGGCCGAGGGCAAACGGGCTCAGGGCCACGTAGGGATGACCCCTCAAAGCCGCCGCTAGGCACTATAAACGTCGTCTTCGCCGCGCCGGGAAGAACAGGATCCTGGCCATTGAAAGTTATGTCGGTAGGCCGACCATCCGCAGGGGAGTCAAGCCGAGGACCGAAGAGAGCTAAGTCGGCTGCCCCGTTGGTTATGGGATTCTCAGACGAAGACATGATTGGCACCATCCAACCCCATGATGATGCACTAGTCATCACCCTCAGAATAGGAGGGTACGATGTAAAGAGGGTGATGGTGGACCAGGGCAGTGCTGTGGAGATAATGTACCCAGGCCTCTACAAGGGGCTAGGCCTAAAACCCCAGGACCTGACGCCATACGATTCCCCCCTCTTGAGCTTTGAAGGAAGGCCTGTCATCCCGAAGGGCCGGATACGCTTACCTGTGCAGTCCGGTTCCGAGGTGGTGGAGTTGGACTTTATAGTTGTGGACGCATATTCGCCCTACACGGCACTCGTAGGCAGACCTTGGATTCACGCACTTGGGGCTGTCCCCTCTACTTTGCACCAGAAGGTTAAATATCCATCAGAAGGGCAGATACATGAGATCCGAGGAGACCAGTCTATCGCTCGACAGTGCTTGGTAGCTGCCATTCAGCATAGGACCCCAGCCGAGTCCTCGGACGTAGCTGGGAGGGACTTATAGCAACTACAGTCCCGGGGATTGCCCTTTGAAGAACCAGATGAAAGCACTCGATGTGAGGATCTAACGAAAGTGGTCATTGGAGACGATCCTGATAGGTTCTTTCAAGTCGGATCTCAGCTGCCTCTTCAAGAGAAGGAAGAGCTAATAGAGTTCCTCAAGCGAAATCTTGATGTGTTTGCCTGGAGTGCTTACGAAGCCCCAGGGGTAGACCCGGAGTTTATATGCCACCACTTGAAGGTGAATCCATTGATCACCCCCAAGCAACAGCCTATTCGGCGCCAATCCAAGGAACATGCCGACGCAGTGAGAGACGAGGTAGCGAAACTCAAAGCGGCTGGGGCTATCAAAGAAGTTTTTTATCCCGAATGGCTAGCAAATACCGTCGTGGTAAAGAAGAAGAGTGGGAAGTGGCGAGTATGCGTAGACTTCACAGATTTAAATAGGGCATGCCCCAAAGATCCGTTCCCTATGCCGAAAATTGATCAGCTGGTAGATGCCACTGTCGGCCACCCTCGGATGAGCTTTCTAGACGCCTTCCAAGGCTACCACCAGATACCTTTAGCCCCAGAGGACCAGAAGAAAACTGCTTTTGTCACCCCTATTGGCAACTACCACTATAAAGTGATGCCGTTTGGCTTGAAGAACGCGGGAGCTACCTACCAGAGGATGATGACGAGGATGTTCGAGCCACAGCTGGGCAAAAATATCGAGGTTTACATAGACGACATGGTGGTGAAGAGCAAGGTTATAGCTGAGCATGTGAAGGACCTCGGAAGTACCTTTGAGATTCTGCGAAAGTACAAGCTACGACTAAATGCTTCTAAGTGCTCATTTGGGGTGGGGTCCGGCAAGTTCTTGGGATACATGGTCACCCACAGAGGAATCGAGGTCAACCCCGACCAGATAAAGGCCATTAACAATCTCCGAGCTCCTCGGAATCCCAAGGAGGTTCAGAAACTAACCGGAATGACCGCTGCCCTCAATCGGTTCATCTCTAGATCAGCAGACAGGTGTCGCCCCTTTTTCTCTCTACTCAACAAGTGGAAGGGATTCGAATGGACTGAGGAATGCGCTTTGGCATTCCAGCAACTCAAGGATTATCTGGCTCGGCCACCTATCATGTCCAGTCCTGAGCCTGATGAGGTACTGTTCGCCTACATCGCTGTAGCTCCCTATGCGGTGAGCCTGGTGTTGATACGATCAGACTCTGGTGTGCAAAGGCCCGTTTATTACGTAAGCAAGTCGCTGCATGAGGCTGAAATTCGTTACTTGCCTCTGGAGAAGGCTATCCTAGCAGTAGTGCTTGGCATGCGGAAGCTACCTCACTACTTCCAAGCCCACACGGTCATCGTTCTCACACAACTCCCACTCAAAGCTATACTCCGAAGTGCTGATTACACTGGTCGGATTGCCAAGTGGGGTACAATCTTGGGGGCTTTCGATATAAGATATATGCCTCGCACATCGGTCAAGGGACAGGTCCTCACGGATTTGGTGGCTGAGTTCACGGAGCCCCAGTTAGAGGAAGTACAGCCCACGTCAGGCATGGATGAAAAATCAGTTGGCATGATCTCCCAACAGAATCCCTCCCATTGGGAAGTGTACGTTGATGGCGCGGCAAATCAGAGAGGTTCTGGAGTTGGGCTAGTATTGATATCCCCCGAGAAAATCATTATCGAGAAATCGCTAAGGCTGGACTTCTCGGCAACGAATAATGAAGCGGAGTATGAGGCCCTACTGATGGGAATGACTATGGTCCGTAGAATGGGTGGGAAGTCCATGGAGTTGTTCTCGGACTCAAGATTGGTAGTAGGTCAAGTACAAGGCGAGTTTGAGGCAAAGGACGAAAGGATGCAGGGGTACTTGGGTCGTGTTAAACATTTGCAATCAGAATTTGACTTTTTCAGTTTGCTGCACATCCCTAGAAGTGGCAACTCACATGCTGACTCCTTGGCCACGCTTGCCACCTCTTCGGCGCAAGACCTGCCGAGGATCATCCTCGTTGAGGACTTGCACAGGCCTACAGAGGCGAAATCAGAGGCAATCCAGGTTCACCAGGTCAGGGCCGGGCCGTGTTGGATGGATCCATTAATCAAATTTCTCAAAGAAGATATATTGCCTGAAGAGAAGGGAGAAGCTGATAAAGTTCGGAGGAAGGCGACTAAGTTCTGGTTATCCGAGGACTAGAAACTATACAGACGTTCCTACTCGGGACCATACCTGTTATGCATGCATCCCGAGGCAACTGAGGCATTGCTAGAAGAGCTGCACGAAGGAATCTGTGGGTGCCACACTGGAGGTAGGTCCTTGGCTCACCGAGCCCTCACCCAAGGCTATTGGTGGCCTAACATGCAAAAGGAGGCACACGAGTATGTCAAAAAGTGTGATCAATGTCAGCGCTTCGCTCCAAAAATTCACCAGCCAGGGGGAAATCTTAATCCGCTGTCTAGCCCATGGCCCTTCGCCCAATGGGGCTTGGATATTGTGGGACCCTTCCCCAAAGCTGCAGGAAACAAGAAATACCTCCTAGTCGGCACAGACTATTTCACCAAGTGGGTCGAAGCCGAGCCACTAGCCAATATCAGAGACGTTGATGTGCAGAAGTTCGTGTGGAAGAATATTGTCACTCGGTTTGGAGTTCCTCACACTCTCATCTCGGACAACGGCTTGCAGTTTGATAGCAGGGCATTCAGGAATTACTGCAGTGAGCTGGGAATTATGAACAGATACTCCACTCCAGCCTATCCCCAGGGTAATGGACAAGCAGAAGCCGTCAACAAGGTCATACTGAATGGCTTAAAGAAGAGACTAGATGATGCAAAGGGCAGATGGGTAGACGAACTGCCACACGTACTTTGGGCTTACAGGACTACGCCTCGTAGGTCTACTGGGGAGACCCCCTTCTCAATGACCTATGGGGTTGAAGCTGTCATTCCTTTGGAAACCGGGTTCCCAACGATAAAAACTAGCTCATTCAGTCCAGCCGACAATGATGGGCAACTGCAGAAGAGTTTGGACTTAATTGAGGAAAGGAGGGAGAACGCAATGGTTCGGCTAGCACATTACCAACAGAAACTCAGGCAAGGCTATGATGCTAACGTAAAGCTAAGACCTCTAGAGCCTGGTGATCTGGTGCTGAGGAAAGTTGTGGGCACCGCAAAGAATCCAGCTTGGGGAAAACTAGGACCCAATTGGGAAGGGCCGTATCGCATCACCTCAGGAGCAGGCATTGGGGCATATTTCTTGGAAGACCTAGATGGTCATGTAATACCGCGTCCATGGAATGTAAATAACCTCAAGAGGTACTTTTATTAATCAAGTCTTTTCTTCAACCGACGTGTCAATTCACTGCGTAAAGTATTCTCTCAAGTGTTTAAACTTAAATCCAGTCATGCCTGTAGTCCTCGGACCAGATGATTAGGGTTAGTTCACACTCATTCGCCACTAGCTTAAGTGTTTAAACTTAAATCCAATCATGCCTGAAGTCCTCGGACCAGATGATTAGGGTTAGTTAACACCGTTAGCTCAAGTGTTTAAACTTAAATCCAATCATGCCTGTAGTCCTCGGACCGGATGATTTGGGTTAGTTAGCACTCAGTTACAGTTCTATAGTGTTTAAACTTAAATCCAATCATGCCTGTAGTCCTCGGACCAGATGATTTGGGTTAGTTAGCACTCAGTTACAGTTCTCTAGTGTTTAAACTTAAATCCAATCATGCCTGTAGTCCTCGGACCAGATGATTTGGGTTAGTTAGCACTCAGTTACAGTTCTATAGTGTTTAAACTTAAATCCAATCATGCCTGTAGTCCTCGGACCAGATGATTAGGGTTAGTTAGCACTCAATTACAGTTCTTTAGTGTTTAAACTTAAATCCAGTCATGCCTGTAGTCCTCGGACCAGATGACTAGGGTTAGTCAACACTCCGTTACAGTTCTAGTGTTTAAACTTAAATCCAATCATGCCTGTAGTCCTCGGACCAGATGATTAGGGTTAGTTAGCACTCAGTTACAGTGCTCTAGTGTTTAAACTTAAATCCAGTCATGCCTGTAGTCCTCGGACCAGATGACTAGGGTTAGTCAACACTCCGTTACAGTTCTAGTGTTTAAACTTAAATCCAATCATGCCTGTAGTCCTCGGACCAGATGATTAGGGTTAGTTAGCACTCAGTTACAGTTCTCTAGTGTTTAAACTTAAATCCAGTCATGCCTGTAGTCCTCGGACCAGATGACTAGGGTTAGTTAACACTCCGGTGCAGTTCTCTAAGTGTTTAAACTTAAACCCAATCATGCCTGTAGTCCTCGGACCAGATGATTAGGGTTAGTTAACACTCGAATACATTCGAATCCCATAATCCTTGAACCAAACGATAGGTTAGTCAATACCCCTACGCAGCTATTGTCACTGGGGCTTAGTGCTAAAATTCCTGATTGCGTTTAAATTGATTCTAACTTATAAATGTCTTCCTTAGTTATGTTTAATTCGAAACCGAGGGATAATAACTTATGTTTAATTTGGAAAGGCATGCGAAACTCACATAAGTACTCATTCCAATCATTACTCATCAATAACTCTTATTCGGCCTATCCTTTTCAATATTAATTTCGATTACTCACACCATCAATATGATGTATCAATCAAGTTATTTGCATTATTATGTCATAATTGCAATGTATAGTTATGTGAGTGGCAATAATAAGTAATAAAACATGTATCAAAAACATCAAAGACAAATAGGGAGCCATTCCATTAAAAAAAAAGGGTATATATACAGGGTCAACAAAACAAAAAAGGAAAAGTTACAATTTCTTAAGCAAAGAACAAAAAAGTACAAGTGCAAAATAAAAGCCCTATGTATCTACTCTTTCGCTGGAGGAAGCACAGGGTCAGCAACGTGGCCTGTCCGTTTAGATGCTTCAGGGGCTTGGTCCTTGGCCTCAGCAGGAGTTTTCTCTTTACCTGAACCTTGGCCTTTGTCTTTAGTTGGCTCAACTGGTTTACCCATGTCATCTGGCTGACTAGCCTCTTTGGGTGCATAGAGAGTGGGTGGAGGAGCATGACTGACCAAGATTGGCTCCGAAGCCTCTGGAAGCTGTGGAACAGGAGGGGGATCAGTTCCTGGGAGCTCTCGGATATCAGGATCATAGTATACGCTCCCAGGCAGCCTCAGCTCCGAGTCGGCAGGGACTCCAGCTGCATCCAGGGCCTTGCCCCAACTTATGACGCAGTAATCTCGGCTGACCGAGGCGAATTGCTCTAGAAGCTGGGATGTGGTCGTCTCTACCCCCAGCTGGTACGCCGCCTTCCTTTCGACTTCAACCGCCTCCTTGGCCAGTCTGGCGTTTTGCTCAGCCACTTGGGCGCTCGTCTTGGCCTTTTGCAGCTCAGCTTTGAGACCCTTCACCAGCTCCTTCTCGGTTGCCAGATTGATCTCTGCCATGTGTAATTGTTTACGCTGCTCCTCGGCTTGTTTTTCAGCATTCTTGATCCCGGCATCGAGGCTTCGCTTCTGAGAGGTCACCTCTTTAAGCTCCTCAGACATCTGAGCATGTTCCTCCTTCAGCTTGCCAAGAGATGCCTCTGCCTCAAACTGGGACTGGGCTACTGCTTGGGCTTTGAGCCAGGACTCCTTGTTCAACCCCTCGGCCACGTAAACCTGCTGAGTAATCTGCATAATAACATCTCCAGTATTAGGTTAAGGAAAGAAACAAAGCCAATTAAGGATAAAACCTAAACTCAGGAATGGTGCACTTACCATGGCTAAATCCCTCTTAAGGGACATGAATAGCTCCTGCTGGGTGAAGCGCTTGAAGGAGGCCATATCATGTGGGAGAAGGAGTGGTTGCTGCAGGGCCTCGGCGACATAGCCTGCCCTTCCTCCATCATAATTCCTGAGGGAGGTATCCCACAGGATTGGAGCGCCATCCAGCTCCAACTTTGGGGACCAGATTCGCGGTCCTCCTCCTCGGCGTACATCTGCCACTAAAGCCTCCTCTCGGCTTTCAGTAGATAAGGCCCTGTGGGTTCGGTTGTCTTTCACCACCTTCTGCTGCTTAGCCCCCTTGGTTGGTAGCACCTGTTTTTCCCCAACCTCAACGTGGGGTCTCTTCTTCTGCAGGTTTGGCATGGGTTTCAAACTTGGGTCAGGGACCTGGGTAGGCACTGGAGGAAGTGTCACCACTGTTTTCGATGTCCCAGCATCTTTCGGCTCAGGCTTTTTGCCCCTGCCCTTCATCAAATTCCTCAGATCCATATCCTCGTCCGAGGAGTCTTCTAAATGAGTGGCGAGTAAATTAAGATGGACGCCTGACTGCTCGTAGGCTTCTTCCTCGGCGTCTGAGACCTCTACCACCTGGTGTACTCTTGAAGCTTCTCCCTCAAACTGAAATCCGTCTATTTGTTCTTCTAGCGAGGAAGTGGAAGAACCGGCCCCCTCACCTTCAATCTCTTGTCCGAGGGGACCTTGCTGGAGTGGTTGGACAAGGGGAGGTATAGCCCGAGGGTTTGGATGGGGTACCGGTGAAGATCGTCTGGTGCCAAGAAACCTTTCCGACCGACGTCTATACGTGCAAGGCGATGATCTCCCTGGACAATTGCGTTGCCGACCAGTTGAAAACCTTTTGGCTTCCCTGTGTATCCCAGAATGAGGGGAGCAGATCGTAGTTGCCCGTCCTCGCTCACGAAGATCTCTGACCTTAAAAGGTGATTGAGGGCGGCAATATTCGTAAGGCTGAGCCGAGGAGAAACGTGTCTCTTATCTGTTGCAAGTCACAAAAAAGTGGTTAGAAACTCAGAAATAGCGACCGAAGAGGAATCAAAAACCGTTAAAAGACGAGAACCCTAAGCCTATGGTCAGTGTGCCTAAATCTACATGTCCCACCTGGCTTCCCATGCTTGGTGGGGCAACCATAGCAGTCATGCCATGCGCTCGAGACGATCACAGAGTCGTCTTTCATCCCTTTGTTGGATTTGGGAAGGCAGGAAATGAGCCTGACAACATCCGACCGGGATTTTAAGTAATACCCAGCGTCTTGCTGGCTGTGGCATTCGTACATATGTACTACGTCGAGCCAAGTGAGTCCCAATCCCATGTGAAGGTTAAGGTCCTCAATCGCTCCTAGGATCCTAAACATATTGGGCGCGCATTGCCAGGGAGTAAGTCTATGGTTCCGAAGGTAGCTAGTGGTGATGGGACCCATGGGGATTGTCATTCCCCCTTCTTTGAAGGCAATGAGGGGGATAACCACCTCTCCCATCTTCGGGTCTGTTAGTATCTTTTCTGGGGGGCAATACCTCACACCCACGTTAGGGGGTATGCGATACGCGGCCCTGAACGCCTCTAGTTGCTCAGGGCTATCCACCATATACTCGAGTTTTCCCATGGTGCTCAAATGAAACGGTTGGCCGAAGAGAGAACTAAATGATTTGGTGGACGATGACTCACCAGGACTAAATCGGAGAGAAGTTTTCAGGCTCGATTTCAGGCTCGTAGGAGGGTTCGCGTCGATTCCGGGGAAGTCTAAAACCGGCGATGGAGAGATTTGGACGGAGTGGCACGTCTGTTCTTGCTGGAGCATCTGAAGATGTGAAAAGTGGGGAAGAAATAACTTCCTCTGAAGTTTTATACGGGGTCAAGCGAAGGGTCAGGGGCACTCCCGCCCAAATTCTGAAGAAAAACCACAGCCATTGGATCAATCAGTCACCGTTGGATACGAAGGACAAAACGCCACCTGGTGCAGTTAATGCAGCGCCTTGGGAATAAGGAAACCGCAGCGGCATTAATGAGGCGTCTGTTCCCACGTCTACACACGTGCCAGCTCGGTTGTGCGTGTTCCCAAGCTTTTGCTCCGTGGCAAGTCAAAATCCTACTTTTTCTCCTCGGATGCGAGGGAAAAACTACAATTTCGAGGGGCTAATGTGGGGGGAGAAAAACCCCAACCCAACGTATTGGGCCCAAGGCCCAATACGAGGAATACTGTTCGTCCGAAGAGATGAAGACATTCAGTCAGGGGCCCATGTCAAAGGAGAATGCCTAGAGATGAACACGTGTACTATCCGAGGAGATGTTCATATGTCCGAGGAGTCCAATATCCTCGGATCCGAAGAAGTTTGACCCGACAGCTGTATGGGAGGCCCAAGTGATCTTTCCGACAAATGCTAGAAGGGAAAGGAGCCTCGGACACGCATGAAGGTAACAGGAACAGAGAAATATCAAGGAGACAGACTTCAACCACCGCATTTAATGCACTGCACCTACCTTCTTGGCCGCATTTATGTGGAGAAGACCCCTGAACAGTGCATTCTCAGCTACCGCCACTCAGACAGGGCTAAAGGTGGAGTATGATGGGACATGCACTCAAGTGGGCGTCTAGATGATGAACAAGTGGACGGTGAAGATGTGGAAAGGCAGTGCTATATAAGAGAAAGGTGTCTCTGATAGATGGGGGGGATCGAAAAATCAGAAAGAAATAAGAGTGTATTGTTTTACTGTAGCTCCGAGAATTGTAACCAAGTTCATCAATGAAAATCACCTCTTCGGACGAGACACTTACATCCGTCCGAGCACATATTAATTCATTTTCTCCCACTAGCGTTGCTGTTTAATACTGTTATTTTCATTATTAGCCTAGCTCTTTCACCCACTCTCTACAAATTTATTGTTTTGGGTTCAGTGGGCTCCAAATCCACACCTTCTTGGGCTTGGGCTGCAAAATCTGACCCTACAACAGGTGTCGAGGAGGTGTCGAGGAGCTATCGAGCAGTTGTCGAGCTTTAATGATTTTGCACTTCAGCTTGTTTTTCTTGGACAGATTTGATGACTTCAACACTTGATCTTGAAACCTTGTTTCTTGAAGTATTAAAAACACCTAGAACTACCCAATTACAAGTAGAGTGCATTTTGTCAAAGGATTAGCCAATTTACATAAATAAGTGACATATGTTCTTAACAAGTGAAAACACATATGTCCTAACAGCCTGCCAATTGAAGTAAGCGCACAGCAAGTTGAGAACTAAAAGAGCAAAATTCAACGAAGTCTTAAGTGCTGGATGTCTTACCATACCCAAGTACCTCTTCTGGCTGAGGACGACCTCCTGCCTCCTCAGGCTCTCCAATTCGGCCATGTCGGCAGGGAGTAGCAGAGATCTCTCCAACGAATCGGCCACGAATGCGCCTTCGCCCCCTCTGAAGTCCCTAAGGGAAGCATTGTCCATCAAAGGCTCCCCGTGGAGCATTAGGGCAGGGAGCCTGGCCTGGGGCTCGGCCTGTAGGGTCACTTCCTTTCTTGAGCCCCTGTGCCTAATTTTTTGTTGCTTGGGGGGCCGCCGAGCCTCATCTTCCTTTGGGGAGGATTGGGATCTGTCTGCCCCCATGAGCCGTTTGCCTTTGTCCTTCTTATTTTTGGGATCAGCGGGCTCGGACCCTTGGGGCAACTCGGCTTAGGTGGAGGAGGTAGAAGCCTGGACTGGGTGGAAGATGACCTAGTCTGGACAGGCTGACGCTTAGGGGAGGGAGGAGGAAGCTTGGATTGTGACTTCCCCGGCGCGTCTTTCCCCGGCTGGCCCTCAATCAGGTCGAGTAGGCTGGTTTGAGGTTGTCTCTTGAAACCTATCTCGGCTTGGGAACCAGTCAGTGCTGATAGGAGGTCCGCTTCAGTAGAGTTGTGGTCGCCCAAGTCACTAGAGGGATCCTCGGACGGGTCGACTTGGCCAAGTGCGCCAAATTTGTCCTCGTACGAACCCAAATCAGTAACTCCTTCCCTCCCTGGACTTCCTTCCTCGGCCTCTACAGCTCGACGAAGGAAGAAAGGCCCGCCAACGGAACCTCTACTGGAACGGGAGACCCTTCAGGAAGCAGGAACCCCTGTTCCACTACGGTGATCCTATGAAGCCTAGGATCCTTGGCTCTGATCACGCATTTAGGAGCCGAGAACGACTTCTGGATCGGTTTGTACCCGAGGATCTTGTGAGCAGCTCTAGCCTGGTTGTCAGCTTCGTTCACAAAAACCTCCGCCCTAAGTACGGTTTCCAAGTCTTCCTTGTTGACCAAATGGAAGTGCCGTTCAAAGGCGTGTGGATCTGCAAAAAAGAAAACATATTCTTATCAGCAACCAAACGATGCAAACTGCGATGACACAAAAGGACCAAATCCTCTCCCACTCTAAATACCCCACCTGGTGTCCCCTCTTCTGTGGGACAGTGAAAGTCGTCGTGCCACTCCTCGGACACAATGAGAAAGTCCTTATTTAGCCCCTTACTAGACTCGGGAAGGCACTGAATGAGCCGAACCCTATCTTCCCTCGTCTTCATGTAATAGGACTTACCCTTTAAATGTTGGAGGTTGTAGCACCAATTTACGTCGTGATGGGTTAACCTCAGCCCCATCTTCTCCTTTAAAGCGTCCACACAACCCAGGATCCTAAACACGTTGGTGGCGCACTGGGTGGGAGCCAATCTAAAATGCCAAAGGTAGCCCCTTGTCACCAGCTCCATAGGGATTCTCATACCACCTTCTAGGAAGACGATTATGGGAATCACCACCTCACCCTCTTTCCTCCTAATATGCCACTCCCCTTCCTCACAGTATCTCAAACCCACATTACTGGGTATCCTATAATCGGCGATGAATTTCTCCATCGCCTCCTCAGACTCAACCAGCTTCTTAAACCTACCCATCCTTAACAACAGATAAAAGACTCAAGAAAGGGCGTAAAAGAAAAAAAAAAAAAGAGGGGAGTCAGAGAGAAAACTTGAGCTAGAGAGAGAAGAAGACTTACGGAAATGAGGAAAAGCTCCTCAGACAGGCTTTTTATGCTGAGGGGAAGCGCAAGTGTAGTTGGAGATTTGGCTGGACTCAGGATATACGCGCAAGAGCTCTTGATTGTGAAAGCAAAGGGGCACATCAGTTCGAATGGGTATTTGTACCCCCAATTAAAGATGACCGCGCGGGTTTTCCTGCTCATAAAGCTAAAAAATCCCCACCGTTGGATTGTCATCACACCGTTGAACGTGGGGAGCGCAGAGCCGCCAGAATTTAATGAGGGTGCGCGCTGTATACCGAAGCGCCAGAGACGTGCCTTGGACAGGTGAAAAGACTCTGGCGCTGATGTTGGACAAGACTGGACAAGCCCTGACAAAGGCTCGACGACATCAAAATCCTCCTCCCCGTCTGAGGAGCTGGACAGCAGGATTTTGAGGGGCTATTGTGGGGCCTAAGAGTCTGGCAACCCCAGCCCACTTTGTATTAAGCCCAAGGCCCATGCCGAGGATGGAGAAACGTCCGAGGATGATCGAAGGAAGCCAAAGCTGCCAAGAAATATCGCCGAGGACGATCTTGTCCTCGGCTTGCCAAGATCATAGAAAGGGGGAGTGACATGCCACCAAAGGTAGCCTTTCGGATCATCTCAAAAGAAAGGGCAAGTACAATGTGTCAGCCATGGAAGCATGGTGGAGGAAGGATTCCAGGATAAATTGTCACCTCCACATTAAATGCCCACAACCAACGTTCTGGCCGCATTAATGAGGAAATGACCCCTGAACAGTGCAGTTTTGGTTGCTGCAACCCACAGAGAAAATGAGAAAGCGGCTAATAGGACAGTCACTCAAGTAGTGACCTGCTTAATCAACAAATGTAGGGCTGAGATCAACCAAAAGGGGATATATAATGTAAGAAGCCCTTCTAGAAAGGGGGATAGCAACTGGCAGAATTTTCCTAACCTTTATGGTGAAGCACTGAAGAAATAATAAGGGGGATATATTCCTCAAGAAAGGGCCGATGAGCAGAATTTCATACTTCAACCCATGTTCTTGTCATTCCACCCATTTACTACCATGTTTAGTTGTTGCGATCCACACTAGGGCCTAGTTCTTAAACCTACTCTTTACAAATTCATTGTATCGGGCTAGTTGGGTCTGATTCCACTCGTCCAGCGGAAAAAGTGCTCAATCCCAGTCCCTACATCTTCATATAGAAGAGCTACAGATCTATGATTTTTGTATAATATCTAATTATAAGTGTAAGAATATCAATACAACATGTTGCATGTCATTATAAGGGTATTTAAATGATCATTTAGAGTCTAGAAGACCGGACTCTATTCAGACAGAATAGTGTCTAACATCTTCCCATTTTGTAACCTTGTCCCCGAACATTAGAATCTTAGGTTCGTAGAGATAGTGTCTTATTTTCTTCTGATAGATTGTAACTAGAAAACAATGCCTTATTTTTTTTTACTAGATTGTAACTAGGAAACAAAGCTATGTACAATTCTTTTTTTATCAAGATGTATTCAAATCAATAAGAATATGAACTATTAAGATATTTTGTATTTTTTTAGTATAATTTTCTTATTTTTCTTATAAAATAAGTGGTGACTTCACATAATCCCGAAAAAAGAGGTACCAATGCCTATCTTTTTTTGAGAGCCAAGTCCGGTCTCTCACAATTCCAAAATTTTGCTATAATTGATGTTGAGTGTTGGTTTAATTATCATGTAATGTCAAGTGTTTAGATTTTAAATGCATCTCAATTTCATGCCAAATGTCATTTCAATTATACTCTCATTTTATTTCAACTATATTTATATGCAAGTTTATGCATCTAAATTTTAAGAGAGGTGCTACGTCCACAATATTTTTATAATATTTTCACAACAAATCATAGGCGGTTAGTTGTTATTGGTTCAAATTTGAACCTAACGCTAAGATTACTTTTTTGCCCCAACAATAACAACCAGTAACAACCTACCACTTAAGATGTATTGTAAAAATGTTGTGGATATATCATTTCTCAAATTTTAAAAATATACAAAGACTAAATTAGAATTTATTATGCTTTTTGTTTCACTATTTAAAAAAATCCTATTCAGTTGAAGAAAATTCTCTGAGTTTTACTACTAGCGTAAGATATTGGGATTTTCTATTAGTCAGGAGAAAGAATTTTATTTCCTTTTCCTCATTGTTGTTCATGATGCAAATGCAATGTATGTTCCATACCGGTTTTCAAATTTTAAAAGAAACATATAGGTAACATGTGAAATTTAAGATTTTATTTATTTTAAGTTTTTGAATTTGGGTAGAAATTTGAATAGTAGAGCCTAGCTATTTCCTATTTTCTTTCTCTCCCAGTTATTATTGTACTAATTGTGGTCCTCATAGATCTTTTTCCTTTGTTACCGTTGCATTTTTTGTTTGGAGTTTTTATTTTTTTATTTTTTATTTTTTTTTTATGAGGATTTGAATTTTTTATGTTTCCGCGAGAAATAATGTCAACCAATTGAGTTACAAGCTTTTTGACAATTTTGATTTGGGCTTGATCTTGGGAATCTTTTGCTTTAATACTCAATACAACCATGCAGGTGCATGCACATAAATTGATGAGTGTCCTTTTTTTACCTTTTTTTTTCACAATTCCGAAGTTAATGGATTTATTTAAGGTGGAAATACTATTTTTGTTTCTACATTTTCACTCAATTTCCACTTTGATCTCTACTTTTTTATTTTACCGCTTTTAGTTCCCAAAATAAAAAATTGTTCCATTTTGGTCCCTACCGTTAGCTTACTAATGGAAAATAGTTTACATGGTAAACGGAATGCACTGTTGGCCCAATAAATGCTGATGTGTCCATTAAAATAGTATTAAAAAATTTATTTGCCTTTTTAAAAATGCACCGTCAGCAATTTAATTTTAAAAAAAACAACATCAGATAAAGTATTAAAAAAAAAAAAATTCTAACCTTCTTATTTTTTTTTAAAAAAGAAAAGAAAATAGTTAAATTAAAATTTTTTTTTTTGGAAGAACACGAAGAACCCAAAACATGTGTTCTTCATTTTCTTCCCCAACTAAGCTTGCCCATAAAATTAAAATTCTATATTTTCTTTTCTTTTCTTGCGTTTTCTTAGCAACCAAAACCCATAAATCACTCAGATTTACAAGATAAAAAGACATGCCCATAAAAATTTACAAAACATAGAAACATTTAACAATTATAGTAAGACATTCAACAAGATTTTCTTATGCTTTGAAACCAAACACACAAACACAAAACTCAAAGCTGATTCATCAATAAACTACACCAAAACACAAGCCAATTCTCATTAATTTTAGATCTGGTCAGCCACTACCAATCTAGGTCAGCCACTACCAATTTGAGAAAGAGAGAGAGAAGATGAGATGATAGGCGATTTAGGTCAGCCACTATCGATCTGAGAGAGAGAGAGAGAGAGAAGATGAGATGATAGGCGATCTAGGTCAGCCACTACCGATTTGGGTCTTTGGGTCTTCAACCATGAGATTCAATCATGGGTCTTCAGCCATGGGTCTTTGGGTCTTCAACCATGGGATTCGGCCATGGGTCTTCAGCCATGGGTCTTTAGCCATGGATTTAGAGAAGATGATAGGCCATGGGTTTTCAGTCATGAGATGGATCGGTCATGAGAGAAGAGAGCAAGCTTAGGTTTGAGATGAGAGAAGAGAGAGAGAGGGATTGGGTCTCCATGATTGGAATTTCAGCATAAGCGAAGAAAGAGTTTGAGATGAGATAATATATTGAGAGAGCTTTTGGGCCTCCGGGTTTGAGTATTGTTTTTGGGTTGTGTTTGGTTTCTCAAAAAGCTTTAGGTTCATGGAAGAAAAGTTTAGTTTTTTTCAAAAATATAATTAAAAAAAGAAGAAGAAAAACTTAGAAATATAATGAAAAAAAACTTTTGGGTTTGTGTTCTTGTTAAAGACAAACTCAAATCTCAATTCATATGATTTTTTGTGTTTAATTCTGTTTTTTATTTTCTTTTATTTAGTTAAAATTAATAAATTATTTTAAAAAAATTTATGTTGACGTGGAAATTTTAACTGTCATATAAATTTTATTATTATTTTAATAGTCACATCAACTTTCTATGTGCCAACAATGCACTCCGTTTGCCACGTAGACCATTTTCCGTTAGTGAGCTAACGGTAAGGATCAAAATGGAACAGTTTTTGATTTTGGTGACTAAAAGAGGTAAAATAAAAAAATAGGGACTAAAGTAGAAATAGGGTAAAAATATAGAGACGAAAATAGTATTTCCGCCTTTATTTAATATGATACTGATTGTGGTCCTTGGTTGCTTATAGCTTATGAATTTCGAATCTTTTTCGATTATCTACAGGCACCAACATGGCGTGTACATTTATTATTATTTTGTCTATGGTCATTGCCTACTTTGTTTTCTATTCCTCTGTGTGCTTCTTAAACTAAGGATTTCTTTATACATGGATGGTGGATTTGTTATTTACATTTATTTATAATACTTTTGTCTCTCGGAAATTTTGTCTGTGTAATATTATAACTACAAATTATTTTACAATATTTTTACAAATTGTTGATGTATCCAATTTTTTTATTAGTTTTCATCTAAACTTAATATTAACATCATTTTTTCATTTACCAATAACTACTCACCATATCAATAGTATGTAAAATTTTTTGTAAAAAAGTTTATATCTCTAGTATTAATCTTTTAATTATAGGCCACCCAAAATCAAAAATATAATTGTCTATTCAACCTTACCATATCAATAGTTTGTAAAATTTTTTGTAAAAAAGTTAGTATATCTAGCATTAATCTTTTGACTATAGGCCACCCAAGATCAAAAATATAATTGCCAATTCAACTTTGATAAGTGATTCTAAAAAAAAAAATTGACAGGTGTTTCAAAACATGGAGTAATTGATTGTAAAATCATGAAATTCAACATTCCAATATCTTTTTTTTTTTTTTACTCTCAGTTGGCCTATATAGTCAAACCCGGTCAATCATATGGTCAAAGTGCAACGAATAAGGGTTTGACCTTTTAATTGGTGACACTTGGTATTTTTTTCATCCGATCGATTTAAATTGACTCAATTGGCTTCATTCCTAAGGGTTCTTAGTGAAAAATACAATTAGGATCTTCACAAGCCAAAATAAAGATTTTTTTTTTTTTTTTGGGTAACAATCAAGGGCAGACAAGATATTATTATATCATCAGCAATTAATAATGCGAATAGTAGTGATGTGTTTGTTAGCGATCTCGCAGAAAGAATGGCCAAATGAATATCCACTGTTTTTCATGACCCTGTTTTGGCAGCTCTGTCTCAACTTTGATGCATTGGTGTGTAGAAGTGGAATTGAAATGTAATACCCATAAAGAGATAAAAGATAACTTAACGAATGCTTTTATGGTCTGTTTGGATTGGGGGAAAGGATGGAAGGTATAGTAGAGCAAAATAAATTTGGCCAAAAATTAGCCTAATTTCAGCCAATTCTACTCTACTCTCCTCCTTCTCCCCTCCATCTAAACGGGCCCTAAAAACATTGGTTTAGATAATATTTTTAGAAACTTTTTATGAAAAAAAAAGTAATTAATATTTTTTTTACTGTTTTTTATATTTCTCATAAAAGTGGTATCTAAGAAATATGGTTGTTGTCATGGGCATTAACGAAACCCATATAGAATTCAGATGGCCTAGTGAGAATATTGTCAAGTCCATGGTGATATCAAAAGTCTTATAATTTAACCAGCACTTTCTGTCATTTTCAATAGAAATTGAGGGTTCAAATTCTCATTTTCCGTTGTTTTACTTGTAACTTGTAACCATAAAATTATAAATAAATAAAAGTTTATGGTGACAAGGCTAGCCTAGATAGGTGAAGCTGAGGATGATATCATGGAGTATGTGGGCCTAGACAGTTCTAGGTACTACTCTTATAATAGTGTGAGAGAAAATACTAGTACACATGATGAGAAATACAGTATACTATGCATGAGGAGATACACACAAGGAGGTATACTAGTACATTCTTCTCACATGGAAATGGATCCCACACGTGTGGTTCACCTCCATGTAAGAGAGAGGAAACATACACCGGATGCGTGGTGTATTTTTTCAGTGTACACACTCTATTCCATCACATTTGAAATGCACTAAAATCATGAAGGAAGTCATGATTTCAATGTATTCAAGTGTGTGTATTATAAACTCTACACAGTGTGAAACTAGGAACCAAGGGAGGAAAGTGGGTTGTTCAAATGCAGCCGGAGTTTTGTCCTTGTCTGCATTATCACAAAGGAAATTCTGTTCAGTTATTCTAGCATGCCTCTTTGAAGGTTTGACCCAATAATTCACTATACTTAAAACTGCTCTTGTTTTTTTTTGCTGAATAAATTAGACTGTTTCTGGAGTTAACTAATGTGGAATTCTGATGATATATATGTTTGTTTAACTTAAATACACTTAGGGTCACACTTTTTTTCCACTAATTGATGATGTATTATCCCTGACATTATTCGTTTAATTATAACAAAGCATATATACTTGTCCATTCCAACCTAACCTCTCTTAACCTTATTAGCAATCTTACCTTATAAAGAATTTTTATAAATGAGATTAACACTTACCCACTATCTTTCTTAAATCTGCAACTTTTAAGAATTATTTATTTTGATATGATCCCAGAGGGATACAGAAAAAGCCTCCATTATAGGTGACCATGAGCCCCACCACCACTCCTTAAGCATATACCCAACTAGCTGAGAAATTCTAAGACTACATCAAATGACACAATTTGTATCACAACTATTCACATTGCAAACTGTGAATGATGAAAAAAAGTGGTGGGTTCATATAAAAGTAACAGACAATCAATCATAATTTAACACGTAAAATACTTGTAACAAAAGTAATAGTAGTTTACATGGTACTATAAAATTTAGGCGTCGTCTACACATTTTCTAAAAAGAGTGTTGTATTACCACCGCGCACTCTTGGTACAGTGGTCATTTCACAAATATAAATGCTTGTGGGGTGTGAGGGGTAATGGCCAAGGTTCAAGTCTCCACAAGGGAGTTTCACACACATATACTGATATACACTTAGATTAAGGTAGAATAAAAATTCTATCTTGTATAAAAAAAAAAAAAATAATAAAAAGAGTGTTGTATTAATGTCATTTGGTGAAAGTGATTATTATTATTTATTATAGACTTGTGAGGGTAAAAAGTTTCAGTTATAATGTCTACTATAAATGTGAAAAATTAAAATAATCAAAACAGTTCTTGAACAAATTCAATTACGTTGAATAAAAAATGAACTAAATATATATATATATATATATATATATAGTCCAATTTTGTGAGGAATTCGATGTTGACTTGTGTTTATTTAAACAATCTTAAATTTTTAATACTTTTAAGTTTTTCCATGTTAACGTGTATAGTGTTGTAGGCTTTACGCCCAACTAGATTACTTGTATAGCACACATTCTTGTACTACACTCTTACTTGTACTGCACTCATATGCCTTTTATATAAAGACACTCATGTATATTCTTTCACTAAGAAATACAATACTATTGCATTCAGTATTTCTAACATGGTATCAGAGCATACTTAGCTTGAGTAATATAAATTTTATCTGTAGAATGAGTGATTTCAAGACCCAAGAAGTAGCTAAGATGTCCAAAATCTTTCATATCAAATTGCTGACTGAGAAAATCCTTGAGTTCTTGAATGCCACTGAGGTCATCACCAGTTATGATCATATCATCCACATACTGGAGAAGTAAAATAGTGCATTTGTCAGTGCGACGAAGAAATAAGGCAGAATCAAAATGACTGGCCATGTAACCCAAGCGAGAAATGGTAGAGCTGAATTTGGCAAACCAAACTCGTGGAGCTTGTTTAAGGCCATAAAGTGCACGTCGAAGGTGACAAACCTTGTTTGAGTCAACAGAGAGACCAGGAGGAGGTTGCATATACACTTCTTTACTTAAATCCCCATTAAGGAATGCATTTTCGACATCCATCTGAAAAAGGTCCCATTTACTGGCAGCAGCAACAGTTAAGAGGGCACGAACAGATGAGATACGAGCAACCGAAGCAAAGGTCTCTTCATAATCAATCTCATACTCCTGTGTAAAACCTTTTGCAACAAGACGAGGTTTGTAGCACTCAATGGACCCATCAGAACGAGGCTTAATCTTGTAGATCCACTTATAACCAACCACAGATTTCCTAGGGGGGAGTGTCACCAAATCCCAAGTATGGTTTTTAGATAATGCATCAAGTTCCTCTTTCATTGCAATCTGCCATAAAGGGTTAGTGGAAGCCTCACAATAGGTGTGAGGCTCGTGTAGTGTAACAAGGGCAGTGTAACAATGATAGTCAAGTAAATGTGTAGGAATAGATCTTACCCGAGTTGAGTGACGAGGTGGAATGTCTTGTGCAAGATCTTCAGGCGGAGCAGGAGCAGGGGACCCAAGCTCAGGGTTGGGTTTGGGTAGCTTGTCTTCAACTTGTTCATCTTCCACCTGTTCATTAAATGGTGAATTAGGAAAGGGATCAGTGATATCTGGTGGTTGGATAGAGAAGTCTACAGGAGGATCAGGAGCAGCTACAGAAGGAATATGTGTCTCATCTGGAAAAAGATCTAAGACAGGGAGACACGGAAGTGAGAGAGCTTGACAAAGAGGTGATGTTCCCAAAAGACAACATTGCGGGAGATACGAAGACGATGAGAGACAAGATCATAACACCAATACCCTTTTTGAGTTTCGCCATAGCCAAGAAAACAACAAAGCCTTGACCGAGGCTCAAGTTTGTTATGCTTATGTGGCTGAAGAAGAACGAAACAAGCAGAACCGAAGGAGCAAAAGTGATGATAGTCTGGAGGTGACCTAAAAAGGCGCTCATATGGAGTTTGATTTTGGATAACAGGACTCGGAATGCGATTAACAGCATGAAGAGCATGAAGAGCAGCTTCACCCCAAAAAGGAGCAGGAATTTTGGCAAAGAGAAAGAGAGCATGAACAGTGTCAAGAATATGACGAAGTTTTCATTCGGCTCTACCATTTTGCTGAGAGGTACCTGGACAAGTTAGTTGATGAATAGTATCATAGGAATGCAAAACAGCTTGGAAAGCATATTGAGTGTATTCAAGAGCATTATCAGATCGAAAAATTTTGATGCGTCTAGAAAACTGAGTTTCAACCATTTTTGCAAAATTAGAATATAGTTCCAATAATTCAGAACGATGTTTTATATTAAAAATCCAGCTATAGTGAGAGTAATCATCAACAAAGACAACAAAATATCGAGACCCACCAATACTAGAGACAGAGGAAGGTCCCCAAACATCAGAATGAATAAGGTCAAAGATATCAATGGATATTGATTCACTAGTATTGAAAGGCAAAACTGGTTGTTTTCCTAACTGACATGAAATACAATCAAAAATTTTTGTAGACACTAAACCTAACAAACCTCTAGAAGCTAATTGTTGTACTCGAGAGGAAGATGCGTGACCAAGACGAGCATGCCAAAGTGCAAGGGAAGGAATTGAAGAAACTATAGCAGCTGCAGCAATAGAAACAGGAGCAACAAGTGGAAAACGAAGGTTGTCCACGGGAAACATACGCCCAACTCTGGGACCGGTCCCAAGCTCCTGTCCCGTCCTCGAATCTTGCACAATACACCCAGAATAATCAAATATAATGCGATAACCCAACTTAGCTAATTGTCCAATAGAAAATATATGCGATAACCTAGAATAAATTGCTTTCTTCTTGGTTCTTCTTTAATTTCTTGGCGAAGTAAGAAACAAACTCATGTGGGCCGCTCCAGTACTGAAGCAGAATATCGTGCCATTGCTGATACCACATTTGAGCTCCTTTGGCTACGATGGCTTCTCAAAGACTTAGGTATGTCTACATCCTCTGCTACTCCTCTTTATTGTGACAACCAGAGTACCATTCATATTGCTCACAATGATATCTTCCATGAACGAACTAAACACATCGAGATCGATTGTCATTTTATCCATTATCATCTTGTCCATGGTGCTCTCAAGCTGATCTCAGTCTCCTTTAAAGATCAACTTGCAGATATCTTCACCAAGTCACATCATAAGGGACGCCTTCGTATTTTGGTTGACAACCTCAAGTTGGTCTCGCATCCACCTTGAGTTTGAGGGGGGTTGTTAACGTGTATAGTGTTGTGGGCTTTAGGCCCAACTAGATTACTTGTATAACACACATTCTTGTACTACACTCTTACTTGTACTACACTCATATGCCTCTTATATAAAGGCACTCATGTATATTCTTTCACTAAGAAATACAATACTATTGCATTCAGTATTTCTAACATTCCAAATAATATTAGAATCTTAAGCTCTTTTTTTTTTTTTTTTTTTTTTTTTGAATAATATTAAAATCTTAAGCTGGTATAAGCAGTGATTTTGGGTATTTTAGTGTATGTTTGGTTTGCGCGTCCACGTTGGGCGTTTGCATTTTCAGTTTTTATTTTTTATTATTATTATTTTTTTCAGCCAAAATTGTTACTCTTCCTTCACTGTTGCGGCTATGGTTCATTGAATAGTAGCCGCAATATTTGACTTTTCCAATGAACAGTACATGGTGTGCACTGTTTATGGACCCACAAATTTCACTTTTTAGCAACTTTTTTTAATGAACAGTAGCCGCAATATTTGACTTTTCCAATAAACAGTATACGGTGTGCACTGTTCATGGACCCACAAATTTTACTTTTTAGCAACTTTTTTATTAAAAATGGGTCTTACGGTACTATTCACACATTTAAAAATTATTTTGTTACAGTATTTTTCAGTTTTCAGTTTTCAGTTTTCAACTGTATCCAAATGGAACCTTAGGGTATTTTCGTTCCATCACTTCCTGGAAATTGCCTACACTGCCTAGGCTAGGTAGGCTTGCATGATTATTTGGATAGACACAAAACTGTTATGGATTACGCATGTGTCATATTTAAATAAAAAATAAATTTTTTAAAAAATTTAATAACATGTGGTGGGCATCAGTGTAGGCAGCTGCTGCTATAAGACGATAAGAGTAAGCAAGAAGTCAAAGTAGCTCATGAAAGTTTCGAAAGAACTTTGGTCAACTTTCAAAGTTGTTGGGCGCCCGCCAGATGGGCAACTTTTGTTTGAGATCGATGAACTTTGGATTAAGCATTTTATATAGAACATGATGCGGATTTCAATAGTTTGCCACTATATTTTCCCTCAATTCTAAAAATCAATCGAGATATATATATATATATATATATATATATATATATTTTATCATGTTTTATTGTCGATGCCTGACATTTGTTTCTACGATAATTTACGCGTAACATTGAGTTGAACTTGAATAATGCAGGTTTTACTAGCAGAAACGCACAGATCACTGATCAGCCAACCAATTAGCACATAAGCTTTAACATATGTATGACATGCAATACAACATGATTGAACTAAAAATAATTATGAGAAATGTTGGAGACACAACTTGTTACACAATTATTTCCACGACTTGTCAAAAAAGTGGTAAAGGTGAATTCATATAGATCTATATTTTTACTATTCACAACTTGTTATTTGATGAATTATAGAAAAAAAATTGTGTGGTAAGCTGTTTTCTTAGCATTGCTTAATGATATTTGGCCAATAATTAACTATGGACATGTGAAATGAATCATCCCACCTACTAAGAAAATAATTTTTAATTCTAACTTGCTCTGACCTACCAAACTCATACAATTCAGTCATAAACTTCCAAAGTATACCAACCCAACGCTAACATGGACAATCAATCAGTTACCAAGCCGGCGTGCGAACGTGACGTAGATATATTCTCTCTCTCTCTCTCTCTAGCATTATAAGTATATAGAACCCCTTGCACGCTCATCATTCATCACCACATCACACAATCAACTTCATTCACCGTCTAAGAGCTTAATTGCTTGCCATTTAAGTTAGCTCAATCCACAATGGCAACTAAAATTGTCACCTTGTCTTTCATGTTCCTCCTAGCTCTAGCCACATCCACTGAAGCCTCAAAGTACCAGTTCCAAAAGCTTAAAGAAACCAACATGGTGTTCTACATGCAAGATTGGGAGACGGGTGCCAATGCCACTGCCGTCCCAGTCGCTGGCATCCCCCACAAGCGGTGGTGGATCCTTGGGTTCGGAACGATCTTTGCCACGGATGATAAGTTGACAGTAGCTATTGAAAGGAACTCATCTGAGGTTGGAAGGGCTCATGGCATTTACGTGAACTCAGCATTGGATGGCTCTGATTTGCATCTATTGATGTCATTTGTGTTCACCAACAAGGAGTACAATGGTAGCACCTTAGAAATACAAGGGGCAGACAGGTTCTACCTAAAGTATAGGGAGGTATCCGTGGTTTCAGGAACCGGGTTATTTAGGTTGGCTCGTGGTTATGCTACTTTGGAGACTGTTTTTCTTGACATTCCCAATTCTAATGCAATCATCAGGTGGAATGTGACAGTTTTTCACTACTGAGTTGTTGGAATATTAGTATGGAATAGGCATAAAATAGAAATGGAACGGTTTGTCATATTTTTGATTTACCATAAAATAAAATGATTGTAATAATTTGTTTTGACAAGTACCTTAATGTTTAAGGAACAAAGTTTTCTTCTTGTTAATTGGTACTCGACATACTCTCCATTGTTCGTTTGGAATGAGCTTTCAACTTTTTCTCAATGTCTATGGAATGTTTGTTCGATATTCTGCAAGACTAACATTAAATAATGGCACCAAAATCATGCCCATATCATACAAATCACTCACCCTATAAACCTTTTGTTTATTTATTTTTATTTTTGGCTCTTTCCCTAGAATAATCTGTTCTCATCTGGAAGAAATTACTTGGCTTTTTTGTGCAGCTACAACTGGGGTGAAAGTCATTATACGTTAAGGGACCGTTTGATTGGAAGGATGAAGAAGTGGGAGGATAGAAAATAGTGAGAGGATAAAAAAGATTTAATTTTCCCTTGATGCGTGTTCAATTGGAAAGATGAAATTTTATTTATTTATTTGGTTTTGGAGAAAAGTGAGAGGATAGAAAATATAATTTATATAAATTTACTATTATGTCTTTAGTATATAATATGTAAAATATAATTTCTTTGTCATAAAAAATATATAATTTCTTTGTACTCATTAAAGAAGAAGAAAATATTAATTATTAATAATTAAAATTAACAAAATAACATTATATGTAATATAATATAATATATTAATTATTATTTTTGTACTCATTATATTATTTTCCTTTACTATTATATATAATATAATATATTATATATGATATATTAGTGGCTCAAAAAAAAAAAAAAAAACTTGGCAAAGAAATAACTAACCTGGAGTTGGACATATTGTTGTTTGATTGTTTCACGTGGTTGTGGACCTGTGGTTGGGTTGTGCATGTGCAAAAGAAACAAAAGAGAAGCGATTGGGAGAGAGATATCAGATGTATTTCACATGCTGTAGGAGTGTAGGTGAGACTTAAATTGGGGCAATTCAGTAATTGGGTAAGTAACAAGCTTTCCATGCTTGTTTTCTCTCCAAATTGGAGAGAGAGATTTTTTGTAGGCCCGGGTGGAAAATGCTTGGGCCCTACTAAAAAATTTCATCTCCTTCTCTCCTTACCAAACAATACCCACTTCTATTTTCTCCCCTATTTTCTCTCATTTATTTTCCATCCACCCTTTTTCACCTCCAACCAAACTTACCCTAAGGGATTTCTTGGGTTTTTATTTTATTTATTTTATATTTAGTGTATAAGAGACATGGATATTGGAAATATAACCACTTTACCTTTAAAGTCATGGTTATTAGAGTCGTTGAATAACATGAGTATGAAGCAATGATCAAAAAGATATTTTGATAGTATGAGTTTGAGTTGTGTATTAATTGTTTTCTAGTTTCACCCAGAGTTTGGTATCGAGTTAAGGACAGTTCACCTCCGTGATATAACAAAATCAACAATAACAAACAGCAATTCCAAAGTTTTTATTAAAGAGAATTAATTTCATATGAAATTGTATATTTGACTATGATTTAGGCCCTTAATATATAGATAATGAACTCTTCATTTGATTTGGTACATTTTTTATTGATAGAGAATATTTTCACCATCCCAAAAATTTTTCTAACACCTTAGAGTCTTCGGTCACCAAAAGCATCTTTGGTCTTTGAAAGAGTATTCGGTCTCTGAAAGATTTTTCGATCACCAAAAGCATTATGAGCTCCCCAAAAGAGTCTTCGATCACTAAAGTATCTTCGGCCATTGAAGGGTCTTCAGCCACTAAAGGGTCTTTGGCCATTGAAGGATATTTTGCCTTTAAAGGTGTCGTTGGTCACCAACATGTTAGTCGCCTTGTTTGCCTAGTCAAAGCTTTATTTGAGTCGTCAGGATTCTAGACGTTGTCAATCTCCTAAGGGATCGTCATGCCTCCCACGCCTTAGGGGACTTGAGAAAGACAACATGACTCCTCCGTCTCCTTGTGGTGCCAATGATCATCATCATATCGACAACTACGTATACTTAGTTCCACACCGTTTGCATATCCTACACTCCTATGTCTCCATATGGAAAGAAATTGCACACCATGCTCAAAGATCTTTTTACATATTTATATCCTCCAAATATGAGAAACTAGGCCCAAAGATCTTGAAACATTAACTCCATATCTTCCCTACAAGGTAAGATCCTACGTTTATGGGATCTTGGTCAGCCCTATATCACTATATAAGCACAAAACCTCATCTTCTCCAAGGTACATAGAATTTCCTAGCTCTGATACTTTAAGTTATTAGGGATCATTCAGTCACTGACTTAACCTTCGAAGGGTCTTTTGCCGACTCCTTACTAGTGCTCTCTTTAAGTTCTTCACCTTTCATTCTTCAGCTACACCACCCGTGATCTCTTCAAGTTTTTCACCTTTTATTCTTCAGGTTTTTCACCTTTTGTTCTTCAACAACCCCTTGTCACTATGTGTCTGGACAATCGATTCATTGATGATTTTTATGCATCATCATTTACTATCAAGGATTTTTAGATTAATTCATAATTCTTCAAAAAATAGTTATTTACTTATCAAAACATTACTTTCATGGGTTATGATCTAAAATAAAATAAAATCATTGCCTGATCTTGATCACACACACATGTTGTGCCACAAGCCATCCACAAGCATTTGTCCATGTTCTATAGCCACTTGTCTATAAATTCTCTCAAGTATTTTATTGTAGGTATTGGTATTACTTTCCTTCCTTCCATATCACAATCTACAACATATATATTTAATTTTAACAAGAAACATAAAATTAAGGAACTTTTTATGGAGATGATAATAGAAACATTGTGTTTGCACCTTGCAAATGCTAAGAGGCAAGGTCAAGATAGTAACATAGTCCTGTACCCTTCCCCCTACCCACCATCATGTCTATCCCCCTTACTCATCATAGGGTATGTGTATGATGTCTTCAAATTGATCTCATATCTCACTCTTTGCCTTCTTGGTGATTGATGGCCAAATCATTGTTGGGAAGGACCATGATTGGGTTTACTCTAATTAAGACAAGACATGATGCTGCCACGATCTTTAGTCCAAAGAAAACTTACAACCATTTCCCACAAAAGACACCAAATGATGACGTAGTTGATCACTAGGTTGACCTCAGTCCACGAGCACCTATAAAGAAAGAGGAAAACATTAGAAGAGTAGTCATGCATTTTTTGGCAGGGGTTTCCTATAAGTTCTGAAAATAAGTATCTTTTTTTTGGTTTGGCTAAAGATTGCTCATATTTTTCCTTGTAGATCTCTTTTCATTCATTCTCATCACATGAAAGATTCACTCTGTGATTCCATTATGAGGTTTGAAATTTGAATCTTGGCATGTCCTCTAACTTTTATAGATACTATCCTGTTAGAGTAGTGGTTTTGGGAAATTCTTAGGTAGTCCCAGAGTATAGTAAAATGGTACTCCCTCCTCTCACATTCATGGTAGACCTCATCATGAATTTAATGAGCGGACCCCATCATGAATGTGAGAGAAGGGAGCACCATTTTCCGTGCTCCGGGAGTACCTAAGAATTACTCGTGGTTTTGTCTTGAAAATTCCGATTACCAATTAGGGTTTAAATGCTTTTCTATATGGAGAACTCATAAGCCTTCCTTTCTTACTTGTCAGAGTGAAAACTGACTTATTTGAGTTTGTCTCTTTCACGAATGGCTGAGTTGCCTCGATCCTGATGCTGAGCTACTCACTAGCCAAGGCTGAGGTTCTATGTTATTATCTCTCTTTTTGAGGTGCCACTTCGACACCATGCTTATAAAAAGTGGTTAACTTGGTTTAGGAAAATGCTACGACCGCAACTTTTGCCACATCTTGCTCATGTGGCAAGTCATGAGGAGTACAAGTGATGGGTCCACAACTCCACCACTCACGACATGCCACATAAACAAGTTGTGAAAAAAGCTGTGGTAAAAGTTGTGGTCTTAGCATTACTTCTTGGTTCATTGCCACATATTCATAATTCTTCATCCATGATGCATCTATATATGATTCTTAAGCTCACCATGCATACTTTAATGAATTGTATTTTAGACTACCAAAGACAACTTTATTGAGTTGATACTAAGTCAAAGCGACATATCTTAGTGTTGGAAAAACATAGTTTGTATCGCATACAAAATATATGCAATAGAAAATTAACGGATCTACTTCATTCGCAATTGATAACATATATTATGTAAATTTCAGAATTTAAGAACAAGAGAGTGTACTTAGGTGCGGTGAAATTCAAAACCAAAGATTAGAAGTACTTGGGAACACTTTTAATCTTCACTTCAATTCCACTTTTGCCCAAGAAGTGTGGTCTCTCAATCAGTTTACACGTATGTGTTCAAGGGAGAATAAGAGAGTGGCTCACACTCACATACACACCATTTCATGCATCATCTGCATTACCAAAATTCTGTATGCTTCTCTCATTATATATAACTGATTATCTAATTGGGCTAGCCTTTTAGGCCATTCCAATTGGGCTTTAGTATGTGGCTTAGAGTGGGACCAAAAGGGACAAATAAGACACTAGCTCTAATGAGTTTTGGATCTTTCTGTCAACTCTTGACAAGCTCAAAATTACCATTAATTATATTTAATACCACTATATAAATATAATTGCACTGTAGGCCTTATTAATAAATTATATTCCAAGACTTTATTATACATCCAACCCCTTCATTAAAATATTCGTAGTAATACAAAGTTATGAATGTTGATTGTTATTGATACCGTATTTTATCTGCCATCGATTTGCGTGTTGAACCCCAAAAGATCCTAAAATATTACTTTCTCTCCATGGGGTTGTGAGAACATCCAGAATGATGTGACGCAACCCGTTCGGACACCGGAACACCCAAAGTGCCTTTTTCAGTAAAAATGACCAAAATACCCCTAGTCAACCCTAGGTTGACTGAAAGTCAAACAAAGTCAAAATCTCCTCAAAACAGCACCTTTCATAGTTTTACATCAAACCCGAGCTCCTCGAAGATTTTTAACAACTTTGACCAAGTTTGACCCGAAACTGACTCTCGGCGGGCCCCAGAAACCCTAATTTTGATCCGGTCGTCAGAATGGGTTGAAACCAATGCCATTGTGAAGATTATCAAATTCTTGGTCCAAAAACTATTCATGGGTCAAAATCGGAGTTAGAATGGCCGAGATATCATGAAAACTAGGTTAACGCACCAATCGATGCACCACTAACTTCCGGAAGCCATAACTTTTGATTTGACCATTGGATTTTCAAGTTCCATACATTTTCAGAAACAGGAAGTCAATATCTTTTTAGGGGTGTCAAGATCAACCTGATTCGAGACCTTTTGAAGGTAGCGGCCCTACAAGGGCCGCCGCTTCATAAAGCGTGCTGGGGCTATAAAAGGCCCTAGGCACCCTCCAAGCGAAAAAAAAAAAAAAAAAAAGATTCCCTTGGTACTGTGCTCTGCTTGGAAAAATTTTGAGCTTTTCTCCTCTCTTCCAAACACAAAATACACACCCAAAAAAAAAAAAAAAAAAAACACATCAAAACCTCTTGATTCTTCCTTCTTCACCAAAAATACAAGGTATTGTTCTTATACCCAATTTTCTTCTCCTTTGTTCTACACTTTGGGTTTGGGGTTTAGGGGTGTGGATGTAGCTTTTTAGCTACTATCCACACCCCTAACTTTCTATCTTTTTCTTCTAGCATTTATCTTGCTCTTTTTTGCTTGAATAACATGATTTATTGCTTTCTTTAGTATGTTTCTTGCTTTATTTGTGCTTTTAGCTTAAATCTCCTTGCTTTTTATGCCTTATGCCATGTTTCATGTTTAGATTTACATCCTTACATGCTTATATGTTTAGATCTACATGCTTTATACCTTATGCCATGTTTTCCTATGCTCTGTTCCTCTTTTTGTTCTATGTTGATGTTAGGGTTACATGCTTACATGCTTGTATGACGTTGTTGGCCATGCCTTGCTTGGATCTATGTGTTTATATGTTTATTTCCATGCTATATGGTTAGATCGTGTCTTCACATGCTTATATGCTTAGATCTGTGTTCCCTACATGCTTTATACTATCTTCCATGTGCTTGTGCGCTCCATGCCATGTTTGTGTGCCTAGATCTAGGATATGTTTGTTATGCCATGTGCTATTGTAGCCCTTTTGTCGCTTTGTCTTTCTTTCTTGTCTTTTGGCCTAATGGTTAGGACCTAATCTAGACCCTATGGTCTTTGTCATGATCCATACACCAAGGCCCATATTAAAGGGTTTGATCACCCTATTTGCATGTCTACGCTTGCTTGCTTCTATGCTTTATGCTTGTGCTAGCCTCTCTTGTTCTAGGCTTTGCCATGATTGACGCCCTCCACGGGTTTGATTTTGTTTGGTTACATCCGATGCCCATAAGGCCTTGTTTGGGTGTAACCACTTGGGATGCATCTCCAGATGTCGGGTTGCTCCGTGCGTACCCCTTTTCCGCTCCGTGCGATGCTATGCTTGTCATGCTTGTTTGTGCCACTTGTTGGCTTTCTTTGCATCTTTACACGCCCGCTTACATGTTCATGCAAGAGTCTTGCTTGCCAATGTGTCGTCCATTCTTCAACACAATGAAGCTATGGACATCTGATTCAAACCTACATTTGTCTCCCGTGGACACCACCTTTTGTTTGCCTTTTTGCTTGTTTGTCTTCTTTCTTATTTGCTTGCTTTCCTGTTTCCCTTCTTGCTTTCCTGTTTGTTTGTTTATCTTATGGCTCTTCATGTCTCCTGCCATATGCTATGCTTGCCATGTCTACCATGCTTATTTTCTTTATGTTTCTTTCACATGCTCTTTGCATCTTTTTCCTTCCATTGCTTGTCTGCTAGTTTCTTGTCTTTGCCTTTGCTTGTACACTCATGGAGCGAGGACACATGGAGCTAGGGCACGGTGTCCTAGGTGCAAGCAAAAAGGGCGAGGATGTACTCTTTTAAAGGTGCAAGATTTATGTACTATTTTAAACCCCCTTCCTTCCTCCCTCCTTTCTCTCTTAGATGGGTTGTATTAGGTATATCATGCCATGTACCATTCGTTCTCATCTTTAGAGTATGGCGACCCCTATATTTTGGGTCATACTTTAGGGATATAGGCATTTACTTTCTTGTTTTGTGTGCTTGTATTGTGCATGATGTATGTATATATATATATACCTGCTCGCCTCTTCCCGGTGTGATTGTCACAGTCCATGTCACCTAAGGCAAAGCAATGCCTAATTTCCACCGCGAAAGTAAGGTGACATGTCGCCAGACTTTCGTTGTGAAAATCTAGTACTTTGCCCGAATGCCTTAGGAAAGTATAGATTGGGACACCCATGCAAAAGTCAAACCTCAAAGCCCCAAAAGCCAATGCCAAAATCATGTTTTTTACTGCCAATTTCTGAAAATTAAGATTTTATCAAAACAAAGGACTGTCATTGGACAGGCATTGTGGGGTGCCTAACACTTTCCCCACACGTAACCAAACTATTAGATTCAAGAATCAAGATTTTTTGCCATCCACATTTGATTAGGAAAAATGTCATTTTTCTTAGCCTAGGATTGGTAATAAAATCAACTAGAAACAAGTGACCAATCACACCTTAGAAAAACCCAATGATTGGTGGCGACTTCACTTACCTTTGGTAATTCCCTTAAAATTTGGCTAAGATTCCTGCCACACCACCAAAGGTAGACAAATACCTTCCTCTACTGAGAGAAAGAGTACCCGAAGCACCGCACAAATCACACACCGATCATAGAGAGGGGCCTCCAATGGGCCCCGCGGGCGCGGGAGCGTCACCACGGCGGGTGGTCGAATGAAGGTCTGGCAGCAGTTTTCCATTCCTACCGAGGCCGGGCGTCGACAACTGCTACTTTGAAGATTACTACATCTTAATTCTTGAGTACCCGGTTTAATCTTTTAAGTTATTCATCATATATTTATGAAATCTAATTTCATAAATATATATTTTAGTAACTTCTTACTATAGTAGTTAGGCCTAACATTCTGAATAACCAAACCCATTAAATTTATCTCAAGGGAATATTTTATATCTTCATTAAGAGATTATGAATTCCATCTTAAGAATATATGTTCTTTCAACATTAAATGTGGCTGTCCAACATACTGAGGTTTTGATCGTGACTTTAGATCCCATTCCTGATATATCAAAGCAACCTACACTTGATGATCAGGTTCATTATTCTCTTAGGATTAAGAGTTGATGTAAATAGAAGTCGTGAGATTTATTATTCATTTGACAGTCGTTAGTAGAATAATAAATCTCACAGCGGTCTAGTTCAATATGTTTAACACTTAAAACATATCAACATATCAACTAGAAGTCTCCACTTCCATGATCAAGACAAATCATCTTCGTTGATATGTTATAGTCTTCGTTGATATGTTATAGTGTTCGTAGATGAAATGCTCAATTTCATCACCGACTACGAACTAAAATTCTGAGTTTACAAAGAACTTGTGATTTATATCTTCTGTGACTAAATCACATAAATCACTTACTATGCATCTCATGGACTATATGATAATATCCAAATATTCATGTTACCATTTTTTAGATAATAATAAAACAACTTTATTAATCACAACATAATGTCATACATAGCATCATACAATAGGATTTAAGGGCACTTATCCTAACACCTAGATATACCTTTACAAAACTCAAAGCTAATAGTCTAGGAGTAATAATAGGGACACAAAAAATGACACAATTTATGTCAAAACTTGCCCACGTGGCGAGTTGTGAGTGATAGAGGTGTGTCAACTATAAGTAATGTTAGGGACACGTAGTTCGCGTGGCGAGTTATGAGTGGTAGAGGTGTGTTACCATTACACCTCTACCACTTACAACTCGTCATGCAGTTTATGTGTCCCTAGCATTACTTATAGTCTAGTGACCACCCGACTTATGGAAAATGCTAAGACCACAACTTTTGTCACAACTTACTCACGTGGTAAGTTGTAAATGCTGGTGGAGTAAAAGTGATGGGTCACAACTCCACCACTCACAACTTATCATGTGGCAAAATTGTGACAAAATTTGTAATCCGATCATTACTCGGTTGAGAAAGTACTTTTGGCTCTCCCCACAAGGGGCAGTTTGGGTTCAACATCCTCCCGAGCAATAGGTCCCACCTCCTATACATGAAACCTTAAGATTTCCATCCGAAAACCAACTTGAATCATCTCATGAACACTAAACCTAACCCTAATTGGGTTCTCAACAAAACAACTCCAAAAAGTAGTAAATTTTATTTGGTGGCTTAAAATTATATTACATGACAATATATAGATAAAATAAGTGACATGAGGAAGGATAATGAAATTTAGAATAGCATGCTGAACATTAACTTATTTAGACAAGAGA
This sequence comes from Quercus aquifolioides, assembly GCA_019022515.1. Classification (NCBI taxonomy): domain Eukaryota; kingdom Viridiplantae; phylum Streptophyta; class Magnoliopsida; order Fagales; family Fagaceae; genus Quercus; species Quercus aquifolioides. Next base: position 20,387,502 of record CM032336.1, read on the forward strand.
AAATAAATTTAGTTTGGACTTTATTCTAAATTCGGGTTGGGATTATGTTTTGAAAGAAAGTAGACTACATTACGAAATTATGGGACTCCTTGGAATTTTCAGCCTTCTTCTCAAAAAAAAAAAAAAACAAAAACAAAAAGACAAAAAAAGGGACTCCTTTAGTCAATCTAGAGCTCTGGGCTTGATAAAAGATGAAGGTCATTTTTTAAAATTCCAGGCCCGGTCAAAAACAATTGAAAGCAGGAAGTGGTGCTATATTGTTGTGGAGGGAGATCATTAAGTGGCCCCAAAAAAAAAAAAAATGTGGTGGGTTTAGTTAAAAGTGAACAAGTTCTTCTTTCACTAACAAGTGACCCAATTAGGTAGAACCCAATAAGAATGGGCTTTAAAAATTCCGATCCATTTTTTTGAGTAAAACAAGAATAAAAATCTTTTTTGGTGCTTAATTATAAAGTGACAATTTATCTACATTTATGATATCCTTGACCTCCGAGTCTCTCAATCTACTCGGGCTCTAGCTCAACCCAATTTCCTACCTCACAGAATTCACGCTTAATTTGTAGAGAGGTTTTAGGTTTTTTTCTTTTTGGATTTGATTGTTTGAGGTTGAGGTTGAGGTTGAGGTTGAGGTTGAAGGTGGAGAAGTGGAGCTGATGAAGTTGATTTTTTATTTTTAATTGAGTGGAGAAGATGTTTGAAAATTTTTGGTATGTTTTCTCTCTCTGATTGTTGAACTTTGGAAATTATTTTGAACATATATATGGTGTGTTCACTAGAATCACTACCTTATGGAGTAAGTTCATTCTAAAAATCAGACTAGTTCCGAGGTATTGCATGCTCTCTTTTTATATCTGGATTCAAATCAAATCTCTCTCCTTGTAACTATCAAACTATCATCGTTCATAGATTATAACAATTTTATAGATATTTAAAATATATATTTATTGAAATGAACTAGGGGTGTAATCGGTTCGGTTCGGTCGGTTTTTTTAGTTTTGGCCAACCGAAACCGAAATTTTTGGTTTGTGAAATTCTCAACCGAAATCGACCAAAATAATTGGAAACCAATCGGTTTCGGTGGTATTCGGTTTCCGTCGGTTTCGGTCGGTTTTCGGTTAAGCACATGCGGCTATCTATTTTTCCAAAACTCTAACTCAACATCACAGTCACAGAAAGAAAATAACAACTCAACAGAAAATAACAACTCAACATCACATTTTTTCAATAAGAAAATAACAACTCAACATCAGATTCACAAAAAATAGCATTGATTCAGTATTAAACAAAACCCAAAATACAAAAAAGAGAGAGGGTTATCAAGAAATTAAAAAGAGACTAGAGAAGGTCACCGTGAGAATGAAAAGATCAAGCCGCGTGGGGAGGCCGGCGTGTGAAGGCCGACATGTGGAGGCGGCAGCAGAGGTGTGAGGCGTGAGGCGTGAGGGAGATGGAGGCATGAGGCAGATGAGGGAGATGGAGGCGGCAGCAGAGGTGTGAGGCGTGAGGCGTGAAGCGTGAGGCAGATGAGGGAGATGGAGGTGTGAGGCAGATGAGGGAGATGGAGGCGGCAGCAGAGGTGTGAGGCAGATGAGGGAGATGGAGGCATGAGGGAGATGGAGGAGATAACTCAGAGGGCGTGTAAGTGAAAGTGGGGTAAGGGTAGGGTTTTTATTTCCTTTATTTTCAATTAATTTCTGTTTAACTTAATTAATTTAAGTTAATTAGTTTAATTTTAGTTAGTTAATCTAGATTATCCAATGGGTAGTGGGCTTCTTTCCAAAAAAAAAAGGGGCAGTGGGCTTGAGTAATTTTTGCAAGGCCAAGCCCACGCCCACGTTACAAACTTTATACTATATATATTTAATATAAAATATAATATAATAATATATTTCGGTTCGGTTCCGTCGGTTCGGTGCATTCAAATCTGCAACCGAAAACCGAACCGAAATTTTCGGTTTTTTATGTAATAAAACCAAAACCGAACCGAACCAAAACCGAACCAAGATTTTTACAACGGTTCGGTCGGTTTGAAGCGGTTTTTTCGGTTCGTTGGTTTTTTGCACACCCCTAGAAATGAACATATTTTGTTTCTAGATAGGTAGATTAATAAAAAGAAGGAAGATGAAGCACCATAAAATAAATATGTCATTCTCACTTGAACCCACAAATAAGAAACCAACAACCCATTTTTTTAATGGATAACGAGGCATCCGCTTGGACTCGTTTGTCGACTAGTCTTCAAGTCAAGCCAATTAGCCAAATGCAATATATATATATATATATATAAACAGCCAAATTTTTGAACAAAGAAGTATAGAAGGAACTAACTCGGAAGGTCTCTCCCCTGCGTAACATTTAACATAACATATACCATAGCCAACTCCAAGGCCTATCTCTCTCACTTTCCAAAATGAAGCCTTTCAAAAACCTGTCCATTTTCTGCTACTGCTTTGTCAATACTCTTATTTTCTTTACCTTATTAGCCCATGCAACCAGATTTGATATTAAAAACAATTACAACATAACAATTTGGGCTGTAGCTATGCCTGGTGGTGGCAGGCAGATTAACCCAGGTGGAACCTGGAGCCTCGAAGTTAGGCCTAACTCAGCAAGGGGTGTTAGGACATATGTGATTCAATGTTAGGAACATATGTCACTATTTTATGTTGTTGGCTAATCATTTGACAAAATGCACTTTACTTGTAATTGGGTAGATCTAGGATGTGTTTAATACTTCAAAGAACAAGAGTTCAAGTCTAGTATTGAAGCCATGCAAATCCGTCCAAGAAACAAGTGAAGAAGTGCTGATTCATTAAAGCTCGACAGCTTCTCGACAGATAGCTATCTATCGAGATTTAATGAGGCTCGACAGATACTATCTATCGAGGTATCTATCGAGAATTACGAAAATCAGTTTTTCAGATATGATTTTCGGCTCATGCTTATGTATTTGTGTAGGGTTTCTTTTCTCACAACTCTAGACATATATAAGGCTTATTTTAAAGGCCGTCACATAAGAGAATACAAGGAAAACATGTGCAAAAGGTGACCGATGCCTTATTTTCTCTGAAAGAAGCTACTGCGTCTTTGCGCCTTAGGGTTTTGTAACTAAGTGCTTCTTGATCTTCATTGTTGATAAAGTGAAGAACTTTGTAGCCAACATCTTCTTCAAGTTGGTGTGTTAGTCATATACTGGGAGTCGTGCATCTTTGGTTAGTCACGTACTGGGATCCGTGCATCAAAAAGGGTGGTGTTCATATATTGAAGAGATATATAAGGTACTGTATTTAAGTTTTGTCTTTATTGCATTATGAACTTGATATGCTAAAATATCCAAAATTTTAGAATATATATATAGAAAATTATTAGGTACTCCCGGAGTACCATAAATGCGTAATCTCCCCTCTCACATGAATGATGGGTCTCACTATGAATTTAATTAGTGAGACCTACTATTCATGTAAGAGAAGAAAGTATGCATTTATAGTACTTCGAGAATACACAATAATTTATATATATATATATATATATATATATATACTAGTCGCTGACCCGTGCGATGCACGGGAAACCTATTGACTATGAAAAAAAAAATCCAACAATGAAAGAAGAATTTAAATTATCATTTATGCAATGTTGTTGACAGTGCCAAAGAGCCTTAAAAATAAACTTATAGATCATAAAAATATCATTATAAATTAATATAGTATTGATAACACACCTAAACTTTAAGATGTTTAATGTAGAACTCTTAATCTAACTTCAAAATAAATTCTACAAAATAGGAAATGTTTTTTTTAAATCAAGTTAAGAAAATAGAAAAACTATTAAATTCATGAAAGCAATCTTAGAAGAAAGTGAACAAATAACAATGCTATTTCCATTCAATGACACATATTGAGAGTATATAGGAACAATAACGAAACAACTCAAACTTGTGAGCTACTATGAGTAAAAAAAAAAAAAAAACCCTTGTGTAGTAGCCTCAATTGATGGCTATTACATACTGGATCTATTTCAACTGAGTTTCAATTCAAGTATTTATCTAAAATTTTAAAATTTTCATCAATCTTTGGATTGAATTTTTGCATAACTTGGTTAATTGTATAGTCACTCCATTTCCACCCTTAAACACTACAGTAAACACACAACTATGATTAAGTTGTCACAAAAGTTTTTTTTTTTTTTATTCTTTTTCAATTCACCAATCTATGAAGGTTTTGGGGTTAAGGTGAAAATTCTAGAGAAATCAACAAATAGTCAAAGGCTTCGATTATATTGTACTGTCACTCTATTTCCACCAAAGTTTTAAATTCCGTTTTAGAGGCTGTTCCGAATTAGCTACTGGAACGAAATATTTTGGTATCGGTGTGTGCCAGTGCACCGTTTCAGAATTATGCACCAAGTATATATATATATATATGTTTTGAGAAACAAACACACACACACAAAAGGAAGAGGGAAATGAGTTCTAACACAAAGACACTCCACAACTCCACCAAGTATATATTTAAGTGTGTATATATATATATAAAATAAAATTACTATTATTTATTATTATTAGGCTAAAGTTTTTAAATTGATTTCTTCAAAAAAAAGTTTAAAAAATGATTATATATAAAATTCTAATGAAGGAACATTCAAAATTAAATATGCTATAATTGTAAATAAGCAAGCTATAATTGTAAATAAGCAAGCATAAAAGGGTATTTGTAAAACATGCAACTTTCCTAGAAACTTTTCAAAAATTCATCATTCCCAAGCACGTGACTCACCGCTCCGTATCTCCTCAGCCACTACCCTTCTTCCAATCTTCCTTTCTTATTTTTACTTTTTCATTATCACAGAACCTTTTCAAACTCTCTCCTCATCTTTTTTCACCTTCCTTTAATTTAGAGTCTTTAGCCAGAACTCTAACCTTCTCGCCACAGTGGCGACTTCAGAAATTTTTTTCAGGGTGTTCCCCAACAAGTATAAATTACACAATTTAATAAAAAGAAAATTTTATATATTGACAACAACAACAAGAATAAAAAAACACGCAAATACATAAAGTTTACAATTGTCTTCTACATTGTTTTCTTATCAAATATTCTAGTAAAAAAATAAACAATAAACTATAAGTTCATTTGAAATATTAATAAAATTATTAATTATTGTTGTTTAATTGTTTCATTAATTTGTTTGTCTTTTATAAACTATAATTTGTTATATTGTTGTTTTATTAATTATAAAATAAAATTATTTATGGCATATCTGCATATGTTCATGGCATTAATTATTTATGGCATGTCATTAATTATTTGTAAGCATATGGTTTTAAAAACCGGAACGGTGATGGAACCGAAAAAGGTAGTGATTTTTTGGTTTTTTGGTCCGATCGGGGTCGGATCAATGGTCGAACCGATGATGTCATAAATAATTTAATTAATTATTTTAAAATTATAAAATAAATAATAACTCATCAAATATATCCAAAAAAATATTAAAAAATAAAAAAATGAGTTTCATATCTTATATTAGATGGTAAAGGGAAAGAAACTATAAATAATCAAAATTAACATTACAAAAATAATAGTGTGGGTACCATAGGAGTGCTTCACACGTCCTAGGCCTGCTAGGCGTACTTGGCATTCACCTAGGCATGCTTGGCAACCACCTAAGCCGTCCTCGGATGGCCTTGCAACGTCCTCGGCATGCTATGCATTCACCTCGGCATGCTTTGGCATTCACCTCGGATGGTGTCCTAGGAGTCCCACATCGAAGGAAAACCCCACCACTTGCTACCTTATAAGCTATGAAGCGAAGGGAGTAGTGTACCATTAGTTTATAGTTATTCGCGAGGGCCTGGTAACCTCGGCCCACTTTACATCCGGCCCAGGGCCCATGCCGAGGAAGAAGGATCGTCCGAGGACGATGTATGAAGGCCTAAGCTCTAGAAATCCCCGCCGAGGATAACCCTGTCCTCGGTGGACCGAGACTAACTCCAGGTGGGGGAACAGGCCCAGGACAGGTTGTCACCTCCACACTAAATGCGCTCACCTAACCCTCTGGCCGCACTAATGGAGATGTGACCCCTGGACAGGGCAACATTGGTCATTGCGAATCACTTGAGTACTGATAAGGCAACTGATGGGACGGACGGTCAGAGGGAAAGCGCGTGAATGATCAACAGATGGAAGAAAGAGATAGGAGGAGGAGGACTATATAAGAGGAACCAACAGAGCAGTTAGAGGGGGGAAGAAAAAGGGAAAAAGAAAGGAAAGAAAGAGGGAAAATGTCTTGCTCCTCGGCACTGATCCGAGGAGCAACTTTAAAGGTGAACATGGATGCACCGGCCTTCAACGGTGGTGAATCCATCATTGGGCTTCGTTCGTCTGTAAGGGCCAAGTTTTTCAACCCACTCTCTAAAAATGTATTGTTTGGGGCCTATTGGATCATTTTCCTTCTGATTTTCGAGGGCCTTTCCAAATTGAGTCCCTACAAATAGCAATGTTATATCTTTTTTTGTTTTATTTATCATTTTTTTTACAACGGTATTAAGAATAAGTAATTTAATTGTACTTTAAAGATCTATTCTAAATAAAAGAGTGTTTAATTAGATGATAGTAGCCTAAATGTTAAAATACAACTCATTTTTTTATTGTTTAAAAACTATGTTTGTATTTGTATTCCTTTATTAATCAAAATTAAGTTATTAACACAGTTATTCAGCAAAAAAAGAAATAACACAACCGAACAGTACACACTAAAAATAAAAAACGAAACACTTGGCTAACATGCATGGTTGTACATCTCCCAAAGTACCCAACCCAATTCCCAAGTGCCAACTGCCAAGCATTAATACTTTAGATACCTTTTATGCCTTTCATTGATACTTGGCTTTTGAGTTTTTTCAGTAGTTTTGTGGGTTGGTTTTTCACTGGTGCGAGTACGGTATCAAGACCCAAGTATTCACAGACTTCTTTTTCTTCCCTCCAATTTTTTTTTTTTTTTGTTTTTTTTTTTTTGTTTGTTTCTCTGTATCTCTCAACTTGAAAGCTTTGCACAAATATCTCTCAGTCAAAGACATTAGATCCGACTTCCGAGCTCCAATCTTGAGGTGGTCGGCGATGCTGGCATGGTATTTTTTTTTTTTTTTTAAAGCAGTTTTGTAGCTAAGTTAGAGAACCGTTGGGAAACGGTTTGACCGTTTTGGTTAGTTTTTTTTTTTTCTTTTGATTGGGTTTGTAATCTGTTGTTTAGGATTGATGTTGGGCTTTTTTTCCTTGGTAGGCTTGCTCTTTTACAAATTTTTTGGGCTTTTTTTTTTTTTTGCTTTGAAAGTAGAACAAATAATTTTTTTATTTTTTTTTATTTGAGGGTGTTCCTAATTTTTTTTGAAAGCAGGGTGTTCCTAATTTTAGTTTAGGGTGTTCCTAATTTTTTTTTTTAAGGGTAAACAAATAAAAAAAAATTTAATTAGTATATATAAATTTTTTTTTTCAGGCTAGGGTGTTCCTGGGAACACCCTGGCCTAAACGTGGCGTCGCCACTGTCTCGCCAAATCACAATAGTGTTAAGTACCTCATAAAAATCAGACCTACTCATTCCCCATGATCAACTGAGATCAAGTACACGGAATCGAGCAAATTAGCAAATAAGGCCAGCTTTTTATTTTGGCCCGGAAAGAGTATTTCGGCCAAAATGCCGAAATCTCAGATTTTCCCCCCCTCTTAGAAGATGTCGGTGGTTTTGGTTTGTATTGGGCTTGTGGTATAAAGGGAGATGGGAATGAAAGGAAGCAGAAAGGTCGATCGGGACAGATGAGTGGTGGGGGAACAGCAGAGAGCTATATTGGGTTTGGCTGTGAATCTGCGTTTTGGAGGAAGAGAAGGCAGAGCATCGTGAAAGGGAAAGGGAGAGCATCGTGAAAGGGAAAGTTATATTATGTTTTTTTGGTTTTTTTTTTTAATTATGCTGACGTGAAAAATTGTGAAAACTTTAAAAGTTTCGGTTTTATATATACATATAGATTACGGGCTTTATGGACTCATTACCCAATAACTCAGGGTACTTGCTAAATAAAATGAACTTGAACATTTCCCAAAAGTCCACTTTGTGTAAATATGTGCTGTAACTGTGGGGATCCATTTCATGGGGTAGAAAGAAAGTGGGCCTGAATTATGAGATAAGAGGAAAGTAGGGCTCTAAGCCCATAGCAATACGTGAAGTGAGAAGGAAAATTTTGAGTTGCGATTCGTGATTTGAGTGGGCCCCACAAGAAAAATCTCAACACATGTTAATGCATCAAGGAGTGGCTTGGGTACAATAAAAGAAAAAAAAGAGTAGCTTCGGTATTAGACTCATGACTCGTCAACCAATATTCATATTTTTATGACATCTATAATTACTATTTAAAGAACTTTTTAGATTCTTACTCTTGTTTGTCCAAATTACTTTTAAATATATATTGTTTAGAAAGTTTAAATAATATAGTTAGATATGTAAAATTATTAATTTTAACACTTCTAAATTTTAGATAAATAAAAAAAAAAAACCCTCCACTTTTCTTTCAAATTAAAAAATAATAACAATAAAACAACTTAAAAAAACCAATAAACTGTTTTTATTTTTATTTTTTTAAAATTCATTTTAAAAAAAAGAGTTAACAATCACTCAAAACTCAATTAAGAAGATTTGAACATACCACTTGTTTTTAATAAATTTCATTATATTGTTTTATCTTTCCCTTTGTCTTTCTTTTTGTTTCTCTTTCTTTTTGTTTCTCTTTCTTTAATTGTTCTACCATCAAAACTTTCATAACAGCTCTGCATATTTAAATTAATCTCTCATATTATAGATTTATTTTATTTTAATGAAAAATTATGACACTAAACTAAAAATAAATAAATAAAAGAGTCTCATTGCACGTGTAAAGTGCGTGTAATGACTAATGAAACTAGTTGTACTTATTTTTTGGAGAATAAATTTCGACTTTTTTGTTTTGTTGAGAAGAATGGTAAATTTCAGCTTAAATAATATAATTTAAGGACAATCTAAATTAAACCTTATAGTTTAAGAAGTTCTAAATTAAACTCTAAATCTCAAATTTCAACTTTTGAAAAGTAACAAAAAAAACCTTGGAGCTTAAAATGGGATAACAACATTAACTAAATTTTAACATCGAAAGTGAGAGAGTAGAAAAGAAAAAAGAAAAAGAGAAGTGAGAATACTGGATGAGAGAGAGAGAGAGAGAGAGAGAGATAAAAGGCGTTTGCAAGATAAGATCATGAGAGTTTATTAGTATAAATTACACAATAGCTCCATAATAATAGACCTTGCAAAATTATATGGAGTAAAAATGGTGATTGTCAACCTTCATTCAGATGCAAAGAGATAAGATTGATGCTGATGCTAAGAATTATACTCATCTCAAAGTCTCTAGACTTTTCCTCCCAAGTCTTCGTTTTTTTGGGGTGAGGCGCTGGAGGGCGGGGGCGGCTGAGGATTTTTTTATTTTTATTTTTTTATGGGGGCAATGTCCATAGAAATGCTATTTTTTGTTACCTAAGCCAAAATTTTCATTTCAGATAAAAATTTATATATTATTGTAATTCATAAGTTTTTAATAATAAAAAAACTATAATTGATATACATATATATATATATGAGAGAGAGAGAGAGAGAGAGAGAGAGAGATTTTTCTGTTTTTATTTTAAAGAAAAAAATATTGTTTACGTCTCCAAATTTTTTATCCCAAACTTTAAAAAAATTGTTCTTTTTTCCCCTAAATTATTAAAAATATATGTTGCACTTTCTATCCTTCCATCTGCTTCCATCAAATTTTATCCTTTGTGTCCTAAGTCCTAACCAAATATATGTGACAATCTTCGTGGGACTCATATTGTTGGATTGTATGGTCGATAGTCATCCAAGTTCATATTTTTCCTTCTCAGCACATGGTCTGATAGTACGCTAATTAATTTTCGAAAGCAACATAAGCTTAACAAGCAATAAAAGTAGGACTTTTCCAATAGATTTCTTTAATTTGACCGGAAGATTGCTTGTCTTATCTGCAAACTAAACTTTGCCTTTCAGCCAGTGTGAATTCAATAAGCTTCATGTCACACAATACTACTCAATTTTTAGAATAGTCTTCAAGTCAAGTCAAGCCAAGATAAATTCAGTTACAAGAGTTTAATTAGGCAATCACGCCTGTAATTAAGTTCTCCACGCCAACCCCTACAGACCATATCCAATCCCAAATCCTATATAAACCCCTACCCATCTCCTCATAATCATAACCTCAAACCACTATAGCATATCTCTATCTCACTTTCCAAAATGAGTCTCTTCAAAAACTTGTCCATTTCCTTCTACTTTTTTGTCACTCTTTGTATTGTCTTCGCTCATGCAGCCCGATTTGATATTACAAACAATTGTCCCTACGTAGTTTGGGCTGCAGCCGTGCCTGGTGGTGGCAGGCAGCTCAACCCACAAGAGTCTTGGCCCCTTGATGTCAACGCTGGCACAACTGGGGGCCGCGTTTGGGCTCGAACTGGGTGCAATTTTGATGGATCCGGGCATGGCAGTTGTCAGACCGGTGACTGTGGTGGACTTCTTGAATGCCAAGCCTATGGTACACCCCCAAACACTCTTGCTGAATTCGGTTTAAACCAATACCAAAACTTGGATTTCATTGACATCTCTCTTGTTGATGGGTTTAATGTTCCTATGGATTTTAGTCCAACCTCCAATGGGTGCACCAGAGGAATAAGATGTACAGCTGATATCAACGGGCAGTGCCCAGCTGAATTGAAAACTTCTAGCGGGTACTGTAACAACCCTTGTACTGTTTTCAAAACCGATGAATATTGTTGCAATTCTGGGAGTTGTGGACCTACAACCTTTTCCAAATTTTTCAAGAATCTGTGCCCAGATGCTTACAGTTATCCTAAGGATGATGCAACAAGCACATTTACTTGCAATGGTGGGACTAACTATAAGGTTGTGTTTTGCCCTTGAAGCAGCTCTTTCCTCTGGTACAAGTATAACAGGCACAACACTAGTAGCTAGTATGTACGTAATAAAAGCTTGAGGGCTTGTGAGCACATGCAGTATTGTGCACACCGTATATGTTGCTATGAGGTGGTTAGTATCTACCCTTGAAGCAGTTCTTTCTTCTGGTACAAGAGGCTTGGAACTATCAACCAATAGTATTAAATATTAATAAATGGGTTAATAAAAGCTTGAGGGCTTTTAAGCATATGCAGTACCATACATGTATTTTACGTATTCACGTTAGGTTGTAGCAAATTTTCTATGATGGAAGATATGGTGATATTAACGCTTATAACCTCCATATTCCATACTTTTGTTCTATTGGTAAATCAATAATTTATTTTCAGCTTAACCTGGTAGTTCGCGTCCGTTGTTTGAATTACTACCATGTGTTTGCAACTTCCGTCTCAGTGCTATTCGTTGTTTGATTCCTTTTTTTTTAGATGGGTTGTTTGACTATTTGCTTGACGGTACACCTTACGTTGGGTGGTAATAAATGAACTTTAAACTTGTGTTGTGGGAAAAACTCTTATATGTTTCGGTTGCATGTTTCCTCCCTCTCACAATAAAACATTCCCGTGTTGTGGACCGCAAGTACACCATACATAGGAGCTAACCGACATAGACATGACAAGCATCTTTCTAAATATACGAATCATATAGTTGCTTTCACGTTATGAACATGTGTCTTCATTCTAATGTGTTCAGTTTAATTGATACATTGAACACAATTCTAATCAACACTAACTTATTATTATCAAACTTTGCTTATGTTAAATTTAAGGCTACATATTCCTTCATACCTTGATCATATTTATTATTTTACACATATATCTATAATTGATAAGTATTTGCATTTTAATACATAAAATAGTGAAGGTGTGAGAATCAAAACCTAAAATTTAATACAAAAATTTTCACCTATTTTTTCATAATAGACGAGATATACATATTTGAATTGGTAATACTACACTAATCATAACTTGTCACCTTAACAAGTTGTGAAAAAAATTATATCTTTTATGTTTGCTCTAAATCAAAATCAAGTATCATCGATAAAGCATAAAAAAATTCCATTTGACTGTCATTAGAATCTATTTATTGCACTATGAATCTATGAGCTTGGTATGCTAAAATATCCAAATCTACCGTTTGATTAATATGTTAATTCATCTTATATTGGTTTTTTTAGTTTCCACGGTAATTATGAAACAAGTTTTTTTTAAACACGAAACTTGATTCATTGCATACAATTTGATAATTCAGACTTCAAAAAGGAGATTTTTAAGAGTTTCACGGGAGGGATAATAATTAATTAAGGTTTATTATACGTAACGAAATATCGTGAGCATAAATTTGATTGAAGATGAGCTAAGTTCATTTATTTGTTTATTAAAATGTTTATAACAATTTAGATGGTGTTTATATACTCATTAAAGTTTAGAAAGATGATAAGTTCCTTTTTAACAAATGAACTACTAATTTTTTTGAGAATCAAAAGATCTTATATTTGATTATATAATGTGTGTAAAGTTTGAGCTTGACTTATGGTGTATTCTTCTCAACAAAAAGACTTGAATGGTGTATTATTAAACTATTAATACAATAATTAGGCCCCCAAGTCAAAAAATTTGGCTCCGCCCCCTACGGACCGGTATATACACGGAGTCATTGGCTAGCAACAGTGACATAAATTTGCATGCAAGTAAAAATGTTAAATGTCCCTTTCTCCATCAGATGCCAAGAACCGAGGGCTTTTAGTGCTATGCTAAGAATTATTCTGTTTGGTCCTCTTTGAGACTTTTCCCCCCTACGTCCATTAATTCTTTCTTTCTTACTTTCTAGATTATGTGATCCCTCTGTAATATCTTGACAGGTGGGTTTTGAGTTTTGACTTACGTCTTTTATGAATAGAACTTAGAACATAAAATGATGCAATCCCATTCTCATCGGGTGTGCATGTGACAGTCTTCCAATTTCATAACTTTATTCTCTTTGCATGTTTTGATCAAAGTCTAGTCAACGTTAGAAAGCTTAGGAGGTAAGATTTACTATTTTTTCTTCATTATTCACCATCTATAACATCGAGTTGTGCTAAAAAAAAATTGTGATCTTAAATTTTCTCCAAGTTCAAGCGTTCTAAAAAAATGTTACTTTGACACATCAAAAAGTTATTTTATATATGATAATACAACATTTTATAATGAACTATATATCACACATATTCTATTCTTTACCATTTTATAAGAAGTCAAAAAGTGAGCTCCATTTTTTTATTTCACTTTCTCTCCCCCATTTTTCTCTACAAATTGGGCGGATTGCAAAATGTGGGCCCGAAGAGAATTGTTTTCTATGCATTTCTTTTCTCTTCTACCCTCCAAAGTAGTCCAAACACAAGAAACCACTTCCCTTCCCTTCCTTCCTCTTCCCCCTTTCCAAATGTAGTGTTAGTCTTTACCAAACATTTGTGTCAAAAACCCAGAAAAGTGAACATCTAAAATATTTTGTAAAAAAGGAAAAACATTGCCTTTCATTCTCCCATTCTTTGCGAAACAGTCTAAAGGGAAGTTGTTAGGGTACATTTTTTTTTTTTTTTTTTACACCTATTTTTATTTGAATAATGCCTATCTATTCTCAAAGTCACCAATAAATTATTGGGCCTCTCCAAATATTTTTTTCCTATTCTCATGCTAGCCCACAACTAATCTTCTTGCAACCACAAAATTGGGATACAAATATAAAATATTATAAGACCCAATATTTTGTGAGGCCTATAATTCAAATTTATCCCCAAAATTATTTTATTAAAAAGGTTCAAATCCCATGATCAAAGGCCATGATCTGAGTCCATGGCAAATATCTATCAAAAAGCCTAGTTTTCACTGACAATAAAATAAAAAATAAAAAATAAAATTCAATTCTCATTGGCAACATTCAAAACCCAGTTTTCACTGGCAATATCAAAAAACCAATTCTCATTGGCAACATTAAAATCCCAATTTTCATTGGCAATATCAAGAAAGCCCAATTCATATTGGCACTATTTAGTGAAAACCCAATATTGTTGATACTTGGGAAATACCATATGATTGAATTACCTATGCCCATAACCACAATTGTTTTAAAAGCTTGGGTGCTCATAACTACTTATATGATTCCAAATTCATGGGAAATTATGATTATTTGATTCTACGATCACTATTCATAATTCTATGATAGTCATTCATCCTACAAGCTCATCACTAAAATTATGACATAATTATTGGGTCTTGTTCAGAACCATAAGCATTACTTGTGCTATTATAAAAAAACCATGAAATTCATCATTTTAAAGTAGTAAATATTATTTACAAAGCATTTTGAAATAATTAAGCTTATGCTATTATTTTAAAATATTACAAATCATTGTCCAAAGACCCATTACAAATATCTATCAAAACCCAAAATATATTGAATATCTACTGACAATAAAAGTCCATGAGGGATGAAAACCCACGACAATATGTGCCATTACTGCCCATTTTGTAGGACCCAAGGTGTGGTGAAAGAAGAAAAAAGCCTAAGTGAAGAGGGGCACAAACACAGCACAGTCGAAGGGTCCAGCCCATGTAAATAAGCTCAATCCAAAATTCTAGCCAAGGCAACCAAAGCAAAGGATTGAACCAACTAGGCAGCTTCTTTCTTGTTCATCCTTGACTAAGATACAACTGGAGAATTCCTTAAGGGACAACCAAATCCCTAAGATTGAACTAAGGGTTGTCCCATCAACTTTCTGCCACTGTCTCCCTAACGTGAACAATGTCCAAAGGTTGTACTAGTAGCTAAAGTCTAATGGGTAATGAGATTTGATCATCTTCCTCAAAGCTCTAGTTCTAGCGGAAGGAAGCCACAACTAAGTTCCTCAAATCTCAATAAATCAGCTCTATAAATGCCAAAAATGTTCAAGAATTGGTTCATGTACCAGGCTCATGAATCTTAAAAGGGAAAATTGGGAAAATGTGATTTGGAGGGCATAAAGATATCTCCAGTAGAACCCTCTTAAGTAGGCCCAAAATTGACATCTGGCTTGGGATGCTGAATCCTACTTTCTAGGGTCCAAATCTCAGTTATAGCAACAAGATTCTACCCTAATACCTGCCTTAATCCCATTGGTTGAAGCCAATCCCAAAAATCTCAGCATTTAATGCAAGATTACCCAAATATTCACCTATGTCTGATATTGCCCAAAGAAGCAAGGCAACCCAAAAGAAAATCCACCCATTTATAGCCAAATCCTAGGATGTGCACTTTGCCCCTCTTCTTGCTGATTAGCCCTACATTTTTTGGTTCTCGCTAATCACCCCCCTAAGCTCCACTATAAAAAGGTAATCACATCAACCCCACAAACACACACCAACCTCCCTGAAAATTCTATTATTCTTGTTACTTTGCCATATTTCAGCTTGTAGATTAGTTGCACCAGCTCATAAATGATCCCTCTCGGTCCATAAAAACCCACACTTACCTAGCCTCAAACATTCTTTTTCCCCTCTTATCTACTAAAGGCTTATCCTTATCATTATCTCCCCCATCTTATTACAAACTTACACACCCACTCACTCAAAATAACCTACCCCACACACACCCCACATATATATTCCATAAAAATCTTGGTTCAACATTTGCTGCACTGAGCTGGAATCTCTCTCTCCCTTCATATCATGCCAAATAACCCCTTTTTTTCTCACCATGGAACCTTTGGTCTTTACTTTTTGTTTTTGTTAGGACATATGTGTTTCACTTGTTAAGAACATATGTCATTATTTTATGTAATTGGCTAATCGTTTGACAAAACGCACTTTACTTGTATTTGGGTAGATCTAGGATGTGTTTAATGCTTCAAGAAACCTTGTTTCAAGTTCAAGTGTTGAAGTCATGCAAGTTTGTCCAAGATTTAAGTCTGAAAAGTGCCTGTCATTAAAGCTCGATAGCTGCTCAACACCTCTCGACAGCTAAGCTATCTATCGAGCTCTTTAGTTGATTGTTATCGCAATCTCGACACCTCTCGATAACTAGGTCGATCGATCGAGAAACTTTCTGTCCTCTCGACACCTCCTCGATAGCTGTATCTATTGAAGTTTAAAGCTCGACACCTCCCGATCGATCGAGGTTACGGAAATCAGAATTTTCAAATATGATTTTTGGGCCAGGCTTATGTATTTGTGTAGGGTTTCTTTTCTCACAACCCTAGACCTATATAAGGCTTATTTTAGAGGCCGTCACATAAGAGAATACAAGGAGAACACATGCAAAAGGTGACCGATGCCTTATTCTCTCTGAAAGAAGCTACTGCGTCTTTGCGCTTTAGAGTTTTGTAACCAAGTGCTTCTTGATTTTCATTGTTGATGAAGTGAAGAACTTTGCAGCCAACAATCTTTTTATAGTTTGTGATTAAGTCGCGTACTAGGATCCGCGCTATTGGTTAGTCACGTACTGAGATTCGTGCATCAAAGGGTGGCGTTCATATATTGAAGAGTTTAGAGGTTCTGAAGCGGTAGAAGGTTTCTGTTGTGAGTTCATCTACAGGAATTGTAGAGTTTAGGGACAAAATTTTTGTACTAGATCTGAAACTTCTCTTTACTATAGTGAATTGCTTTTCGGGAAGGTTTCCCCCCAGGTTTTTTTACTGTGAAACTAGTTTGTTTCATTAGTTTTCCTAGGTCATCATATCTTGTCTTATTTACTTTTTCGCTGCATTCATTATTGACATGATATTGATGTTTTTTTTGTTTTAACAAGTTTTATTCATAATAAATCTAATTAACAACTTGGGTTTAAAAATTGTTAATTCTATCAACTGGGGTCTAAATCTCCCAACAGTTTTTCTATTGAAGTATATAACATGTTTGTAACAATGGAATTTTTTCCTCATATCGACGTAGTAGAAGCAGAAAGTACCCTAGACCATTTCGACCAAGGCACACAAGGATTTTCTGAAGTGAACACTTTCATAAATTTGTTCAATAATTGACTACTGGACCATCAATTTAATTTTACCTTACCATTGGAGAATTTTATTTTTTTTGCATTGTTGTTACAGGACTACTAATATATTAATTAATTATCATGAAGTGTTTTATTGGGCCTTAATATTATTCTTACTAAGGTGCAACCTTCATTTCTTGCTTGGATAGGCTTATCACTACACCGAAAGCCTTTGCGTATCATCTCAGAGTCCAACGTTGAGTTTCGGCTTGGCCTCCCCATATTTCATTCAAGAACATCAATTTCCGCCCCAACAAAAGTAAAATAAGAAAGTTATGTTACATAAAGATAGTTTTTTTTTTTTTTTTTTGGAATAATAAACATTGTTTTTCATCTTCAAGGGATTGCTATTGCTAAGGGAACTTCCTAACTACTATTTCAGGTAGAGATGATAGATCTAATGGCAATTTAAATTATTTGGGGAATATTTTAGCTAATCCTTTTTAATTTTGGAGAGAGAGAGTCTAAGATATTTGAGTTTCTTCTATGTTTTTAGTGCGTATAGGGGACTAGATTAGTCTAAAATTCACATGCTTATGAAAAATTCTAATAATTTGAAAGAGAGAGTAAGACAAAGTACACACCTATTAAGATAAAAATTTGTCATGTAATGGTAAAATTTTGGAGCTTAATTAATACTCCTCTAAGATAATTATTGTCCAAAAATTTTCTTCTAAGTGCCTTTTTAATGAAAAAAAAAAAAATATTATTGTATGAGTACTAACTAATATTTGAGATTTTATTTAAAATTTTTTTTTTGTCCCTTTATTTGGAGCCTTTTTTTCACTTACATTTAGGGGCTTAGGTAATGGCCTAAGTTGCCTGGTGGTTGAGCGGAAAGGTTTATGGTGTTCACAACCATATGGAGGAAATTTATTCTGGAAATATTGATTATAGATAAAGGAGTCTTTTGCAAATAACATAATGAAGTTTTTATTCCTATTATTATTATTATTATTATTATTATTATTATTATTATTATTATTATTATTTCTTGACACTGGGTGAGCAAAGAGAGATTCGAATTCAAAAGTTATCCTATAGAAAGAACTAAATTATGTGTACATCTCTCTCTCTCTCTCTCTCTCTCTCTCTCTCTCTCTCTATATATATATATATATATATATATATATGGGTTGGGTTCAAGTTAAGTAATGTTACACTACTCAAAAGTTTTTAATTGGATGTGAATTTTGACAAATTCACCATTAGATTACATTATCTTCGTATATTCTCCATACTTGAAAATTTTCAAAGTGATTAAAGGTTGATAGTCATGTTATCAATCAATTGTTTAAATTCAAGTTTTCATAGTTTAAAATAATGCATAGAAGATGAGGTTATGAATTGAATGGTAAATAACATCTAACTGATATGAAAATTGGCATAAGTATTAAGAACATATAAAACATGTAATTCAATGGTGAGATTTTCAAAATATGAATTCTATAACAAGTTATTAAGTGATGTAACATTGCTTAATTAGAGTTACACTAAGTGTAACTTGAACCTAAATCTCTCTCTCTTTATATATATATATATATATATATATATATATATATTAAAAAAAAAAAGGTGTCAACATGCAAAAAGTAAGACTTTTCCAATAGATTTCTATTGACCGGAAGATTGCATGTGATCTTATCTGCAAGACTGCAACCGACTTAAATATACCTCTCACTCTAAGAGTTTAGGAGAAGGTGTAACTGTAAACTAAACTATTTGTTTTAGCAAATGTGAACTAATTAAGCTTCATGTCACACAGTACTACTAAATTTTTAGAATAGTCTTCAAGTGATCAAGTCAAGCCAAGACAATTTTAGTTCCAAACAACAAGAATTTAATTAGGCAATTAATCACGCCTGTAAATTCTCCACACCAACCCCAACATGTTATATCCGATTTCAAACCCTATATAAACCCCTACCCATCTCCTAATAATCATAACCTCAAACCACTATAGCATATATATCCCTCTCACTCTTCAAAATGAGCGTCTTCAAAAACTTTTCCTTTTCCTTCTTCTTTTTTGTCTCTTTTCATTACTTTCGCTCATGCAGCCTGATTCAACATAACAAACAATTGTCCCTATGTGGTTTGGGCTGTAGCCGTGCCTGGTGGTGATAGGCAACTCAACTCAAAAGAATCTTGGCCCTTTGATGTAAATGC
This sequence comes from Quercus aquifolioides, assembly GCA_019022515.1. Taxonomy (NCBI): domain Eukaryota; kingdom Viridiplantae; phylum Streptophyta; class Magnoliopsida; order Fagales; family Fagaceae; genus Quercus; species Quercus aquifolioides. Next base: position 20,406,738 of record CM032336.1, read on the forward strand.
TGGCACAACTGGGGGCCGTGTTTGGGCTCGAACTGGGTGCAATTTTGATGGATCCGGGCATGGCAATTGTCAGACTAGTGATTGTGGTGGGCTTCTTCAATGCCAAGCCTATGGTGCACCCCCAAACACCCTTGCCGAATTCACTTTAAACCAATATCTAAACCTGGATTTCTTTGACATCTCTCTTGTTGATGGGTTTAATGTTCCTATGGATTTTAGTCCAACCTCTAAAAGGAATAACATGTACAGCTAATATCAATGGATAGTGCCTAGCTGAATTGAAAACTCCTAGCAGGTACTGTGACAACCCTTGTAACGTTTTCGAAACTAATGAATATTGTTGCAATTCTGGGAATTGTGGGCCTACAACTTTTTCTGAATTTTTCAAGAATCTGTGTCCAGATGCTTACAGTTACCGTAAGAATTATGCAACAAGCACATTTACGTGCAATGGTGGGACTAACTATAATGTTGTGTTTTGCCCTTAAAAGCAGCTCTTTCCTTTGGTACAATAGGCACATCACTAGTAGCTAGTATGTAACCAAAGCCTGAGGGCTTGTGAGCTTATGCAGTATTGTGCACACTGTATTATAGGTTGCTATAAGGTTGTTAATGTTTGCCCTTAAAAGCAGTTCTTTCTTCTGCTAAGAGGCATAGAACTATCAACCAATAGTATTAATAACTAGGGTAATAATTTATAAAAGCTTGAGGGCTTTTGAGAAGATGCAGTACTATGCACATTGTATTTTTACATAGTCACATGAGGCTGTAGCAAAATTTCTATGATGGAAGATATTAACGTATAACGTTTATAACCTCCATATTTTTTTCCTTTTCGTAAATCAAGAAATTATTTTGCAGCTTCCTATTCCCATGTGTTTGCACGTAGCAACTCCTCTACTTCGGTGCTATTTGATCATTGTTTGATTCTTTGGTTGGCAGTACATAACGTAACTATTGGGAATAGGAGATAATAAATGAACCTGAAACTTGTGTTGTGGACACACGTACATCTTACACAAGGGCTAACCGATATAGTCTTGACCAGCATCTTTCTAAATGTATGAATCATGGTTGCTTTCATCTATTGTTATAAAACTTTGCTTGTGTTAAATTTAAGGTTAAATATTCTTTCACATTTTGTTCACCTCCATTATTTCACACATATATTTATAATTGATGCATACATATTTACAATTAAGACATACTGCACTAATTATAACTTGTTACCTTAATAAGTTGTAAAAAAAAATATATATCTTTTGACATTTGCTCTAAATCATATATCATCATTGAAGCATAAAAAAAATTCCATTTGACCATCATCAGTATTTATTGCACAATGAACTTGATATGCTAAAATATCCAAAATTTTAGAATATATAACAATATATGAACTATATATGTAAGGGATTAGCAATTTCATAAGAAATAAAAATCTATTCATTTGATTAATATGTTAATTCTTCTTAATTATATTGGTTCTTTTAGTTTCCATGGTAATTATGAAATGAGTTTTTTTAAACATGAAACTTGGCTCTTTGCATACAATTTGATAATTTAAACATCAAAGGAGAATCTTAAGAGTTTCACCATGAAGATAATAATTGATTAAGTTTATTATATATATATATATATATATATATATATGAAAGATCGTGAACAAAAATTTGATAGAAGACGTACCAAGTTCGTTTATTTATTTATTTATAACAATTTAGAAAATGTTTATATATACTCATTAAAGTTTAGAGAGATGATAAGTTCCTTTTTAACAAATGAACTAATAATAAATTTTTTTTTTTTTTTTGGGAATCAAATGACCTTATATTTGATTATATAATGTGTGTAAAGTTTGAGTTTGACTTGAATGGTTTATTCTTCTCAACAAAAAAGAAATGAATGGTGTATTAAACTATGAATATGATAATTAGGCCCCAACATCGAAGTAAATTTGCATGCAAGTGAAAATGTTAAATGTCCCTTTCTCTAGCAGATGCCACGAACCAAGGGCTTAGTGCTGATGCTAAGATCCTCTCTAAGACTTTTCCTCCTATGGCCATTTATTTCTCCTCCTACGGCCATTTATTTCTTTCTTACTTTCTAGACTATATGACCCTATTAGAAAAATGAAGAAATTCTGTATTTCATTAATTAACAAAGCAAGAGTATAATGCCTTATATACAACACAGATCAAAAACTAGCCTAACTAACTAACTGATAGGCCAAGAATGTATTGATCTCTTGTGACGAATTAATTGATTAATTAGCCAAGTTTATCAATTAATCAAATTAACATGCAAAATGTGTGGTAGCACAAAAAAATCACCAATTAATTAAAGTGTAGCAGAAATTAAATTGACACGGCGATTTGTTTACGAATGGAGAAAACCTACACGGCAAAAACCCCAACAGGTGATTTTAAAGTTACCACTCCCGAGAATCCACTATTATCAAAACAAGCGGTTACAATTAAAGGAATGCTAGTATCTTATACCAACCCACAGTTGAACCCTTACCCCAATACCCAATTGGACTTATTTTGTAGTAACAATCTCTCCTTTTCAATGCACGGCTCCCAGTACATGACTAACTAATAGATGCGCGGATCCAGTATGCGACTTGATCACCAACTTAAGAAGATATTGGCTGCAAAGTTCTTCAATTCATCACACGATGAAGATCACGAAACTCCTTGGTCACAAAACTCTAAGGTGTACAAACACAACAGCTTCTTCAATAGAAAGATAAATTAGGGCAAATTTTGTCTCCCGTCACAATTTGTATGAACACAACTTTGATTCACAGTTGTGCAACTGTGCAACCTTTTACGACCCTTAAAATGATCCTTATATATGTTTAGAGTTGTGAGAAAAGAAAACCTAAACACATACTCACGGTTTGGATGAAAAACAGCTCTGAAAAAGTGAGTTTCATAAACCTCGATAGATAGCCATCTATGGAGCTAACTGTCGAGCCACGGGCTGAAACAGCTTTTAAACCTCGATAGATGCTAGTTGTCGAGCTAGTTGTCGAGCTTTAAAATCTAGCACTTTCTCACTTGATTCTTGGACAGACTTGCATGGTTTTAACATTGAACTTAAAACCTCGTTCCTTGAAGTATTAAACACATCCTAGATCTACCTAAATACAAGTAAAGTGCATTTTGTCAAAGGATTAGCCAATTACATAAAATATTGACATATGTTCCTAACATTGAATCACATATGTCCTAATACTAACTGCTACTAACAGACCTAAAACTAAACTCTTACACATGAGTATACAGAAATAACTAACACTCCCACGTGCAATCACTTACACAATAAAATCAAATGCTAAACTACAGGTCATTGCTCATAATACTACAATACAAAAGCTACCAATGTTGTTTATGCAGTGCTCATTATTTTGATCAAGCTCTACTGTTCTTACACTCTGCTCTTGCTACTTCCTTGTGATCAACACTTTCACTTACACTCTAATACTCCCCCTCAAGAGCAGCTATTTTGTGTATATTTATCATTCCCATCTTGCCAACAAGATTAGAAAGTTGATTGTAACCCAATGCTTTGGTAAGCATGTCTGCTAATTGACAATGAGTCCTCACATGATTAAGCTTGATAACCCTCTCCAAAACCTTGTTCCTGACCACATGACAATCTATTTCAATATGCTTTGTCCTCTCATGGAAAACAGGATTGGAACCAATGTGCAATGCTGCTTAACTATCACAAAACAGCAATGCCTGTTTATCATGTTTAACTCCAATGTCTTTGAAAAAGTATAAAATCCATACAATTTCACATGTTGCAACTGCCATAGCCTTGTACTCAGCTTCTGCTGAAGTCCTTGAAACCGTGGACTACTTCTTTGACTTCCAAGACACCAAGGAATCTCCAATGAAGATACTATAACCTGTTACAGACTTCCTTGTGTCACAGCATGAAGCCCAATCAGCATCTGTAAACCCCTTTAAATGTAAATATGTCTTAGAAGAGAACATGAGACCCTTTCCTGGTTCATTTTTAAAGTATTGTAAGATTCTATAGGCTGCATCCAGATATGGCTTTCTTGGTCTAGACATGTATTGGCTAAGCTTATGAACAGCAAAGGTGATATATGGCCTTGTAATTGTCAAATACAATAACCTGCCTATTAATCTTCTGTAGTTGATGGGATCTTTAAGCTCTTCTCCCTCCAATTGACTTAATTTGAGACTTTGTTCCATAAGTGTCTTAGCTAGCTTACATCCTAGCATACCAACATCATTAAGTACCTCAAGAGTATACTTTCTCTAACAAAGAGCAATTCCTTTGTCTGATCTGGCAACCTCCAGTCCAAGAAAGTACTTCAAGTCACCTAAGTCCTTGAGCTTAAACTTGTCATCTAGCAAAACCTTGAATCTGTCTATCTCAGTATTATCATTACAAGCTATTAAGACATCATCTACATACACCAAAAGAACCATGAAAACATCACCTTGCCTTCTAGTAAACAAAGAATAATCAGCTTTGGACTGAATGAAGCCAAGCTAAAGCAAAGTTCCAGAAAAATTGGCAAACCATTGCCTAGAAGCTTGTTTAAGTCCATATAAGGACTTATTCAACTTATAAACTACCTCCCCCTGGCTATGAAACCCTTGTGGAAAAGCCATATAGACCTCCTCATCCAAATCACCATGAAGAAATGCATTATTCACATCCAATTGACTAAGAAACCAGTCCTGAATTGTAGCCACAGCAAGGAGTACTTTGACAAAAACCATTTTAGCCACAGGGGAAAAAGTTTCAAAATAGTCCACACCCTCTTTCTGTGTAAAGCCTTTAGCAATAAACCTTGCCTTGTACCTCTCAACTGAACCATCATCCTTATAGTTAATTTTATACACCCACTTACACCCTATAGGCTTCTTACCAGCAGGCAAGGGGGTCAAGGTCCATGTATGATTGGCCTCAAGGGCAGCTATCTCAGTAGCCATGACCTCTTGCCATTTGGGGTCAGAAGCAGCTTGGTAATAATAAGTAGGCTCAACAAGGGAAGAAACAGAACAACAAAAAGACTTGTAAGAAGGAGAGAGGTTATGATAAGAAACATGGAAAGAAAAAGGATGAGAAGTGCCTGATTGAGAAGGAGAGGCAGCAAGAACAGAAGATACCTGGTTGTAGTGATAAGCCTGTAAGTAGAAAGGGTGTTTGATAGGTCTAGAAGACCTTCTAAGAGGGATAGGATCAATAATAGGATCAGGTGGCTCAGCTGGAACCTCATCGAGCAAATCATCATCAAGAGAATGATGAATATGAATGATGGAATCATGGGGTATAGCAGAAGTGGGTTTAGACTGAATTATAGGATCAAAAAGAGGATTAACAGCAAGAACACAAGACAAAGGTAAGGAAGGAGGCTGCTGAACAGAACCACAAGAATTTAAACAAATGGGAAGACATTTTCATGAAATATGATATCCCTAGAAACAAAGACAGTGTGAGATTCAATATCAAAGACCTTATATCCTTTAACATTAAAGGGAAAGCCAAGAAAAACACAATTCCTTGCCCTTGGAGAAAATTTAGTTCTGGTTTGAGAAATGGTAGAGGCAAAGCACGGGTAACCAAAAACTTTGAGATGAGAATAATCTAGAATCTTGTGGAAAAGAAGTTCAAAAGGTGTTTTATCATGTAATAAAGGAGACGAAAGCCTGTTAATGAGATAGGCAGCATGTAACACACAGTCACCCTAAAACTTAATAGGAAGTTGGGATTGAATTTGCAAGGCTCTAGCTATGCAAAAAAAGTGCTGATGTTTCCTCTCCACAACAGAATTTTGTTGTGGAGTGTAAACACAGCTATGTTGATGAATGATTCCATGAGAATTGAAAAAATCAAACATGTCAAACTCTTTAGCATTATCAGTTCTAACAGCTTTGATTTTAAGTCCAAATTGTGTATGAACCATAGTATAGAAAGAAGAGAATAATTGCCTAACTTCAGATTTAGACTTCATTAAAAATAACCATGTTGCTCTTGTAGCATCATCCACAATAGTTAAAAAATACTTGAAGCCATCCAAAGTAGGAGTTGAATAGGGTCTCCATACATCCATATGAACCAAATCAAAAGCATAAGAACTGATATTATTATGAAAGGGAAAAGGCAATCTCTTAAGTTTTGCCATAGGACAGATTTAACAATCTTTATTACAAGAATGTTTCAATGAAGGAATTACATGACACAAAATATTGAGTTTGACATCAAATGGGTGGCCTAATCTGGCATGCCAAATAGAAGAAGATTGAGAAGATACAAGAGTGGAAGTTATTGCAGTGAAATGACCAAAAGCATCAATGAGATTATGAGCAATTAAGAAGGCAACAAGGGAAGAACTGAAGGATTGTTGAAGGCTGTCTGACTGCAACAGATACAATCCATCAAGTGCTTTGCCTATCCCAATCGTTTTCCAGGAAGTAAGGTCTTAAACAAAGCAATAAGCAGATAGAAAAACACAACAATATGGCTGAGAGTAAGTCAAAGAACTAATAGACAACATATTAAAAGAAAAAGATGGAACACAAAGGACATTCTTAAGAATAAGGGAAAAAGAAAGAATAACAGTCCCAATGTGAGTTACTTGAACTGATTCCCCATTAGGCAATTGAACCAAGGACTGCCTAATAGCTGTGATTGAGGTTAACAAATCCACTGAACATACAAAGTGATCAGTGGCACTAGTGTCCAACACCCAAGTATTACCACCATAAGCCCTCATATTGACCACTTGTGCAGCAAAAACACTATGGGTTTAGTCCATACCTGCCATTGCCACATTGGCAGAGGTGGAAGAAGAGGCTACATTGGCCATTGGGCTATCTAATGCATGAGATGGTGTTGCAAGGGAAGGATTGGATGCACCAAACAAAGCTAAAAGCTGCTGACACTGCTCAGGGGTGAAGGAAAAAGATTGATGCATTGGAGAAGCAAATTCTAAACCTAAACCTAAGGAGACTTGATGTGCCATAGAAGGCTTATTCTTGAACTTAAACCCTGGAGGAAACCCATGTAATTTGTAGCATTTGTCCACAGTATGACCAGTCTTACCACAATGAGTACAAATGGGTCTATCCTTACCCTTCAGACCAAAATTAACAAGATTGGTAACGTGATTGACATGATTAGTGGACACTTTAGCAGCCAAAACAGTAGAGTCTACCTTAACAACAGATGCATTTGGGATTGATCTTTGGGTCTCTTCTTGAATCAATAAAGAATAAACCTTGCTAAGAGATGGAATAGGATCCATGAGCAACACCTAAGACCTAACTTGGGAAAAAGATTCATTCACTCCCATTAAGAACTTCAACACAGATTCTCTACCTTGCAGATCATTAAGCCTTTTGTTGATATTGCACACACATTTTCCACAAGTGCAAGAAGGAAATGGACTAAGGTTTTGCAATTGATCCCAAATGACTTTCAACTGAGTAAAGAAATCAGTAATGCTCATCTCACCTTGATGTAATTCTGCAATTTCCTTTTGAAGATTGAATACCCTTGGTCCATTGGTATGGGCAAAATGGTTCTTCAAGTCATTCTAGACTTCTAGAGCAGTATCTTCATAGATGATGCTTGCTTGAAGCTTTGGAGAGAATGAATTGGCCAACCAGGTTCCAACCATGTTGTCACATCTAATCTACACTTGCACAGATGAGGGAGTAGAAATCAATGGTGATGAGAGAGTCAGAGTCCCATCAATGAATTCCAATTTATTCTTGGTGATTAAAGCCTTCCTCACAGCTCAAGCCCAAGTTGAGTAGTTTTCTCCACCAATTAAAGGTTGTGTAATGAGCGCTAAGCTTGGATTCTCAGCATGATGCAAGAACAAGGGATCATCCATTGGTGAATCTTGCGAAGAAGTAGATGGATTTTCAGGTACAGAACCATTAGCAGAACCAGTTGTAGTTGTGGTTGTGGCAGCGGAAACCGTTGATGACAAAGAAAGAAGAATTTTCTCAAAAACAGAGTATTTTCTCGAGAAAATTAAAGAAGAAATTGAAGAAAATGCAAAACCCTAAAAAGATTGGGGAATTTGCTCTAATACCATATTAGAAAAATGAAAAAATTCTTTATTTCATTAATTAACAAAGCAAGAGTACAATGCCTTATATACAACACAGATCAAAAACTAGCCTAACTAACTAACTGCTACTAACAGGCCTGAAACTAACTCTTACACGTGAGTATATAGAAATAACTAACACTCCCACGTGCAATCACTTACACAATTAAATCAAATGCTAAACTACAGGTCGTTGCTCATAATACTACAATACAGAAGCTATCAATGTCGTTTATGCAGTGCTTATTATTCTGATCAAGCTCCACTGTTCTTACACTCTGCTCTTGCTACTTCCTTGTGATCAACACTTTCACTTACACTCTGATAGACCCCTCTGTAATATCTTGACAGGTGGGTTTTGACTTTCGTCCTTTATGAGTAGAACATAAAATGATGCATTCCATTCTCATCGTGCGCAAGCGCATGTGACATTCTTCCAATTTCGTAACTTTATTCTTTTTGCACCTTTTGATCAAAGTCTAGTCGAGGTTGGAAAGCTTAGAAGGTAAGTTCTAAGTAGTTACAGCATGAAAACTATTTTTTGTCACAACTTTGCCATAATTTTGATGTATCAGATCCCTAGTTACTGCCTATCACATTTATAGGAATCTGTTTTTTTTTTTTCACCATTCACAATCTATCACATCAAGTTGTGATAATAAAAAATTGTGGTCCCAGATTTTCTCAAAGTTCCACCCAACTTAACCGGCATCAATTTCACTAAGAGCAGTATCACTATTAGGCACTCTAAAAAAAAAAAAACTATCTTGACACGTTAAAATTTTACTTTATCTATTTTAATAGGCTACTTTAATTACAATATACCTTATATCACATATTCTATTATTTTACTGCTTTATTTATTCTTAATTTTTTTAATTCTCTCTTTTCTGTTGTTCCCAACATCATTAAAGAGATGGAGGAGAGAGAAAGTTCGAATAATTATTAATTAATCCCAATGGTCATGAAGAGAGAGAAAGTTCTAAATAAAAAAATAACTAAATATTTATTCCATATCTTCCTATATATACACGGCTATTATTAGAACTAGTCGCTAACCTGTGTGATGCACGGAAAAACTATTGACTCTAGAAAAAAATCCAACAATGAGTAAATAGACATATTGCTAGTTAGTATTTTTTTTATTTTAAATTAAGAAATATTTAACTTCTATACTTTTCCATAGTTTAGAAATGTTGTCTAATATTGAACGTTATTGAGTTGCAAGTGCATAGTTACCGAAACCTACAAAGTAATTTACAACTCTTAAATTAATAAAGCAAAACTCTTAATAGATAAATACACACACACACACACACACACACTCAAAACTAATGTAGAGTGCAAATATATAAACAAAGACCATGATATGAGGAAGACGCACCAAGTTTCAAATTTGACTAACAATATGACTTTCTCGTAATAATAACAATATAGACAATTCAAAACATGGAACAATATCAAAATTATAATACCTAATTCCATTATCTTTTATGTTAAATCCAAACAAATAATTAGTTGAAATTAATCCAAACAAATAATTAATCAACTAAAAATCATAGATTTTAATAAGAAAACAAAAAAAATCACATGAACCTAAATAAAAAGTATTTAAGGTGAAGAATTAAGATCAACCTACTGAGACACAAATACCAAAAACTCCAAGACTTAAAACTTCAAAATTTATAAAATCCCCAAATTCTACTTCAAAACCAAACCAAATTCAACAAATTTATATTTAACACACCAAATAAAAATTTATCGTTCCTTAGGCTGGAAGACATAGCTTGTAACTTTGATTTTTCTCCAAAAAAATCGAGAAGCTTTATCTGCCATACACAATATTAAAAAATAATTAGTAGAGATTTTAACTCAAAAACCAAACCCAGGAAAACAATGTCAATATAAATATGGAGATTAACCCAAATACTCAAAAGAAAATCAATTCTAAACATAACAAAAGAATAAGATAGAAAGAAAATATTAAGCACATATGAAATTAACTCTATCTCTCTCTCTCTTTATCTCTTTTTCTTAATCTAACGTGAGTCTTTTTTTTTTTTCAACGTGAGTCACTTTTTTTTTTTTTTTTTTTTTTTTTTTTTTTGAGTCCTATCAGAATTTTTGTTTTTATATAGATTATCAACGTTTGAGTTTGAGTTTAAGTTGGACTTGTTAGAGAGATAGAGTTTTACTCATTGGTAAGTTTAAACTAAATAAAATGATAATTTTATTTAAATATTGTGCTGACGTGAAAAATTGTAAGAGTTTTAGAGGTTTCGGTTTTATATATATATATATATATATATATATATATATATATTAGAATGTTACTATAGTAATTATTTGACATTTTAACACATCTAGTGAAGGTTAGCACACTTGGTGCTAGTGCTCTAAACTCTTGTGTCTCCTCTGATCCATTTTCCATTTTTTTATGTGTGTTTCGCGATTAAATTATTTTATATATAAGATATATTTGAATTTCTATTTGCTTAAGATTCATGACTAGCTAAAGGTATTTTGGGGCTCCAAGTGACAATTTTAAAATTGGACCTTTTCTACTATTTAAATATCTATGATATATTATTAATTTTATATACAACATTTTATATATAAGATTTATTTTTATTGCCTTTTGATATGCAACATTACTAATTAACTTTTGTATTCAAGTACTTTTAACTTCTAATATTTTAATTGATAATATGGATAATTATTTTCATTTTTATCTTGTTATCGTATATATAATTATCTTTTAACTCTTTTTATATAAATTTATTGTTCATTTGTAAAATTTTCAATTTTTTGTCATATTTTTTATTGCTAGTAACAAATTTATTTAGAGATTTGTTTTTAGATTTAATTCCTGTTTATATTCTATTTTTGTAATTTTTTTTTATCCAAATACATATTTTCTAGTAGAATTTTATAATAAAAAATTACAAATAAAAAGCTATATCTATAATATAACATTATAATGTAACTGGATATCATAATTTTTAAAAAGTAGAATGAGAAAACTTGATTTGTCAAAAGATATTATTAAATCTTTACTTAACAATAGGATCACCTAATAGTCTCTCAACCTAAAAAAAAATCATTAAATAAGTTAAAGAATTAGTACTAACTGTGGGGGCCTTTTTTTTGCTATGTTGGGCTGGGCTGCCCTTTTGTGATCGTAGGCCCAAGTGTTCTGGGTTGCAGGAGTCGAGGCCGGGCCAAATGGAACTCAACTTGGCCTGGCTTGTGCGCGAACTATGCCTCGTCTACCAGGGGAGCGCTTTACCGCAGGCTGAGTTGACTCAGAGAAAAGCTTACGGCAAACAGAGCCTTTTTTAGAGAAAAATGCTTGCGGCAGGCAGAGCTGTTTTAGAAAAATGCTTACGGCAGGCAGATATTATTGATGAACAGAAACATACATTCTGGAATGACCAGATAACTCTTTTAATGGGAAATGACAAAATAATCCATAACTATAATAACATTTAACGATCCTTAAATAAATAGTAAAGGAGAATGGTGATAAAAATTAATCAATAGATATGGAATAAGTTTGGTTTCGTCCGCAGGAGTAAAGCCAAAGAGGAAGAACACCTCTTCTCAACGCGATTAACCTCCGAGGAAAAGAAATCCTGCCGTGAAGTTAATGGGTTTGAGGGAGGTGGACCCAAATGGTCAATACCCGAAATGAGTATGGAAGAGAGCAAGGATTTGAGAGGGAGAGAAGGGAAGAAACCTATCGGTGCATGCCACTAGCTCTCACTCTTTTTTGTTTCTATCTTTCCTCTCTTTGTTTTCTTTGTTTTCGTTTTTCTTAGTGATTTCCACCTTTAGTGTTGTGCTTCCCCTGTTTTGCTAAGTGTGTTACAGAGTAGTTTTTTCTTTTAGTATTGCATTGCCTTCCACTCCTCTCTCTCCTTCGTACACGGCAGAGGCTCCCATTTTATAGTGCCTGCCGTGAACGGATTTTACTATTCTACCCTCCAACCGTTTTTGTCTGGTCTGAGAGTACTTGCCGACATTACTGTTCCGTCTGTGAGTTCCCCTGTTACGGGTACAGACATTTTTTTGTCCGTTAGTCTGCCGCGGCATTCCTGCCTGCCGCGGTGCTGTTTCTTCTCTCTCTATCCCTCGTGGCATGCACCTATTGGTTCCAACTCAGCATTGCCTCTTTTGGGTGGTATGTCATCCCAGCAGGACGTATCCCCCAAAAGAGTTTGAGCAGAAACCTTAAAACAGGCCTTCCCCTCTCCCTACCTCCAAACCGTGCCCTCTTACCTCTGACCCATGACCCCACCATGTCCTGTATTGGCTGGGTACAGGCTGGTGGTGCCTGGGCCTTGCGCGTGTTTGCGTCTGAATCCTGCCTGCTGTTCATGCATTTGCCGTGGACTGAAGACTTTGCTTGCCTGCCGCCCGTTTCTGGCTTTTCACGAGTTGCTATTCTGATTTCCCGCTCCTTCAGGATCTGGGCTTTTACTCAGTGTTTGGGCTTTGTTTTCCTTTCAGCCCAATTCGTTTAATTACCTTTGCTTTCTTTCCGCATTATTTAGCCTTTCCTGCCGCGGTGACTTCTTCCTACTGGGCCTTTTCTTAGGCCTGCCGTTCCAATTCTTTCCCCCAGTGGCCCAATCAATGGTGGCCACTGGTGTTCTTGCTCGTGGGCTCTCATGTCCCTTTTTCCCTTGGGCCTCTCCGGCCCATTTCTTTGGACATCCTTGGTCCGTTTATTAACTCCGCATCCCATGGGCTTTTACCAACTTAATTGGGCTTCCCCGGCCCAATTTTCTCATTCTCATCCTTGGGGTTCATGGGCTTGCCATTATCCCCTACTTTCTTTGTTTACTTTACTTTGGGCCTGCCGCAGCCAATTCTCTCTTTTTTTTTACAACACATACTGCCCATGGGTGCCATTTTCTCTCTTTCCGGGCCTTTTAGGCCCACTTTCTTCCTCAAGACCCATTCATTCGTATTGATGGGCCTGTGATCCATTGTTCCTGCCGCCTGGGCCCAATGGTTTTCTTACTTGGTCTGCTGTCCGCCGCCTAGGTCCAATGGTTTTCTTACTTGGTCTGCTGCCCGCGTCGCTGGGTTGGGCTACCCTTGTCTATTACGAAGAAATGACCCTCAACATTTAGCCCCCTGAACATATGGAACGTTCCTGCGGTCCATATGTGAATAAAAGACTTTTCTGTCCTATGTTTCCTTTCTTTCTTTTCCTTCGCGGGCTTTTTGAAACTGTGGACCCCTTTACGTGTACTTATATTTCTTTTCCTGCGGTAAACAGTGCTGACTCTTCGATTTTCCCAGAATGGCAGTTATTCTAAGACACAACTACCGCTTCATTTATTTCATTCTTCTTTCGATGGCTGATCAGTCGCCTTCCTTCAGGCCAGTATTAATTACCCATGTATTTAAAAAGAGAGTCCCTTCGAAAATCACTCATAAACACCATCTTTTCCAAAAAATCGTGTCTGTCCCTCTTCCTTCATCGCCTTCTTCTCTTCAAACACCTTTATCTCTCTTGCTCAGATCGAACCGTCGCACAATGGCGCCGGTGAAAAGCCCAGGTTCTTCTTCTCGCCGCAAAGGGAAAGGGAAAGCTTCTGAACCTCTCGCCGGACAAGAAATAGGCGAGGAGGCTATGTACTCCGACTCCAATCATTCCGGCGAGGAAGATGCGCCGCGCGACCCCAACAGCGAGTGCGCTCCGCTAATCGACCCTTGGTATAATCCTTATCCTCTCTTCCCTGAGGTTTCTGGCGATTACGTGCCGCCGCCGCCAGGCCATGTGTGGCTTTCTATGTGCAGACGAAACCCCAACATTTCTTGGGCTCCGGTGTCTTCCTCCATTTCCGATTTGGTCATCCGTCAAGGTGTCTCTCTTCCGGTGCCGATTCATTTCGTGTTTGGGTCAGGAACCGCCTCGGGTTGGAAGGAGTGGGTTGACCGAGAGTTATCGGACTCGGTTTTCATGGGTTTGTTGCAGCAGGCTGGCGTTCTGAAGTCCATCGTTTTATCCCGGAGTCTTTCCAATTTTCGAGACACTTACAACCTCCGTCACTTGGTTCGCCGGTGGTGTGCCACCACCCACACATTCCTCTTCTCCTGCGGCGAACTGACCGTGACCCTTGAGGACGTGGCCAACCAACTACTCTTGCCAATCCTTGGTGACGTGGATCCTGCCACCATAGAGCTTTCTCCGGAGGAAGAGGCCATTGAGGCCGAGTTGAGAAAGGGGATGACGGGGAATGCTAAGTTATCATATTGGGTTAGTTCTTCCTCTAAGTTTTCCGTTGTTGCGCACCGCGCGGCCTTTGTTGCCTTTTGGCTTTGCAAGTTCGTTTTTGGTTCACATCCCCATTACGCCATCAAGCCTTTGTACTTCTGTTTGGCCATTAAGATATCTACCGGAGTTAGTCTGCCGCTGGCCCCCATGTTTTTGGGGCATTTATATGTGCAACTGGACATCCTGCGGAGTGATGAGAGTCAGGCTGGTTCCTGTCATATAGTTGCTTCTTCTGTACACAGCACTATCCTGCAGCAGTTGTTGTTTGAGCGTTGTGCTCAATACTTGGCGAAGTGTAGGCCTGTTCGCTTTGCGAGAGAGAAGTACCAATCATGTCCGCGGGTGATCACTGACTTCTGCGGTAGGTTTGAATCCGATTTCCCTTTAGCTTTTCGTTGGTCTGGTCTGAAGCCCATTGGTCACTCAGTTGTTGAGTCTTTTGATAGCGGTACTGGTTTTACTTGGAGAGCTTACAGAAATTTGGGTAGGGGTTACACATGTACTGATTCTGCTATGGGTCCGTTTGCTGATATTATTGGGACCACCACTCCTTTGACTGGTTTTGATGAGGTGGGGATCACCTATTTGGCGGCTACCAATGTTGAATGGCTGCCTTACTTGACTGATGAGGGCATCAGGTTTGTTCACTATCCTGCCAACCGGGTGAGGAGGCAGTTTGGGCTGGACCAGGATATTCCCGATGACCTTTCTTATCTCATGGAATCTCCTACTTCTGTTCAGCCTTTCCTGCGGCAGACTGCTTACGACTTTTGGAGATCGCGCTTTAGTGCAGTTACCATTCCTGGCTCGTCGAGAGAGGGTCTTTGCACTCCTGCCATGCATGGCTATTGGCAGGCAGTGATGACCTCATTCGGGCAAGAATTGGTAGGCAGTTGTGGCTTCTCCCTTATTCCACCTGACGGGCTAAATATGTTAGTATCTCCCAACCCTCGGTTGCTCTTGCCTTCCAGGTCAGTTTTAGATTATGTTGAGAAACAGAGCCGCTCTGCTGTCTTTGAGTGGGACGAGAAGAAAAAGGGATGGTGTTGGCTCGCAGGCGATTTTTCCCCTGGTTGGGAGAAGAAAGTTAAGGTAATCAACATTCCTGTACCAACTAAGAAAACTCCTGCCAAGCACAAGTCTGCAAGCAAGCCCAAGCCTGCTGCCCCACAGCCACCCACGAATGCTCCTCTTTCTAGCAGGACACGGGGTAGCAAGAGGAAAACAACCCCCCATCCCATGCCTGCTGCTGAGCGAAGGGTATGTTACATACATTTTGTCTTTTGTGTCTTGATTTTAACTTGCCTGCGGTGAGCCCATGTCACGCCTACTGATTCCTTTCCTTAATACTGCCTCTTGTCTCTCTTTGCAGTCTAAGCATAAGGAAGACACGTCATCTGCTCATCCCATTGACCTTGATGAGCCTGAATTCGAGGTAATCTCCTCTATTTCCTTCTTTCCTCTTCTTTATTATTATTTTTTCTTTTACATATATTTCATCTGCCACGTGCCTTCATTTGTTTGGATTAGCCGTAGGTTCCTTTATTCTTTACCACATGTGTATATATGCATTTCTCTTTCTTTTGCTTTCCAGGGTCAGCCCGAGCCCCTTTCCATCTATCGTCCTTCAGCCGAGGAGCTGCCCGCCTCCATGGGCACACCCGTGGCAGATTCTTTTGACGGGGTTGGTGAAGCTTCCCAGATGTCCATTGTTCCAGCTGCTGCACCTGGGATTCCTGTCGAGACTCCTAGCCCTCCTACCGGACTGGTACCCAGAGAGGGTACTCATACTGAGGGGGTTAGCGAGGCCACTCACTCTTCAGCCGAGATGCCTATTTCTCCACAGGGATTTGCTCCTCCTGCCATAACTCAGACCGAGGCTGTTTCACCCGTTGCTCCTCTCGTCCTCTCTACCAGTGATCCTTTTGCGACTCTGTCTCAGGCTGCGAAGGATGGTTCTTCCTTAGTAGTCACTCCTTCTTCCATTCCCAGCTCGGCCACTCGCGGACCCGATGTTGATCTGTCTTCCGAGGAGTCCGAGGATACTCTTGAAGATATTGATAGTGAGCCCGTCCTACCGAGGAGGATTTCTGAGTCCGAGGAGGAAGAGGATGCTCCACCCGAGGCTAGATTTATGGGTATGTCCCCACTCCCTTTTTTTCTTTTGTTGGATTTGCTTTTCCTTTTTTATTCACTGGGCCCACTCTTCTCTCTTTTTTTTTTCTCATTTGCATGTATATTTTCTTTTGTGCACAGAGACTTTTGAAGGGCTAGGCATCGCGGTCAGCGTAGGGACGCCTGCGGTAGTTAATCCTGCCGCGCCCCCATCACCCATTCCTGCCGTATTCTCTGCACCAGCTTCTGCCATACTTACAGCGTCAGTTTCCGCCGTCCCTTCTGTGCCTGCTTCAGTTCTTCCCACAGCCCCCATTGATGTTGGTTCTGGTAAGCTTCCTTTCTTCCTTGTCTATTTTTTTTTTATTTGCTCCCCGTGGGTTTGCTCCTTTCCCCTTTTCCCTTTTTAATTCCTCATTTCATGCTTTGTGTTTTCCTTGGTAGGATCTCTTCCTATAGCCCCATTCCAGTTTGAAGCGGGTAGTAGTTCCACCACCCTTCCAGGTCCCGAGGACGAGGCTGCTGCCTTCTTCACCCGTTTTGACCAACCTGAGGTCAATGACCTTGATCCTGTAGCTTTCTGGGGCTCCGGCCCTCCTTATGTGGACTTTCATGGCTTTAGAGTCCCAGAGGACTGTGCTTCTCATCTGGTGATGATCTATGACAACCGCGGGGACTTCATGCAGGGCTTTCGACTTGGTCGTTCTGTTAGAGAGCATTTCTTGAAGATGTTGGGGAGTGTACTGAATGACATAGAGCATAGCTTTGTTGACACTGTCTCTACCGAGAGGATTTTGCAGTAGAGGGCTGCGGTGCAGGAGCTTGTCAGCGTAGGCTTTGTTGTGGAGTTCCTTTTGGATTACCTTCGAGAGATTGCTCGGGCTGTTTTCACGAGGAGAGTGCGACCCACTGTTGATGCTATTGACTCGCGCCTTGAGATCTTGAGAAAGGAGGTGGCAGACTTGGAGGGCCATCGTGAGCGTCTTCTTTCCAGTGTTGGTGGATCCGATCGTTTTGGAGATCAGTCTCTTATTTTCGGGCTTCGTTGATGCTGTTTCTTCCTTGTTTCGTTGTTTCCTTTTACTTATGACTCTATTTATTACATTATATTTTTATTGTAGCACTTATTTGGCTAGTTTGCCATGATCTGGGTTTGTAACTTATCTTTGTGATGCTACACTTTACATTTTGCTATGACATATGATGATAATACTTGATACTTTTCATTACATCCTGCCGAAAGCAAAATTACAATTTCATGTTGTGACACAGTCACTTGAAAAATGATAGGGTAAAAGGAAACATAAAGGAAATAAAACAAAGGAAAGAAAAAAGGCAATCATGTAAGTTTTCTCCTCAGGCATAATACTGCTTCAGCCATTTCCCGTTGATCGGATCCATTAAGTCTTTGCCATCCATCTGAGTCAGACGGTAGTACCCACTTGGGTGTGCTTCCCTTATCACAAGGGGCCCTTCCCACTTTGGTGCAAATTTGGATGGCCCTGCCAGACCTCTTCTAACATAGTCTGCTACTTTCAAAACAAGCTGTCCTTCCACGAACACTCTTTCTCTAGTCGTCCTGCCGTAAGCTTCAGTCATCTTTTGCCGATATCTACGGCTGCGTTCCTGGGCTTGTTCTCTTTTTTCGTCAAGTCCCTCCAGGTCTTCATACCTTTCTGCCGCAAAGACCTCTTCTTCCTCTCTTCCCTTTTCTTGCATTTTCATGACCCTCAGGGACGGGGTCATTACCTCCGTTGGACTCACCACTTCAGTCCCGTAGACCAAGGAAAAAGGTGAAAAACCTGTGGCTGATTTAGGCGATTTTCTGTAAGCCCAAAGGGCGTCTGGCAGGTGCATTGCCCATCCTCCCGTGTACTCCTCACTCATTTTACTTATAATTTTTATAAGGGTTTTGTTTGTTGCCTCCGCCTGCCCATTCCCTTGAGGGTAGTAAGGTGATGACCGGTGATGCTTAACTTGATAGAATTCTAACATCTTCCTTACTTCACTATTGACAAAAGGTGTGCCATTGTCACTGATGATTCTGTGGGGTACCCCGAACCTCACGATTATGTTCTCCTTGATGAAGTTTGCCACTGCTCCTCCGGTGGCTTTGCGAAGAGGCACTGCCTCTGCCCATTTAGTAAAATATTCCGTAGCTACCAATATCCATATATATCCTCGTGACGGTGGGTTAACCGGTCCTACCAAATCAAGCCCCCAAGTGTGGAAGGGCCATGGGGTTACCATGCTGTGCAAATTCTGTGGATGGGTGTGAATTAAGTTGGCCTGCACCTGGCAACTGTGGCACTTCTTTACAAATTCTGCCGTATCTTTCTTCATGGCAGGCCAGTAGTAACCCATCTGCAGCAGGCACCTGTAAAGTCTTTTCTTCCCTTGGTGTTCCCCACACTCTCCTGAGTGTACTTCTTTCACCATTTTCTCTGCTTCTTCAGGACCCAGGCACCTTAAGGGGTCCCTATCATACCCCTTTCTAAAGAGGACCATATTGTGCATGAAGTAGCGTGTTGCCAGCCACTTGAGTTTATATTTTTCACTCTGCTTCCGTGGCAGGATACCTTCTGTCAGGTATTGGATAAATGGGCTTCTCCAGTCTTCGCAGGCGGACACAACGTAACTTTCTTCTCTGTCTGCCGCAAGTTGGCAAGCCCCACACTGAATTTGGGCTCGATCCGCATCTTTGCCCATGTTTCGCCAATAAAAGCCTGCCCTTTGAAGCCTGCGGTAAAGACTGACTTCTCCGCAGGATCCGCAAGTTTTGTTGTGTACTTCTTTCAGTTTTCTCTGGGCCTCTTCTGGTCTTACACATCTGGCCAAGACCCCACCTGGCATCCTGCGGTATAACTCCCCCTTTACTAGTGCGTAATCTTTTAGCACCTTCAGTCCTGCGGCATCATCTTCATTCATCAAAGCTTCCTTTATGGGAAACCGCCAGTCTTCGTCGCACTGTTCCTCTTGGAATTTCTCTTTCAACGTATCAATTATCGATTCTCTCCTTTTGCTAACCTCTACTTGGGTGCTATTTCCTTCAAACATTATCTGAGATCCCAGCGCGGCTAACGCGTCCGCAAACCGATTTTCATTCCTGGGAGCGTGCTCTATTTCAAAAGTTGAAAACTTTTCCTCCATTTTCTGAGCCATTGCTCTGTACGGGGCTAGGCTAGGCTCTTTCAAGGAGAAACTCCCGTTGGCCTGACAGACCACCAAATTTGAATCGCCTAACACCCTCAAGTGTTTAACTCCCATTTCGAGAGCCGTGGCTAGCCCGGTTAGATAGGCTTCGTATTCCGCGGTGTTGTTCGAACAAGGGAATTCCAGTTTGAATGACAGTGCCACTGCTTTATCTTCTTCATGGTATAGAACTACTCCCACCCCTCCAGACTGGGCGGTGGAAGACCCATCGAATTTCATTACCCATTGCTTTTCGGCTCCTTCTGCCATGGCCACTTCCCCAGGGACTTCATCATCCAGTGGGAACTCTTCCTCGCCTGGAAATTGTGCCAATAAGTCTGCTATAGCCTGGCTTTTCACTGCCCGGGGCGTCCCCATTCTTAAATCATATTGCGATAATTGTAGCAACCATTGGGATATCCTGCCAGAGAGGATCGGTTGCTGCAGCAAGGCCTTGATGGCATGAGATTTGGTCATTAACCATACCTCGTAGGCCAAGAAATAGTGGCGCAACCTTTGTGAAGCATATACAATGGCTAAGCATGCCCTCTCCGCCCTCAGGTATCGAGTTTCTGCATCCTTCAAGGCACGACTGATATAATATACGGGCTGCTCAGTGCCGCCCACGTCCTCTTGGGCAATCAACGCTCCAATGGCATATGAATTGGCAGCCAAGTAGAGCAACAGTGGCTTTTTGTGAATCGGGGCCTGCACTGTGGGGAGGTTCATCATGATCTGTTGTAGCCTTTTGAAGGCTGCCTGCTGCAATTCCCCCCACTCAAAATCATGCCCTTTTCTGAGCAGCTTGGTGAAAGCGGCAGTGATTGATGCCAACCCGGGGATAAATCTTCGAATGTACGAGACTTTCCCCAAGAAGCTCCTTAATTCCTTTACCGTGCTCAGAGGTTTCATGGTTGCAATGGCCGTAGCCTTGGCTGGGTCAACATCTATTCCCCTACTATGAACCAAGAAGCCTAGGAACTTCCCCGAGGACACTCCGAATGCGCATTTGAGAGGGTTCATTCTTAGTTTGAAGGCTCTGCACCTCTCGAATACCCTCCTCAACACTTGGAAGTGTTCTTCTGTTTTTCTTGACTTTACTACTATGTCGTCTACGTAATCCTCCAGTTCACAATGCATCATGTCGTGAAATATGGTCGTCATTGCTCTCTGATAAGTGGCACCCGCATTTTTCAACCCGAAAGGCATTACAGTGTAATAAAAATTGCCCATGGGTGTTCTGAAAGCGGTTTTCTCTGCATCCCTTGGTGCCATCCTAATTTGGTTGTACCCGCTGAACCCATCCATAAACGAAAACATGGCATTGCCTGCCGCAGAATCTATCAGTAAGTCCATGTTTGGCAAAGGAAACTCATCCTTTGGACAGGCCTTGTTGAGGTTCCTGAAGTCTACACAACATCTTATCTGACCATTCTTCTTCTTCACGGGTACGATGTTGGACAGCCATCGCGGGTGTTGGATAGGTTTGATGAATCCTGCGGCAAGCAATTTCTGCACTTCTTTGATTATTTGCCCTTCTATTTTCGTGTGGAATGTCCTGGCAGGCTGAGCTATTGGCCTGGCCTCTGGGTCTACATTCAACGTGTGTGCAACTAGCCCAGGGTCTAGCCCCGGCATTTCATTGTATTCCCATGCGAAGACATCTTTAAATTCTTTCAAGAGCAACATCAGTTCTGCCTTTTCCGCCTCTGCCAAACTTGCACTAATCCGGATAGGTCTTGGCCCCTGGGAAACAGACCCCAAGTCAACCTCTTCCATTTCTTCTTCTGCCGTAACCTGTACTTCTTTTTCCGTCGCAACTTTCTCATTCTCTTTTTCACTACTTTCTTCTTCTGACTTTTCTTGAACCACGCAACACGTCAAGTTCTTGTGTTGCCACTCCTGGGTGGGGCCCTCTTGCATTTCACTCGTGGGCCCCGCGCCCCTTCATAACTTATACACAATCCTGCCGTCAGGACCTCGGATCCTGACACAGTGGGGTGTATCCTCTGGGTTCGCGGCTGGCGCTTCCTTCCTCTTCTTTTTTCTGGCTAGTAATTCCCTTAGGTCAGGCTCGGGATCATCCTGGATGTCTCTCCATTTAGGCACGAAGGTACCTTGTGGCCTTGACACTGAATTTTCCCCGGATGGAGCCCATTGATCGTAGAACATGGTTTCTACCAAATGAGCTTCTGCCTGCTCAAACGGTGAGTGATTCGCTGCTATGCGTATCATCTTGCCGTTCATCCGTCCTTTCACACATTGGTGGTAGGTGGATGGAATTAATCTGTGCTTATGCAACCATGGTCGTCCCAAAAGGACGTGGTATGAGACTTCCGTTTTTACCACGTGGAACCGAGCTAGGGAAGCTATGGGTCCCACTTTTAACCACAACTGGATATGGCCTGCGGTGTACTCTCCTCTTCCACCGAATCCTGTCACTTCCATTGGACACCCTTGGATCTTTCTTTCTGAAATCCTCGCAGCTTGCAGAGTGCTCAAGGGGATGAGGTTTACGGAAGCGCCCGTGTCTATTAAGGCTCTCTTTATGGGGATTTGATTTATGGATGCCGCAAGATAGAGAGGTCTCCGGTGGTCTGGATACCCCATTTCCATATCTTCATCACTGAAGGTGATTTCGGTTGACTCCTGAAAGAGAGCCCTGTCATCTTGGACTTCCGCTGATAAACATTCCACCCCTGCCCCGGAGGCAATGCTTACTAGAGCCTCGGTAGCTACTTTTCTTTCTTTTGTTGTGAGGCCTAGTTGATCAAATAAGTTTTTGAATTTGGAACTCTGTTGTAAAGTGGTAATCGCTGCGGCAGGCAAGGCCGGATTCTCTCATTCGTCATCCCCTGGATCCGCACAGATCACCACTGCCGCTATACCCTTCCCTTTGTGATTCGGGAGTGGGTTTCTCTGGACCTCCTGCTAGGTCAGTTCTAAAGTTCCTTCTTTTATCCTGCGGTGCACTAGTCTGCGGAGTGCCCAACATTCTGCGGTGGCATGTTGGACATAGTTGTGTAAACGACAAAAACGCGGGTCCCTCCTTTCTTCCTCGGTGGGCTCCCTAGCAACTTGGTTAGGTTTGAATACGCCATCTGCTATCCACTTGTCTAGCAGTACGTCCAACTCCTTTGCAGTGCATGGTATTGGCGGAGGAGTATCGTATTCTTTCCCGTCGGTCTTCCTCCTCCGCTCACCGGTGGATACCACCATGGCTTGCGGGGCACTTCTTTTGTCCGTGCTTGGCTTTACGGACTGGGCAGTTTTTCTTGCCTTTTGTAACAGCTGCGCGAACTGGGAGATTTCAAGGTTTTCTAGGACTTCCCTGTATTCCCTAATCATATTCGTCATGCACATCTCCACCAGCGTCCTTTCCTCGCAATGGTCATAGCAGTCGAGTGCTATGTCCCTAAATCTCTTGATGTACTCCATCAAGTCCTCACCATTCCTTTGTTTAGTTGCTTGCAATGTTGCAAGTGTCACCGTTTCCTCTCCGTGAAAGTACTTGGTGCAAAATACATCCACCATATAATCCCATGTTGGGATCGATCCTGGCTTTAAGCCAATGTACCAGGTATAAGCCCGGTCACACAATGATTTGGAAAATTCTCGAAGACACAAGTCCTCGTCTGCGGCATAAGGGCCAAGCGTATCAATGAACTTGCTTACGTGCTCAACAGCACTTCCTTTCCTGCCGTCATATTGTGCGAATACTCGCGGTTCATACCTCTCGGGGTATGGTTTACTGAGCACCCTTAGCGGGTATGGGGGTCTACGTGCGTAGAATCTCTCCTTTGGTCCTCTGGCTTTCTCTTGCTCCAGAAGAGCTGCCACTTCTGCCATAGTAATAAAACGTTGATCTGTATTCTGTGGGACACCACCCACCAGCGTCTCTTCCGCCCCATGCTCTGGATCATGTTGGCTTCCTTTTTCCTTTGTTCTGTCTGTCTTTAGTTGACGAATTTCTTCCATCATTTGCTGTTGCGAGTGTTGCAAGGCCTGCAATACTTCAATGAAGGTGTTGGCATTGTCTGCGGGGATCCTCGGAGGAGGTTGGGGTCCAGCCCCTATCTCGTTAGCACCTTCTGCCTGATTAGGCTGGGGTTGGTGGGGCGTTGTGGGCCTGGACTCTGCTTGTGAAGGTACAGCACTCATGTTGCGTGTAGTCCTGGATTTCGGAGGCATTTGTTTGCGAGGGCTCTTGTCCCTGGACTATTTCTCAACTCCCCAGCGGAGTCGCCAATTTAATGTGGGGGCCTTTTTTTTGCAATGTTGGGCTGGGCTGCCCTTTTGTGATCATAGGCCCAAGTGTTCTGGGTTGCAGGAGTCGAGGCCGGGCCAAATGGAACTCAACTTGGCCTGGCTTGTGCGCGAACTATGCCTCGTCTGCCAGGGGAGCGCTTTACCGCAGGCTGAGTTGACTCAGAGAAAAGCTTACGGCAAACAGAGCCTTTTTTAGAGAAAAATGCTTGCGGCAGGCAGAGCCGTTTCAGAAAAATGCTTACGGCAGGCAGATATTATTGATGAACAGAAACATACATTCTGGAATAACCAGATAACTCTTTTAATGGAAAATGACAAAATAATCCATAACTATAATAACATTTAACGATCCTTAAATAAATAGTAAAGGAGAATGGTGATAAAAATTAATCAATAGACATGGAATAAGTTTGGTTTCGTCTGCAGGAGTAAAGCCAAAGAGGAAGAACACCTCTTCTCAACGCGATTAACCTCCGAGGAAAAGAAATCCTGCCGTGAAGTTAATGGGTTTGAGGGAGGTGGACCCAAATGGTCAATACTCGAAATGAGTATGGAAGAGAGCAAGGATTTGAGAGGGAGAGAAGGGAAGAAACCTATCGGTGCATGCCACTAGCTCTCACTCTTTTTTGTTTCTATCTTTCCTCTCTTTGTTTTCTTTGTTTTCGTTTTTCTTAGTGATTTTCACCTTTAGTGTTGTGCTTCCCCTGTTTTGCTAAGTGTGTTACAGAGTAGTTTTTTCTTTTAGTATTGCATTGCCTTCCACTCCTCTCTCTCCTTCGTACACGGCAGAGGCTCCCATTTAAAGTGCCTGCCGTGAACGGATTTTACTATTCTACCCTCCAACCGTTTTTGTCTGGTCTGAGAGTACTTGCCGACATTACTGTTCCGTCTGTGGGTTCCCCTGTTACGGGTACAGACATTTTTTTGTCCGTTAGTCTGCCGCGACATTCCTACCTGCCGCGGTGCTGTTTCTTCTCTCTCTATCCCTCGTGGCATGCACCTATTGGTTCCAACTCAGCGTTGCCTCTTTTGGGTGGTATGTCATTCCAGCAAGACGTATCCCCCAAAAGAGTTTGAGCAGAAACCTTAAAACAGGCCTTCCCCTCTCCCCACCTCCAAACTGTGCCCTCTTACCTCTGACCCATGACCCCACCATGTCCTGTATTGGCTGGGTACAGGCTGGTGGTGCCTGGGCCTTGCGCGTGTTTGCGTCTGAATCCTGTCTGTTGTTCATGCATTTGCCGTGGACTGAAGACTTTGCTTGCCTGCTGCCCGTTTCCGGCTTTTAACGAGTTGCTATTCTGATTTCCCGCTCCTTCAGGATCTGGGCTTTTACTCAGTGTTTGGTCTTTGTTTTCCTTTCAGCCCAATTCGTTTAATTATCTTTGCTTTCTTTCCGCATTATTTAGCCTTTCCTGCCGCGGTGACTTCTTCCTACTGGGCCTTTTCTTAGGCCTGCCGTTCCAATTCTTTCCCCCAGTGGCCCAATCAATGGTGGCCACTGGTGTTCTTGCTCATGGGCTCTCATGTCCCTTTTTCCCTTGGGCCTCTCCGGCCCATTTCTTTGGACATCCTTGGTCCGTTTATTAACTCCGCATCCCATGGGATTTTACCAACTTAATTGGGCTTTCCCGGCCCAATTTCCTCATTCTCATCCTTGGGGTTCATGGGCTTGCCATTATCCCCTACTTTCTTTGTTTACTTTACTTTGGGCCTGCCGCAGCCCATTCTCTTTTTTTTTTTACAACACATACTGCCCATGGGTGGCATTTTCTCTCTTTCCGGGCCTTTTAGGCCCACTTACTTCCTCAAGACCCATTCATTCGTATTGATGGGCCTGTGATCCATTGTTCCTGCCGCCTGGGCTCAATGGTTTTCTTACTTGGTCTGCTGCCCGCCGCCTAGGTCCAATGGTTTTCTTACTTGGTCTGCTGCCCGCGTCGCTGGGTTGGGCTACCCTTGTCTATTTCGAAGAAATGACCCTCAACACTAACCAAACAAATAGTAGTAATTAATTTTATACATAATGATCAAATATCATGGATTAGACTTAAAGATTAATAAATAAAAATATTAAAAATTATATAAGGTTATTTCTTCTTTAGACATTTACATTGTCTTTTGTTTGATCTCTACTTAAAAAGAAAAAGAAAAACGATTCATCTAATAAAATAAAATAGAATAAATAATTTTCAAAAAATAAAAAACTAAACCAAACCTTAGAGAGTGCAAAACAGATTACCATTGAATATTGACTAATAAAGAAGGCATGATTACTAGCTATCGGTGGCTCAACTGTTTAGTGTTTGACTTTTCTTACTTTTTCAAGTTATAAATTTATCAATTCAAAAAGAAAGATTAAAAAAAAAAACAAAGAATAGATCTAGAAGAGTGTAGTCACTGACTCACTATAGTACAGCCACTAGAGGGGAGTATAGCCTTTCTCTTTCTTTAGTCTTTACCAAATATAAATTTGCTTCAAAAACCCAAAAAAGTGAATGTCTACCATGTTTTGTAAAAGGGTACTGTCGTCCAGCATCCGTTAATGTGATAAAATTTAAAATAAACTATTCACCTTTTTTTAGAAATGTGAAAAAAATTGAATATATATTAAATGTGTGTCAGTTTATATAAAAAAAGTTAAATTATTTTATAATAAACTACAGCTAAAAAGTAAAATTTTGTCAATTTTTTATTCATTGAGATTTGTGATAGATCATAAATGAACCACGACTGTTTCATTAACAGGTGCTGGCTGGCACCTGTTAACAAAGTCCATTGTAAAAAGGAAAAAATTGCCTTTCATTCTCCCATTATGTCACAGAAATATATAATAGACTTTGTTTTACATCTTTAAGGGATTGCTATTGCTAAGAGATCTACCTGACTACTATTTCAGGTAGAGATGATAAATCTAAGAGTAATTTTAGATTATTTGGGGCAATATTTTAACCATTTTTTTTTTAAATTTTTTTTGGAGAGAGATAGATATCTAAGATGGTTCTATGTTTTTAGTGCGTGTAGGGGGCTAGATTAATCTAAAATTCAGATGCACATGAAGAATTCTAATCATCAGAAAGAGAGAGTAAGACAGAGTACACGCCTATTAAGATAGAGACAGTGGCGGAGCCACACACAAGGGTGAGGGGGCCAAGGCCCCCCTAAAATTTTAAAAAATTATTTTATAGTATTTATTTTATTTACATTTTAAAAAATGTAGCATGTAAAAATTGAAGTTGGTCCTTCCAAATTTTGACTCATTTCAATGGTACTCTTAAAACAAAGATAAATTATATTAAAATCATATAATTTAAGAGGTTTAACAAATTAAACTATGTAAAAAATGATAAATTTTTGTACATGTCTAATAGAAGAAATACATGACTTTTGTATGCTCAATAAAATTTAGAAGATGATAAATTCTCTTAGTAAATTAATTTTTATATGTGTGTGTATAGAGGTTTGTCTTAACTAATATATTAACATCACAATTTGGCCCCCCCAAACCAAAATTTCTAGCTCCACCCCTGGATAGAGATTGTCACGGTAAAATTTTGAGGTTTAATTAATACTCCTCCAAGATAATTAATTGTCCAAAAATTTTCTAGTGTTTTTTTTTTTTAATAAGAAAAGATTATTATTGTATTAGTACTGACTGAAATTTGAGATTTTATTTTTTGAAACTTTGTTGTCCTATATTTGGAGCCTCTTTTCCACTTACACTTAGGGGCCTTAAAATAATGGCCTAAGTTAGCCTGGTGGTTGAGCCAAAACAATTAGGGGTGTTCACAACCATATGGAGGAAACTTATTATGGAAATATTGATTATAGATGAAAGCCACCTTTCACAAATAACATAATGAAGTTCTTATTATTACTATTATTATTATTATTATTATTATTATTATTATTTTCCTGACACTGGGTGAGTGAAGAGATTTGAATTCAAGTTATCCTACACAAAGAACTAGTTCCAGAGTACTGAATGATGTTATTGAGCCACTTACACATACTTTTTTGGCCATGATTCACTAAATCCCAAAACAACCACCCAGCAATAACCATTTTTTCTTTTCTTAGGGTTAGGCGGGATGGCGTTAGATTGCTGGAGCCTGGACTCATTTGTTGACTCGTATTCAAGTCAAGCCAACTACCATAAACACAGCCAAATTTTCTAACAAAAAAGTTAATTGGGTTGTGAAAATTCCAGTAGGCACTAACTCGGTGGGTCCCCTGCATAACATGGTTAACATCCCATAGGCAACCCTAATGCCTATATAAACCCTCACCCATTTCCTAACACAGCACAATTAAGCCCACTAAATCTTATTGCTAATCTCTTATTAATCCCCAAAATGAGCCTCTCCAAACACCTACCCATTTTCTTCTTCCTCTTAATAACTCTTTTTAGTGCCTTAGCCCATGCAGCCAGATTTGATATAAGAAACAATTGTCCCTTCACAGTTTGGGCAGCAGCCGTTCCTGGTGGTGGCAGGCGGCTCAACCCACGCGAGTCTTGGCCCCTTGACGTCAAAGCTGGCACAACAGGGGCCCGCATTTGGGCTCGAACTGGGTGCAGTTTCGATGGCTCTGGGCGTGGCAGATGTCAAACCGGTGACTGTGGTGGACTTCTTCAATGCCAAGCTTATGGTGCACCTCCAAACACCCTTGCTGAATTTGCGCTAAATCAATATCAAAACTTGGATTTCTTTGACATCTCTCTTGTTGATGGGTTTAATGTTCCTATGGAATTTAGTCCCACCTCTGGTGGGTGCACTAAAGGAATAAGATGTACCGCTGATATCAATGGACAGTGCCCAGCTCAATTGAAAGCTCCTAGTGGGTGTAACAACCCTTGTACTGTATTCAAGACCAATGAATATTGTTGCAATTCTGGAAACTGTGGACCTACAAATTATTCCAAATTTTTCAAAGATCGGTGCCCGAGTGCTTATAGTTACCCTAAGGATGATGCAACAAGCACATTTACTTGCAATGGTGGGACTAACTATAAGGTGGTGTTCTGCCCTTGAAGCAGAACTTTGCTTTCGTATATGAGGCATAGAACTAGCGTAGCAAGTATGCAAATAAGAGGTGTAAGTAATAATCAAAGCTCTGAAGCTTTGTGAGCATGCGTAATTAGTGTTGCGCAGACGCTATGAAACGTATTCACTTAGATGTACGTTGTATTAAAATATCTACGCAAGCTTGTGCCAAAAAACAATAATAATAAAATCTCTATGAAATATGGAAGAACTTAACGTTCATAAGTCATAACCTCCTTAATGTCTGTTTTTATTTACCTTTTTTTTTTTTTTTTGGTGAATTATAATTTTATTTTTCAGCTTAACCTAACAACTAACAATGCTTAGTTTTGATTTACAACTATGGTTAGCATTTAGCAACTCTTTATGTCGGTGTTTCTGTACATATTTGACTAATTCACTCATTGGCCTATGGGGGAAGTAATCAAAGTCTAAGTGCGCCCAAATAAGGTTGAATGAACAAACTATTGACACTAAAAGGTTCTTGAAAATTTAATTGAGCGCCTTATCTAATGTTGAGATGAATCGGTGAAGGTGTTATATGACATTAAGGTAAATACTCAAAGATAAAAATACTATATGTATTATCTTAACAAGAAGAAAGCATTAAGTCAATATTCTTTTTGGACCAGTGATTAATAAGCTCACTAAATTAATTTAAGGGGAAATTGTATCCTTCTATGTTTGTTTTTTTTATAGATGATATGGTTTTAGTTGATGAAGTGGAGTTAATGCCAAATTAGAAATTTGACAAGACACTCTAGAATCTAAAAGATTTTAATAAAGTATGATTAAAACAGGGTACATGGAATGTAAGTTTAAATAAGAATACAAATTAGGTGGAGAAGCAGCATATTCATAAGATGAGTATAATTGAAATGAGAATATGAGCATGGATAAATGGAGATAGATGGAAAGATATGATTTAAAATGAGGAAATTCACTTAAATATGGGTTGCTCCTATTGACAAAAATATGAGAAAGTCACTTAAGATGGTTTGGTCATGTTCAGATGATACCAATTAATGCATAGATAAGAAAGAGTGAGTTAGATCTAGACATGGCAAAACGGGTCAGAATTTTTTGACCCGACCCGACCCGACCCGAACCCGATTTTTTTTGACCCGAAGCAAAAACGGGTTGACCCGTGACCCGACCCGTGTTTTTTGCGGGTCAACCCGACCCGACCCGCGACCCGACCCGAACCCGAACCATTTTTTTTAAAATTTTTTTTTTGGGTAAAAAAATAGTAAAACTAAGACAATATTGGTTTAATTGTTTATTGTGAACTTTAAGGAAACAATTGATACATTTACATAACTATATGCAAATTAATTGAAAAATAAATGGTTAAACATTCTGTAATGAGTAAATATTTTTAGATATCAAATAGCAAAGTACATGCCAAGATAATCTGGTTACAGTAGAGTTAAAAACATAGATTTAAAATTGTAGACATGTGAGAAATATTCACAAGTGTGAAAATAGTGAAGCTAAAGTATCAAATTAGCATAAATTATGAATACTTAGACCTATTTTTTAATAATTTATGTCCAAAATAAATGGCTTTTCAAAATAAATTATGATATTTCCTAGAGTGTGTGTTGCTTAACAATAATATGATATTCATAAAAGAGACCATGTATAAATAAGTAAGCAATCAAATTTTAAAGTATATCTCAAATTGAAATAGAGTGTCAACCACAACTGATAATAGATTATAAAATTAATTTTCAAGATTGTAAATTTCTTATATATTTTTATTCTTTATCAAATGAGTTATCCAATAAGTCATTTGTAATTTTGTTTTATATTTGGAATGTTGATATTGTGTAGAAATAAAACTTGTGTATTTGTTTTACTTATCTTTGTGTTATTTTGTTTTAGATAGCAATGTTAGGATTTGTATAATTTTAAAATTGTTGAATAAGTATTAATAAGTTTAACTGAGTTCATTCTTGATATAAGTGGTGAATTCAAAATAATGCATTTTATATCAAGTAATTTGTTGCATAACTTTCCAAATAACAGATACATGTTGTTTTCTTTATAAAAATAAAATAAATAAAAAATTCATGTGAAAAATACGGGTCGACCCGACCCGACCCGACCCGCAACCCGATTGACTTGAACCCGATTTTGACCCGCTTAAAATGACCCGTTTTTTACCCGTGACCCGATTGACCCGCAACCCCGATTGACCCGACCCGACCCGCCTGTTTTGCCATATCTAGTTAGATCCAAGTTGAGGGAATTAAAATAAAATAAAAAATAATAAAAAACTTCAAATAAGATTTGAAATGAGGAAATCCACTTAAATATAGAGATAGCTCTTATTGATGAAAGGACAAGAGTGTCGTTTGAGATATGTAGTTTAATCATGTTTAGAGGATGTCAATTAATGCACCAATAATAAAAAGTGAGTTAAATCCGAGTTGAGGGAATTAAAAAAAGAAAAGAAAGACCCAAATTAACATTAGTAGAAATTGTTTTTTAAAAAAAATTATGAATTAAGAAAGTAACAAATTAAGAATATGACTTTAGATAGAAATCAGAGAAATAGAATTGATGAAAAAAGTACACATAGTTGACCTTAATTGATTTGTCAAGAATTTATAGTTAACCTCATAAATTTGGAATTAAGACTTGTTGTTATTGTTGTTATATCTTAGCAAGAAGAAAAAAGAAGATTAATAAGATGATTAGTAACTTGTATCCATATACAATATATTTTCTCATTGATTATATAGAATTAAATTATATTAACTTAATTATCAAATAATATGTACAAATCAATATATATGGTACCCAAAAAAAATCCAATTACTAGAAATCCTGTCTGGAAAAGTCATTCTTATTTATTCCATGTGATTGATTAACAGTCCAATTTCCATGATGTTTCGTGAATTGCTGTATCGAAAAACACTTGAAATAATGTCAACAAGAAAAAAGACTTGGCCTCATCTTCAAATGACGTCAACAAGCAATACATAAAAGATAAGATCTTAACTTCCATCTGAACTGCAAGAAAGTATGCGCTTGGACAAGATGGAAGATATACAAGGGAAATCTAGATATCTAGGCTTCCTTTTTTCCTCCCTCAATAAGTAACCAAAACTAAAAATTACCCTAAAATCTACTCACATCATATTATTTGTTTTTGTGTCTTAAACTCTTAGTACTTATGATAAATTTGTTTTTGTGTCTTAGTAACTGTGATAAAGAAACTTTAGTATTTTAAACAGTGAGAAAAACAATAAAAAATGAAAAGAAACAATATATTTAGATGAAATTAGCTTCAGAATAGGAAATTTAATGTAAATGAAAAGAAAAAGTGGTTAGTTAAAATAGAAAAAATATGTTTTTATCTAAAATAGGGAGAAAAAATTGATACCTATGTTCAATAGAATAAATATACTCCCCTAAGACAAGCTCACTACAGATTTTAGTATTTATTTAATTAAACCGTTTAAGTATATATGTGATCCCATCAAACTCAATCAAATCCAGTGAATTTTTTGTAACTCATTCAACTCGATTGTACAAGTCAAAACTGTATGAATTTTTTCTTATACTCCAAATTACTTACTTAACTTAATTTTTTATTATTATAAATAGTTTGGCATTTTAGTCATTTAAAAAAAAATTGCTATATAAGAATGAATACAATATATCAATGATTTATATTTGGTTATTTTCATAATTGTACCGCTTAATTTATATCGAGTTATTATGAAGAAAATTATAAAATTTCAATGATTGCATCATTATAAATATTTGTAAAAAGAGTTGCTGAACTTTTATGTTTATCTTTTTCTAAAAAAAAAAAAAGCTTTTATGTTTATCTTATACAGTAAGTGTTTAATAATTACATAAAGCAAAACTTTGATACACTTTTTAAAATACAATACATTAGAGAGTCTCTAAATAATTTCAAATACATAACTATTGTTGTGTCATGCTGTCATTGAAAGCATGGTTATGTATAAATGGTCATGTTAATGGATGCTTTTAGAGTATTCGTTAATGAATCATTTAAAAAAATTTGATGCTACTTTTATAGAAAATATAAAAAATTGTAAAAAAATTTATTTACTTTTTTGGTAAAAATTTTCTAAAATATATATATAACTATAACCAAAAGAAAAGTCGCGCACCAAAATTCCGACGAAGAGGAACAAGCGCACAAAACGAAAAGAAAAGTCATAATTCTAGAGAAATGAGAAATCTGAACATTTTAATAAGCAATACGCCTAATGTCGGTGGCTTCTTGAGGGATGGCATTGACATAGAACAGTTCAATATTCAATTTCAATCTTTTATAAATTGATTGCAATTAAACTGAGCACTAGTCTTGCATGCAATTCACCATTTGGAGCTTTAAATATGGTAGGTTTAGCATTACAACAATGATCGCTACGGACAGTCAAAGTCTCCTCTAACTTTGCTTATTGCACTACGTCTCATATACAGTCAATATTCTCATATTACTGCCATCGTTATACAACCCAACCATGAATGTTCTTTCTTCTGGCTTAAGAAACTTACAACTTAAGGTCTATTCTTCCTTTCATGCTAGATTCTAGAATAAGACCGAAAATGATGTTGTACCACAATAGCTAATATATTAGGTCATACATTGGACCCTTCAAGATCATAACATGTGACTAAAAGTAGACACGTGTCATAATCTTTATGGATCCAATACTCAATAAAAGCATTGATCCAAGCTTTGTCCTAAACTAAGATTATCAAGAATTCTATTACCTAAATTAGTGTTATCCCTATTACTCACTCCTACCTCATGGAATGATAATCCTGCTGATCGAATAGTTCCTTTTCTCCCATATATCTTGACTCTTGACCGACACAATTAGAGATAAGAGCAACCGCATTAGTTCTTCTAAAAGATTCTGTCTATTTTACCAACAAAAAAAACAAACAAACAAAAAAACCTACTTTTTCTATTTTACACCATCAATTTTACGAAACACCCACATCAGTCCATCTATTATACACTATATTTTATATAAATAATATTTTTATGTTCTTCTTTTAATATATTTTATCCCATTCTACCCTGCTGTTTCATTTTTCTTATTCTTCCTCATCTTTCTTCTTCTTTCTTTTTCCTTATCTCTATGTCGTTTCTTCTTTCTTTTTCTTCCTTCTCTTTCTTCTTCCTTTTTCTTCCTCTTCTTTCTCTCACAGCCAGATCAACTCTCCATCACAAGCACCACAAGCATCAAAACCCACAAGCACCACTGATCTCTGTCAACCCACAAGCACCTATCTACACCGCCAACATCGATCCACATCACCGATCCACATGCGACGATGACGATGGTGATGAAATCACCTCTCCAATCACCAATACATGATCCACCGATCCACAATCACCAATCAATGATCCACAAGCAACGATCCATAATCAAAGCACTAATCCATGATCCACAAGCACCGTTCTAGTCGACCCACAACCACAAGTTCACAAAAATGCTCTCTCTGTCTCTGTTGGTGTGTCTGTGTGTGGGTGTGTTTGATTTTTGATTGATTTTGCGGTGTGACTGTTGTCGGGGGCAGTTTTTGCGCTTAGCCACATGTCTTCTGCTAGAGGTGTGTGTGAGACACCGCGCCCCCGGCCCCCTTTTAGGGATGTTGGGCCAAACCCACGTGAATGGGTGGAGTCGTGTTATTGCCTCTCAAAATGAAGGTTCGACTAGTTATATTTTCCCCTTTAGATTAAGGGTTTTACAATAGAGTCGCCACTTATTTAATTGTTGGAATAAATAAGAAAACCATAATTGAAAAATTCATCATTTTATTAATTTGAAATTGAATTTACATTGAACATAGGAAATTACATGGCTTTGGTCCTAGATACAATCTAAGATAAAGTACATGGCTTTACTTCCTAGTTACAATCTAGAAATTGAAAATTACAAGGATAAGCATTTGATCTACTAACCCTTGATCTAAGTTCGGAGGCTATGTTACAAGGTGGGTGTTGTGAAATTTTAAAGTACTCGCAAGTGTACGAACCGTACCGAAGTATAGTTTGACAAGAACGAGGTCGAACCCACAGGGACTTGAATGAACGTAGGAAAATTAAATCAAATCTTAACCAAATTAATCCTAATCTAGTTTAATAAAATTGGTTGTTTTGAAATTAAATAAACTAAGCAAATAATAAAATTAAGCAAATAGTTAAACCAAGCAAAAGATATAAAGCAATAAAAAGATGTAAACAATCAAGGGAAAAGAATTAAGGTTTTGGAATCCGCCTTGTAAGTCATATCAGCATATATTTATGATTATTAATTTTTCCCAACTCACGACATGATAATCTAGAAATCAATCTTGCTATCATGGAAAATATCCTCATTAAAATCCTTATTTTAAAAATCAAAATCATGTTCTTCTTCGCTTCTTAAGTATAAAACCAAATCATCAATTGTATCAGTAGCCAAACAAATCACAAGATATATCCAATTCTAAAAATCAAATCATAACTTGTATCCATTGACAGACAAATCACAAACGATATTCAATTTTATAATCAAGAATTAATAAACCAAGTATTCAATTAATTAAGACAAATCCTAAATCATGAGAAAAACATGATTGAACTCATATCTAGAATCTCATCTTAGTCAATTGATATGAAGCAAGAACAATTTAAATCATTAAAGAACAACTATTGTGGGAAAAATTAAATCACATAAATATTACTAATAATCTTTAACAAGGTTTCATCCTCAACCCTAATTATAAATTTAACTACTCATGGTAATTGAAATAAAACAAAAGAATAAAATACTAAACATTAAACTAGACAAATAAAATAGAGAAAGAAATAGTCACAATGCTATCATGGAGAAAAGCTACAGAGAAGCCACATGCAGCACTGCCTCTTGCTCCAATTTTCTGTTTTGCATCTCAGCCCTCGCAAAGCCTCCATTAATTTTGCCCTAAAAAGCCTTTAAATAGGTCAAGGAATCCTATTACAAGTTGAATTCCCGTTTGGAGAAAATCCCAGATTTTTAGGCTTCACTTAACCGACTATTTTGGCCCATTTAACTTCAGAATTAGGGCTCCTGGTAAACTACAAAGTTGTAGCCCTTTAAGTTAACTTTCCAGCCCAACTTGAATCATCTCGATTGGACATTTGAACCGAAAGTTATGTCAAAAATACTAACTGATGTGCAGGCTGGAATCCTAATCCGAATTGGACTTGGATTTGGTGCAAATTTCCTTTGATTCCTTACTCCAATTGGACTTAAATTTAATATTCATGCCTGGCTGGATGTAAGTTGGCTTAATTCAATTGGTCTAGCCCCACTTTGCATGTAAAGCCCTTGTTACCTGCAACACAAAGATATTACATAATCAGTCACAAAATAACATAAAAGTAAAGCTAAATATGTAGATATATGAGTATTTTATTGTATATATTTCATGCACATCAGTGGGAAGGTGTTAGGCACCCACCTTGCCCGGTGAAACCGGTCTTCTAGACTATGGTGGCCAACAATCATGTCACATAATCCAATATGTTATCAATCAATTTGCATGTAGAATTTGAAGTGTGTGCATGTGATAAACCATAATTCAATTTATTAAGCACTTCATTTGGATTGAAAAATAAAATTCTAGTGAATGTGTGTGGATGGTGATAACCTAGATTCAAGGATTTGAAAGAATTATTAAACAAACATGTTTTTCATATTTTTGATGTGGATTTAAGATTAAAACTAGTGATATGCATGAACATGTGATAAACAACCAAGAACATGTGAAGAACATATAAGAACATTCAAACATATTCGAGGGAATTTAAATAGTTACTATCATGCTTTAATCTTAAACTCTCATCATGGCAACACAAAAAACAAGTTAGGGAAATGAATTATACCTTCATGCAAGATCCATACGGTGGAGGAGAAGATTCTTGGTGAAGGTCCTAAGGGTGGAGGAAAGAAGAAGAACTAGGAGAGGGAGAGTGAGTCTCACTAAATACCTTGAGTCTCAGGAAGACCAAGATATGACAAGACTACTCTACTTCACTAGAACTCAAGAGAGGAGAAGAAATGGGGTTTTTTGTTGGTGTCTTGAAATGAAGGAGAGGGAGGGTCTATATAGTAGTGGTGGAGGGAATATGAATGGAAGACCATTTAATGAGGGTTGACAAGGATCATGAACCTAAACTTCATTTTAGCCTTGGGGAAAATCTGGTGCATTAAATGGAGAGATTGGTGGGAGTGAGGAGTAAGCCAAAATTCGATTTTCTCGTAACTGCTGTAACAGCCTGTAGGGCCAATTTCGAAAAATCATATCTGACTCAATTCTGATCGGAATTGTCTCGTTCTTGTACTCAAATTGAAGCCCCGGATGTCTAGTTTCTGGGAAAATTAATTTCATTCACAGATTCAAAATATTCTGAGAGATATCGATGAAATGGTGAACAGAGGTCATTTGTTAGAAAATAGTTTCAGCACAATTAACATTAACAGGTCCCAAATTAGCTCCCAATTAACATTAAATGGCTCCAATCACTCCAATTTCAGACTTAATTAGTCTCAAATTTACTCTAATTAAAAGATAATTGCACAAATTACTCATTGAATAATTAATGTTTAACTATCTAATTAATTAGGTGTATACAACCTCACCATAAAATGTAGTCCTAACCAATCAAATTATGACACATCATTGATATTAAATTGATTACACTTATAACCAATTGAAATCAATTGTTCATAATCACATATAGTCGGACTCAATTTGTGATAGTGCATCTCAGCCATTAAAACTTGATTTGATGATAACTTTCAATCTAGTGGTCCGATTAGAGCTTATGACCAGTCGATTTGATCGTTACAACATCAAGATCATTTTGGTGAAATGAGATTAAGGATTTAATGGCTAGAGTCAAGATGCATATTTTCAAAGTGAAAGTACCATTTTTCCCTCCATGTGGGGTTAAATGCGGGTTGCAAAATGGGGTGTCAACAGTGTGACTCTATTAGAACCATATTTGTTTTGGGGAGTTCAATCCATAACTCGACATTGGGCCGTATAGACCAATGGCTTCCGGTGCATTTTCAAGCCTACAAAATAGATAAAGCCCAAAGTCTTAGAATCATGATAATGGTTGAAATAAATAAATAATATGTTTAGCATAATAGATCTGATTAAACGGTGAGTTGAACGTTATTATTATGTGTGTTAAGTAATGTCCATTAGAATAATTAATTAATTGTCATAATGTCCAATAATGGGATGAGTCCAATAGTTCATATCCAGCTGTGGTATAGTTCATGTTCAATATAATAAGGTATGTCCAGCAATGGTTTATGCCCAATTAATACATATCCAGTTGTAGTTTATGTCCAAACATTACACATTCAATAGTGGTTCATGTCTAAGTAATATATGTCTATCAGTGGTATATGTCCGAATAATATATGTCTATCGATGGTTTATGTCCGAATAATATGTCTAGCGATAGTAGATCAATTTATTAATATATATGTTCATTAATGAAGTATTAGTGAGATCATGTTTTATTAAATAGTGAGATGATATTAAAGTAACTTGCATCCAGCGATACAATAATAATGAGTTAACATATACTTAATAATGTAATTTCAAAGATTGAGAAAACATTGACTTATCTTTTATGTTTCTGACTCCAGCAATATAGCATCACCTTATTATTTATATGATTTGTGGCTCCAACCGTATAACATTAGTGAGCTGATAGCATTCTAGCAGCATAATAACATAAGTGCAACGGTACAATGATAATGAAGTAAAATATATTCAATAGTATAATTTGGGAGATAAAAATATAATGACTTATCTTCATAGTTTGTGGCTCCAGCCGTATAACATCAGTAGACTTATAACATTTCAGTAGCATGATAAAATGAGTCCAGCAATACAATATGATATTATGAGTTATTTTATGGTGACTTCATGATTGAAGGGGAAAAATGGGTGCAACTAGAGGAAGAGAGAATATGTCCAGCTGTGTGCATAGGTTGGTTAAGTTTATCCCCTTTATCATGCACTTAAATGATTTTCCCAATATAATGCTCTTTTAGTTTTTAGTCAGATATGAGTGAGATATGGTGTAAAAAATATAGGAATGTGTTTGTAATTTGTATGGAGATGGTAAAAAATATATATGTTTTGTGAGATATGGTGTTTGTAATTTGTATGGGTATTTTGTGAGGAATGTGTTTATAAAATATAGGAAAGTATGAGAGATATGGAGGTTAAGTATAGTAAATACATGAACTTATAGTTTCTGTTGGAGTGGTTTTTTGTGTTATGTCATGGGTTATGTTACTTTCTAAAAAGGGAAATTTTGTAAGAGAAATAAAGAATGAGATGGAGATGTGTTTATGGGCAGCAAAATGATGAAGTTTCAGAATATTAAAGTATGGGAGAGATGGGTAGTAGTGTGTGTAATAGGTGTTGTCTAAGAAGAGAGATTTTGTAAGAGAGATGGAGAAGTATGGAAATGTTTAGAGATATGGGCAGCAAGATGATGATATTTTAGAATAAAAAAGTGAGAGAGAGATGGATAGTGGGGCGTGTTAGTGTGTGGCTTGGTCCTCTTTATATAGAGCCAAGCATGTAACTAAATTAGAATTAGTTGAAAAGAAATTTAGCAAATAAGGAAAAGTCTTTGGCAAAGTAAGTGATTTCCTTAATTGGTTTTTGGGCTTTAGCTAAAAGAGAAAATTTTGAGATCACTTTAATGCTGTTGGAGTAGCTGTTACAGTTGTTGGTCATAGCTGTACAGCAGCTGACACAACTGTCAGTTATACAGCAGTAGCTACTACAGCAGTTAACACTGCTAGATGATGTCACCTGAATGATAGCTTCTATTGGAGGAAATATTCAGCATTAAATTCATGGGTTTGGCTGAAAATGGTAAGATAACTTTTATGGGATCCTTACTTCTTTTGGTATAGCAGGTAGTTGCTGGGATTGAGCATTAATGGGTTGATGATATCACTTTTGGACATATGTCAACTGCCTAAGCTACTGCTGGAGCTGTTGCAGCTTCTGCTAGAGGAAAAGCAGTTTCTGCTGGGATTGTTGCTGGTATTTTTGGCTAAGTTTTCTCTTTGGAAAATTATATGTTTAGTCCATGGTTTTATTACAATATAATTTTGGTAAGTAATAAACTAGTTCATTGATATTTGATGAAGTTTTAGAGATGTAATTATGGTCTCCTTGTGTTTTGACAAAATCTTGGAGAGTAAGGAGAGCATTTAATACTAGATATGAGATATTAATATAGATTTAGCCACGTGCTTAGGATTGATTTAAATGAAAATAATAATATAATTTATATGAAATAATATAATTACATTTTTAAACTTATTTTATATGATGAACATTAATTTTTATGTAAAGAGCATAGGGAATTTTATAATTTTAAGTGTTATGTGATATGAGAGGCTTACCAAATGCTACCTATTACACACTAACCCGTCAGAGTTTAGGGAATTAGGGAAGACATGCCAAGCAACATGTTTTCCTTTATCAACTTTGAATTGTTGGAATTTTACTAAACATACTTCTTGGCCCTCCAAACCACGACTCCCAAAATTCCCCCGATGAGACTCGTGAGCTTGGATCATGAGCCGAAAATGAGATGTTGGGCCATGAGCTTGAACTATGGGCTTTGATGAGATAATATCTCCTTGGGTTTTGGACCATGGACTTCGGCGTCATTT
The DNA here is from genome assembly GCA_019022515.1 of Quercus aquifolioides. Lineage (NCBI taxonomy): Eukaryota > Viridiplantae > Streptophyta > Magnoliopsida > Fagales > Fagaceae > Quercus > Quercus aquifolioides. Next base: position 20,447,523 of record CM032336.1, read on the forward strand.
TGTGAATATGGGCTCTTTTGGGCTTTAAAAGAGGTTTTTCCAAAATCCATAATTTGTTGATGTGGTGCGAGTTGCGATTGAAATAAATTTCATGTGGTGTGAAAATTTTGTCCTCAACATTCATCCCCCCGAATGCATGGGCTTGCTTTGCAATGGCTTGTCTTGCTAGGGCTTGTTTTGCAAGGGCATGTACGAGTGAAGACGTTACTTGAAGACTTTGTAAATGAGCAAATCCAAGGTTGTTGGCCATTGGAGATGATGTGCTAAATTTGATAGGAACATGCTGATAGTACTGCTGGAGTGATAAAATAGGTTCTGTTAGACATGTGGGCTGCATTGGCTGTCTCATAGGGTACAACGGTAGCAAGCTGATGTAGCTGAAGCTTCCATAGTTGGAGTAGTAGCTTTGTTTAACTTAAAAGGCTTCATTTTTTTTGGTGGATTGATTGATCTTTATCTAGATCCACGTGTAGCTTTCTTGAATGAGTTGCTATAATAGTGAGAGACCAAGCCCCCAAGTGTAATATCACCGCAACTTTGGTGATGTATGAGATTTTAAGGATTCCAGCAGAGTGATGGATATGATTAATTATCATGACTTTGAATATGTGTGGGGTTGCCACAACTTGATGGTGCATTAGGCTACCATGGCTGGATATAGTAGTACTCCAATATAGATCTTTGTTGATAAACAGAGCTTCATTTGTTGCTTGTAATTTTGTGATGAATGCCAATTCAAATGTTCTTGAAAGGGATTGGCCGCTGCTAGACCGATAGAGTTATGTAGTGGAATTGCTCCATTGATATAGTTGATACATTTTGATCATTACCAAATTGTAGCCCTCGGAAATGGAACCTTTGGATTAATGAGACTAAACCCCTATATGTGGAGAGGCATTGAAGAGGCATAGATTTGGAAATATCATCCACTAGCCACTTGTGAATGATCACTTCATCTTCTCCAGCGGTACAAGGTAGAGGTAGATGTTTTTCAAGTTGTTGACCATTGCCTTCTAGTATTTTTCACCATTCACTATATCATGAATAGAAATAGCAAGAGACTGTAGAGCGCTCATCTTTATAAACTTTCTCTCTAGCGGTGCAAGGCAGTAACTTTTTCAAGCCTTTACAGTAGCTGGACAAATTGTGTGTTGCAAAGATACAACAGTAGGTAGTCCGAAATAGTATGAAGAACCGCTGGCTGTACTCTAATAGGACTTGGCTTGATTTTTGCTTGTGGAGGGAGGCAAGAGTGATATTTAATTCTTCATGAGAGCTTCTTCTTTCTTTTCTTTTCTTTTTAGCAAATATTTCCAAGCACTTTGTCCCAATAGCAATGGAGCTTGATTCAAGAGTGACGTAGCAAATGTTGGCATGATCCTTGAAGAATTAGGAAAAAATTGCTTGCAAAACGTCCTCCATTTCTTGTATGTAGACCTTGAATGATTGTTGTGGTCCTTCAATGTTAGCGAAATAGAAATATTTGCCATGAGATTTACCATGGGCTTTGACAAATAATTTTCCATGGGATTGAACCATGGGATTTTGATTATGGGATTGAATTCCATTAATAAAATATTTTTGCCATGGACTTGAATCATTGGTTTTTAAAATATTGTCAAGTAGTATTGGGCTTTTGATGAGATATTTGTTAGGGACATATTTTATGTTATTGGCTAATCCTTTGACAAAACACACTTTACTTGTAATTGGGTCGATCTAGGATGCGTTTAGTACTTCAAGAAACAAGTGTTCAAGTTAAGTATTGAAGCCATGCAAATATGACCAAGAAACAAGTGAAGAAAGTGATGTTTTTTAAAGCTTGACAGAAGTCTCGACAGAATCCTTTCTATCGAGAATTAGTGTTGAAGCTCGATAGATTCTTGACACAAGCAGTATCTGTCGAGAATTACGAAATTAGACTTTTCAGATCTGATTGCACACATATTCCTAGGTATTTGTGTAGAGTTTCTTTTCTTACAACTCTAGACATATATAAGGATTATTTTAAAGGCCGTCACTAAGATGATGCAAAAATAATACATGCAGATAGTGGCTTAGTTCATTATTCTCTCTGAAGAAGCTACTACGTCTTTACGTTAAGGGTTTTGTGATCAAGGAGCTTCTTGATCTTCATTGTTGTTGAACTGAAGAACTTTGCAATCAACAATCTTCTTCAAGTTGGTGAGTTAGTCACTTACTGAGATCCGTGCATCATTGGTTAGTCACGTACTGGGATTCGTGCATTGAATGGAAAGATTGCCGCTACAATACAAGTCCAATTGGGTATTAGGGTAAGGGTTCAATTGTAGGTTGGTATTTCGGGATAGGTTAAAGGGTTTGGTAAGATTCCTTATACTTGTAACCGCTTGTGATTGATAATAGTAGATTCTTGGGAGTGGTGACCTTAAAATCACCTGGTGGGGTTTTGCCTCGGTGGTTTTTCACATTCGTAAATAAATCATCTGTGTTAAATTTATTTTCCACTGCATTTAGTTTAGTTGGTGATTTGTTTGTGTTACCATGCCATTACATGTAATTGAACCTAATTAATTAATTTGGGTAATTAATTAATTAATTGCAAGGGGTCAATTCATTTTAACCCAATAATATTGCCAAGCATTATTGGGCTTGGGCTTTAATAAATAATTTGCCATGGGCTTGTAAAATAAATGTAATTGTTGTAGGTTTCAAATATGACTTCTATGAGTTTTAAATATTAGTAACACAAGTTCATATTTCTCCATGGGCTTGATGTATGTTAGCCATGGGTTTTGGAAAAATGAATAGTGTTACATAAGACAAATAGTTACTATGTTTTTTTATAAATTTTATGGTACAGATAAGTATATATATTTTGTAAAGAAATCTATGTTGCAAAAGATTATTAGTTTTGGGCTTTTAGTAAGATATTTGAAATAATTTATTTGCCAAGTGTTATTAGTCTTGGTTTTTAAAATTTTACGATAATATTTTCCAAATGATATTGGGCTTTTAAAATGTTGGAAAATTTAGACCCCAGTTGATAGAATTAACAAGTTTGAAACCCAAGCTGTTAATTAGATTTATTATGAATAAAACTTGTTAAAACAAACAAACATCAATATCATTTCAAAATCATGTAGCGGAAAAATAAATAAGACAAGATATGATGACCCAAGAAAACCAATGAAACAAACTAGTTTCACAGTAAAAAACCTGGGGGAAAACCTTCCCGTAAAGCAATCCACTATAATAAAGAGAAGTTTCAGATCTAATACAAAACCTTTGTCCCTAAACTCTACAATCCCCATAGATGAACTTACAGCAGAAACCTTCCACCGCTTTAGAACCTCTGAACTCTTCAATATATGAATGTCACCCTTTTTGCACGGATCCTAGTACGTGACTAACCAATGATGCACGGCTCCCAGTACGTGACTAACACACCAACTTGAAGAAGATTGTTGGCTGCAAAGTTCTTCACTTCATCAACAATGAAGATCAAGAAGCACTTGGTTACAAAACCCTAAAGCGCAAAGATGCAGTAGCTTCTTTCAGAGAGAATAAGGCATTGGTCACATTTTGCATATGTTCTCCTTGTATTCTCTTATGTGACGACCTCTAAAATAAGTCTTATATATGTCTAGGGTTGTGAGAAAAGAAACCCTACACATACATGTCAGCATGGGCCAAAAATCAGATCTGAAAATTTGAATTTCGTAATTCTCGATCTATCGAGAGGTGTCGAGGAGGTGTCGAGCCTATCTGTTGCGAGCTATCGAGAGCTATCGAGGGGACAAAAAGTTGCTCGATCGATCAACCTAGCTATCGAGAGGTTTCGAGATTGTGATAAAAAGAAACTGAAGATCTCGATAGATAGCCTAGCTGTCAAGAGGTGTCGAGCAGCTATCGAGCTTTAAAAAATTAGCACTTCTTTACTTGTTTCTTAACAGATTTGCATGGCTTAGACTTGAAATCTTGTTCCTTAAAATATTAAATACATCCTAGATCTACCTAATTACAAGTAAAGTGCGTTTTGTCAAAGGATTAACCAATTACATAAAATATGTCCTTAACAATCTCCCCCTTTGGCAATCCGTTACAAAACCACAACAAATAAATGAACATATGAAAGAAGTCATAAATCACTCAACTCATACTCACTTGTTACATACAATAAAATCTATCCTAACATAAACTCTTGAAAAACTTTGCAAGAAGAGAGTTTATGGCAAGAAGACTTTGACAATCTGTATTTCGAAAACACTTTAAACAAAACTCATCAAGGCATATTTGTGTGAAACAGAAATAATAGATTGCATACACGTAATAAGAAACATGTGTATAAAGATAGAAAAGAAACAACACATGTAAAGGTAGGTGAAAGAAACATACATCAACATATAAAGAAGATAAGTACCATGTATGTCAACATGGTCACAAGACAAGTGTACAAGAAGAAGGAAGCAAGCACTCCCCCGAACAAGATGAAACACATCTCCCCCTTACAGAGACATGTATTTCTCCCCCTAACATGTAGAATCTTAAAAAAAAAAAAAACCACAAAGTCTCCACAATTACTCCCCCTTTTTGTCATGATTGACAAAGGGTATAAGAAGCTAGAAAGCTTCCCCCGAGAGACATAAAGATGATCAAGGATGATCAAGGGGGCACAAGAAATCCATATAAATGCATGAATGTAATGAAACAAGATGCTACGGATGACAAGATAATAGAAAGATGCAAAACATGTGAAAAACAAATCTCTCAACAAGAAAAAATGTCATGCTCATAGATTCAAAACACACACACACACATTAAACAAGTCTAACCAATTTTAAATTTCAAAAACAAGTCAAGACAGTTTAGTGAGTATACATTAACACATGTAAACCTTGTGATGGCCAAATCACATTGTATCTATACATGTATCAAGAGTAGCAAAGAATATTGCGTATTGTGTGTGAAAAACATCGCAAGATTGCATAAGTGTATATATGTTATGAAGATTTGAGATATGAGAAAATCACTTTAACTCACACACAATCATAACTGTTTGATGGGGACTATCACCTTCGAGGTACATTCTATAACTCCCACATCTCCTAGAATACACGCTTGCAATCATATTTAAAAGCATTTTGATCTTTTTGCTTTTTATTTTTCTTTACATATTTTTCTTTTAAGCTAATCATACATGGGCATATAAGAGATAGAAAAGAAATGCCCAATTATGTTAAGCAATTGACATTCCAATTTTGCTATGTCGAAGCACACAAATGTCATTCATGATTATCGGGCAACAGTGGTGAGATGGTTTTTTATGCCTTTCTCTTAGGATTTTCTAGTCTTTCCCATCAAAAAGAGTGATACGAGTGTTAAGTACAAGAGATAACTTAATCTTACTCATCACAAACACGAGCCACACTGTTTTGTATTTTTCTAATTTTTCCTTTTTATTTTTATTTTGAAAACAAAACAAAATAAAAACTAAACAACCAAACAAAAACAGACAAACAACATGAAAGCATGAAAGAAAGATGCATATGCATGAAAGCGTTGATAGGCCAAAAACGTATTGACCCCTTATGATCAAATTAATTGATTAATTAGCCAAGTTATTAATTAATCAAATTAACTTGCAAAGCGCATGGTAGCACAAACAAATCACCAATAAAATAATTATGCAATGGAAAATAAAAAACACGATGATTTGTTTACGAATGGGGAAAACCTGATGGCAAAAACCCCACCAGGTGATTTTCAGGTCACCACTCCCGAAATTCCACTATTATCACAACAAGTAGTTACAAGTAAAGGAATCTCAGTACCTTATACCAACCTACAGTTGAATCCTTACCCCAATACCCAATTGGACTTGTTCTGTAGTGACAATTTCCCCTTTTGATGCACGGCTCCCAAGTACATGACTAACCAATGCACGGATCCCAATACGCGACTTCAATCACCAACTAGAGAGAGTTGTTGGCTGCAAAGTTCTTCAGTTCATCCATGATGAAGATCAAGAAGATGCTTGGTCACAAAACCCAAAGGTGCACATACACAGCAACTTCTTCAAAAGAGATGAATTAGGGCAAAATTTTGTCTCCGGTCACAAATTGCTTGAACATACTTTGCTCAATGCTTGTGCAACTTGTGTACATTTTGACGGTTCTTAAAACAATCCTTTTATATGTCTAGAGTTAGGAGAAAAGAAGGCCCAAACACATAAACACGGATCCCAAGAAATCAGATCAGAAATTCTGATTTTCTAAACCTCGACAGATAGAAGCTGTCGAGCATCTGTCGAGATAGCTGTCGAGCGTCGGGCAGAACAGCTTCCTTAAACCTCGACACATGCTAGCTGTGGAGCTTTAGTAACTTTGCACTTTCAGCTTGTTTTCTTGGACAGACTTGAAGGCTTCAACACTTGATCTTGAAACATGGTTTCTTGAAGTATTTCAACACATCTTAAATTTACCTAAATACAAGTAAAGTGCGTTTTGTCAAAGGATTAGCCAATTACATAAAATCATGACATATGTTCTTAACATGTAAACCACATATGTCCTAACAATCTTCCCATTTGGCAATCCGTGACAAAACCACAACTAACAAATGAACATATGAGAGAAGTCATAAATCACTCAACTCATATTCACTTGTTGAATACAATAAAATCTATCCTAACACAAACTCTTGAAAAACTTTGCAATAAGAGAGTTTATGACAAGTAGACTTTGACAACCTGTATTTCTGAAACACTTTAAACAAAACTCATCAAGGCATCTTAGTGTGAAACAGAAATAATAGATTCCATACAAGTATAAGAAGCATGTGTATAAAGGAAGAAAAGAAACAACACATGTAAGGATAGGTGAAAAAAACATACATCCACATATAAAGAATATAAGTACAATGTATGTGTAAAAATGGTCACAATACCCAATGTACAAGAACAAAGTATCTAAAAAAGAAAGAAAATAAAAGATACATCATATCCTCACTACATCCCCCATATCAACAACACTCCCTGTAAAGTTGTTATTTACAACTATGTATTTTGTTGGCTTTTATTTCGTGCCAAATTTGATTGTAATTATTATCAATCGTTTATACCCTGTATCTATTGTGGGATTTGTTGTAAGGGTTGTGTGATAGAGAGAAAGTGTGAAGACTCAAGCATTTGAAGGAGGAAGAATTCTCGCGGGTATGTCGCGACCTAGCTTCCCGCGAAGTGAAACATGTGCCCTGCACATGCTGGAATGCGAAGAGTCAGGCCAGGTGGAGACAGCTGTGTCTCGCGAGTATCTCGCGGGTAAGGCCTTCCCGCGAGGCTATCTGTTCTGCCAGCCTGTACTGACTGACTCACACTTTCTGTGCCTATCCTATAAATACCCTCATTACCCACAAATGTTGAGGAATGCTTCAGAGAGAAAAACCCTAGCCAAACACATTGTGAATTAGAGATTGTCATCCCCACCTTTCTCTATACACTTGCTTGTGGTATCTCCTCAACCCTTCCCTCTCCATTTCCACACCCTTGAGAGGTTGATAACCCAAACACTTACCACACCCTTTGAGAGTGCTATGTGACGTTTTGGTGCTGCTGGGAAGCATTGGAAGAAGCCTGGAAAGGCAGATGCAACATGGAGCTTGTTGCGGGATCCGGGGTGCTAGACAAGACACGGTTCCGAGAAGCCTTGTTGAAGTAGGAGCTTGAAGGGCTTAGGTACATCGGGTAGATTAGGCTTGGAGGGTCTCTTGCTAACCCATGTATCCCAACTGATTGTCTAGTGGATCGATTTCCGCTTAGAGGGCGGCGGAGAGGTTTTTTGTCGAGTTCTTCGGTTTCCTCTTCGAGAACATGTCTCGGTGTTTTCTGTGTTTGCATCTCTCTTCCCTACTCTTGTTTATTCCATTATATTGTTGTGTTGCTTAGTTTATGGATTAGAGTAGTTTTTTGTTCATCCGCTCGCTTTTACACTATTCCGCACTTAGTCTTAAGTTAGTGTAAAATCTATCAAGCCGTAAGTTTAATTGGGGGGTCTAAATTGCTCGTGTTTTCAACACATTTTCGAGCTTTCAATTGGTATCAGAGCGGGTACACTTGCTGTGGTTTAAATACCTGAGTGTGATCCTTGACCCTATTTGAGATGGACCGGTCTCAATCGCTCAATGTTCCACCATTTTTTTATGGGAACAATTATGCCTTCTGGAAAGTCAGAATGAGAGCATTTTTATGCTCTATGGATGATACCGCGTGGGATGCGGTTAAGATAGGCTGGACTAAGCCGGAGGATCCTAAGTCCACTTGGGATAAGGCAGCTCTTGCAGCAGCCAATGCTAATAGTAGAGCTTTAAATGCTATTTTCTGTGATGTGTCTCCTGATGAATTCCACAGGATCTCTCATATGACGGTAGCCAAGGAAGCTTGGAAGATTTTGGAGACAACATATGAGGGTACGAAGAAAGTTAAGGACACAAAGCTTCAGATGCTTATCACCAAATTTGAAGAGCTCAAGATGGGGGATGATGAACCATTTGATTCATTCTATGGGAAGCTCAATGAAATTGTAATTGCTAAACTCAATCTTGGGGAGAAGATTGAAGATACTAAGGTGGTGAGAAAAATTTTGAGGTCCTTACTGGAGAGCTTTCAGGCAAAAGTCACAGCCATAGAGGAAAGCAAGGATTTGGATGAAATTAAGATCCAAGAGCTCATTGGATCACTTTAAACATATGAGCTTGGACTGCCTTCTCATAAGACGAGTAAATCGCTGCTCTTAAAACCATCACCGAAAGAATGGATGATCCTTCCGAAGAAGATAGAGTGGAGAAGGAAGTAGTACATCTTGCGAAAAACTTCCGAAAATTTCTGAAGATGAAGAACAGTGGAAAACCATTCAACAGAAGAAAATTTTCATCTTCAAGAGGTGATGGGAAAGAGTTTACGAGGAAAGAAGCGAAGGATTCTCAACCTTCTTCAGACATTGTGTGCTATGAGTGCAATGACCATGGACATCTAAAGAAGGAGTGTCCAAATTTTCTGAGGGGAAAAGGCAAGGCTTATGCCACGACGCTCAATGATTCAGACTCGGAAGAGAGCTGTGACAGAGAGGGAAACTACTTCGCCTTCATGACCATTGCTTATGTGGAGTCATCGGATGATTTGGGTGCACTTGTGAAGGAGCTTGGTGAGCATTCTGATTCAGAGTCTATTGGGATTGTGGAAGAATCAGATGCTGAAGAGGAAGAGAATACAGCTAATCTTCAAGAAAATTACTCCTTACTACTTGAGAAGTCGAGAAAGTATTCCAGAGTAGCCAAGGCAGCTGTAAGGAAAATGAAGAAAGCTGAGGAAGATTACAGAAGTCTCTTAGTAAGATATAAAGAGGCTAAGTGTGAGATTGAGACACTAAATGGCGAGCTGTCTGAAGCCTATACGAAGGTGAGGTTTCTTGAGCAAGAGGTTATGCAAGCTCATGCTAAGATAGAGAGAGTCTCCTCTCAGAAGCTAGAAGATGTTATATCATCTCAAAAACCTTCTTCAGACAAGTCCGGGTTGGGATACACCGGAGGAAGCTACTCATCAGCCAAAGTCACCAAAGAAGTAAAGTTTGCGAAGGCAAACGAGACGGTTGTAGAAGAGCCCATTCTTGTGAAAGTTGAGGATGTAAAGAAGAAGAATGTGGCTGAGCAACGAATGGTGAATAAGCTCCAAAATCAATCTGTGGTTAAACATGAAACCAGAGGAAGATCACAACGGGGTCCTAGAACGGATTAGGTGTGTCATTATTGCGGACTACAAGGACATACCAGACCCAACTGTCAAAAGCTGAGATCAGACAACAATGCAAGCGCACCTCGGTCACGAGGAAGGAGAAATGACATGAGGTCTTGGGGTGGTGAGCAACCAAGAAGTCAAAATCGTGATCCCGATATGACGGACGTGATGAAGATGATCGGTGCCTTCACCACTTGCTTGGAGAGTTTCACCAGAAGGTTTGAAAATCCAAACTCTCGTACCCAATCCGTCAAGGATATCACCCCAAACGCACGTGACGTGTGGGTGAAGAGGGGTACTCATGCATAAGCATTATAACATGTCCATGCATAAATTATTTCATTGTTTAGGGACATTTGCTGTTGCATCATTTCATGCATTGCTTTCTTTTTACTGTTGTTATTTTATCTGGTTGGTTTGTACCAGCTGTTTTTTTTGTTGATCTTACTTTTCTTGTTCTGTTTTTGGGTGTGTTCAAAAAAAAATTCAAAAACCCATAAAAATTGAATAATCTCAAAAGTTTGATCACTTGTTTTGTGTATGTCACATGTGAGTTTGGGCCTAGTACCTTCGTACTAATGGCATAGTGCATTTACGATCTTGGCTTGTTATGTATGCATTCTTTTCTATGTGGAAGAAATCTTGAACACTATGTGTGACTGTTGTAAATAGATCTTCAAGTTTGTCATGAATGATTGGTCAATAGTCTTGTTGGTCTTGATACTTGCATAGACTTGTGTCTATATCTTTTCCCACTTTATTTTTATGTTTTTGCAAAAAGAGCTCACCAAATGTAAATCTCCAAATGAAAAGAGATATTGAGCTGCAAAAGCTTGTCACACACACTAGTATTCGACTAGGAAAAAGGGAAAGCGACTCTTCTTAATGTGTTTTGTGTGGTGCTCAAAAAGCTAAAGGCTAATCATCAATGTTGAAATATCATAAATTTCAAGCACCAATCTCAAAATGAGATTTTTTTTTTTTTTGTCCAATCAAAAATAAAATGGACCAATTGCTATGCCTTTTGCAAAAGCCAAATGAAAAGCTTCTGAAGTTATGTATTCAATGTGTGGGAAGTCATACATTCTCATTTCTATAATGGAGATAGTCCACTTGATTTCGTATCAGTTGTGTATGACTCAATTGAATTGATCATTGAAGTTTCGCTCTGGTCTAAGGACTATTTCACATTTGATACTCACACATAACACACAAGACTTTGATTCAATCAATGCCTATTTCATTTGTGTGATTGTATATGTTCAAATGTGATGTGTATGCTCAAGAAATTGTTGATCAAACCCAAAAAGATTTTTGAGTGTTTTATTTGTTTTTGAAAGTGATTTTATACTTTTGTGTCGTTTGTTTTTGTTCAAAATGCACTTTTTTGTGTTTTTCTTCAAAAAAACTGGTTCAGGGGTTGTTTCGCGAGAATCTCGTGACTTAGATCTTCCCGCGAAAAGGACTTGAGGGAAATAATTTTTCATCCTGTCACACAGAAACTCTCGCGACTGTATCGCGACCAACAGCTTCTCGCGAAATGCTGTTTGGCAAAAACTGGATTTTTCTAAATTCAGACAGAAGGTATCGTGACTGTCTCGTGACTGTTCTGCGACCTAGAAGCTTCTCACTAAAGTTTTGTGCTTCAGTGGTCGTTCTCGCGACTATCTCGCGACTGTTTCACTACTCCCTAACCCGCGAAAAACGCGTGTTTTCAGTTTTATATTGCTAATGTGACAGTTTTTTTAAATCACAAAAACTTCCCTCGCTCAACCTCTCTCGAACCTTTTTCAACCCAAATCACTATTCCATTCAAACCTCTTCAATCCAAACATCTTTTCTACATTTTCCTCTTCAAGGTATGTTTTATAAACAATTCTGTTTTATAAACAATTCTTTTTAAGTTTTTTCTTAGATTATGCATAATTTTTGTTAGGGTTTTGATATTTGGGGATTTTCGAAAATTTGGGTTGGTTTTCTAAATTGGGTGAAAATCTGTCAAATCTTTTGATTGGGCTGTGTCCCTTTTGATGTTCGTGCATCTGTGTTGGCCCCTTGTGGCATTTTGACATGTATTTAGGCTTGATTTCACCATGTTCATGCATTGTCCATGCTTAGAGTACATTTGTGCATGCTAGGTGTTTGACAAAATGTCCAAATGACATTTTTGTGCCTAATTGGAATCAAGTGATTTCAAATTATGGGTTTTCACTTGTTTGACCATGTTTCACTTAGAGTGGACATTGTTCATGTGTTTTACACACTTTGCCCATATTGTGCCTCAATGTCATGCCATGCAAACACTAGGCACACACCTAGGCACACCTCATGCATCTCTTGCTGCACACACATGCATCAGCACATGCACACATAAGCACACACATGCACAGTCTCTTATTTTCATGCTTTGTGTTTATGCTTTATAGGTTTGTTTGTTTAAGCATGTTGTTTAGAGTTGATTTTGCTCTGTTTTAAGTTACCGTAACTTTGTTTTGGAACTAACTTCAATCTAATCAAGTTTTGTGTTCTGTTTTGGTGTTTGTGCACATGTTCCCTTTCTGCTTTGTGAAACTGTGCAGATGTCTCCCACCAAGCATGCAACTAAGAAGAAACCAACTTCAAAGTGTGCACGCACTAATTCTGATCATTTCAAGTCTACAGAAGCTGATATGAAGTATAATGACTTCTACAAGGACAAGACGATCATCATGGAACGGGTAGTTCAGTTAGAGGCACTTGAGCACACATTCATTCCGGATGCGTTCAAAGAGAGAACTTGGACCAAGTTGCTGAATCCAGTTGGGACTGTGTACTCAGAAATCATTTGAGAATTTTTCTCAAATGCTGATGTGGAAGATGACAAGATCATTTGCTGGGTGAGGCACAAGGAATTCGTAATAACAAGGGACAGTATTCAAGACTTGTTGGAGATACGTCCTCCCTCTCAACCAATGTCAATTCAATATGATGAAAGATTGGGCTCTATCAAGGAAATGATAACGACTCTTGGAGGGGTTCCAACGAAATCATCAATGGATACACTCAAGTTTTCTCCAGAAATGAGAACCTTGAGTTATATGATGATTCATAACCTGTATCCGGTCACCAACCTCACCACACTATCAGCTCCAAGGACGAGGTTTCTCTATGATCTTTTCACCCACAAGGAGATTGATATTTGCAGCCACATCTTCCACATTCTGAAAAAGAGCATTAGGAAGCAGAATTCAAGAACCATAATGCCTTTTCCCTCACTGATCATGGGATTCATCGCTAAGACGAAGCTGAAATTCCCAAGTGGTCTTACTATAGTTCAGAGAGACTATCCCATTCGTGCTAATACACTGACTAGGAGCACAACCCACATCAAATGCTCCAAGACTGGTGTGCATACCATACTACCACCACGGGTTCAGTAGGATGAAGGTGAAGATACAGAGGAGGAGATTGACAGATTCACCTCGGCTCCAGAGCCCTCTGCCCAGCCATCATCTTCGGCTCCACCACAAGGCTTGAGCAAACTTGATCAGTTGCTATCTAAAATGGATCAGATGTCTACAGTGCTTGACTTTCATGTGCAGCACACAGCGGACCAGTTCGCATACCTCCAAGGACAGATCACTGAGTTATCATCACAGATTTAGAACCTGTCCTCCGGTCATGGATCAGACTCAGACTTCGACCAGTTCTAGCCCTTTGGCCATTCCGGTCAAAAAAGGGGAGAAAATTTTGAGGGGGAGCTGAAGAAGAGCTTGCACAACATTAGGGGGAGTAGAGCTTAGAAACATAGTGACATTGGTTGTTGGTTTTACAGAAGGTTTAATTCAGTTTCTTTTAGTTTTTATAACTGCTTTACTGCTTTTGGTTTAAAGATTTGATACTCTGTTTTTATTCCAGTATAATTTCAGTAGTTTATTTTGTGATATTCTCTATGCTTTGTAGCATATCTTGTTTGTACCCATGTTGCTTTTGTAAGCTTTAAGGATTTGTTTCATTGCAAGTTTGTAGGCTTTTATGGTTTGTGCCATGCATATGCAGTGCCTTGCTTATGCAGCCTTTATGCTTGTGTACTTGAAGTTTAATGTCATACATTTTACTTCAGTACAACACTCTTGTGCCCTTGTAGGATTGTTCCTAGATGCATATACGTTCTATGCATTGGTTAAGTGATAAAAACTCTTGTGCCCTAGTAGGATTTTTTCCTAGATGCAAATACTTCGTGTAGTTTGCATTGGTTGAGTGTTGGATTTGCAAATGATACTCTTCAAATGAGCTTATCATCTTGCATGTCCGGATGATCATTCCTTGTGTGAATGAGCATAGTGATTACTTTTGTATAAGTGATTGCTTGTTTGATCTTGCCATGGTTTATTGTTTTTATTCCATTTCGCTTGATCACATTATATTTGCTCCCTATGCATTTCAAGTTTTCTGCATACAATGATATTATTGTGTTGTTGTGTTTCAGGAGTTACTTGTTCATATGTCCAAGAGCTTATCAGAATCTAGAATTAGGTGTGAGTGAGTTTTGCCTTTGTTCCCAAACTCACGTTTAAGTCTAGAGTCTGTTTTAGGGTTTTGTCACGGAATAGCCAAAGGGGGAGATTGTAAAGTTGTTATTTACAACTATGTATTTTGTTGGCTTTTATTCCGTGCCAAATTTGATTGTAATTATTATCAATCGTTTATACCCTGTATCTATTGTGGGATTTGTTGTAAGGGTTGTGTGATAGAGAGAGAGTGTGAAGACTCAAGCATTTGAAGGAGGAAGAATTCTCGTGGGTATGTCGCGACCTAGCTTCCCGCGAAGTGAAACATGTGCCCTGCATATGCTGGAATGCGAAGAGTCAGGCCAGGTGGAGACAACTGTGTCTCGCGAGTATCTTGCGGGTAAGGCCTTCCCGCGAGACACCCGCGAGGCTATCTGTTCTGCCAACCTGTACTGACTGACTCACACTTTCTGTGCCTATCCTATATATACCCTTATTACCCACAAATGTTGAGGAATGCTTCAGAAAGAAAAACCCTAGCCAAACACATTGTGAATTAGAGATTGTCATCCCCACCTTTCTCTATACACTTGCTTATGGTATCTCCTCAACCCTTCCCTCTCCATTTCCACACCCTTGAGAGGTTGATAGCCCAAACACTTACCACACCCTTTGAGAGTGCTGTGTGACGTTTTGGTGCTGCTGGGAAGTATTGGAAGAAGCCTGGAAAGGCAGATGCAACATGGAGCTTGTTGCGGGATCCGGGGTGCTAGACAAGACACGGTTCCGAAAAGCCTTGTTGGAGTAGAAGCTTGGAGGGCTTAGGTACATCGGGTAGATTAGGCTTGGAGGGTCTCTTGCTAACCCATGTATCCCAACTGATTGTCTAGTGGATCGATTTTCGCTTGGAGGGCGGCGGAGAGGTTTTTCGTCGAGTTCTTCGGTTTCCTCTTCGAGAACACGTCTCGGTGTTTTCTGTGTTTGCATCTCTCTTCCCTACTCTTGTTTATTCCATTATATTGTTGTGTTGCTTAGTTTATGGATTAGAGTAGCTTTTTGCTCATCCGCTCGCTTTTACACTATTCCGCACTTAGTCTTTAGTTAGTGTAAAATCTATCGAGCCGTAAGTTTAATTGGGGGGTCTAAATTGCTCTTGTGTTTTCAACACATTTTCAAGCTTTCACTCCCCCTAACAAAGTGATCCTATACTAACTCTCCCCTTAAGAATGACTACTATCATATCCCAAAACTACTCCCCTTTTTTGTCACGAGTGACAAAGGGTAAAAGTGTCAAGTAGACATCTCATCGGTAGAGCTAGCATCTCCATCATCATCATCAGAAGCATCATCATCATCAACATCATCATCCTCAGCATTAGAATCAGAAGCCGCTAGAGGAGGTGAAAGAGAAGCCTCAGAAGCAAAACCACTCGTGGTCGCCTGCCGCCTAGCAATACGACCGACACGAACGTTCACCTGATACAGCTCATAGAGAGTGTATCAAGGCGAGCATCCATGCGCTGCAGCTACGCCATGATGTCTCCAAGAGTCACATCACCCATGAAAGAGGAGGGGGCGAATATGGATGAAACAGATCAAGATGAAGGAGCTGAATGGGAGGGAGGTGCTGCTAACTCCTGTCGCGACCTAAACTGCGCCTCACTACATTTTACGGTAGCGGCGTCTATGGCACACATGAAGGTGAAATGGTCGGACACGAGAAAAGGGACGAAAAAATGGCATAAAATCCTCGTAATAGCGGAAGGAAAGATGAGCTTATCACGGGACGCCGAGTCTAGATGAACATCTATGATGGAAAGAATAAAATGTGAAGGGAAGTCTATAGTAAGATGCTCAAGTAGGGACAACAAAAATTGAGCACGAGGCTCTGTAATGGAGTTGTAGTGAGAGAGAGGATGGAGTAAAAAGGTCATCACCATGTTCAAGAATCTAGGACCTTTAGCAAAAGGCCGACATGGTGTAAACTGACGCTCACCCCAAACAAAAGGGCGCTCACAAAAAGCGGACATGAGCTCATCCTTGGACACAGTCCTTAGATGCTCACAACTAGGATAGTCAGGAAACTCTATCCTAGGAACCCGAAGCACATCCACAACAAGTTGCGGTGTGATAGGGATGCGCGTACCTCGAACGCAAGTGAAGAAAAGAGGTACTGAACGATCAATCCCGTGCATGTTGGAGTAAAACTCCTGGATAAGCACAAAAGGACAAGTGACCGAGACGTCACACAGTGACTCCCATCCCCGACTGTGAATGACAGTGAGAAGGTCGGTGTCGGCAAAGTCTGCAAAAATGACTTGGCGTTCCGAATGAACACCTCGTCTAGAAAAGTTCTCCGAGAAAGCCTTTCGAGCATCCTCATCACGGAACCGAATGTTAGAAGGAGTAGGATTAGAAGAAGACGATACCCTGGAATGAAGAGGGTTCCGAGACAGAGTAGATTTACGCTTAGGTGCCATAGACACGACTAACGTAAACAGAAAGAGAGGGAGACAGAGAGAGACAAGCAGAAAAGTCCCAAATCAATTTAAATATAACAAGTATATTGAATAGAGAGTACGTATGCATGGGAATGCATGAACATGTGACATGCAAAACAAATTTCATCATGGGCACAGCCCAATCCAATCCTACCAGCACACAAACATATTGCACACATTTAAATGCATAAAAATACTGTTATAATGCATATGTGATGCAATGTATGAGATTTTAAACTCATATAAGTGAAAACCCATCCCAAAATTTCAACAATAACTCATCAATTTTGAAAAACCCCAAAATTTTTCAAAAAACCCCAAAACCTAGGTTTCAAAACATGAAATGCATGAAGAATGAGAGAAATAGAAGCTTACCAAGTGAAGAAAATTTTGAGAAAGCTTGAAGAAACCTTGAGGATCAAGATTGGAGTGAGATGAGATTGTTTGGGAGAGAAAAGAGAGAGCTATCGAGAGAGAGAGATCAAGAGAATGAGTTCCGGATCACACGAGGAGGTATATATAGAAACCTCAGTAAATCTCGACAGATAAGGTGTCGAGAGGTGTTGATCCATCTGTCGAGGAAGGTGTCGAGAAAAATGGTCGTCGACAGATGCAGGTGTCGAGTAGGTATTGAGGATCAAAACACCAGATCAAGAACAGAAGCTCGATCGATCGACCAAGTGTCGAGAAGCTATCGAGGAGGCAGGAACTTTCTCGATCAATCCATCAGGTGTCGAGGAGGTGTCGAGATTGCGATAAGAAAAAGCTTAAGAAGCTCGACAGATAGCTAGGTATCGAGGAGGTGTCGAGTTAGCTTTTAAAAACAGTTTTTCGAGAAGTGAAAAACACAGACATGAATGCAATCAGACATGCAACTCAACCAATGATCCAATCAACATATTAAGCTCTCAAAATCATCTCTCAACAGTAATTTTAAGCACATGGATCTCAAAAACACACACACACACACTAAACAAGTCTAACCAATTTTATATTTCAAAAACAAGTTAAGATAGTTTAGTGAGCATACATTAGCACATGTAAAACCTTGTGATGACCAAATCACATTGTACCTGCACATGTATCAAGAGTAGCAAAGAATATTGCGTGTTGTGTGTGAAAAACATTGCAAGATTGCATAAGTGTATACATGTTATGAAGATTTGAGATATGAGAAAATCACTTTAACTCACACACAATCATAACTGCTTGATAGGGACTATCACCTTCGAGGTACATCCTATAACTCCCACATATCCTAGAATACACGCTTGCAATCATATTTAAAAGCATTTTTGATCTTTTTGCTTTTTATTTTCTTTGCATATTTTTCTTTTCAAGCATATCATGCATGGGCATATAAGAGAGAGAAAAGAAATACCCAATGATATTTGACATTCCAATTTTGCTATGCCGAAGCACACAAATGTCATTGACACTACACTTTTGCTATGCCAAAGCATACAGGTGTCATATTATGATTGGCGGGCAACAGTGGTGAGATGGTTATTTATGCCTTTCTCTTAGGATTTTCTAGTCCTTCTCGTCAAAAAGAGTGATACAAGTGTTAAGTTCAAGAGATAACTTAATCTTACTCATCACAAACAAGAGCCACAAAGCTCACTTGCTTAGTTGTGCATAGAGATGCTCATCTAAGCTACAAAAGATACAAAGTTTAGAAAACTTTGTTTCAATGGCCATCCAAGGTACACAAGTACCAATGTACACAAAACACACACTGTTTTTGTATTTTCTGATTTTTCAATTTTTTTATTTTAATTTTATATAAAAAAACAAAAATAAGCAAAACTAAAAAATAAATAAACAAAAACATGTTAAGCAAAGCAAAGCATAAAACTAGACTTGATGTTTCCTGGAAAATCAGTAAGTTGAATGATATGGATTCTGTTGATGCAAGACCTGAAAGGAAAACAAAGATAGTCAAAGGTGACCGATGGAGATCCGGTCAAAAATCCTCCGATGACAAAGTTAGTTCTGTTTGTTGTAATAATTATAAATCGAAGAAAATTATGCCTCCTTTTTCTACTTTACCTTCCCGCAAGTGAGTCCTTTATATAGTGTTTGCTTAAGGCAGTTACTTTGTAACTTCTCCTATCATTGCGGATCTCTGAGGTAACTTCCTTAACTGCTATGGAAGTTACAACATTTGGGGTTTCATCCTTAACCGTTTATTGTAGAACGGTTGGTAATGATGAAACATTGCATCTGATGAGAGCAGATGTAATCTCTTTCGTCTTATTCGTCCGTCTTTAAGGACGGACGAGACACTGTTTCAATGTCTCGTCCGTCTGTCCTTTGGGATGGACGAGACATTGTTACAATGTCTCGTCTGTCTATCTTTCAGGACGGATTAGACTGCTTTGGACGAGTTCCTTGAGATTTTATTAATGGTCCCTTTCTGTTCATGGAAGAGGCATGTGGACGAGCTGGGAGTTGGCTTTTTCTCCAACACCATTAGTTGCCCCCTGTCCACATGAGTCGTCCAACGAATTGGGTGATCTGTTGACACGTCCTTGGACATACATAACTGGTGTCAATTGAATCAATATGCCACGTGTCAATATTTTATTGGCAATTAGTCTCGTCGATTCAGTTTTTCAAGGTAAGTGCCACGTGTCATTTTCGTATTGGTGGTGTCATTTTAAATGCCCATATCGACATCCTATAAATAGTGGAATACCTCCCTTAGCCCTTCTCACTTCAGAAATTTTCTTCCTTGACATCCACCGTCTAGAGCCTCGTCTAGGAGTTTCTCTTCGTCTAGAGTCCTCGTCCGTCTAGAGCCAGGTATTCCTCTTCTCTCCGTCTTTAGGTTTTAAGTTTCTTTTGTCAAAAATGTCAGTTGCTTCTTCGTCTGCTGATAGTATTGACAAGGAGATAGACAAGTATTATGATGACACTAGTGATAGGTCTAGTTCTAGTAGTACTAGTGATGCCAGTGAAGGAAGTACGGACGAGGATTATTCTTCTGGGGCCCTTAGGTTCCCTCTTGAAGTCTTACAAAAGCAACTTAGGAGAGCTTCTGGCTCTCAAGCTGGGTCCCCGTCCAATATTCCTCCATCTAATCCGATGGCCGAGGAGGAGACCCTCTTTAGTTGTGCTGTTGGCGTTCACTCCAAGACGGATGAACAAAGACTTAACAATCTGAAATCTTGGTACCAAATTCCGGATGAGTTTAATCCTAGGCTGCCCGTTCATGAAGAGTGGTGTTGTAATCCTCGTTCTGGAATCGGCGTCTATGAAGCTTATTTCCTGGGTGGCCTTAGATTTCCATTAAATGCATTTGCTAGAGAATTGTTAGTCAGGTTAGGCTTAGGTGTCTGCCAATTTAATCCCAATGCGTGGAGACTAATCATCTCCATGCAGATTTTGTGGAGGGAAGTTTTTGGTGGGGATCGTCCTCTCACAGTGGATGAATTCCTTTATTGCTATAAACCTTCTGAAATAAGCCAGTCCAAGGGTTTTTACCAATTTACCGCCAGGGCGAATGATTGTAGGTTAATCAAGTCACTAGCTTCGTCTGATAGGAAATGGAAGACGGAGTACATCTTTATTTCTGGTTTTTGGGTAGGGAACCCTGTGGATGTTGGCAGGGATCCCTTTCCTCCATATACTGGGGATTTAGGGAACCTTCGTCCTGAAGGTACGTCCCTCCCCCTTATTTACTTTTTTTCTTCTTTATTTTCTGTTCTGCAATTTCTAACACTTCAGTGGGTTCAGCCACAATTCTCTTTTCTTCTATACTCATAATCTGCACTTGCTCGTCCATAGCAAGCATGGCCAAATAACACTCCCTTGCTGCCAGCTGGTCTCCCTGGACTTGTCCTACCCCATGCTCCGTAGGGAACTTGATTGACAAGTGGTAAGTGGACGTGACTGCCTTCCAACTATTTAGAGTTGGCCTTCCAATTATGGCATTGTACGAGGATGAGCAATCTACCACAAGGAAATTTACATTTCTGGTTACCTGCCGCAGATATGCCCCCACCACCACTGGCAACGCAACAGTACCTATAGGTTGTACCTTCATTCCTCCAAAACCTACTAGGGGCGATTGTACTGGACGAAGCTGGTCTTGTCATATCCTCATTTGCTGAAAGGCTGGATAATATAGAATGTCTACTGAACTTACATTGTCCACCAGCACTCTCCTGGTTGTGTAGTCAGCAATGAGCAAGGTGATAACAATAGCATCATCGTGAGGATGGTGAATTCTCTCGATGTCCTCGTCTGTGAAAGTAATCGTCTGTTCGTCCGTGGACCTTACCTTTGGTGATCGTCCAGAAAGTTGAACGCTCTGCACTACCTTCAAGTATGCCTTTTTTGACTTGGACGACTGGCCTGTTGAACTCCCTCCAATGATGACTCTTATTTCTCCTAGCGGCAGTCGCGATAGTTCTTCTACCTTCCCTTTCAGTTTTTCGTCCTTGTGGTCTCGGCCAAGGAAACTTCTCAGCTTTCCTTGTCTTATGAGGTTCTCGACTTGTTGCTTGAGATCAAAACACTCGTCCGTATCATGCCCATGATCCCTATGAAAACGGCAATATTTGTTCATGTTACACTTGTTGGGATCCCCCTTCATCTTCTTTGGCCACTTCAGCGATGGGTCATCTTTGATCTGCATCAGAACTTGCTCAAGTGGCATATTTAACGGAGTATATTGTTGATTGCGTGCTGTAGAACCTGTCTTTTTATCCTGGTCTTTTTTATCATCCGTCCGTT
The DNA here is from genome assembly GCA_019022515.1 of Quercus aquifolioides. Lineage (NCBI taxonomy): Eukaryota > Viridiplantae > Streptophyta > Magnoliopsida > Fagales > Fagaceae > Quercus > Quercus aquifolioides. The sequence continues at coordinate 20,469,026 of CM032336.1, forward strand.
CCTTCTTTGGACGAGGACCTTGTTCTGGGTGGCGATTTGTCTCCATTTTTTCCGTCCTCTTTCTCTTCTTAGCTATGATCGCATCTTCTGCATTCATAAAGTTCTGAGCTGAATGGACAAGTTCAGCCATGGTTTGAGGCTCTTGCTCATAGAGTTTGTGGATGAACAAATCTAAATGAACTCCATTGTAGAAAGCTGCCAACAGTAATTTGTCATCCATCTCGTCCACCGTCAAGGCTTCCTTATTAAAACGAGTGATAAACGACCGCAAACTCTCATTTTCCCCCTGTTCAATCGTTAGCAAACTGGACGTAGAACGTTTGTGTCTCTGACCACCTATGAAATTATTAACAAACAGCTTACTCAATTCTTCAAAAGAACTTACTGTGTTAGGGGGTATTTTGCTGAACCACACTCTGGCTGGACCTTTGAGGGTGGTAGGAAAGGCTCTACACATTATTTCATTTGGCACCCCTTGAAGATGCATAGTGGTTTTAGAGGTGGTAATGTGGTCAAAAGGATCTCGATTCCCGTCATATGAATCTAGGGAAGGCATCTTAAACTTTGGTGGCAAGGGATGACCATTGATAGATGCCGTAAAGGGAGAATCAGTCCTGTGAACCAAGTCTTCTACTGGGTTTGTCTTCCTCATATTCTCCTTCATTTCATCCATGGCCTTTTTCATTTGGTCCATCTCCTTTTCCAAATGAGGCACCCTCCGCGAAGTGGTACCTCTTGATTAACTTCCATGTTCAACATTATCTCTGTCCTCTTGACTCCAAGTTTGCTCTCCTTGTTCATGCTCTCCATGCATTTGTCTTCTCAAGTCAATCTCCCTCCTTAATGCTTGATTTTGGCGAGTTAACTCTGCCATTGCCGCCGCCATAAAGTGCATATGTTGGACAGGGGATGTCTGCATGGCTGGCGCAGATTGGTGATCACGGTAAGGGTTACTTGATGCATCCCTGCTTTCTTGATGGCCTGGGCTAGTAGCCCTCAATCTAGTCCGAACCATTAACTTTTTGTCTTGGAAAAATAAATTGTAAAACAATTATCGTTTCCCACAGACGGCGCCAACTGATGTTTCCTGGAAAATCAGTAAGTTGAATGATATGGATTCTGTTGATGCAAGACCTGAAAGGAAAACAAAGATAGTCAAAGGTGACCGGTGGAGATCCGGTCAAAGATCCTCCGATGACAAAGTTAGTTCTGTTTGTTGTAATAATTGTAAATGGAAGACAATTATGCCTCCTTTTTCTACTTTACCTTCCCGCAAGTGAGTTCTTTATATAGTGTTTGCTTAAGGCAGTTACTTTGTAACTTCTCCTGTCATTACGGATCTCTGAGGTAACTTCCTTAACTGCTATGGAAGTTACAACATTTGGGGTTTCATCCTTAACCGTTTATTGTAGAACGGTTGGTAATGATGAAACATTGCATCTGATGAGAGCAGATGTAATCTCTTTCGTCTTATTCGTCCGTCTTTAAAGACGGACGAGACACTGTTTCAATGTCTCGTCCGTCTGTCCTTTGGGACGGCTGAGACATTGTTACAATGTCTCGTCTGTCTATCCTTCAGGACGGATTAGACTGCTTTGGACGAGTTCCTTGAGATTTTATTAATGGTCCCTTTCTGTTCATGGACGAGGCATGTGGACGAGCTGGGAGTTGGCTTTTTCTCCAACACCATCAAGACTGACTCAAAATAGTAAAGCAAAACACAAGTAATGCAATAAACAAAAACAGGAGGATAGAAGAAAGTGATAGAATCACTTGGAGCCCTTTTCCTTCCACACCTTGGAAGAACCTTTTCGTTGATTAAACCTTTGAACTGATGGTGAGGGGGAAGAATTGAAACCGTTCAAGTTCGAAAGGAACATGAGGGCTTTGAGAAGATCTCCAAGAGGAGCAAGAGAGGATTGAAGCTGATTCTGGCTTCCAAATGCGATCATGCCGTTGCTCTGTTGAGTGCATACCACTTATAGCAATTTGGTTGAGTATGACCGGTAGCTCTACAATGATGACAGAAATGCTGCTTCTGTTTAGGCTTTTGAGAGTTAGCCTTCTTAGCCCTAGGGTTTTTAACATCTTTCTTATCCTGCTTAGGGGGTGCTCTTAGGATAGATTTACCCTTGTCTAAGTTCTCACTAGCTAATTCAATTTTAACATCATTGTTCTCAATTTCAACATTATTAGCAGGAGGAACAAAAACAATATTACTAGTAGAAGCAATATTAGAGGAAGAAAGACCATACCCTAAACCTGTTCGATCTGAAGCAGATTTCTGAATGCTGAGCATCTCATCAAGCTTTGCACTTGAAGTCCTCTCCAATTGAGCTCTAACTTGAAATAGCTCCGCTTCAAGCTTCTTGGTCTTTTCAGCCAAGAAATTGTTCTCAAACCTCAGTGCTCCAATAGTTTGATTAGCCTCATCAAACTTTGTGGACAATTCTTCACGATCAAGTTCCACATCACTGAGTTTCTTGGTGGCCAGCCTATACAGTTTCTCATGCTTCTCAGAAAGCTTGTATAGTTTCTCATAGGCTGTATGGATATCATCTTGATCATCCATCTTCTCACAGTTTGAATCCACCAATTCTTCTTCTTCGTCCACTTCTTCAACAATCCCTTCAGTAGGATTAACTGTGGCAGTGAAGGCATTCAAGATTCCGTCATCCTCATTGTCGGAATCATCTTCAGGCTCAGTGTCACTCAAGGTTGCAGCAAGTGCCTTGCTCTTTCCAATGCTCTTGAGATATGTGGGACATTCTTGCTTCATGTGACCGAAGCCATGACACCCAAAGCACTTAGGTCCTACGGGAACAGTGTACTGACCGCCATCCTTTGCATCGTTCTTCCCTTTGTCTTGGCTCTTGAACTAAGAAAAACTGGATTGCCTACAGTCCTTGTCAAAGCTCCTCCCATTGGCATTCTTCATAAACTTCTTGAACTGCCTAGTAATGTAGGACTTCATCTTGGAATCTTCATCATCGGAAGACTCATCTGTGTCACTGCTCTTTGCCTTCAAAGCCATGCTCTTACCTTTACCCGACTTGCCTATTCTTGTTAACCCTAGCTCGTAGGTCTGCAAGTTTTCAACCAGCTCAGTCAAAGGAATCTTGTCAATATCCTTTGATTCCTCTATCGCCGTAATCTTGGCATGGAATCTCTTGGGTAGAGATCCGAGCACTTTTCTCACAATCTTGGGTTCAAGAATGGTTTCCCCAAGATTGAAGGCTGAGTTCACTATGTCCTTTAGCTTGGCATAGAACTCATCAAACAACTCATCCTCCTCCATCTTTATCTCTTCAAAGCTTGTAGTGAGCCTCTGAAGTTATGAATCTTTGACAGCCTTTGTACCCTTATAGGTTGTCTGGAGGATGGTCCATGCTTCCTTAGCAGTTTCAGTCGAGGATATCTTCTTAAACTCCTCATTGGTGACCGCACTGAATAAAGCATTCAATGCCCTACTGTTGAAGTTTGCCGGCTTGATCTTTGCTTCATCCCAATCGGCCGGCGCTTCCTTTGGCTTAGTCCAGCCAATCTCTATAGCTTGCCACACCTTCTCATCTAAAGACTGCAAGAAAGCTCTCATGCGTACTTTCTAGTATGCATAGTTAGTGCCATCAAATAAAGGAGGTATAATTAACGACTGTCCTCTATCCATGACAATCAAGGGTCAATGGATCAACACAGTAAAGATGAAACATAATCAGAGTGTGCCTGCTCCGATACCACTTGATAGGCCAAAAACGTATTGACCCTTTGTGATCAAATTAATTGATTAATTAGCCAAGTTATTAATCAATCAAATTAACTTGCAAAGCGCGTGGTAGCACAAACAAATCACCAATAAACTAATTATGCAGCGGAAAATAAATAACACGGTGATTTGTTTACGAATAGAGAAAATCTGACGGCAAAAACCCTACCGAGTGATTTTCAGGTCACCACTCTCGAAATTCCATTATTATTACAACAAGCGGTTACAAGTAAAGGAATCCCAGTACCTTATACCAACCTACAGTTGAACCCTTACCCCAATACCCAATTGGACTTGTTCTGTAGTGACAAGTTTCCCTTTTGATGCATGGCTCCCAAGTACGTGACTAACCAATGCGCGGATCCCAGTACGCGACTTCAATCACCAACTAGAGAGAGTTATTGGCTGTAAAGTTCTTCAATTCATCCATTATGAAAATCAAGAAGATGCTTGGTCACAAAACCCAAAGGTGCACATACACAACAACTTCTTCAGAAGATATGAACTAGGGCAAAACTTTGTCTCCGGTCACAAATTGCTTGAACAAACTTTGCTCAATGCTTGTGCAACTTGTGTACCCTTTGACGACCCTTAAAACAATCATTTTATATATCTAGGGTTAGGAGAAAAGAAGGCCCAAACACATAAACACGGATCCTAAGAAATCAGATCAAAAATTCTGATTTCGTAAACCTTGACAGATAGAAGCTGTCGAGCATCTGTCGAGATAGTTGTCGAGCATCGGGCAGAACAGCTTCCTTAAACCTCGACACATGCTAGCTGTCGAGCTTTAGTAACTTTGCACTTTCAGCTTGTTTTCTTGGACAGACTTGAAGGCTTCAACACTTGATCTTGAAACATGGTTTCTTGAAGTATTTCAACACATCCTAGATTTACCCAAATACAAGTAAAGTGCGTTTTGTCAAAAGATTAGTCAATTACATAAAATCATGACATATGTTCTTAACATGTGAATCACATATGTCCTAACACCCTGGATTACTAGTGTATTTGCTCAACTTACTGACAGAATACGCTATGTCCAGTCTTGTGTAGTTCATTTGATACATAAGACTGCCTATTATTCTCGAATACTCCAATTGAGATATTCCTTACCCTTTATTCTTAGTTAGGTGTAAATTTACATCTACAGGTGTTCTTATTGGACTATCATCATATTTCTTGAATTTCTCAAGAACTTTCTTAACATAATGTGATTGAGATAAGACAAGTCCATCAAATTTGATAGAAATCTTCATTCCCAGTATCACATCTACAACATCTAAATCTTTCATGTCGAACTTACTAGTCAACATTCTCTTGGTAGCTTTAATGATATCATTATTGCTACCTATAATGAGCATATCATCAACATAGAGACACACAATGACATAGCCATTTGCGGTATCTTTAATACACACACATTTGTTACACTCATTGATTCTAAACCCATTTGACATCATTGCATTGTCAAATTTCTCATGCCATTACTTTGGAGCTTGCTTTAATCCATAAAGAGATTTAACAAGCCTACACACTTTCTTTTCTTAACTAGGGACAATGAACCCCTCAAGTTGTTCCATATAAATCTCCTCATTTAATTCACCATTTAAGAATGCAGTTTTTACATCCATTTGATGTATTTCTAGGTTATGCAACGCTGCAATAGCCATCAACATCCGAATGGATGTTATTCTTGTAATAGGTGAATATGTGTCAAAATAATCCACGCCTTCCTTTTGTTTGTAAACCTTTACAACAAGTCTTGCCTTGTACTTGTCAATAGATCCATCAGCTTTCAATTTCCTCTTGAATATCCATTTATATCCTAGAGGTTTACAACCTGGTGGAAGATCCACTAGTTCCCATGTATGATTTTGTAATATGGATTCAATCTCACTATTGACAGCTTCTTTCCAGAAAGGCACCTCAGGTGTAGAAATGGCTTCCTTGAAGCTTTAAGGTTCATCTTCTAACATATAAGCTAGAAAACTCGGACCAAACGATTAGGTTCAACCTCATTCCTCTCTTCCATCAACTCTTGATCATGAGAGGTACTAGACATAGACTCAAAGTTTCTCTTATGAGAACTTGATTCTTGTGGGGATTTGTAAGGAAATATTTCTTCAAAAAATATAGCATTCCTTGATTCAATAATAGTATTCGCATTCATGTTAGGAATGTCAGATTTATGAATTACAAACCGATATGCACTGCTATTATAAGCATAACCAATGAAAACACAATCCACTGATTTTGATCCTATTTTTATCCTTTTAGGAGGAGGGACAACCATCTTTGCCAGACAACCCCACACCTTTAAGAATTGATAGGAAGGCATTTTACCTTTTCATAATTCATATGGCGTCTTCTTGGTTTTCTTTCTAGGCAATTTATTAAGAATATAATTGGTGGAAAGAATAGCTTCCCCCCATAAGCTCTGCTGTAAACTGGAACTTAACAACATCGCATTCATCATATCTTTCAAGATTCTATTTTTCCTTTCAGCAACTCCATTTTCCTGAGGTGAATAAGGTGCTATGGTTTGATGAACAATACCATGCTGTAAACAAAATTCACCAAAAGGTGATTCATATTCCCCACCTCTATCACTTGAGTTGATTCTTAACCTCTAGTTGATTCTTAATCTTTTTGTTGAACAATACCTTAATCTTTGATGAACAATACCTTAATCTTTTTGTTGAACAATACCTTAATCTTTTTGTTGAGTTGATTCTTAACCTCATTCTTATATTGAATGAAGGCCTAAATTGCCTCATCCTTGCTACTTAACAGGTACACATAGCAGTATCTAGTGCAATCATCTATGAAAGTGATGAAATATTTCTTAACACCTCTAGTTTGTACAAATTTCATGTCACATACATCACTATGTATTAATTCTAGAGGTTCAATGATTCTTTCAACTGATTTAAAAGATGCTCTAGCCATCTTAGCTTCCACACAAATTTCACACTTATGATTAAAATCAATTTTAAATTTAGGCAATAAATTTAAATTTATCAATCTATCTAAAGTATAATAATTAACATGACCCAATTTACCATGCCAAACATTAGATAACTCAAGCATGTAAACTAATGATGTACTCTTATTATTATCAACAGTAGGAAAAGCAGCCATTACATTCATCTTAAACAAGTCATTGCTCAAATATCCTTTGCCCACATACATTCCACTCTCAAAGAGTGAAAATTTATCAGACTCAAAAACCAACTTGAAACCGTTCTTGCTCAACAATGAGCCAAATGCAAGATTCTTTTGAATGTCTGGTGATGATGCGTAAGTTCGTCAGTCAAGGTGGTCAGATGGAAGCAATCTTCAGCCTATGTGAACGTACTCTCAAAGGTGGTCACCGGTGTGGTGCCTGCCACAACACCTCCGATGCCAAAGTCAGTATAAGAAATTCTTTGGACAAAATGCAATATATCAGAACAAAAGAAATCACTGTGTGTTTATGTGTCTATGTACCTTGTACTTGGCAATGTGTGAGCTTTATATATGCTTTCATAGCTTCTAGCCGTTGGGGCAGTTATGGAGGTCTTAATGCTCATCTTGGTAACGTTTGATGCTGTGTAATATGGCCTTAATGTGCTCCAACGGTTCATACAATTGGCCTTATAACCGCTCTTGGTATAATCGTGCTGCATTGAATGGTCTTCTTGCCCTCGTCAATGACGAGGGTATTATTTTGCTCATTCAGGGATATCTTCGTCTGTATTATGGACTTCATCTTCGGTAAATGAATTTGTTAGTCTTGCTAGCTGCCCCCCGATTCTGTGGTCGTCTAGGCATGACGACCATAGAATATGAAAGGTTTCCTGAAGGTAAGTGACTCTTGGGGTTTCGTTTCGTATTAAATGCGTAGTGGCGGCGTTCTCCGGGTTGTAGCCTACGTGGCACATGCTGACTGGTGGAGTTAATGCTCCAATTGTTGGGACTATTGGGCATCCCGCTGGTTTTTCAGTTTCCAAAGTCTTAGTTTTAAACTTCCTCCCTTCTCATTTTTCCCTTTTCACTTTTCTCAAAAACTTTCAATCATTTTTCTGGGCATCTTCTTCGCCAACCTCTCTTTCTGCAGCCTTCCTCCCAATTGGTGCGCCGTGTGGTGGTTCTCTTCTTCGAGGTATGTTTTTCTTTCCACTTCTCTTATCATTTTGTCTATACATATTGTGGTAAATTTCTGATTTTCCCCCATCTCTTTTTTTTTTTGTGTTTGGCTTTTTGGGTCTCGGGGTTTTTAGATTTTTCTCTTCTTTTTTGTGTTTTCTAGTTTTTCCATGGTTAGTGGTTCTAAGGTTAGGATAGCTTGCCCCTCAATCTCATTTCTTTTTGCTCGACTAGGGGGGGTCGTTGGGAGTTTTTCCACACCTTGAGAACTTCGTCTACAAGGGTAATTGCCTGACTGCTGTATTGGCCGATCTGTTGCCCTTGCTGTGTCAATCAATTGATTGGTTTGATAATCTGGTGAAGAAGGGGAGAATAATGTCTGAGATTAGATCTAGTGAGCTCGAGACTGGGTTATCGTCTAGCGGTAACCCAGCGGAGGAAGATACAGTCGTCTCTACTCCTCGAGAGGTTAGGGCTTTTTATGCTTTTGAGGAGGAGTGCGAGCTGGATGCCGATACGCTAGGTAGATTTAAGGATAGGTTTCAGTTCCCAGAGCGAGTTAGGGTTCGTCTGCCTAGTGAGGAAGATCGGGCCTGTCACTTCTTTCCTAGGGAGGTTTGTTTCTATGAATCTGCCTTCATCTATGGATTAAGGTTTCCTATCCATCCTTTTCTTATGGAGCTCTTAGACCGTTTTGGTATTGCTCCCGGGCAGCTTATGCCCAACTCGTGGAGGATATTGGTTAGTTGTATGGGAATTTGGTTAGCCGCCAATGACGGGGACATGCTCAAGGTTGACGAACTTGTCTATTTGTATCGTTTAAAAGCATCTAAGGAGCATGGGTACTATGAATTGGTGCCCCGGGAAAGGAGAACTAGGCTTGTCAAGGGTTTACCGTCGTCTTTCAAGAATTGGAAGTCCAAATTTTTCTTTGTGTCTGGTGACGATTTTAAGACTTCCTCTAGCGAGGTTTGGGGTGATCTCTCGAGGTTGCGTCATCAGTGGGAAACCCCGACTTTAGGTGCGTCAATATTCCTCTTCGTCCTTTGAATTCTGTCGTGCTTTCCATTATGGCCATTGATTGATTTTTTTTTTTTTTAGTTAAGAGACGGCCCAAACTCAAGAGCAGGTATAAAGAGCGAGTACAGAAGGCGATTGAATACGCGCAGACGATTGAGAGTTGGGACGATCTTGTCGATCCAAGGACGCTCGCCTTTTACTGCCTTGGGCCAGAACCCTCTGCTTTCGTCCTGCGTAACCTTGATATCGAAGGAAAAAAAAGTAAGTGTTAGATTCGTCAGTACTGACCCCTTTTTTTTTTTATATATCTCTTTTTTCAAAAGTAAGTGTTTCCCTCTTGCAGAGATGACGTCCAAATTTAATAAGGACATGTATGCGAAGATGAGAGCGAGAAAAGACGAGCCGTTGTCGAGTATAGGAAGGAAGACTATGCGTGTGACTGGGAGGGGTCCTCCTGTCACTCGAACTGCCTCCGTCACTCCCATCATTTCTGGTACTAAGACGATGAGGACCTCTTCTCTGTCTACTTCTATTGAAGAGCTCCCTACTCCCGTCTCTAAAAGGCCGCGCCTGTCAGACAAGGAGAAGGAGGAGGTGGGTTCCCGCCCGTCCACTATCTGGGGGGACGAGAGACTGGCAATGGATAGGGCCCATAGTGTCATGACTGCTGATGACTTGAAGGTCTTCTCTGGGGTTCCATTTAACAACGTTGCGAGTGGCCACATCCACAAGCTTGTTCAGGTAGAGTATTTCTGCTACTTCTACAAGCCTCTTTTTTTTTTTTTTTTTGACTGACGGTTTTGAATTTCTTTTCAGGTGTTGGGAGAAAGTTTGCATATTGCTTCTGAGTATCTTACGCAAGAGGCCAAATTGGCATCTCTCACATCCAAGATGCAAGCTTTGGAGGGGGAAAATTCTAAGTTAAAGAAGGATCTTATTGATTCTATGGATGAGGCTACCACCTTGAAGGAGAAAGTCAGGGCCCTGGGTGATGATCTTAGAGTTGAACGTCAGTTGACCTTGGAAAAGGATGAGCAGCTTCTAAGTGCCAAGGAGTCGCTCAAGACAATTGCTGCCAGATCTGTTGAAGCTTTCCAAACCACTGACGAGTACAACACCGTGCTCTTTAGTTGGTACTTCAAAGGTTTTGAGCTTCTCTGAAGGTACCTGGTCAAGCATCCCACTGGTGTCAATATGGAGAGTCTGGACTTGGAAGAGGTGGATAAAGAGATGGCCATTGACGAGGCTGGCCAATCCTTAGTTCCTGAAGGTGACGTTCCAGAGAATGCTCCTGCTGACGATACTCCTGTTGGTGATGCCCCTTCAGTTGCTGGTGCTTGAACCTGTTACTTATGAAAAAAGAAATATTTCTTCTTATCTTTGGTTATTGCCCGTTGTGTCTTTTTGGGCTTTTTGTAAATCTTATTTCAAAACAATTTTACTTTTATCTATCTTGGGAACAATATTTTAACCCAGTGTTTATGGGTCTCTAGTTGTAAAAACAATGGTAATTCGCCCATTTTGTTTTGGGCTTTAATTTAATTTTCTTCTCTGTACTTACTTGCACTTGTGATTGCATGCTTTTTGGTTTGTGATACGCTGGTAGGACCTTTTAATCGCCCATGTGGTGTGCCTGGTGAAACTTTTACTTTTCCTTCTCTTTGCCAGTATCTTTTGCTCCTGCGACTTATATCCTTTTAAGGATTTCGTCACTAACTTACATCCGTCAGTAACTTATATCCGTTAAAGCGGAATCTTGTTACTTAGCCATTTTTGGCTTTTTGCAAATTACACCTTTTGTAAGGATCTTGTCATCGTCAGTAACTTACATCCGTCAAAGCGGAATCTTGTTACTTAGCCATTTTTGGCATTTTGTGACTTACACCTTTTTTAAGTATCTTGTCATCATCAGTAACTTACATCCGTCAAAGCGGAATCTTGTTACTTAGCCATTTTTGGCATTTTGTGACTTACACCTTTTTTAAGGATCTTGTCATCGTCAGTAAGTTACATCCGTCAAAGCGGAATCTTGTTACTTAGCCATTTTTGGCATTTCGTGACTTACACCTTTTTTAAGGATCTTGTCATCGTCAGTAACTTACATAAGTCAAAACGGAATCTTGTTACTTAGCCATTTTTGTCATTGTCAGTAACTTACATCCGTCAAAACGGAATCTTGTTACTTAGCCATTTTTGGCATTTTGTGAATTGTAATTGAATAGACCTGCTCGCAGAGAAACATTAGCTGAATAACTTCTTTATTAATTTCAATAATGAATACATTTAACCATTACGTCTATTAATGGTATTTCTTCAAGTGTTCAATGGTCCATGGCCTCGGGAGTCATTGCCCGTCTAGGGTTTCCAGGTGGTAGCTACCCTGTCTGGAGTAATGGATAACTCGGTAGGGTCCTTCCCATGTAGGACTGAGCTTTCCTTGAGCAGGATCTCTAGTCGCCAGGGTCACTTTGCGCAGGACGAGGTCGCCTATGTCAAGTCGCCTGAGTTTTACCCTTCTATTGTAATAGTCAGTCATCTTCTGCTTGTACTCCACCATCCTGCTACAGGCTTTGTCTCTTACTTCTTCTAGGTAGTCCAGGTTGAGTCTCAGACGATCATTGTTGGCTTCTTCGTTGAATACTTCTCGCTTGGTGCTAATCACTCCTACTTCGACCGGGATTACAACTTCAGTGCCATAGGTGAGTCTGAAGGGGGTCTCTCCCATCGGGGTTCTTGCTGTGGTTCTATAAGCCCACAAGACATTGGGCAATTCTTCTGTCCAGGCACCCTTCGCATCATCCAGCTTGGTTTTTATGATCTTGAGTAGCGTACGGTTTGTCACCTCCGTCTGTCCATTTGCCTGTGGATGTCCTGGGGATGAGAATTGGTTTTTGATGCCCAGGTCTGAACAGAAGTCCTTAAAGCCTTGGCTGTCGAACTGTCATCCGTTATCTGATATGATCGTCCTCGGAATCCCGAACCTGCAAATTATATTCTTCCACACGAAGCTTCAGATCCTTACTTCAGTGATGGTCGCCAATGGCTCTGCTTCAACCCATTTTGTAAAGTAGTCAATAGCAACTAGTAAGAATTTTACCTGACCTTTGCCTAGGGGCAAGGGGCCAATGATGTCGATTCCCCATTGTGCAAACGGCCACGGGGATGTTATCGTTGTCAGTCTCTCTGCTAGAAGTCGTTGGACATTCCCAAACCATTAACATTTGTCACACTTCTTGACGAACTCTATTGCATCCACCTACATAGTAGGCCAGAAATAACCTGTTCGAATGATCTTGCTTACCAGGGATCTAGAGCCAGCATGGTCCCCACATATTCCTTCATGTATCTCTTCTAGGATGTACTTGGCTTCTCCCTCGTTAACACACTTCAAGTAAGGCATGGAGAAGCCTCTCTTGTATAGGGTGTCATTGAGGATCGTAAATCTGGCTGCCCTCTTCTTGATCTTCCTGGCCTCGTCCGTATTCGGAGGGAGGTGCCCGTCTTGGAGGAAGGACATGATAGGCGTCATCCAGCTGTCTGTGCTCTGGATTGCGAATGTTGGAACTTCTTCGATGCTGGGGTTTTTCTGGATTTCCATCATCAAGTCCACGCTCGTCGCCCCTTCTTCTGACGATGCTATCTTCGAGACTTCATCTGCAACCATATTCTGGCTTCTGGGTATCTGTACAAATTCTACTTTATCGAACTCCTGAGCCAGACGTTTCGTCAGCCTGAGATACTTCTACATTCTCTCTTCCTTTGCTTCATATTCTCCCTTGATTTTCCCAATTACCAGTTTTGAATCATTTTGGACTAACAGGTTCTTAGCCCCAAACACCTTTCCAAGTCTTAATCTCGTCAGAATTTCTTCGTACTCGGCCTTGTCGTTGGTGGCCGAAAATTTTAGCTAAACTCCATACTTTAGTACTTCTCCGTCTGGGGTGACTATGATGACCCCTACTCCCCCCTACTTTCGGGCTGACGAACCGTCGGTCTGTATCGTCCATTTCTCGGCCTCGTTGGTGTGATCGTCTTCGTCTGGGGAAGTGAACTCGGCGATGAAGTCCACCAAGGCTTGTGCCTTAATGGCTGTTCTGGGATGGTATTCGATGTCAAATTGGCTGAGTTCAATTGCCCACTGGACCATTCTTCCAGCTGCTTCAGGTTTGTTCATGGACTTTTTGATAGGTTGGTCTGTCATCACCAAGATTGGATTTGCTTGAAAGTACTGTCTCAGTTTTTGTGAGGCAACTATTAACGCGAATGCAATCTTCTCAATTTTTGGATATTTGGACTCAGCCCCTTGGAAGGCTTGGCTGACGTAGTAAACTGGGAGCTGCTTCTTGTCTTCTTCTTGAATCAGAGTTGCACTCACGGCTATATTTGATACCGCCAAGTATAAATATAGGTTTTCTCCTTCTTTGGAAGGACTCAAGAGTGGTGGGTTACTCAGGTAACGCTTGAGTTCCTGGAACGCCGCTTCGCACTCGTCTGTCCAGGCAAATGCCTGCTTCAAGGTCTTGAAGAAGGGGAGGCATTTGTCCGTCGCCCTAGAGACGAACCTATTAAGGGCTGCAATTCTTCTTGTGAGCTTTTGGACTTCCTTGATGGTCCTGGGTGATGCCATGTTGATTATGGCTTGCACCTTCTCCGGGTTTGCTTCTATTCCTCTTTGGGACACCATGAATTTCAAGAATTTGCCTGAAGCTACACCAAAGACACACTTATTAGGATTCAACTTCATTTGGTATTGTTTGAGGGTGACGAACATCTCCTTCAGGTCGTTCAGATGGGCAAGTTCTTCCTTACTCTTGACGAGCATGTCATCGACGTATATTTTCATATTCCTGCCGATCTGTTTGCTGAACATTTTGTTCACTAACCTCTAGTAAGTAGCTCCTGCATTCTTTAATCCAAAAGGTATTACCTTATAGCAATAGATCCCCTGGCTTGTGACGAAAGCAGTCTTCTCTTGATCTTCCTCAGCCATTTTTATCTGGTTGTATCCTGAGAAAGCGTCCATGAACGTCAGCAACTTATGTCCGGCGGTAGAATCCACAAGTTGGTCTATCCTTGGTAGAGGAAAACTATCCTTCGGGCATGTTTTGTTCAGGTCCGTGAAGTCCACACACATTCTCCACTTCCCATTTGCTTTCTTCACTAGGACGACGTTTGCGAGCCAATCGAGATAGTATACTTCCCGAATGAACCCTACCGTCAACAATTTGTTAACTTCGTCTGTAATCGCCTAATCTCGTTCTGGAGCAAAGACTCTCCGTTTCTGCTTGACGGGCTTCCTTTCTGGGTCCACGTTCAACTTGTGCTGAATGACTTCTGAGGATATGCCTGGCATGTCCTCGTGGTTCCAGGCAAAGACATCTTGGTTCTCTTTTAGGAACTGGGCGAGCCTTGACTTCATCTCAAGACTTAGTGTAATCCCTATCCTCGTCGTCTTGGTTGCCTCTCCTTCGTCCAGCACTACTGTTTCCAAGGCTTCCATTTTGTCTTCTTCTTTCTCTTCAATCATCCATGTGTGGTTCTCCTTCGCAGCCAAGACGGCCTGGTAGCATTCTCTGGCTAGGACCTGGTCCCCTTTTATTTCTCCAACCCGGCTATCCGTTGGGAACTTCACCTTCAAGCAATAGGTGGACGTGGTTGCCTTCCATTTGTTGAGTGTGGGCCTCCCAATAATCACATTGTAAGATGAAAGGCAATCTACCACCAAGAAGTCTATCTGACGGGTTAACTGCCTCGGGTAAGTCCCCACTGTTACTATCAACATCACTACGCCCTTGGGATATACTCTGTCCCCACTGAAACTGACGAGAGGGGAGTCAAATGAGCGCAGTCTCTCTGGATCTAACTTTAGCTGCTGAAAAGCAGGGAGGTAGATGATGTTTGCAGAGCTACCGTTGTCTACGAGGGTCTTTTTCGTGTTGAATCCTTCTATAGTCAGCATTATAACCAAAGGATCATTGTGAAGCTGCTTTACTCCCCTGGCATCTGCTTCATTGAAAGACATATCTTGGTCCGTCCGTCTTTGCTTGGACGGAGGTATCTTGTAGACACTGTTCACCTACCTTTGGCATGCTTTCCTGAGGGATTTGAATGACCCACCCAGGAACGGTCCTCCTGCTATTGTATTGATTTCCCCGATAATATCCTAGGGAGGCTGGGAGGTGTTATCTTCATCTCTGGACGAGGATTCCTTCTGATTTTTGTTACCGTCCCTGAATCTGCTAAACTCCCCTTTCTTCACATACCTTTGTAACTTTCCTTTCCTTATCAACTCTTCTATTTGCTCTTTAAGGTCCCGACAATCTTCGGTGTAGTGGCCATGATCCTTGTGGAACCGGCAGTACTTGTTCTTGTCACGGACGTTGGGAGATGAATGCAGTGGCCTTGGCCATTTAAGGAAGTGCTCGTTCTTAATCTGTGTTAAAATTTTGTCGACAGGCATAATTAGAGGGGTAAATTTTACCATTCGAGAGCTTTTATCGTCTCTTCTTCTGTTCCCGTCATTGGTCCGGCGGTCTGGGCGCTCCCTTTTCTGCCCCCAACACTCGTCGCCCTTCCTCCCTTTGTCTCCTGGCTTCTCTACATCCTTTATGGCTGCTAATGTGTCTTCAGCCTTCATGTACTTCTGTGCTTTCAGGAGCATTTTTGCCATCGTTTTTGGAGGATTCTTCGTGAGCGAAGCCAGGAGATCTCTGGACTTTAATCCTGCTTTGAAAGTCGTCAGCTGCACCTTATCCTCAGCTTCGTCCACCTCCAGGGTCTCCTGAGTGAAGCGTTTAACGTAAGACCTCAGGGTTTCTTTCTCTCCCTGCCTAATGGTAAGCAAGTAGTCTGCTGGCCTCTTGGGACACTACCCCCCAATGAAGTGACGTAAGAAGGCGTTGCTCAACTGGTCAAAGTTGTCAATGGACGACGTTGGCAACTTGGTGAACCATTGCCTTGCAGCTCCTTTAAGGGTAATGGGGAAGGAACGACACAGTATCTCGTCAGGGGGTTGTTGGAGGTCCAGCGTCGTTTTGAAGGTACTAAGATGATCTTGAGGGTCTTTTAGCCCATCGAACGGCTCAATTTGAGGAAGACGAAATTTCGTCGGTACTGGGCACTCTAGGACTGCCGTGGTGAACGAAGAATCCGTGGCTTTGACCATTCTATCCACGCTCCGGTCTGTTTTCTCCTTGATGGCATTTCTTAACTCGTCCATCTCTTTCCTCATTTCTCGTAGAAGATCTGAATTCTGTTCGTCAGGAGTGGTGGGTCTGTGCTGATCACTCCTTCTATGGCTGTCTCCTTCATCCTCTGGATGGCCCTTTGACCGATTCTCCTCCTGTTGAAGCCGCAGCTTCATTTCCTGGTTTTGTCTAGTAAGTTCTTCAACAGTGACCGCGAGAGCCTAGACTTGCTGAGCCAAGGCCGCAGAATCTGGGTTAGATTCCATCTGAATATAGAAGTTTTATGGAAACTACGTTTTCGAATGTAAACACAAAAATGTCGTTCCCACAGACGACGCCAAACTGATGATGCGTAAGTTCGTCAGTCAAGGTGGTCAGATGGAAGCAATCTTCAGCCTGTGTGAACGTACTCTCAAAGGTGGTCACCGGTGTGGTGCCTGCCACAACACCTCCGATGCCAAAATCAGTATAAGAAATTCTATGGACAAAATGCAATATATCAGAACAAAAGAAATCATTGTGTGTTTATGTGTCTATGTACCTTGTACTTGGCAATGTGTGAGCTTTATATATGCTTTCATAGCTTCTAATCGTTGGGGCAGTTATGAAGGTCTTAATGCTCCTCTTGGTAACGTTTGGTGCTGTGTAATGTGGCTTTAATGTGCTCCAACGGTTCATACAGTTGGCCTTGTAACCGCTCTGGGTATAATCATGCTGCATTGAATGGTCTTCTTGCCCTCGTCAATGACGTGGGTATTATTTTGCTTGTTCAGGGATATCTTCGTCTGTATTATGGACTTCATCTTCGGTAAATGAATTCGTCAGTCCTATCAGCTGGCACATATAGTACATCCTTCAAAGTAAGATACTTGCCTGTAATCATCTTTAGAACAACCATTCCATTTCCTTCAATCTTAGAGGTTGAAGAATTACCCATGAAATTTTTTTCTCCCTTACTCACAAGATTATATGTAGAAAACATTTTTTTTTCTGATCATACATGGCGAGTAGCCCCAATGTCTACTCACCATTGGTATTTTCACCTACCAAGTTCACTTCAGAAATCACGGCAGAAAGGTTCACGTTGGTTTAATCCACAACAAGATTCACAACAATTTTGTTTGACATATGTGTTCAACAAAATTCAAACAAATTGAATCTTCAAAACCAGCCAAGTTTAAAAAATAAATATAAATATTAACTTTCAAATGTTACTGTGCAAAATAGAAAGTCAAGCCAACTTTTTTTTTTTTTTTTTTAATCTAAAACCGAATTGCAGGCACAGTACGAACACACTAAACAAAAGAATTTAAACAATGCCCAGTAATACACAGATTCAAAAGAAACAAAATGCCCTAATATAATATAATATAAAGAAGATGGATAGTGTTGAAAAATCAATATCACCAGCCCAGTCAAACACGTAATCAACTTTTGAAAATCACAAATTAGTTTTATAATGTAAACAAGTAGATATTCACGCTAAACGATAAACACAAACTCATTTTTTATCAAGTTTTTTGTCCAGAGTGAAACAAATCGTCGATTTCAGTTGGCACACAAGTTTTTCAAAAAACACAAAATTTCTTTCACCGTAAATCACAAAAATAAATTATAGAAAAATCTGAAAATCTGCTTTAAGATATTGTTGGATATATTTCAATAATTTATTTTTGTGATAGAGAAAAAAAGACAACATAAGGATCTAAATATAAGCAACACAAATAGATGTTTGTGATAGACAAAAACAATAAATAGATACGGTATATATAAGAAGAAATCTGCAAATAATTAAAAACTCAAATACCAAATGCGTGAAGGATAAGTGAATGATTCAGATCAAGTATTGTATTTTATATAATCTCCTTAAAGCAGTTTCGTCCCTCTGCTTTGAGACTCACGAACGTCTGCCTCTTAGGATAAAATAATCTACAGCACAGAGAAGAAGCACACAAGTTTCGTGCTCTGCGAACTACTCTATGTCTTTTTCTCTCTCTTTGACTCAAATGAATGCAAAAAATATTTTCTCTCTAAGAGAGTTTCTCAAAAAGTTGTTTTCATGAATGAAGGACTATGAAAATATACGTTACTGAACAGATATACTGTTTCAGAAATAACTACTATATTCAGACTTACTGACTCAAAAAATAAAATAATAAAATATTATTATTAATTGGATAAGTTGGCCTAGTCCACACATGCCTAAGGCCCAACCCAATATCTAACCAAAAAATCATATTCTTTATTATTTCTTATGTGGGACTCAAGGATTCACACCACTTCAATATCATGTTTAATATGACATATTAGGAGTCAATTTCTTATTCACTCCATAATATTTATCTAACAATTGTCATATTAATTTGTAAAGACTTTGAACTAAAAATTATAGTATTTCTAGCATTTTCCTATGTGAATTATTTATTGTGATTACTGACACATATATTTGTACGACTCATGTATTTAAAGTTATATTATCTCTAGCATTATTCAATTCTTGAAGACTTCTTAAAAGTAGAAAAAAATGTAAAACTATTTTTTTTTCCTAGATCTCCAAAAAAAATATATTTTCAAAAAGATATATTAATTTTTGCCCCAAAAAGATATATTAATATTCTTTCATAACAAATTTTGTCATTTAGGATTTTAAGTGGTGGGTAAAAAAATAATATAAATGGTGATTTCAAATTAAAACCAGTGAAAATTATTTGGTTCTGGCTTCAAAAAAAAAATTGAACCAGTACTAATTTGCTACTTAGAATTTATTGTAAAAATATTGTGAAAATTTTGTGAATATAAGATTTTTTTTTTTTAAAAAAAAATTTAGTGAGGAAGATAATTTTGATGGCAAGAAAATTTGGAAAGTGGCCCTTTTTAGCTCGTGGTTGGACCGGAGGGCGCGCTGCCTCAATTAAAAATTGGCATCTAGATGAGAAAGTGGGTACATATGGCACTCATGAGCCAAATTCAATGATTTCAGTGACAATTAAAAAATATGAAATCATATGACATTTTACATGGATCTGCTTGTATTAGCTTGCCTATTTGTCTTTAAAGATTTGATGAAAGACTTACCGATATAATTAATGGTGCACGGTTAAATACATTTGTTCTTTGAAAGCCTTCTATTCAAATCATGGCGCGAGAAATGCTTGTTGGGTTTTAATTGTGGATTCAAAATTTAGCTTAACACAATCTTTCAGTATAATTTTTCATGATCGGACAAGTTTAATCTTTCAGTTTGATTTTTCATTTTGCACATATGGCATATGAAACTCATCCCGAGTGAATACTCGGATTTTTTTATAAAATAACTACAAAACCCAAACAATATTATTAGTTAGGCAACGTTTCAAACATATTGCATTTCTAACAATTCGACTTCAGAGGAGTCGATTTTACTGTTCATATCGCCTATTTTTTTCACCATGTAGATAAAGAAATCGAGTTCATTATAGTCATTTTTTATACATAGAAATCGACTTCAATGGAGTCGCTTTCAATACAAAGAAAACGACTCCACTGAAGTCGATTTCACTGTGTAAAAATTCAAAGAAACATCACGTCATTGCCGGCCTGAAAAAAAACCTCACAACCTTCAAATCCAAAACGGAGTCGTACCCACTGATCCGATCCAATCACCTTTCGCCGGAGTTTGGTCAAAATCGGCGCCTGGGTTCGTCGGCGCTCGTCGGCGCCTGCTTGCTCGTCCGTGTTGCTCGTCTGCTTGCTCGTCGGCGCTCGTCGGTTCGTTTGCTGGGTTCTTCTGGGTTCGTCGGCGCTCGTCGGTGTTGCTCGTCGTCGCTCGTCTGCTTGCTCGTCGGCGCTTGCTGGGTTCTTCTGTGACAACTGAAGCTTAAGTGTTCCAGCCCGTGGTATAGGTGGGTTTAAGGGCAAATCGACTTCAGTGGAGTCGTCTACAATACAAAGAAAACGACTCCACTGGAGTCATTTTCTATCCATTGTAGACGACTCCACTGAAGTCGATTTTTATGTATAAAAAATGACTATAACGGACTCGATTTCTTGATCTACACTGGAGTCATTTTCTATCCATTGTAGACGACTCCACTGAAGTCGATTTTTATGTATAAAAAATGACTATAACGGACTCGATTTCTTGATCTACGTGGCACAAAAATAGGCGATATGAACAGTAAAATCGACTCCTCTGAAGTCGAATTGTTAGAAATGCAATTTGTTTGAAACGTTGCCTAACTAATAATATTGTTTAGGTTTTGTAGTTATTTTATAAAAAAATCCTGAATACTCTAACCGGCACAACATGTGATCACCTGAACAACGCTAGAAAAAATATTTACAAAATTGATGACTAATGTCAAGTTGGGAGGCCACTGTACAGGATAAACTGTTCTTTATATTATCTTGTCTTGTCAGCAATAACTTTAATATTTTTGACCTCATCCACATTAAGAAGTAGGCAGGTAGCAGCCTCGATCTACCTTTAAAAAAGTGTACACCACTTACAATAATGTACATCAATCCAAAATCTAGCCGCCCCTCCTCTATATAAACCCACCAATATTGTGCCAAATGATCCAAGCACAGGCATAATACAAAGCCATTCAGCTACACAGATTAAAAAAAAAAATGAGGTCCTTGGCCAATCTCCAGTTGTCCATACAATTCCTCCTCCTCACTCTCTTCTTCATCTCCTCTCATGCAGCCATCTTTGAAATCCGCAATGAGTGCCCTTACACTGTTTGGGCAGCAGCAAGCCCAGGTGGTGGTCGCCGCCTAGACCGCGGCCAAAGTTGGACCCTCAATGTGGCCGCTGGCACTGCCATGGCACGTATTTGGGGTAGGACAAATTGTAACTTTGATGGTAGCGGTCGTGGCCATTGCCAAACTGGGGATTGTGGTGGTGTCCTAGAGTGTAAAGGCTGGGGTGTCCCTCCTAACACCTTAGCTGAATATGCACTTAACCAATATGGTAATCTGGATTTCATTGACATTTCCCTAGTTGATGGGTTCAATATTCCAATGGACTTTAGCCCAACTAGTGGTGGGTGTCGTGGAATTAGGTGCACAGCTGATATTAATGGACAGTGTCCCAATGAGTTGAGGACTCCAGGTGGGTGCAATAACCCATGTACAGTTTTCAAGACCAATGAGTATTGTTGTACTAATGGGTATGGTAGCTGTGGACCCACCTATTTCTCAAGGTTCTTCAAGGATAGGTGCAAAGATGCTTATAGTTACCCTCAGGATGATCCTTCAAGCACATTCACATGCCCTGGTGGGACTAATTATAGGGTTGTGTTTTGCCCAATAGGGTCACCTCGTTTCCCTCTAGAGATGGTAGGAAGTATGAGTGACGAGTAATTAAAGAGTCTTTTTTGGGTTTTTGAGGCTTTGAGAGGTTGATAAAAATAAGGCCTCGATCAGTGTGTATTACTATTTCCTTTTCTCTTTGTTTTGTTTCTGCTCAGCTGTATAACCAAAACCTTCATTAAAATAAAGATGTGTTTTATCTATATGTGTTGACTATGATGAATATATACTTCAATTATCTTTCCCCAGTTAAATCAACTAATCAAAGTCATTAATGTGTGTTATACAAATGCTTTGAAGATGTAATAAAAAGATGGAACATTTTGCATATATTTTTTGGGATGGAATTGGATGAGCATTTTGTTTACTTTGATTTCTCAGACTTGCAGTTATAACTTTCCACGGGTGAGCTTTTACGTGTGCGCGCGCGCTGTGTGTAGACGCTACTATGCTATTTTGCAAAATTTTCTTGAATTCAACTATGGTTGCTCTTGCTCTTGCATGTATAACTTGAAGGATGTGAAAAATTAAAAAAATAAAAAATTGTAGTAAATTTAATATATCGCACTCACATCATTTTTGGTTGATGCTAAAAATTTTGAAATGAAACCAACAGTCTCAAGTATCAATCTCTCGTGAAAAAAAAAATAAGAGACACTTTTCCTTTGTTATTTTGAAATTACATGTAAAAAATTTCCTCGCACGTGCAATTACAGTATTACATTACATTCAAGTCGACTATTGCAATACCTACTTCAAAATCTCTCTCAAATGCCCCTGCCCTCATTGCGTTACTCTTTAGTGGGCTCATCATGATTGGCCATTATTATGTGCTCATCGTGATTGACCATTGAATAAAAAAATCAATTGCTCATGGCAAGGGCTAAAGATAAAGTTACGACGAATATTCTTAGGTGCCGATTTTTGACCAAACCTTTTGAATTATAATCATAAAGTGTAAGGACCCGTCCTATCAAAGGAGACATACTTTCATGGTCAAATGTTTTGATGCAATGAATTAAGATTGTTATTCCGTCTTGAAGAGGACAATGTTGAAAGGGAGAGGCAATTCTATCCTCAAAATGACGACAAGCTTCATATAAAATTTAATTATCATGATCATACCCATGAATGTACCACATGTAGACATACAAATTGTTCTAACTTCCTTGTTTAATTTTCATATCAAAATGTGTAGCGAAAAATCTCGTGGAAGTCAATTATCATCTCATGCATCATATATGCATATTTACAATTTCACACGATTGTGGAATTTGCACATTAAAAAGAGAAAATTACATATATTCTATACATAAGATACCTGTTTAATGAAAGTCACAACTCTCCAAGTCCTACATTATCATATAGATGCTTATATTACATTCCACTTCTAAAAGTTGGCCTCTGATGGACAAAAATACAACCTAAAAAAAGATTGATTTTAAGTTTGTTTAACAAAACATTATAATTTTCTAATGGTACGTTTGGTACATTGAATGTAGATTACATTAGGAATAGTAATCTTTATTATTGGGAATAGAAGATATTGTAATGGAATAATTGTTATTATTCATAAGTTTGGTTGTTACATATGGAAAGCTTGTAAAAGATTATGTATAAGGAAACTATATATTTTTAGAAATATATTAATTTTAAAACCTATTATATGCACTAAGGAATAGCTAATACATCCATTTTAAAGAGGAATAGATATTCTTCAATTTAAAGAATAGTTATTGTAATGTAATAACTAATCCATGTAATAAAGATGCAAATAAATGACCGAATTGCTATTACACATGAATAATTATTCTATCACAGGAGCTATTACAACATACCAAACGTACCCTAAATGTTATAAATTGTATGACATGTTTTCGCCATGTCTATATACTATAAGTACATTAAAATTATTAGTATATTTTATTTTAAGTGAATTTCTTTGTTAAAGTCTCGTAATGCTGTTATACTGCTACAATTATAATTTTATTACTGAAAGTTTCTAAAATATCAAAAACATCAAATTCATTAATTTTTTAAATAGTTTTTAATCATTCATTATACTTTTTGTTGTAATATTAAAAATTTAGCCATGCACATTCTGCAAATTGTGCTTGTACTATGAGCATCAAGGTAAGTGATATATAATGGGTTCTAATTGGCTCAATTAGTAAAGTCTTTTATAGTTGAGTATGAGATCTGAGATTCAATTCTTGTCTACACTAAAAAGCTAATTGATGCTTTGATTTGATGATAAAGAGCAACCACCAGAAACATACGCCATAGATTAAGAAAAAAAAGAAAGAAGGGGTAAGTGATATATATTGTACAGTGTGCTTTCATCATGTGGAATTGTCACAACCTAAGAAATTAACGCACTAGCTAAATCTAGAATATATATCTTAAAAGGACTAGTAAAGTTGTAACCGTGACTCTTCATAATTAGTTATATAACCAAGATCCACCTAGTAAACACCTTATTTGAGACATAGCACATGCCCACACAATGCACATTTATATAAATCCATTCCAATCAAATCAACACAATCTAGGGGTATACAATCTCCTCCATTTAATTTTCCAACATCTTCATCAAGATCCACGTTGTTCTACAATATCCCCAAGTCAAATGGTGTTACTATGTTGGCTTTGATACTGATATTATTGTCACGACTTGAATAAAACACTAGCTACATTTACGCTAATTACTACGTTTGCACTAAATTCTAAAAGGACTAATCAAGTTAAGCTATAGGCTATAGGACTAGTCAATGTGAACCTTGTTGAGAATGTGTTTGTGTGGTCTTCTATTAAGTCACACATCAGATGTTTACTGAGTAAATCTTGATTATATAAGCGATTACGAAGAACCTTAATTGTAATTGTGGGAAGTGGAAAGATCCCCGTCCAGATTAAAGCCCAAAAATGAAATGGGCCACAGGAAAGGATTGGGCCTAGCTTCTGTATCATGGAAAGAATTGGGCCACGAAAAGAGAATAGTTAGATCACCCCAAGTATCACGGAAAAAATGAGTGATGCAAAAGATTAATTCCCATGGAGATCATAAGGTGCCATTTTACCCGAGGTATGAGGCGTGGGTGGACCACGTGTGATTACATGAAGATTCCTAGAACCATAGGAAGATTCAAGTACATACAAGAAGGTTGAAGATCTTTGCCTCCATATCAGTGATGTGGTTCTTATCTCACTCCTGCCACATTAAATGCAAGTTTGACAACCTAAACAGTGCCAACAACCCCCAAAAGTCAGAGTTCCAAGATAATGGAGGGGAGGAATCTGATAAAACTGACCTAAGGCTTTGGTAGGCAACAAGATTGTTGTGGTGATAAGAGCAAGGATTGAAGCTATAAAAGGGAGAGCAGAGGTAAAGTAAAGAGGGATTAGAAAAATCTACCTAGGGAGAGAAAAATAGAAAGAAAAAGAGAGTAACACTAAGGATGTGGTCATAAGAACGAAAAAGTTTCCTATGTTAATATCTGTAATTGTAATCGCTACATGAATGGTCAAAGAAATCCGCTGCTTGTGTTTCCCATTGTAGAGTGTTAATTCCTTGTTGTTTATTTGTATTTAAGCTGTGTGAATTACTAAAGCAGAATTTTGAGGTGAGCTCCTCGAGGGGGCCAAATTCTGTGTCCTTACAATTGGCGCCATCTATGGGAATCACTCTACTAAGTAGATGACTCAAGAGTTGGATTGTCTGGGACCATGGCTAATCGAGCACAGAGCAGTCTCGCTCATCTAGAACGGCCTAGTATGTCGGAAGAATCTGTCCATACGAATCGACGTGTGAGGTCTGAAGTTCATAGGGAGACTCAGCGACAACCCAGTCCCCCTCCACAAGGAGAAGGGTCAGCTACCAATATGGAGGGCACATCCTACGTAGATATGGATATAGAGGTGGAAAGGTTGAGGAAGCAAGTGGCCCTATTGCAAAGATGAGGAGAAGGACAAAGAATTGCTTCGCCGTAAAGACAACTGCTTCATCAAAGAAGACCGAGTCCAACACCCAATCACTTCCAAGGAGATGAGCGCGAAGTGGGTGATAGGAATTGGAAAAGGGATAAGAGATCACCCCCTCCTCATGGGGAACGAGAGAAAACTCCCCCCAAGGAGAGAATGGTTACTCTACCTCCTTATAAGAGCAGAAGGAAGGAGCAAGATGGGGAAAGGCTTAAAGGGCTAGTTCATTATTCTCGAGTCCTTACGACTCCCCATGTTACTAGTGAGGATGTCATGGGAAAGGCTCTACATCAAATATCTCAATCCCCATTCTTGGAAGAGATAGAGAAAACAGACCCACCTAAGAGATTTACTAGGCCAATTTTCACCATTTATGATGGCAAGACGAATCCCGTGGAGCACGTCAGTCATTACAATCAAAGCATGGTCATATACTCTAAAAACGAGGCCTTGATGTGTAAAATTTTTCCTTCTAGCTTGGGTTCGATAGCTATGAGATGGTTTTATGGGTTAGAAAAAGGGGCTATCCGAGGTTATGACAAGCTTATTATGGCATTCAGGGCCAGGTTTGTGATGTGCAGTAGGACCCTGAAACCATTTGCCTCACTGTTGACACCAGGGCCTCTAACGGCTGGAAAATCGCCATCGGGCCTTCGTTCAACCACCCGCCATGGTGACACTCCCCTGCACGCGAGGCTCGTTGGAGGCCCCTCTCGATAATGGTATGGTTCGCGCGAAGCTTTAAGCGCTTTCTCTCTCGAGGAGGAAGGTTGGTCTACCTTTAGAGGTATGGCGAGAATCTTGGCCAAATTTTAGATGATTACCAAAGGTAAGTGAAGTAGCCACCAATCATTGGGTTTTTCTAAGGTGTGATTGGTCACCTGTTTCTAGTTGATTTTATTACCAATCCTAGGCTAAGAAAAATGGCGTTTTTCCTAATCTAATGTGGATGGCAAAAAATCTTGATTCTTAAGTCTGGAAGTTTGGTTCCATGTGGGGAAGGTGTTTGGCATCCCACAACACCTATCCAAGGATAGTCCTTTGTTTTGACAAAACATTAATTTTCGGAGATTGGCAGTAAAAAACATGATTTTGGCATTGGCTTTCGGGGCTTTGGATGCATGGGGGGCTTTGAGGTTTGGCTTTTGAATGGGTGTGTTTCCTAAGGCATTCAGGTAAAGTACTAGATTTCCATAGCGCAAATCCGGCGACATGTCACCTTACTTTTGCGGCGAAAATTAAGCATCGCTTTTCCTTAGGTGACATGGACTTTGACAATCACACCGGAAGGGGCGAGCAAGTATATATATACATACATCATACACAATGCAAGCATACAGAGCAGGAAAGTAAATGCCTACATCCCTATAGCATGACCCAAAATATAGAGCAAAAAAGTAAATAGGGGTCACCATACCCTAGAGATGAGGACGAATGGTACAGGACATGATATGCCTAATACAACCCATCTAAGAGAGAAATGAGGGAGGAAGAAAGGGGGTTTAAAAGAGTACATAACCAAATGGGAGAGGCTAGACCCCTAAATCTACTGAACATAGCCGCTTGGCTTATATCCACATGCTCACATCCTCGCCCTTTTTGCTTGCGCCTGGGAGACCATGCCTTAGCTCCATACGTTCTCGCTCCATATGTATACATGCAAAGGTAGAGACAAGAAACCAGCAGACAAGCAAGGGAAGGAAAATATACAAAGAGCACAGGAAAAAGGCATAAAGCAGATAAGCATGATAGACATGGCAAGCAAAGAAGCAAGAAAGCAAGCAAACAAGCAAGAAGGCAAACAAGCAAGAAAGCAAACAAAAGGTGGTGTCCACGAAGGACAAATGTAGGTTTGGATCGAATTCCCATAACTTCATTGTGTTGAAGCATGGATGACACACTAGCAAGCAAGACTCGTGCATGGACATGTGAGCAAGCGTGTAAAGATGCATAGAAAGCCAACTAGTGGCATAAACAAGGGAAGGGTACACACGGAGCAACCCGACATCCAAAGATGCCTCCCAAATGGTTACATCCGAACAAGGCCTCATGGGCATAAGATGTAACCACACAAGGTCAAGCCCACGGAGGGCACCAAACATGGCAAAGCCTAGAACTAGAGAGGCTAGCACAAGCATAAAGCATAGAAGCAAGCAAGTATAGACATGCAAATAGGATGATCCAAACCCTTTGATGTGGGCCTTGGTGTATGGACGATGACAAAGACCATAGGGTCTAGATCAGGTCCTAACCATTAGGCCAAAACATAAGAAAATGCAATAAAAGGAACAAAAGGGCTACAATAACACATGGCATGACAAATAAAGCCTAGGCCTAAACACATAAACATAGCAAGAAGCAGACAATATAGAGAAGAAGACCTAAGCATGCAAGCATGTGAAAACATAGATCTAGACATATAGGCATAGAAACATGCATGTAAACATATAGATCTAAGCAAGGCATGGCCAAAAATGTGATATCAAGCGTGTAAGCATGTAGATCTAAACAACAATACAAGGAAGAGATAGATCAAAGCATGAAAACACAGCATATGGCATGAAAACATGTAGATCTAAACATATAAGCATGTAAGGATGTAAATCTAAGCATGTGAAAAAAGAATCCAACACATAAACATGTGAAGACAAGGATCTAAGCATATAGACATGTAAACATAGGCATAAATATAAGGGTCTAGACATGTGAGCATGGCATAAAGCATAAAAGTGAGCATAGGGACCCATAAGTCTAGGCACAAGCATAGAGATAGGCATATAGACTAACATAGAACATGTAAATCAAGCCATAAACATGGAAAGCATGGAAACTTGTAGATCCAAACACAAGCACCACATGGAAAAGGTAGATCCAAGCATAAAACATGGCATAAGGCATAAAAAGCAAGGAGATTTAAGCTAGAAGCATAAATAAAGCAAGAAACATGCTAAAGAAAGCAATAAATCATGTTATTCAAGCAAAAAGAAAGGATAAAAAGCTTGATCAAGTTTTATAGAAAAAAGGGTATGGATTGTAGACAAAAAGCTACATCCATACTCCTATACCTCAAATCCAAGGTATAGAACTAAGGAGAGGAAGATGGAGGGTATGAACACTACCTTGTATTTTTGGAGAAGAGAGAAGAATTAAAAAGCTTTGATGTATTTTTGTGTTTTTTAGGAGAGAAATATGGAGAGAAAGAGAGAAAAAAATGCCTAGAAAGATGCCCAAATATCTCCCAAAATGTCTCCCCTTCAATCTGAGCTACCAGGAGCCTTTTATAGGCCCTGGCATGCTTTTCGAGTCCCGGCTGACGTCAGCAATTTCATCCTTATGCACTTTTTCAATTTTGACTTTGGACGCACATTTGGAGGTCTTCTTCGACTTGGATTTAGGTGATCTTAGCGTCCCTAGAAAGCTCTGGATGTTTAGTTTTCAAAAAACTCAAAAAAAATTAAAATTCTAACAGTTGGATCAAAAGTTATGACCTCGGGAAGCGTGCTAACGTGCTTTTTATGGTTTTCTCAATATCTCAACCGTTTTAACTCTGATTTCGACCCATAAATAGTCATTGGAATAAGAATTTGATTATTTTCGTAATGGCATTAGTCTCAACCTATTTTGACGACTGGATCAAGATCAGGGTTTCTAGGCCCACCGAAAGTCAACTCTAGGTCAAACTTGGTCAAAATTGCTAAAACTCTCCGAGGGGCTCGGGTTTGATATAAAACCATGAAAAATGTTGTTTTGTAAGGATTTTGACCTTGTTTGACCTTCGGTCAACTTAGGGTTGACTAGGAGCATTTTGGTTGAAAAAGACACTTTGAGCACTCCGATATCCGAACGGGTTGCGCCACGCCATTATATATGTTCTCATGACCCCATAAAGAGAAATGATATTTTTGGGTTTTTCAAGGTCCGGCACGCAAATCGAGGGTGGACAAAATTGATGGTTATAAAGATAAATGCAGCGGAAAATAAGTTTTAAACGGATCTACTTCATTCGATATTGATAACATGTACAAAGTAAATTCCAGAATTAGAGAATCAAGAGATCGTACCTTGAAGCGGTGAATTTCAAAACAAAGATTGAAGAACTAGGGACTACTTTTAATCTTCACTCCAATTCCACTAACGCCCAAGATGTGTGGTCTCTCGATTGGTAACAAAGGGATGACTTGTGAGTGACAAAAACTCACATGCACACCATTTTCATGATGTTTTTCTTTTTCTGTTTTTCTGTACGTTTTTCCCTTTGTATCTAACCAATTTATCTAATTGGGCTGGCCTTTTGGGCCTTACCAATTGGGCTTAAGTGTGTGGCTTGGAGTGGGACCAAAAGGGACCAATAAGACACTAGCTCCAATGGGCCTTGGGCTTTTCTGTCAACTCTTGACAAGTCCAAAGTTACCATTAACTATTTTTAATACCACTATATAAAAATAGTTGCACTCTAGGTCTTATCTATAAATTATATCCCAAGACTTTATTATACATGCAACCCCTTCATAAAATATTCGTAGTAATACAAAGTCATTAATGTAGACTGCCACTTTGTAAATTACTACATCTTAATCCTTGAGTACCCGGTTTAATCCTTTAATGTTATTCATTATATATTTATGAAATCCAATTCCATAAATATATACTTTAGTCTTACTAAAGTGGTTAGGCCTAACTCTCTGAATAACAAACCCATTAAACTTATCTCAAGGGAATACTTTATATCTCTGTTAAGAGACTATGAATTCCATCTTGAGAATACATGTTCCATCAACACTAAATGTGGCTGCCCAACATACTGAGGTTTTGACCATAACTATAGATCTCACTCCTGATATATCAAAGCAACCTACACCTCATGATCAGGTCCATTATTCTCTCAGGATTAAGAGTTCATGCAAATGTAAGTCATGAGATTTATTATTCATTTGACAGTCTTTAGGAGAATAATAAACCTCACAGCGGTCCAGTTCAATATGTCTTAACTCTTAAAACATATTAACACATCAACCAGAAGTCTCCACTTCCATGATCAAGACAAATCATCATGATTGATATGTTATAGTCTTCGCAGATGAAATGCCCAATTTCATCACCGACTACGAACTATAATTCTGAGTTTACAAAGAACTTGTGATTTATATCTTCTGTGACTCTTCACATAAATCACATACTATGCATCTCATGGACTATATGATAATGTCTGAATATTCATGTTACCATTATTTCAGATAATAATAAAACAAATTTATTAAACATAATATTAAGTCATACATAATGTCAAACACAATGTCACACTTAATATCATACATAGCATCTTACAATAGGATTTAAGGGCACCAATCCTAACAATCTCCCACTTGCCCTAAAGACTATTGTGCACTAATCTAACTCCCATTCTTTCCAAATGCGACTCAAAAATCCTTTGAGGCAAAGCTTTAGTAAATGGATCTGCCAGATTGTTTGCACTTTCAATCTTTGCTACCACCACATCGCCACGAGCAACAATATCTCGAATGATATGGTACTTCCTTTCAATGTGCTTTCCTTTCTTGTGATTCCTTGGATCTTTAGATTGTGCAACTGCTCCACTGTTATCACAAAACAATGTGATTGGAACTTGCTCCATTCTCATTACACCAAGGTCAGAAAGGAACTTCTTGAGCCATACAGCTTCCTTTGCTGCTTCACAAGCAGCAACATATTCTGCTTCCATGGTGGAGTCTGCAATACAAGATTGCTTAATACTCCGCCAACTAATGGCTCCACCTCCCAAGGTGAAAACACATCCTGAAGTGGATTTTCTGAAATCTAGATCCGATTGAAAATCTGAATCTGTATAGCCAATAGGAATCAAATCCTCACTATGGTAAACAAGCATATAATTTCTCGTTCTCCGTAGATACTTGAGAATATGCTTTACAGCTTGCCAATGTTTTGGTCCTGGATTTGATTGATATCGGCTGACCATGCCAACTGAATAGCAGATATCGGGTCTAGTACAAAGCATGGCATACATGAGACTTCCTACTGCAGAAGCATAAGGAACTTGTCTCATCATTCCTTCTTCCTCTTGAGTCTTAGGCCTTTGGTCATCAGACAGAGGAACTCCATGTCTGAAAGGAAGTAATCCTTTCTTGGAGTTTTGCATGCTAAACCGTTCTAGAACCTTATCTATATATCCAGCTTGTGATAAGCCTAACATCTTATTCTTACGATCTCGCCAAAGCTTGATCCCTAGAATAAAGTTAGCCTCACCCAAGTCCTTCATATCAAATTGGCTTGACAACCAAACTTTTACCGATGACATTACCCCTACATCATTTCCAATGAGTAGAATATCATCAACATAAAGCACTAGGAACATTACTACTTTATCTTGATGTCTTTTGTACACACATGGTTCATCAAGATTTTGTTCAAAACCAAATGTCTTGATTGCTTGATCAAATCTGATGTTCCATGACCTAGATGCTTGCTTAAGTCCATAAATGGACCTTTGCAACTTGCATACCATATGCTCTTGGTTCTTTGCTATGAAACCTTCCGGTTGCATCATATAGATTTCCTCTTCAAGATTGCCATTAAGAAATGCAGTCTTGACATCCATTTGCCAAATCTCATAATCAAAATGAGCAGCAATGGATAAGAGAATTCTGATAGATTTAAGCATTGCTACTGGAGAAAAGGTTTCATCATAATCAATACCTTCTTTTTGTGTATACCTTTTCGCCACTAGCCTTGCTTTAAAGGTTTCAACCTTTCCATCTATCCCTCTCTTCCTCTTGTAAACCCATTTGCAACCAACAGGTTTAATGCCGTTAGGCGCCTCTACAAGATCCCAAACTTGATTGGAATACATGGAATCTAATTCAGATTTCATAGCTTGGACCCAATGATGTGCATCTATATCATTCATTGCTTCATCATATGTGTAGGGATCCGATTCAACCTCTTCTGAGATAGCTTCATAAGTTTCTCCCAAACCTATGAATCTTATAGGAGGCAGAACAATTCTCCCACTACGACAAGGCACCTGAGTACTAGAAATGTCATGAGTAGAATCTTGTGGTGTATCTAATACAGCCACATCGTCCCTAGTTTCATCTATTGGTTGTTCATTTACAGGTTCATTTATTTCAGCCAACACAACTCTACTTCTAGGAGTATAATCATTCATATAGTCATTTTCCAAGAATTTGGCATTTGTGCTAACAAACACTTTATTATCTTTATGACTATAGAATAAACCTCCAACAGTTCCTTTTGGATACCCAACAAAGAAAACCACTTCTGTTTTAGACTGTAACTTGTCAGACTTTCCTTTTAACACATGTGCAGGACAACCCCAAATATGGAGATGTCTCATACTAGGCTTACGCCCATTCCACAACTCTACAGGTGTTTTAGGAACAGACTTCGAAGATACTAAATTCAGAAGATACATTGCTGTGTTTAAAGCATATCCCCAAAAAGAAATAGGTAGAGTTGAATAACTCATCATGGACCTAACCATATCTAAAAGAGTCCTATTCCTTCTTTCTGCTACACCATTTTGTTGTGGAGTTCCAGGTGCAGTCAATTGGGATACAATCCCATTCTTAGTTAAGTAATCCTTAAAATCCCCAAGAAGGTATTCGCCACCACGATCAGATCGAATGGCCTTTATGCGTTTACCTAATTGATTCTCAACTTCAGCCCTAAACTCTTTGAACTTTTCAAAGGTTTCAGACTTCCGTTTCATTAGGTACACATAACCATATCTTGAGTAATCATCAGTGAAAGTAATGAAATACTCATAGCCACCTCTTGCTTGGATTGACATAGGACCACAAACATCAGAATGCACTAGTTCTAGCAAATCTTGGGCTCTTCTACCTTTTGCATTAAAAGGTCGTTTGGTCATTTTACCTTCCAAACAAGATTCACAAACTGGAAATTCATCAAAGTCCATGGGCTCTAAGAGTCCATCTTTGATTAGTCTTTGAATCCTATTTGAATTAATATGACCCAAACGCAAGTGCCAAAGATATGCATCACTAGTAGAAGGAAATTTTCTCTTTAATGATTTTACATGAGAGTTATTATCTAATTCAGAATTATATAATTCATGCTTATCAGGAGTTAAAATATAAAGACCATCCACAATATTGCCAGAACAGATAAACACTTTATCCTTCTTTATTACAACATTGTCTTTCAGGATAACACAATATCCATGTTTACCTAAGTAAGTAGCTGAAATTAAATTCCTACGAACATTAGGTACATACAAACAGTCTTCTAATATTAGAACTCTAGATTCAAAACATAAATTACAAACACCAACAGCTACAACTGGAATCTTGCTCCCATCAGCCAAAGTAAGAAACAACTCCCCTTCTTTAAGCTTTCTGGTCTCCTGGAACCCCTGCAAGGAATTGCAGATATGATTAGTACAACCTGAATCCACACACCAGGAATCCGTGGGATTCTGTACCAAACATATTTCAAGAAGGAATGTATTAATCATACCTTTGTTCTTGGCAGCCTTAAATATTGGACAATTTCTCTTCCAATGTCCTTTCTCACCACAATGGAAACACTTTCCTTTGATCTTCTTTCCTTTATCAGCAACCCCTAAGGCAATTTGTTTACCCTCTTGCTTGGTAAAGTCCTTCTTCTTCTTCTTCTTACCCTTGCCTTTCGACTTAGGTTGAGAAGTAGAAGCTTCACCAACATTGGCTTCAACATGGGAAGTACCAAGAATGCCTTCTGCCGCTACCAATTCATTCATTAATTCAGACAAGGTATAAATCTTTTTATTCATATTATAGTTAAGTTTGAATTCCTTGAATGATTCTGGTAGCGACTGGAGTATCATATCCACTTGGGATTCTCCATCTATATCGGCACCTAAAACTTCCAATGTATTCAGATTAGAGATCATTGTAAGACAATGCTCTCTCACTGAACTTCCTTCAGCCATTCTGGTATTATAAATTTGCCTCATGGTCTCTTGCCTTGCAGAACGGCCTTGCTCACCAAACATCTCCTTCAGACTTTGCATTATGTCTGAAGCTAGTTCTACATCCTGCATTTGATGCTGTAGAACATTTGAGATAGATGCTAGGATGTAGCACTTGGCCATCTCATTAGATTTCTGCCAACGATCATATCGTTGTTTTACCTCAGGAGGTGCATCTAATGAAGGAAAGCTAGGACATGGTTTAGTAAGAACATACTTATGCTCTTCAGCAGTAAGAACAATGTCCAGATTTCTTTTCCAGTCAACATAGTTGGATCCAGTCAGTTTGTTTTGATTAAGAATAGTTACAAGTGGGCTAAAAGATGCCATGTTCAAATCTGAAAACAATAAACATGAATATAATAAGTAAACTGACATTATCTATTTAGCATATGAACATATAGTATGGAACCTTAATAAAACCATAATATAATATATGCAACGACAACCCAATCCCATATTCAATATCCCTCAGCATAGAGTGAATATAAAATACTATGATTGATTGAGAACTATTCTCATCATTAGTGCTATCATGATAACTCTTATCAAACACTAATAATATGCCGTTATACATTTGGCCTCTAAATTATTATAGTAAGAACTCAGCATAGAGGATACTATAATATTTAGTCTAGTGTATACCATTATCTAGAATCATGTGTAACCACATTTCATCCCGTTAACAGGCTTATTTTGTAGTACCATGATACAAAACACCCTCCGCATGGAATGCAAAGCTCAAGGCTAAGACAAGGTGTTTGATCAAACCACTATAACCAAGAAATTCAATCTTGTAGGACCATGAAATAAATACTCTCCGCATGGAATGCTAAGCTCAAGGCAAAGACAAAGTATTTATTCCATACTACTATGAACCGACAATGGAGGCCGTGAGACCCAACCCTTGTATCTCTCTCCCACTAGATGTTTTAAAGAAAAGGTTTTTAATTTTAAAACATGCATAATCTAATTACACATAGTCTAACTCTTTTTACATGTGAAAACACTTAGAAAAAATTCTGATTTTCTTTCTTTCGATCGATCGAAAGTGCCCCTCGATTGATCGAAAAAATTAAGAAATTCAAACTTGATCCTCTGACTCCTTCGATTGATACTCGATCGACTCTCGATCGATCGAAAAACAAATTCGATCGATCGACTAACAATCGAAAATCTATCGTTCTAAGACGTCTGATCACTGTCTCATTCGATCAATCGAAAATGATTTTCGATCGATCGAAAATCGCGAAACTTGAATTTCCAGAAATTTTTCTAAGACAGTTTTCTTCGTTTTTCATGAACAAACATCTTTCATACGAACATGATAGACAGAGTTTGATGTCAAAACTGAATTCTATTGATGCCATAGCCTTAAAACTCAATTTAACATACTTAAATTTAAATTTAAACAACATCATAACATCAATTCCAGTTTTCATCAAATCATAGTTCCAACAACATGCAGAAAATTAAAACTTAATCTTCTAACAACATGAAACTATCTTCTCCAATTCTAAAACTCACAAAACATGTTAAACAATACGAAATTGAAGACCGCTCTGATACCATTTGATGGTTATAAAGATAAATGCAGCGGAAAATAAGTTTTAAACGGATCTACTTCATTCGATATTGATAACATGTACAAAGTAAATTCCAGAATTAGAGAATCAAGAGATCGTACCTTGAAGCGGTGAATTTCAAAACAAAGATTGAAGCACTAGGGACTACTTTTAATCTTCACTCCAATTCCACTAACGCCCAAGATGTGTGGTCTCTCGATTGGTAACAAAGGGATGACTTGTGAGTGACAAAAACTCACATGCACACCATTTTCATGATGTTTTTCTTTTTCTGTTTTTCTGTACGTTTTTCCCTTTGTATCTAACCAATTTATCTAATTGGGCTGGCCTTTTGGGCCTTACCAATTGGGCTTAAGTGTGTGGCTTGGAGTGGGACCAAAAGGGACCAATAAGACACTAGCTCCAATGGGCCTTGGGCTTTTCTGTCAACTCTTGACAAGTCCAAAGTTACCATTAACTATTTTTAATACCACTATATAAAAATAGTTGCACTCTAGGTCTTATCTATAAATTATATCCCAAGACTTTATTATACATGCAACCCCTTCATAAAATATTCGTAGTAATACAAAGTCATTAATGTAGACTGCCACTTTGTAAATTACTACATCTTAATCCTTGAGTACCCGGTTTAATCCTTTAATGTTATTCATTATATATTTATGAAATCCAATTCCATAAATATATACTTTAGTCTTACTAAAGTGGTTAGGCCTAACTCTCTGAATAACAAACCCATTAAACTTATCTCAAGGGAATACTTTATATCTCTGTTAAGAGACTATGAATTCCATCTTGAGAATACATGTTCCATCAACACTAAATGTGGCTGCCCAACATACTGAGGTTTTGACCATAACTATAGATCTCACTCCTGATATATCAAAGCAACCTACACCTCATGATCAGGTCCATTATTCTCTCAGGATTAAGAGTTCATGCAAATGTAAGTCATGAGATTTATTATTCATTTGACAGTCTTTAGGAGAATAATAAACCTCACAGCGGTCCAGTTCAATATGTCTTAACTCTTAAAACATATTAACACATCAACCAGAAGTCTCCACTTCCATGATCAAGACAAATCATCATGATTGATATGTTATAGTCTTCGCAGATGAAATGCCCAATTTCATCACCGACTACGAACTATAATTCTGAGTTTACAAAGAACTTGTGATTTATATCTTCTGTGACTCTTCACATAAATCACATACTATGCATCTCATGGACTATATGATAATGTCTGAATATTCATGTTACCATTATTTCAGATAATAATAAAACAAATTTATTAAACATAATATTAAGTCATACATAATGTCAAACACAATGTCACACTTAATATCATACATAGCATCTTACAATAGGATTTAAGGGCACCAATCCTAACAAAAATACGGTATCAACACTCTCTCCTCTTGTTAGTAATGAAGGAAGGTGAAACCCTTAGAGCTTATTCAGATCATTATTGAGAATTGTATAATGAGATCAGGGGAGATAATGGAGGAATTGCTGAAGTACCTTTAAGGTTGGCCTTTCCATCGATTCTGACTTGAGGGCTTCACTAGCCTTAAAGCCAGTCACGGATATGAGCAAATTGATGGAACGGGTAGAGGAGTACAAGAGATTGGAAGATGATCAGTTGCAAGATAAGGCTAAAGCAAAAGTACCCGTAGAAGAAAATAAAGAGGTTAAAGTAGATTAGGCCCCTCGACCTCGGAGGGATTTTTTCCCCCAAGCTTAGAACCAAAGGACGGAAATGGTTAGCTCATCGTATAAAGAGCCCATCTACCGAATTGTGGAAAAGATAAAGATTGAGCCATATTTGCGTTGGCCGAACAAGATGAGTGGGGATGTCACCAGAAGGAATCAAAGCCTTTATTGTTCATACCATCGATACCGCGGACATACAACTAAGGATTGCCAAACTCTGAAGGACCACTTGCATCAGCTTGAGAAAGCAAGTTATCTGGTAGAATTCCTAGTTCGAGAAGATTCATGCCCGCGAGACTTAAAAGGGGGAACCACCACAGGAACTTCGACACCAACTCGATGGTTCATAGGGGTAATACATGTAGCTAGGAAACGGGTGGAGACTATGAGAACACCACCCAGGGTGTTGACTGTGAACTCGGCTTCTAACATTGAATTGGAAGGACCTGTACACAAAAAGAGTCAATGGGAGGATGAAAGTATTGACTTCACGGGGAAAGACCTTAGGGATACTATTCAGCCCCATAAAGATGCCCTGGTGGTTACGCTGCGAATTGGGGGCTTCGATGTTAAAAGAGTTATGATAGATTAGGGAAGTGGGATAGAGATAATGTACCCAGCCTATATGAGGGATTGGGACTTACTCCTGAGGATCTGACAAAGTATGATAGTCCCTTGGTGGCCTTTGATGGGAGCATTGTTATGCCAGCGGGCAGGTGGCCCTTCCCGTGGAGGTGGAAGGACAAGAGGAGATTGTCCACTTTATAGTGGTACATTCGTACTCACCGTATACAGAAATCCTCAGGCGTCCTTGGATCCATTCCATCAAAAAGTGAAATTTCCAACTAAGCGGGGCATTGTGGAAGTACACAGAGACCAATGTATGGCTCGAAAATGCCTAATAACTGCTGTAGGGCATAAGTAGGAGGCAGAGTTTGGGTCAACAAAGCCCTTGTAGCAGCTACAGACCCTACCCGAGGATACCTGTGAGCAACTGGAGAAGATACATATTGACCTCGGGGATAAATATTTCTAGGTAGGAGCTAATCTTCCTATGTTGAAAAAAGTTGAATTAATCTTGTTTTTAATAAATAATTTAGATGTGTTTGCATGGAGTCCATATGAAGCACCTGAGGTGGATCCAGACTTTATTTGTCATCAACTTAATGTTGACCCTCGCTGTCCACCATAGAAACAAAAGTCTCGAAGGTCCTCAAATATACATGTTAAAGCAGTAAGGGAAGAAGTGAACAAACTTAAAGAGGCTAGGGCAATCAAGGAGGTATATTATCCTGAGTGGCTAGCTAATATGGTGGTAGTAAAGAAAAAGAATAGGAAGTGGAGAGTATGTGTAGACTTCACAAACCTAAACAAGACATGTCCTAAGGATCCTTTTCCAGTGCCAAAGATAGACCAACTTGTTGACGCAACGTTTAGGCATACCAGGATGAGTTTTCTTGACGCTTTTCAAGGATACCACCAGATAGCTCTGGCCCCTGAGGACTAGGAGAAAACTTCTTTTATAACCCCTATTGGTAAGGTCATGCCATTTGGGTTAAAGAATGCAGGATCTACCTATCAGAGAATGGTAACCAAAATGTTCAAAGAGCAATTGGGCAGGAATATGGAAGCATACATTGATGACATGGTAGTAAAGAGTAAGGCGTGGGGAATCACCTCACTAATCTCAAGGAAACCTTTGAGACATTACGGAAGCACCGCTTGAAGTTGAATGCCTCAAAGTGTGCCTTTGGGGTTAGCTCGGGGAAATTTCTAGACTACTTGGTGACCCATCGGGGTATAGAAGTTAATCCAAATTATATTGTAGCTTGTAG
This sequence comes from Quercus aquifolioides, assembly GCA_019022515.1. Classification (NCBI taxonomy): domain Eukaryota; kingdom Viridiplantae; phylum Streptophyta; class Magnoliopsida; order Fagales; family Fagaceae; genus Quercus; species Quercus aquifolioides. Next base: position 20,508,550 of record CM032336.1, read on the forward strand.
AGTCTAAAATCTCCTTGGAGCCCTAAAGAGGTCCAACGACTTACTGGGATGACCGCGACTCTTAATTGGTTCATTTCGCAGTTCGCGGATAGATGTCAATCCTTTTTTCAGTTGTTGAAGAAATGAAATGGCTTTCAGTGGACGGATGAGTGCTAGCAGGCATTTGAGGAGCTAAAGTTGTACCTAGCCCGGGCTCCCATTTTGTCAAGGCTAATGCCCGAAGAAACGCTGTATATGTATTTGGTTGTGACTGATCATGCAGTGAGTGTTGTTCTGTTAAGATTGGATCAGGGAGTGCAAAAGCCAATCTTTTATGTTAGTAAGACTCTTGTGGAAGCAGAAACGCGGTATCTCCCTTTAGAAAAATCTGCGCTGGTAGTAATTCATGTTGTACGGAGATTACCCCACTATTTTTAGGCCCATACGGTAATTGTACTGACTGAGCACCCCTTACAAGCGTTGCTCAGAAGGTCAGATTTCACGGGGAGGATAGCTAAGTGGGGGGCTTCTTTGGGAGCTTTTAATATTCAGTATAGGCCTCAAACCTTTATCAAAGGGCAAGTCTTAGCAGACTTCATTGCGGAATTCACACCTAAGAAACTCAAAGTTTCGCAAATAGAGGGAAGCAAGACAGTGGGACCTTGGGAAGACATATGGCAGGTATATCTGGATGAAGCGTCGAACTGCCGAGGAGCAAGGGTTGGAATTATACTTATTTCTCTAGAAGGAATCAGACTGGAAAAGTCAATCAGACTAGGTTTTCCTGTGCCCAACATTAAGGCAGAGTATGAAGCTCTCCTTGCGGGGCTCAAAATGTCTAGGCAAGTAGGGGCAGGCTGGGTGAAGTTGTATTGTGATTCGCGGTTAGTTGTTAGTCAGATCACGGGCGAGTTCGAAGCTAAGGACCAAAGAATGATGAGCTACTTGAAGGAGGTCAGGATGCTAAAATGTCAGTTCAAGAGACTAGAGATATCGCATATCTCAAGGGGCAATAACAGTCATGCAGACTCTCTGGCTACTCTAGCTTCTTCAGTGGAAGATCCCCTTCCGAGGATGGTGACGGTTGAACTTTTACCTTTCTCTAGCCTAACTCCTTCTGACAAGAACTTAGTGCTGAGCATACATCCATTCGTAAGCTGGATGGATCCAACAATAGCTTATCTCCAAAATGGGATTTTGCCCAAGGATAAGAAAGAGAGTCTGAGCGGATCAGATGTAGGTCTCCACGATATTGGGTATCTGAGGAAGGGAAGTTATATAAGAGATCGTATTCAGGGCCCTACCTGCTATGCGTGCATCCCGAGGCAGTTGAAACACTTTTAGAAGAGTTGCATGAAAGAATATGTGGAAGTCACACGGGAGGCGATCATTGGCTCATCGAGCCCTTACTCTAGGGTATTGGTGGTCAAATATGCAGAGACAATCATTGGAGTACTCCAAAAAACATGATAAATGCCAAAGGTTTGCACCAAACATTCATTAGCCCAAGGGTCCTCTTAACCCTATATCTAGTCCATGGCCTTTTGTCTAGTAGGGGCTAGACATAGTGGGAACTTTTCCAAAGGCCATGAGAGGTAGAAGATGGCTCCTAGTTGGAACAGATTATTTCACCAAGTGGGTGGAAGCAGAGCCACTTGCCAATATCAGGGATACTAATGTGAAGAGGTTTGTTTGGAAGAATACTGTGACGCGGTTTGGTGTGCCAAGGGTCCTTATATCAAACAATGGTTTGCAGTTTGATAGCAAAGCCTTTCGGCACTATTGCTCGAAATTGGGGATTATCAACTGGTATTCTACTCCTTCTTATCCACAGAGCAACGGTTAAGAAAAAGCGACCAACAAATCCATAGTAAATGGTCTGAAGAAGAGGCTGGATGACTCAAAGTGTCGATGGACAGAAGAGCTTCTAAGTGTGTTATGGGCGTATCAGACGACCCCACGGCACTCCACAAGAGAGACTCATTTCTCGATGACATATGGAGCAGAAGTAGTAATACCCGTGGAAATTGGGATCCCTACTTCTCGGACTGACCTGTTTCAAGTGAAAGAAAATGATCAATTACTCTGCAAGCATCTGGATTTGATAGAAGAAAGCCGAGATATGGCATTGGTAAGGCTGGCAAACTATCAATAGAAAATCTGCCGAGGATACAAAAAAGGAATCAAAAATAGGGAATTCATTCTAGGAGATTTGGTGTTGAGGAAAGTTTTGGAAAATACTTGAGATCTAGCTATGGGAAAGTTGGGCCCGACTTGGGAGGGGCCTTATAGGATCACATCCATTGCTAGGGTTGGTGCTTATCTGCTAGAAGATTTGGATGAAAGACCTATGGCAAGGCCATGGAATGTTTTTAATTTGAAGAAGTATTACTTTGATTATAATGTAAGGTGGGTATGAATCATAATGCTATTTTGTCAAAGTTCAGTAAATAGTAACAAGTCCTATGAAGGCACGATTGGAAAATTTAAGAGCGCAAAAACAAACCCTGCGATACTAGACCCTGTCTTTACCTCAGGTGGGTTTTAAACTGAGTTTTCTACCTTAGTTAGACTCTAGGGTCACTAACAGAAAGCAAAATTAAAACTTCCATAAAAACAAACCCCGCGGTACTAGACCCTGTCTTTGCCTCGGGTAGGTTTTAAACTGAGTTTTTTTGCCTTAGTTAGACTCTAAGATCACTAATAGAAACAAAATTAAAACTTCCATAGAAACAAACCCTGCAGTACTAGACCCTGTCTTTGCCTTGGGTAAGTTTTAAACTGAGTTTTCTGCCTTAGTTAGACTTCAAGGTCACTAATAGAAAACAAAATTAAAACTTCCTTCAATGTAAACCTTGTGGTACTAGACCCTATCTTTGCCTCGGGTGGGTTTTAAACTGAGTTTTTTTGCCTTAGTTAGACTCTAGGATCACTAACAGAAACAAAATTAAAACTTCCATAGAAACAAACCCTGCGGTACTAGACCCTGTCTTTGCCTTGGGTAGGTTTTAGGCTGAGTTTTCTGCCTTAGTTAGACTTCAAGGTCACTAATAGAAAACAAAATTAAAACTTCCTTCAATGTAAACCCCGCGGTGCTAGACCATGTCTTTACCTTGGGTAAATTTTAAGCTGAGTTCCCTGCCTTAACCTGGCCTCAAGGTCACTAACACAACAAAATTAAAGCTTTATTGGATGTAAATCCCACGTTGTGAAGCCTTGGTGTTACCTTAGACTAAACTTTCGTAAACCTCAAGTGAAAATAATGTCTTAAGGTAAACATTCCAGGTAAGTGGTTGGAAAAATTTGTCATTTGGTTTATTAATCAATTATCAAATATTATCACAATTTAGCAAATTGCAAATATGAGTGAAGAGCAATAACATTTTCTCTATGGGAAGAAATTATGGAAAATAGCCATTAGATGTTCAAATAAACTCGGGAAATACAAACGTATAACATGGATGAATGAAAGAGAAGCATAAGTATTATCAAGCACATATTTCAAATGCTAAGTATTAAAACAAAAGCCCTCAAAACCGGGCGAAATTGTAGAATTGTCTTGAAACATAAAAAGACTATAAAAAAAAAAAAAAAGTTAAGGATGCGGAGGTTCCTCAGTTAAAGATAAAGCCGCAGAGATAGTTCCCCCTCCTAGAGATGCAACAGGTCCAGCTCCTTCAACCTCACAGACGGGAGATTCATCATTAATGATTGCTTGGATCTTAGGATTTGGAATGATGACCAACTCCTCGGGGATTGGTATATTGCTCTCAACCCTAAGGGAAGAGGAAGCCTCTACCTGCAGCTTGTCCAGGGCAGCAATCCATCCTTTGGAGAAGTAGGTTGAAAGCTTCTATTGAACCTCGAGTTTAACAGTAGCGATGTAGTTGTACTGACCCTGGTAATAGGCTTCCTAGAGCTTAGCGTCATCAGCTGCTTTATAGCCTTTCAGCTCGGCATCTTTGTTTGCCAGCATCTTCCTGGCTTTCTGCAGCTCCTTCTCCAAGGTCTCTGCTCTTTCCATGATGGTCTTGGTGTTCTCTTCTGCCTCAGATTGCAGCCTCTCTGATTCTGAGACTTTGTTCATGACATCTGAGATCTTGTTGAGAAGGTCCTCATTATCGTTGCACAATTCCTCAACCTTGGCCTTGGTAGCCTGGTACCTCTCCTCAATCACCACAGAGCATTGATACCCCTAGCATATAATAAAGCTAGTATCTACTTGTGGAGAAAAGTAAAAAGTCAAAGAAGGGCAAAAATTCATTATCATGATGGCTTCTTTTTTCACATTTAGAATGAGAGAGTCATCATCCCATTTAGCCCAATGCTTTATATCCTCGGGCAACAGGAGAGCCTTGCCAACACTCTCGGCAACCTTCCCCCCGCGACCTTCCCTCTATGGTCTGACCTTGTCAGTTGCAGGAAGGGAAACTCTGTCCACCGAGGAGTGTGTATAGGCAGGAACCCCCGTGACAATGACACGGGCGTTCACAAGGTTAGGGGGGGAGTTTTCTGAGTTGAGAGCAGTTGAAGTTTAGCCCACTCCCTAGGGGCGTTTCCTTCCAATCCTAGTTTCACAGGCAGGAGTTGCTGCTACTGTGGCAATTGGAGTAGCTTAGATAGTTTTGAGAACATTGGTAGTGGGGGCAATGGCTGGAGGAGTCTAAGTCCTTGGGACAATTGGAGTAGCCAGGAGTTGTACAAGTGTGACCCCACTCCTTTGAATCAGCATCTTGGTAGGAGAATCATCCAACGAAATGGCAGTTTGAATGTCGAGCTCTACTCAGGGTGGAAAGGGGCTACGAGCTGGAACGTGGCCTGTCTTCTTTTTCCGTTGGCGGCGAGGGCGTTTAACCGGGCTTGGAAAGGCAGTGGTCACTCCTAAATCCTCGTGAGTGAAGGGAGAAGGGGAGTTACTGCGATACCTCTCTTCTTCTCAAAAAACACATTTAGAAGGGGATAGAATATACCCCTTGTACCGAACGTCTATGTAAGGAAGTAGGGGATGCCTTATAGTGATAGTTTTTCCTGTAGCTTGGAAACTACAGTACACGGAGGTATATCCGAGAATAAGGTAGGCAGCACACAATTGACCGTCATTGTAGGGGTAGATCGGGGATCTTAGCAACCTATTCAGATCCGTAGAGTTGATTAGCTGCCTTTTCTTCTTGAAAGTGTGATCCTCTGAAAAGGAAATAGGCAAAGGTTAGACATATGAAATAAGTATAGATACTCGGGAAAATTCTAGTTAGAGGTAGTAGAAAATAGAAAAAGGGAGGGGGGGGGGGGGGGGGGGAGAGGATCCTATTAGGCCAACCCACCTGCTTTACTCACACTAGTGGGGCAGTGGATTCCATTGGGGTACCGGTTCCCCGAGACAATCAAGTAGTCCCCCTCGATCTCTTTGTCGGAGTCCGATAGGCCAGAAATAAGCCTCACTTCCCCATGCCGAATTTTAAAATAACACCCAGAGATTTTACTGTCCTGAAAGCTATAAATGTAGTTGATGTCATGCTCAATAAGCTTCAACCCAAGCGTTTTGTTCAAGATATCTACACTACTGACTATCCTAAACACATTGGGGGTACATTGGTTGAGACAAATCTTGAAGTGACGGAGAAATTTGGTAAGCAAATCACTTATAGGGATCCTCACTCCCCCCTCTACAATGGCAACAAGTGGAATCACCACTTTACCCTTTCCCCGTGATAGTATTGCCTCGGATTCTGGGCAGTAATCAACCTCAACATCCTCAGGGAAGTTGTACTTCCTTCTAAACTCTCTAAGACTCTTAGGATTATCAACCATAGGTTTGAATTTCCCCATTTCAAAAAAAAAAAAAAAAAAAAAAGGAATTTTCTATAATAAGGGAAGGAACAAAAAGAGAAAACTAGGAAAAAAGTATGTGAGACGAAGCAAAGTTCTTAAAAGATTAAAGGAGATGGACTTAGAAACACAAAGAGAAAGCAGGAATGCACTGAAGGTCACCGGAGAGAAACGCAGAGTAGAGATATTTTTCTTTTTAGAGAATTTGTGGTAGTGGATTGGTGAAGAAGAGGCCCAAGGGAGGGAGGCTAGGCTCCTTATATAGAGGGAGAGGGGAGGGGAAAGGACGGACAGAAACCCTCCTTTTCCTGCTCATTTTTCCATTTTCCAAAGTCCTCATCTAACCGTCCATTTAATGATGCATGCCAATGATCGTGGGGTAGGGAACTCTTGCGTATCCATGGCATTAATTACATGACGCCACCACTATTCATAAATGCCAGCTAATGATTGGTCCGTTTTATTTTTTGAACCACGATCCCCACTTCAGTAATAATGACCTGGAGATCATGGGGGTTAATGTGGGGAGTGGAAAGATCCCCATCTAGATTAAAGCCCAAAAATAAAATGGGCCATGGGAAAGGATTGGGCTTGGCCTGTGTATCATGGAAAGAATTGGGCCACGAAAAGAGAATAGCTGGATCACTCCAAGTATCACGGAAAAAATGAGTGACGCAAAAGATTAGTTCCCATGGAGATGGTAAAGTGCCACTTTACCCAAGGTATGGGGCGTGGGTGGACCACGTGTGATTACCAGAAGATTCCTGGAACCATGGGAAGGTTCAGGTACATACAAGAAGGTTAAAGATCTTTACCTCTGCATCAGTGATGAGGTTCTTACATCACCCCTGCCACATTAAATGCAAGTTAGATAGCCTGAACAGTGGTAGCAACCCCCAAAAGTCAAAGTTCCAAGATAAGGGAGGGGAGGAATCCGATAAAGCTAAGAAAAATATCCCTGAGGCTCTGGTAGGCAACAGGATAGCTATGGTGATAAGAGCAAGGATTGAAGCTATAAAAGGGAGAGGAGATGTAAAGTAAAGGGGGATTAGAAAAATCTACCTAGGGAGAGAAAAATAGAAAGAAAGAGAGAGTAACACTAAGGATGTGGTCACGGGAATGAAAAAGTTTCCTATGTTAATATCTGTAATTGTAATCGCTACATGAATGGTCAAAGAATTCCACTGCTTGTGTTTCCCATTGTAGAGTGTTAATTCCTTGTTGTTTATTTGTATTTAAGCTGTGTGAATTACTAAAGCAGAATTCTGAGGTGAGCTCCTCGAGGGGGCCAAATTCTGTGTCCCTACAGTAATTAAACTAGTTGCTTTGGGGTATAACTAGCGTAGATACATCTAACACTCTTTCTTGTGTCGTGGGTGTTATAGTAATATATTATAAGTATATTAAAATCATTAAGAACTCTAAGTGAAGCTCTACTACCGATTATAAAATAAAATAAAATAAAATAAATTGAAACGATTATTTATCTTAAAACTTAATTACTTAAAGTATTTAGTGGTAGTTTCAATATTTTATTTAAATTTAAATTTGAATAATAATTATATTATAATTTTTCATTTTGATAAATATTTAGTCTTACACGATATTTTATACTACCATTTAATTTTAAATTTTTAATCATTTTTATTATTTTTCGTATGTATTTTATTTTTAATTTTAGTTTTTTTATATGTATTTTTAATCTTAGTTATATTACTAAAATATTTTCATTAACTTACGTTATGATCACCCTCAAAAAAAAAAAAAAAAAAACTTACGTTATGATTTTTTGTTTAATCCATGTACAAACTAAAGAATGACAATTCATTGGGTTGCGGGCTTTGGTAATGAGTCTGACGACTGCTTTAGAGTTTTGGAGCTTTTGTAGCTCATCAAGGTTTTAGGCCGGCCTGCTTCGGAGATGGGCTTTATGAGTGCCCTCTTTATTCCTATTTCTATAATTTTTTCACCCTCACCCAAAAATGAAAACCCCAATTTGCTCTCAAGCCCATTTCCGTATGAAGATTCCCTCCTTTGCAGCCTTGCTATCTTGTTCTAAGAAAATCCATCTCACCAAAAGTTAACAAGTAACAAATTATAGAAAAAGATTTTAACAGAACATTATTATTTTAAAATGATGAAAATAATAATTTTCAAGTACAAGTACGAGTTCTTGTAGGGAAAGAGCCAAGATTCAAGTTTTTAAAAAAGAGTTTCACACACAAACACATTTAAATTAAGTTAGAGTAAGCTCTTTTTTTTTTTTTTTTTTAAAGATCACTTGTACGGTGTTTTTTGGACAAGCAAGATTGAGTATCCATCATTGCAAAAAATTCTTTCAAACCCTCCCTAATTAAATTTTTATTTGTGTAATCGTAATCAATCCTACCCACACAATAATTTTCATATTTACAAAACTAACCTAGTCCCAGGTAAACTCAAATTTGGATTAAAGTCCTCCATAGTTTTTTTTTTTTTTTTTTTTTTTTTTTGAAAACTCAACAATGGCGACTCTTGAAATTTTTTTAGAATAGTCACAATGTTATCTTTTAATACCATTTGTGGGGCCTAAGAATCTGGTGACCCCAGCCCACTTTATATTTAGCCCAAGGCCCATGCTGAGGATGATCGAAGAAAATCCAAATTGCCAAGAAACATCACCGAGGACGATTTTGTCCTCGGCTTGCCGAGATGATAGAAAGGAAGAGCAGCACGCCACCAAAGGCGGCCTCCCTAAGCACCCCAAGAAAAGAATAAGTGCGATGGGTCATCCATGGAAGCATGGTGGAGGAGCAATTCAAGGGGAAACTGTCACCTCCACATTAAATGCGCACAACTAACGTTCTTGCCGCATTAATGAGGAAATGACCTCTAAACAGTGCTGCCTTGGTTGCTGCAACTCACAGGAGGTTTGGTAAGGTAGCTGACGGGACGGGTAGTCAGGTAGAGGCTTGGATGATCAACAAGTGAAAGACAAAAATCGTTTAGATGAGGAATATATAATAGGAAAATAGATCATAGAAAGGAGGGAGGAATTCATGTAACCATTCTCACTCAATTATTATTACTACAAAGCTCCTCGGATTGTGCCGAGGACAAACTTTTTTAGATAATCTCAGTTCATCTATGTTGGGTTGTTGCGAGCATCATGTTGACTGTTGTTCATGCGCTAACGTCTAGTTTTTTGGCCCACTTTCTACAAATTCATTGTATTGGGCTAGTTAGGTCTGAGTCCGCTCATCCAAAAGCCTTAGTGCCCAAACCTAGTCCCTACACCATTTTTTAAGGAAAAATGAAATTATAGATTATTTTTAAGTAATGGTTTGAACAAGTTACAAACTTGAATAATTAGAAATTTTTATTTATTTATTTTTATGAATAGGCTTTATGTTGAATAATTTTTCACTTCTTGTTGTTTGAATTATTTTTGTTGTTATTGGCTAATTTTATTGTTGTTATTTAAGGCATTTTCTTTTTTGTTTAAGGGGTTAAAAATTATGTTTTGGAGGCCATAATTATTTTTGGAGAATTGTCCGAATTAGAATTAATAACAGATTATTACCTATGATTTATTGTGAAATTATTGTAAAAATGTTGAAATGTAGCATTACTCTTATTTTTGCTGAACCAAAATTATTATAATCTTCAAGTTAGAGTGTTCAATATTTTTTTAGGGTGATTACAATAGATTAATTTAATATATAATATTTTTTTTTCAAATATATATATATATATATATATATACATACATATTTTTGCTGAGTCAAATGTAGAGCTATCACTGCAATCATAAAAGTTCCAAAATGTTGTCTATAACCTTCTCTTTTTTTTTTTTCTTTTTTTTTTTGTCTTTTTTTTTTTTTTTAATGTGAGTATCCATAGCATCTTGATATTAGTGAATTAAGGGTCCGTTTGGATACTGCTTATTTTGCTGAAAACTGAAAACACTGTAGTAAAATAATTTTTAAATATATAAATAATACCGTGTGACTCATTTTAATTAAAAAAATGTTAAAAAAAGATTTGTAGATTTTGTGAATAGTGCACAGAACTCTCAGCCACAGAAATTGATAAATGCGCTTCAAAAAAAAAGAGGTGAAACACTAAACGTGGAGACGCATACGCCAATACAAACGCATACTAAATTTTGATAAAATTCAAATTCACTCACTTTAATTTAAGATTAAAAATATATATATACCATAAGTGGACTGCTGCATGACCAAGAAGTGGTTGACCATACATTCAGCAGAAAAAAAGAAGTGGTTGAGCATACAGGACCCACATGGACAACATGGCTCAGTCAATTCAGTTGTCGATTACAACATTTCCTGCGCTTGTGGCTCCCACAATCTAAACGTATGCTCATCCCCACCGTCCATCGCTTTAACGCGGATGAAAGAAACCGCGTCCTAATTCCTCGGCTATGAACCCGGGGCCTTGTCCGATCCGGTTTAACTCGTACCGTTTTGCTGCGCACATGTACATAAATACCATTATTTGTCCTCTTTTTTCTTTTTTGTTCGTGTTCCTCGTAAAACTAAAAGGTTCCCAGAAAGAAAACGATCGAGAAGGAGATCCAAGAATTATTCCTCAAATCTTTTGATCTCTTTTCTGTTTTTGGAATCTGTTCCTTTCGATTTCCAAAAATGCCTCGAGGGACAATTGAAGTTCTTCTTGTCAGTGCTAAAGGACTTGAAAACACCGACTTTCTCAGTATGTTTTTTTCTTCTCAATTCTCAATTTCCCATCGTTTTCTCTTTTGAATATTCAATTTTGATCGGTTTGGATTGGACCCTTTTGATATATTGTCTTCTTTAAGATCTGGGGCTCTGTTTGGTAGCTAAGAAACTGGAGGAAATTAAAGAAAATGTAGCATTGTAAATGATGTTTGTGTGAAATAATTTCTTTACGTAAGTTATCATGATCGGACAATCAAACCAATCCAAATATCCTGATGAATATAGCTCATCATACCTAATCAAATATGCTTGCCAATAGCCATAATTGTTTCTTGGTTTTCCTGTTTGTTTGTTTTTTTTTTTTCCAATGAGTGGGTTCCTGTTTGAATTGATGAGGTTTAAAACTTTAAATGAATATGAGCAGATGACATGGATCCTTATGTCATTCTCATTTGCCGCAGTCAGGAGCAAAAAAGCAGTGTTGCATCAGGTAAGCTCTCTCTATTTAGCTCTGATTTTTATATGTCTACATTTCATCTTTGATGGAACAGATACTGGACATAATTTCTACCCAAAAAAAAAAAATTCCTGTAGTGATATGTTTACCGAATCAGATGTTATGTTCATGTTCTTTTATTATAGAGAAGATGGGCTAGGTAATCCTCTCTGTTTTTGACATATGATTTGTGCAGGAAAAGGGACACAGCCAGAGTGGAACGAGAGTTTTGTCTTTACCATTTCGGATGGTGCTTCAGAACTCACACTGAAAATAATGGACAGTGATACTGGTACTGCAGACGATATTGTAGGAGAAGCAACGTGAGTATCCCAATCTGCAGAATTTTCTTTGATCTAAGTTTGTGATATGTTCTGTTCTCCCTCTTGTACTTATCAGGGCTGACACTAAACATTTTGGGGTTGGGCAAGAAATAAAATGGAGCATTTTTTTATATTTATGTATTAATTAAATTAATATTTTTTATATTATAATATATTTTATTTAAAATCTATTTTTCTTGTTTTTTAATATGTAAATTGACTAATTAAATTTTTGTATTCAAGTTCTTTTAACATCTCATTCTCAATTTGATAGTATAGCTAATTTACTTAATTTTTCTTGAGACATTGTCGATCTTAGATATGATTTTATTAATTTTAATTTTAACTAGTTAACATGTACTGTTAGTAAAAATTTATAAGCAATGCATGTATTTGGAAATGAATTTAATATTTTTATATAATTAGTATGTCAATTGGAGTATATTCTTTTATTTGTAAAATTTCTTTTAAAACTTTTAACTCTGAAAATAAATCTAAACCATTAATATCATAATAAATATCATGTTTGAGAAAATATTCAAGTTTAAGACAATATTTTTGCAAACTATCATCATCTAGCTAAGAGAGAGAGACGGAGAGCAAGAGTGAGAGAGAGAAAATGTATCAGTAAATTTTAGGAATTTGAAATTTTTTATTTGTTTTGATTTGAGATTGTTTTGTAGGTAATTTTTTAGAATGGATTTGCATTTTATCTAGTTGATTTTTGATTTGTCTAGAGGTTAAGAATGATATTTTTGGGATAATTGATTTTTTTTAGACTAAAGAATTTTTTGGGGTACCAATGTTTACAAGGATGTTCCAGATTTTTTGTTATTTAGTCACAAGAATGTATAAGATTTTTTAGAGTTTCATCTTAAACTAAAATTTTTTTTTCTACTACCCCTTCTTTTTCAAAATTTTGGGGCCCCCTTCCACTTGGGGGCCTTAGGCAATGACCTAATTTGCCTAGTGGAAGGGCCGGGGCTGCTACTTATCTTCGTTGCAATTGGGGTTAAGGATAAAAAGGTTATCTTTGATTATGTTTTCATATTGACTTTGCCATTCATTTTCATTAGTAATTAGAACTTTAATAAACTGTTTTTTTTTTTTTGCCTAAAACAATGAGATTCTTGCATTCTACAACATCTTAGAGCTAGTATTCCATGAAATAGTTAAACAAGAATAACACTCAATGGTCAAATTACTAATGAAAATGGATGGTAGGGACAATATGAAAATGGAATCAAACATAAAGGGCCAAAATAAAAATTTTAAAACACAAAAGATTAAAATGAAAACAACCCCAAACTTAAGGGGCAAAAGTGTACTTTACTCTCTAATCAAACTTCTCCCATTAATTATTTCATTGAGAACCTACATTGTTTACAGAACTCACTAATAACAACACTCCCAAAAAGCAACCTAATGATAAATATATAACATGATTATTTATATACTCACTAGATAATTAACACTCCTAAAAAACAAATTAATGATAGATATTACCTATATTCAAATGACATCTAACTATCTAAGTAACAATTTTAACCTATATTAACAACTTTGGCTTAGTGACTTGGCCTATTGTTTAAATTTAAATAATCCAAATGTAAGTACAACTAGGGCTGTCCAACCCAACCGGTGGCACGACCCACCTTGTAAATCCAATTGGACTTGGGCAGACCGCCCGCCAACCTCCGGCGGTCGGCGGCAGGTCTAGTTCTCCCTAAACTGAAAACCATTGGTTCGGTCTCGGATCTTCTCCCAAAACCCGAAGAAACTCGATCCGATCAAGATATAGAGCATTTCTCGACGAGATTTTTTAGATTCGGCGAGATCTCAGCCATTTCTGGTGAGATTTGGCGAGACCTCACTGGATTTGGTGAGATTTTGCCAAATCCGGTGAAATATCATTGAAATTTCACTAATTTTTGCCGTTAACTCGTTGGATTTTGGCTGATTTTCAGATCTCAAATTTCAACCGAACCGACCGCCATCCGTTTGGATTCACCTGATCCGATCAACCACTCAGGTCAACGGCGGGTTGAAATTTTGACCACCCGAGTTGGTCGGGTCGGTTCTAGGTTGGGCACAAACCCAACCAGGACCGACCCATGAACAGGCCTAAGTACAACACCTTATCACTCTATCTAGAAACTATCAACACATAACAGCTTGACATCTTATGCTATGAAAGTCATTTTCCAGATTAAAGCATTTCCTTTTACTTAATTGCATTATACCTTATTAATATATTCTTCCATAATTCCTTCGTATACCAACAGAGAGTTGCATCCCCTAGGAAAACTTGGTTAGTATTGACCTTGGATATTACTCAAAAGTCACTGCATTTGATTTTAAATAGGTTTTGACGGAATGAAGTTAGTAGTTTGTGTTTGTATCAACGTAATCACAGGCAATATATAAATGTGGGCAATTCCTTAAATTCTAAATACCGTTGGTTTAGCAAGTGTTAGAAAAAATAGGTAAGAAATTCTTCAAGTTACAGAAGACTGCGGTGGACTCATCAATCTTGTGCAAAAAATAAAAATAAAAATATTTCGGGAACATCTGAATGCATCACCGTGCCAAAAAAAAAAAAATGCTTGTAGCACTGAGAAGTAGATTGGATATATTCAGGCTCCTTTGTTTTAGAGTTAGCAAGAACCAAATTTTGTTTTGGAGCATAGATTCTAACTGCTGCCCACATAGTAGGTGAAAATGGAGATATAGACAGAAGCATTGATCATCAAAATTTGACATTGTTATGATATTTTGATGATATTAAATGGGTTTTCTTGAAAAACACTTCAGAACCAAATATTATTTGCTTCATGATCCTTGCAGCGTTCCACTAGAGCCGTTGTTTATGGAAGGAAGCCTCCCTCCAACAGCATACAATGTAGTTAAGGACCAAGAGTTTCGTGGAGAGATTAGGGTGGGCCTCACTTTCACTCCTGAGGTAATCCTCTGTTTTTTATAGTTTAACTGATCACAGGTGCCTTGTAGGACTTTTTTCTTTTTGCAAATGTATACAATATTGTACACATTTGTTTAGTCTACAATGTAATATTCACATTGTTAGGACAATGTAAACTAAGAATTTTCTTAACTTAAATGTAAAAGCATGATGATAATAATATTAATGAGCTAATCGAAGCTTTGATTGCCTGTTCATTATAGGAACGTCATGACCGGGAGTTCCGTGTGGAAGAGGAAACCTACGGTGGATGGAAACAGTCTGCATATACAGACTGATCAAGTCTTATTTAGCAGCTTTATGATCTGGGGATTGAAATAAATAGATGCTGTTCAATTGATTTCAGTTTTCCCTTTCCCTTCTTAATGTGTTGTAATTCAAGAACGTTTTCTATCATGGTGGGATTGAGTATGTTATTTGGTTTGAACTATGTGATTAACCATTGTGATGCCGTGTTTTGTGATTGCACTAATTTTGTCAAATCAAGTTGAATTAATATGCTTGTGCTGGTAGGGGATAGGTAGACATGGCAAAACGGGCGGGTTCGGGTCGGGTCAATTGGGTCGTGGGTCAAGTCGGGTTGCGGGATGGGTCAAGTTGACCCGTATTTTTCAAACAAGTTTTTTTTTGAGAAATAGATGCAATTTGTCAATTATTTATGAGTTTCTTAACTGTGATTAGATTCTCACTGGTAATATTGTTACCACTTACCAATTACCACTAAACACTTGATACCCAAATTTGGTGCAACTCTTGTTCCAGCTTTCTAGAAGCTAATTTTGGTATAATTTTCAATCTGTTTAAAGTAGGAAGAGAAAATGAAGGTGACAAGTAAAGAATGACAAACTATAATAGAGTACATAATATATTAAGTGAATAAGAATAAGTAAATATTTTATAAGAATTACATCTCAATCTCAATCTACTCAACATTGGTAGACATGGCAAAACGGGCGGGTTGGGTCGCGGGTCAAAACGGGTCATTTTTAAGCAGGTCAAACAGGTTATGAGTCAAACGGGTCGGGTCAGAAAATTCTGACCCGTTTTGCCATGTCTAGGGATGGGGATGGAATAGTCCTAGATTTGGATCTTCTCAAACTAAAAGAGAGATAATAAAAAAATGCCCATGGAGCAAGGCACCTCAGAATTTTTTTTATTATTTTTTTTAAGAGAGTTCCAACTTATGATAACCCCATGATAACTCTTTATTATCAAACCAAGACACTAATTAGTTTTTGGTATAGGCGGGAATTGAACCCAAAATCTCTTATTCAACCATTAGAAACTTCGCTAGTTGAGCTAACTAGAACTCACGAAATAAAGATTTTTTAGATAGCTAATTAAACCCATGTAAGAGCATTTGCTTCAGGTTTCTTCAAACTATTCTATTTTACCATCTTAAAACCTACTTTATCATTTATACCATACTATTTTACATCACTCTCAAGTCTCAACATCCCAACTTTTATTTTTCTATTCTACTCATTAAAATAATATTTCTACACAATAAAATAATATAATTTATACTACCCAATAAATTACCCACATAGCCCACTGCCACCACCACCAAGCCGTCACCACCACCACCAAGCCAAACCCAACCCAACCCACCACCACCACCAACACCATCAACCCAACCAAAATTAAAACTCTCATCCAACCACCACCATCAACACAACCAAACCACCACCATCAACCCACTACCCACACCACCATCAAATTACCCACCACCAACCCACAAAACCACAACCACCAAACAAGCAACAAAGACATCCGGCCAACCACACAGCCCACTGCCACCACCACCAAGCCAAACCCAACCCAACCCACCACCACCACCACCATCAACCCAACCAAAATTAAAACTCTTATCCAACCACCACCATCAACACAGCCAAAACCACCACCATCAACCCACTACCTACACCACCATCAAATTACCCACCACCAACCCACAAAAACCACAACCACCAAACCAAGGTACAAAGAAGTCCGGCCACCCACACCACCAAAAATGAAACCCATCCATTGATCCATGAAACCCATACCTCCAAAAATGAAACCCACATCAGGGATGATGAAACCAGCCACTGATCCATGAGTCCCACGCCACATCTCCACCATGGAGGGTTGATTCAAGGGAAGATAGAGAGAAAAAAAGAAAAGAAAAAAGAGGCGAGAGAGAAAGAAAGGAATGAGAGATCAGAGAAAGCACCAGTCACCACCAGACGGGATTTTGGGTTTGAGAAAATAGGTTTTGGGCACCAGTCACGCCTTCCTCCCATGCCCACGCCTTCCTTTAATCATCGGTCATAGCCAAAAAAAAAAAAAAAAAAAAAACCGCCAATGGAGAAACAGAGAAGGAAGAGAGAGAAGAGAACATAAATAATGAGAGACAGGAGAGAGAAATTTCGGGGGAAAAGTGGAATAATATATATATATATTTACAATACTGGTACAGTGCAATTCTAAAGGTAGAATTGCACTGTAGCAGTATTGCAAATTTTTTTTGCAATACTTGAGTTTTACAATCCCAGATACTGAGCACTTTGGGACTTGAAATGCCAAATTCTCCTTACATTTGGCATTTGCAATCCCCAGTGCTGATGCTCTAAGCATATGATGGTGGATGCATCCAGATGGGTAAGCTCATTGTAAGGTTCAAATCTTGCAGCTAGGCAAATTATAGATTAAATAAATGCATAAATCTCTTGCTAAATGCATTACACGAAGCTATTACAATTGCAAAAATCTCCTTTACTCCAAGCCAATTACGATCAAAGTGTGAATGAACCGTCCTTATGTACTAAATTACAATTGTCTTGGTCTATCCAACATACCTTTAAAATGCACTGGAATATGAACGACGGAGCTGAAGCCACGAATAACTCGGCACTATTGATGTTAACATGGGACGCCAATGTGCTCATTTTGTAACCCTTTCACATTCATATAACTTTGGTCAATATTCATTTTAATAACTTGATTGTGTCCCGGGGGGCTCTGTGTTTGGAACCATAGACAGCATAGTTGCTAGGTGTTCAAATTAGGTGTCTAGTGTGCGTTTAAGTTAAGATTAAAAATTAAAATTATTTCACTATTCAGCTTATTTTTATTATTATTCATAAGCCTGCTGTACTTTTTGACACTATTCATAAGTCTTACTGTTCTATTTCAACTAACTTTTACCTTTATCTACAAAACTTTCAACAATAATTGTTAAGTTTCAGCAAAATAAACGGTATCTAAATACACCCTAATTCTCATTCAGATTCAGAATTTGTCAATTACATTTGAATAATGAGTTAATAACCTGATGATCCATTTGGCCCAAAGAAAAAAAAGAAAGAAAAATTCTTACAACAGTGAGTGACTCAAATTCTTTCTTTTATTTTTATGGCTCCTAGATCTTCTAAGCATATAAAACAGACCATCGTGGTCTAATTACAAACATTACAAAAGACAAATTGCAAGGGGCACTTCGCTGGGATTCAAAAAGTAGAGGGCTGCTGATTACCCCCAACGAAATAGGTTTCTTTTTTAAGTTTCAGCAAAATATAGGTTTCTTTTTTAAGTTTCAGCAAAATATGCAGTATGTAAACACACCCTAATTCTCTCATTCAGATTCAGAATTTGTCAGTTACATTTCAATAATGAGTTAATAACCTGATGATCCATTTGGCCCAAAGAAAAAAACGAAAGAAAAATTCTTACAACAGTTAGTGACTCAAATTCTTTCTTTCTTTTTTATGGCTCCTAGATCTTCTAAGCATATAAAACAGACCATCATGGTCTAATTACAAACATTACAAAAGACAAATTGCGAGGGGCACTTCGCTGGGATTCAAAAAGTAGAGTACTGCTGATTACCCCAACGATGTAGGTGTCTTTTTTTCTAAGAGTTAACCTTTCCATGAAGGTCCTTATTGCCCTCCAAGCAAGGCTGAGAACCAATTCCACTGCAACTCGGTAAGCTCACAGTTCCTGGGGGTGAGAGTGAAGAACTCATGGATGGTTGATGTCCTGTCTCAGATTTTTCTGGTAGATCAAAATGAGAAGTAATATCATTTTGGAAAAAGTTGTGTGAGCCAAAATCTGGCAATGCCAAACCACTATCCCTCCTCGTGTGAGAGATGTCAAGTTCTTCCTGGAAGTATCCTGGTGCCAAATTATCTTCCACAGGTATTGCACCTGTGAGAGTCTTGAATGCAAATTCTAGGCATGGGTCAGACCAAGAATCACTGAAGGGAAAGGGTAGCTCCTGTGGTTCTGGCATTATTTCAGTTTCAGGCAACTGCAATTGCTCTTCAGGAACAATTTGGACTTCAACTGCAGGAGGCTTTTCGCTCTTGTTTGATGAATCTCCAACTAATGGAGTGTCTATGATGGTAGAAGCATGATGGGCAAACTCCATGTGAAGTCCAGCCTCAAGCTGCTGAGATGCTCCATCTGCCAAAACCAAAGGTACAGTAGCTTCACTTTCACAAGTCTCTCTACTTGTATTTTGAAGAGCTTGTTCACTGGAAATGGTGTTTGCCATTATCTCAAGTTCAAATCCAGAAACTCGTTTTGAAGACCGACAAGGCAAGTTAAGCTCTTTCTTGTTCACGGATTTCTTCAAGTTGACCTGAGTTTTTCTATTGCTGCTCTTTTTTATTCCACCCTCAAGGGAGTTTTCTATTTGCGGGATGTCAGCTGAAGGCACCAAAACATGCCCATCATTAGAAGTGCTCTCCAGTGGTAATGCACCTGTAAGAGTCTTGATTGCGAATTCTAGGCATGGGTCTGACCAAGAATTCTCAACCAGACAGTGCTGTTGTTCTTCTAGTTTCTCCTCATCCACTTTTTCAGTTTCCAGCATCTCCAGTTGCTCTATGTTAGCTGCTTGGTTTTTTTTATGAGGCTCTTTGCTCTTGTCTGATGGCTCTCCATGTAATCCATCATTCACGTCCAGAGAAGATTGAGGTGCATTCATTGTTCCTTGCTCATCCTTGAACTGCTGAGATGCTTCATTTGACAAACTATTTGTGGCCAAACATGCATCTGGACTGGTTCCACTTTCACCAAACTTCCTACTTGAAACTTGAAAAGCTCGGTGACTGGAAACTGAGTTGACAATCTGCTCAGGTTCAAGCCCAGCAAGTCGTTTCGAAGACCGAAAAGGCAAATTAAACTCTTTCTTCTTCCTGGATTTGCTCGAGTTAATCTGATTTTTCCTAGTGCTTCTCTTTTCCTTCACATTCTCAAAGGCATTCTTCTCTTGCAGGGTATTAGCTGTAGGAGTTAAAACAGGCTCAGATTTAGCAGGGAGACTTTCTGGTTGACCTTTTCTCTGGGATCCATTAGCTTTTGGCAATGCTGACCTGCCCGGATTTGAATTTTCCTTGATTTCAGCGAACTCATTTGTGTTCCCTATCAAATTCTTGTCTTGGACAATCTGAGTTGTGGGAGCAAAAGCATCTTCCTGTTCAGCAGATACTTTATTTCCTTGCCCTCTCTTTGTGCTCTTGCCTTCAGCTGCTTCTAAGCTGCTCTTATCAGAACTTCCCTTACCATTTTTTGATAGAGCTGAAGTTCCCTTACCTTTTTTTGATAGAGCAGAAGTTCCCTTACCTTCTAATGATAGAGCAGAACTTCCCTTACCTGCAGTTAAGTTTAACATAGAAAGCAATGCAGCTTAGAAATAATTGATTCATTATTGGACCACTCTGACTTGGACTGACTAATATATTTGGACAATCATGTTATGAGAATTGTTCATCATCTATGACCTCTCACCTGCAAAAAGCCTCCGTCTGGTTGCTGGGTGATTTAATTTCTGCCTTTTAGCTGCAGATGATGGCTATAAAATGGGCAAAAAGAAAAGAAGAAAACAAAATTATAAATATAAATCATCCTCCCTAGTAATGTTGCAACTGCAAAAAATAATGGAAAAGTCTAACAAACCCAGTATGATTTTCTAAGATTTTGTGTGTGGTTTTATAAGATTGTTAGCATCAATAAATATGATTTCCCAAGATAGTAGCCATATCCACATAGTTATAGTTGCATTCTATGAGAATCAGGCTTGATTTGGGGGATTTTAGTATTCAGAATATTTTTAATAACGGAACTTTGGCAAATAACCATTGGTGTTTGTGGAGGCAGGTAAAAGAGGATGCATTAGAGGTGAGCCAACTGTTTACTACATGGATGGTTTTTCCATCATTTGCTATTAGGATATAAAGTTGGCATGCTTGAAATTAAACCTGTGATGATACCAAAGAACAAAATCTAAAAGCACAAAAGAAGGCTCCATTTGTTTCACCTGAAAATAATTTCCGACCGTAAAAAATATTTCCCAGAAAAGAAATATTTTCAAGTGTTTGGTTGCATTCTTGAAAAATGCTTTGGAAAACATATTTTCAACTACTTTCTCAAGTTTTCTTTGCTCCCCAACAGATAAAAAATAAACATATTACAACACAAAAATTGAAAAAAAATTAAGAATAATAGTAAAAAAGAGAAGTTATAATTTGAAATGAATAATTAGAAAGAGAGAGAGAGAGAGAGAGGGTGAGATCAGGATTTCAGATGCTGCAGATCCCAAGCTTGATCACCCAAAACCCCACAATTGAAGCCCATCACACCAGCGAACCCAAAGTACATTGCTGACACAACCTTGCTGTCAGTATAGTTGCTGTGTCGTCACCAAGATTTCGGCCGTAACTTTGCTGGGCCGCTTCACACGCCACCGCTATCAACCTCATGAGTTGCCGTTTGCCTGGTTGTCTCTGTGGGCCCCCTAGAGCCGCTGCTGGGGGGAGAAAGAGAGAGAGAGAGAGAGAGAGAAAGAAGAAGGGTTTGGTCTAGGCCTTTGATCTAACTGTAGAGAGAGGGCGTAAAATATTTGGACTGAAAATAGGGATTTAAAATGATTTACGGTAAAATGCCCAAAATTTTCAGTCAACCTGAAGATATTTTCAACTTGACCAGCATTTGCAACCAAACCAAACACCTAATATTTTCAGGTGTAACAAATGCAGCCTAAATTTAAAACAAAGAAAGAATTAGAGATTAGTTTTACACAGGATGAATGGAGAGTTGTTCAAAGAATAATACAGTAAAAATGGAAAATGGTAATGCATATAGTTTTTGCACAGCCTTAAGGAAGAAAAGAGGTTGTTATTCTTTTTGGGACTGGAAGTGGTCGTTAATCAATGATAATTAGTATGTTGTCTCGTTGTTTGAGAAACATATTATTATTGGTAGGTTATAAAACTGAGCATTGTAACTTATCAAAAAATAAAATAAAATAAAACTGAGCATTGTAAGGTGTTCCATGACAAGTTTTAAGAATTTCATATAAAATTGAGTTAAAATATGGGGGAAATCATTGCATAAATTAAATAATGGCATGATCTGGCAACCTTAATACATTACTTGTTACTTTTGTAAACGTTATTTGAAGCAACAGCATAAGCTTCAACCACTTAGAAAGGGTTTGCTAACCGAATATTGGATGCATAGGTGCAATGGTGTTATGTAATGATGTATTATGCTATTTTAGATCCATCAAACTTGATCTCAATTATTGTTTGAATTTTTATGGGTAAGCTACATATGCACTTAAAAAGTCTTGAACCCATGTCATCTGCCTCATTATTACAATGGAAGACAGAACCATTTGACTTAGAGCTTCTTGGCTCAGTTTTTGTTTGAACAATACCGTAAAATGAACATTTGTACCAAATGCCTAAGGTGTGTACGACAATAATGCTTGTCCATATATATATATATATATATATGATTCTTTTTGAAATTCGGATTCTTTAACCAAATTGTAGTAAAAAATTTGAAGATGGAGAAAGAAGTTTTACATACATTGTATTCCTCCTATTTCTAAGTGTCAAAATGCTTTTGTTGGTGGGAGGCAAATTTTGGATTCAGTGCTTATTGCTAATGAGTGCCTAGACAGCAGATTGAAGAGCCATGTTCCCGGGGTGGTTTGCAAATTGGACATTGAGAAAGCCTATGACCATGTAAATTGGAATGCATTGTTTTATCTGTTGGATAGGATGGGTTTTGGGGTGAGATGGAGGGGGTGGATTAAGGCTTGTATAACTACAGTTTGCTTCTCTATTATTGTGAATGGATCTCCGGTAGGCTTTTTTGGAAGCTCTCGTAGGTTGAGACAAGGTGATCCACTATCCCCTCTTCTTTTCCTTCTTATTATGTAAGTTCTAAGTAGGATGCTGAAGAAAACTGAGGATTGTGGTCTGCTTCGTGGCTTTCCTGTGGGGCCTACTAACTCTATAGGGGTACACATTTCACACTTGCTGTTTGCAGATGATACCATTTTGTTTTGTGATACGTCTAGAGATCAATTGTTGTCCATTAGGCTGGCTTTGACTTGCTTCCAAGCATTTACTGGTCTGAAAGTTAATGCAGGGAAGAGTGAGTTTGTTCTGGTTGGGGAGGTTGGAAATATAGATGCGTTGGCTACCATTCTTGGATGTAGGGTGGGTGGTCTGCCTTTGAAATACTTGGGTATGCCGCTGGGCACCCCTTACAAAACTGCATCTATGTGGAATCCTATTTTGGAGAGGATGGAGAAGAAACTCTCAGGTTGGAAGCGTCTTTATTTATCTAAGGGGGGTAGGCTTACCCTGGTAAAGAGTACTCTTTCTAGCATTCCTACGTACTAACTATCTTTATTTGTCATTCCTGTAGTTGTGGCTAATAGATTGGAGCGTATTCAGAGGAAGTTTTTATGGGGATCTTCAGAGGAGTGTTTCAAATATCCTTTGGTGACTTGGGAGAAGGTGTGTTTACCGATAGTTTTTGGTGGTTTGGGGATTAGGAAGTTAGTGCATTTTAATAAAGCCTTGTTAGGGAAATGGTTATGGAGGTTTGGGCGAGAAGGCTCTCATCTTTGGAGGACGGTTATTGCTTCTAAATATGGTGAGGGTCAAGGGGGGTGGAATACTAAAATATGTAAAAGAGCCCACGGATGTGGTCCGTGGCGTGGTATTCATGATGGTTGGGAGAGTTTCTCCAACCATGTGACCTTAGTGGTGGGAGATGGCTCTCGTATTTTTTTTTGGCATGATAAGTGGGTTGGAGATAACTCACTTAGAAGGCTCTATCCTCAGTTGTATATGTGCTCTAATGACAAGGAAGTTTGCATTTCTGATGTTTTATGCTACCAGGAGGGTGGTAGCGATAGAATCTGGAATTTGAGATTTCATAGGGATTTTCATGAAAGGGAATTAGGGGCTGCCTTCTCTTTCCTTGAGTCCATTCAATCTCGGATCCCTAGGGGTGGTGGGAATGACACTTCTCATTGGTGTCTTAAAGGGAATGGCAAGTTTGATACCCGGTCCTATTACAATATCATCAGGGGTGCAGCTGCCTCCAATTTCCCTTGGAAGGGTGTTTGGAAAGCTAAGATCCCTAGGAGGGTGGCATTTTTTGTGTGGACAGCGGTTCATGGGTAGATCCTTACATTGGATAATCTAATGCTTAGGGGGCGCATTTTGGTGAATTGGTGTTGTATGTGCCATCGGAATGAGGAAACTGTGGATCATCTTCTCCTCCATTGTCCGGTAGCTCACTCTCTGTGAGTTTATATGTTTCAGATCTTTGGGACACAATGGGTCATGCCAGGCTCTGTGGAAAGCTTGGTGTATTGTTGGAGTTTTTGGCTGGAAAAATTTAATTCAGACATATGGAATATGGTTCCTAACTGTTTGATGTGGATTGTTTGGACGGAAAGAAATTGGCGTTGAGGATACCGAGAAATCCTTGGTTCAATTACAAGATTTATGCCAGAAGACTTTATTTGATTGGTCTAGGTGTTGGGGCTTCTTGGAATGCTCCACTATCTTAGAGTTTATTTCTTCTCTTACTATTGCTCTTTAAGTTTTTTCTTGTTCTTTGTTGCTGTTTGTTTGTTTGTTGCTTTTCCTTGTGTTCACCATCATGAACACCTTGTATTGGCTTTCATCAGTTTTTGAGTTTGTGTTAATAATATTCTGATTACCTATCAAAAAAAAAAAGTGTAAAGATGGTTTTTTCACCCTTCATTTTCTATAGTTTATATGAAACTAAAATTTTATCCAATGTTATAATGCTACAGATTCAGCTATTAAATGCAATCATAGGGTATCATCTGTCCTTAAATTTCAGCAGCACATCAATAAATAAGCTACAAGTAATGTGTATCAGAACCTTAGCTATGAAATTCAATGTTCAATTCAGTTTACTCTTAGTCTTCTCTGGTTTGATTTGAAATGCTCCTGACCTCTTTATGGCATTTCCATGTTTGCTAGTTCAGTATTACCATAAAAGAATACCTTTTAGATTTCTACTACAAAAATTTTAGTTACATTAGATATTTCAAACTTATTTTGGTCAATGGTATTTTTCTTTTCTAAGTAAACACGGGGCATCATCCCTTTCTAACATCCTGAAAACTTACAGAATATGAATATTAATTCAAAAATTTTAGACATAGTATGCATACTAATACTGATAACTTAGTAAATGCATAGAACCCACAGACCAAACATGAAAGTAACTGGGCATGTTTACTGTCAAAGGAAAGAAGGAATGACAGAGAGAACAATAATGCTGAAAACAGCACAACACAGTATTCATTTACTGAAGCACCAAATAAGGTGCAGACTTACTGATATTTCACCGTTAATCAACTCTGCATTGTTAATGCAACTTTTCTTTGGTTTCAATGCATGTCTACTAATCTCTCCACTTTCTAGATAGCGCAAAACATCCTTTTTGGAGCGGAAAACATAACCACTTTTGGGATCCGTGTAATACTGTAGCAAGTAGGTACCAATCAAATTTCATATATAGTGGTAATATTTTGAAAACATTAATACATAACTCGTTAAATAAATTGCACATAGTTGACAACTGTCTACACTAGATAGGATGCACATTTGGCATAGATACACACTCGTCTTTATGTGTGTGCAGGTGTGAAGAAGGAAGAGAGGGGGAGGGGGAAGAAAAGCACTGCAACTGGATCAAACAGTAGCATAACAAATTCCATACCGGGTCCCTTCTAATTCCATGTGCATTCTTTTTAATCTTGATTTCCTTTATCCACCCGCGTGGTAAATCCTCCACCTTATGCTTCTCAACCGCAACCTACATAATACTTTAGTTATTAGATGTATATCTGATAAAACTTTTATTTTATTTTATAAGTAGATGTATATCTGATAAAACTAATGGCACAAACATAATCCATTTGTACAAAACAAAATTATACCATTACTTCAGTATATTATGGAACAAATGTTTCTCACTAATGGTGCATAAATGATTATTGACTTTTCTCCAGATATGAAACAAAGCTTTTTACTTTTGATGTACACCCATGAGGGTGCAAAGGAATGCCTTGGGAAATGTTTAATCTCCAAGATTAATATTCAATCACCAAAGTTTATCAAAATTTTACCAAGCATCAACCATCTGCTTCCGTTTGTTGTCTTAACATATTTTTTTGTGGTCAGTTTCTTCTACTGTAACTCCATAGAAATTGAAAAAATAGAGATTCTATGTAGTTGTATAATATATTTTATGAGAGGTTTCCTGAGTCACTGGTAGTTATTCAGAGAAGTGAGAGAAGTTCTGTGGTAAGATCTCCACTGTCCCACACCTAAAATCCTTGAAGTAAGGAGTTAAAGGTTGGGTGATAACATTATTTAGCTTTTTGGCAGGTTGTACTTTCATCTTGATGATCTGATATTGATCCATAAGTTATGACAATGAAGAAGTTATGTTGGCTTGCTTTTGTGTATCACCAAAACAGTTTCTTTCACACCAAAACTTCCATCAGGAGCGGGGAAAACCAAATTACTAGATTTAAAGATGCAGAAGGCAACCCGATTCAAGATAACTTTCCAATCAACTCCAAAAACAAACCAGGGTCCAGAGGAATCCAGGCAGCAAGAGGTTAAGAAAATACAAATTTAATCTCAATTCTGCTTTCTGCACGTATTTTTATGAGTCGTTGAACATATTTGTTATTACAAAGTAGTCAAATTAAGCAGAAATATAATGGATTAGCTGACAAGAACTGGAGAGAGACCTCCTGGAAAAGAAAAAGGAAAATACAGTGGAAGCTCACAAGAAAGCCATATAATTCTCTTCATGAGAATGTTTTGTTTTTTGGTGGTTTGATGTTTAAACTTTAAACTGAGTTTGGATTATATTTTCCTTTGGGCTCTGCTACCCAGCTTTTCTGAGATCATACAAATTTTTTTATAGGGTTTCACCAAGCATATTTGCTTAGTTATACTTTTTATTCTTGTATCTTTCAGTTGGTCGTGACTTTTGCATTCACAAATTTTCTGACATCTCATCCATTAAAAAAAAAAACCAAAACTGAGGAAAAATGCCCCTATTATCTATTACTAAACATGAAATAACTTTATAACCTTATAAGGTACAAAAACTATCCAAATTTGAAAATTCATTGTTACTGAGAGAGAGAGCCAAAAGTCCATTAATGAAACTAAAACAGGGGCCCAAAAAATAAGACAATTAATTTAAAGAATAATATAGTTTTTTTTTTTTTTTTAATACAAGAAAGAATAATAAAGTTTAAAAGAATAAACGTTGCTCACCGAAGACATGCCATTATCTGTCTTCCTCTTTTTGGACGTAGAGGTTTTGCGCTTTATAGTTTTGAGATATCGCAATACCTCTGGCTTGGAATAGAATCTACATCCAGCCAAGGGATCAATGTAACACTGCAACAAGAATACAGTCATAAAAAATAATAATAATAATAAATGCATTATGTTGGTGGGCAAAATATAAATCGAAGTCCATAATTTTCTTAATATGTAATCATTTTCACTATATTAACTGAAGAGTATTTTCATATCATTAGAAGGACCAATTTTTTCCCCTCTAATCAAACAATTAAATTTCTACAGTCAAAAATCAAACGATAGAGTTGTTTGATAAAACAAGAAAAATATTGTATTTTTTGAAGAGAATGGGGATTGAACAAAACAGTGTTAACGGGGAAACTTAGTACAATATAACACAACAAGAATCATGACATGAGATATAATTTCATTCCCGGCTTCCCACATCAAAGAGTATGTAATTGCGTCACAATCAAGAATCCAGCTTTTCTGTTAGCAATTATCAAAACAGCTAGAGGACATTTCCTAGAACTCAGTTTAAACCTTTTTTTTTGTTGATGACGTGGAACCTCACCTAGGCAGGGCCCTTTGGACCCACCCTTGCAGAATAAACCACAGATACACGACCTCACCTACCAAAACCGTGTATTAGGTAATCCAGGGGAACTCTTAATGGGGATTGAACCCAGGATGTCTAGGTCTACATCTCATCTCTAGCCTCCAACCACTAGACTGCACCCTAACGGGTCTCAGTTTATACCTATTTTAAAACAGGAACTAATCATACCTTGATTTTTGTATGTCATGTAATCATCTTATTCAATTCATAAGAATAAATAACATAGCAGGAAATATAAGGTATAATATGTTAAAAGTTTCCAATTGAGGTGATTTTAAAAGTCTACAAGAGACCAATATACATAAAAAAGAGAAAGGAAATGAGTACATTATTAGCAGCAGCCTAGAAGTTCCCATTACAACCAACACAAAGGTGACGTAAGGGAAAAAATTCCACTAATTTTGTATTTAAATACCAAAGATAGTAATTTCAGAGCATCAAGAATCACTAGCAGCTCATGTGTCATGCCAGTCATCAGACAGTAGTCATGCACTCCAGACTAACAGCTAAATCATTATTAGTGGAAAACCTGGAATTCCCCAACAGAAAACGTATAACCATGGGGTGGGGGGAGTTTTAAATATAAATTGGAAAAATTCCATTCAATGAATATACAAGAAGATCACCCAATAAATGTATATCATACCTTGTACTTTGCTCCAATTTTTGAACCACTGTGACGGGTCCTAACCTCCACATTCCAATCATTAGGTAACCAGTCAGGATGTTCATTTGTTTTTACCACAATCTGTTAAAATGATGAAAAAAAAAATATATATCATTGACTACACATAGGCAAATTGGAGAGGTAAATGGTCGGTGAAGATAGGATGTTCAAATTTCATGCTTACTGTCTTAGAACTGACTTTAGAGTGCCTTTCGATGCATCTATTAGTTGGTTGAGGCTTTCCACTGTCACTTCTTCTGGATTTTATATAGTTTAGAACATCTTCCTTGGAGAAGAACTTCTGCCCAGTTTCCAAATTCTTGTATGACTACAAAAGCAAAATAAATATCATAAGCATTAGTGCAGCCCTATGACCAGATAATTGCTTCTACTGTTCTTAATCTTTCTTTTGTCCAAACATGGTAATGATTCACATGACTATAACTTGAATTACTAGTGTAGAGACATTAATTTGTACATGATGGTTCTATAAGATCATGTCCAAACATGGTAATCATAATGAAATGTCTACCATTTTTAGTCAGTTTCTGGTAGCCATACTATATGCAAGACAGTAGCTTCTAACAAGATGTGAACAACCATAACTGATATGAAATCAAGTGACACGCCACTAAAGAAAGCTTCCACGGTAGTTAGGGTCTCCACTTCCTACCAATCGCGTGTACGTGTACTGTGCATGTCTGGATTTTCTATGCCATGCAACTAGCAACTCACACAATATCTATCTCATGTAATTGAATAACCAGACTATGATCATCATTAATTGGTTAATTTAACCCAAAATCCAAATTCAGAAACAGCTTTATCCCCTAAATTAAAACATACACTATGGACCACAATTAGTATATGTCCTAAAAACCTCTAATTATTATTATTTTTTGATTAAAAAAAACCTCTAATTATGTCCTAAATAATGCTCTAAGCTACATGCAATCCCTGAAAATAAAAAAATTTAAAAATTTAAAAAAAATTATTTAAAAGATGGCAAAGCACTATAGTCCATACCACCATACTAAAATAACATTAGGTCTAACAGTAACAAATATTAGCAATAAAAAACACAAATATTTGATCATTCAGAAACTAATATACACGTCTTTAAGTTCATATGCTGTGAGTATAACTGCACTTGAATCTGCATATACAGCTACAAAAGCTACATATCATACAAATTAAGTGCGAAAAAAAATCCCTAAATTAAACTGAAATGTAAGAGATTACCCTAATTTCGCGACCGGATTTTTGGACTTTGAGGTCGACGGTCCAGCCGGAAGGAAGCCAATCGGAGGAGTTCCGGGCCACCATGACGCCGGAATATAAGGCCTCCGGTGAGAAGTGGAGGGGAATCTGAGGGTTTTCTCCGACGATGAGTATCTTGGATGGAAAAAGTCAGTGAGTGGTTCGAGGTTTTTTCAGGTTCGTGAAAATGGGTTGGGAGAGTGAGAGAGATAGTGAAATGGGAAGGAGTAATAAAATGAGAGAGATAGATGGTATAGTAGTAGTATTAAATTAATTGGACCGCAATGAGTGTGAAGAAAAGGCCACGTGTTGGTAAGAGAATGATTATGGATTATAAGAAAGAAGGCGAAGCTCGAGAGTCTAGTCTACTACTACAGTTAAAGAGCCCTTGGTGAAGAATAATAACTTGGTCAAATAATGGAGTTTGGGATTGGATTGAGTTAGGTGTTGAGACTTGAGAGTTTCGCGGGTCAACAATAGTGGGTTCACTTTCCTTTTTCATTTTTTATTGTTTACCTATTTCCAACGTCTCAACAATCTTGTAATTTAAATGACCCTCATTATCTATAAACTCAGTTGTAATTTTCTCATTTAAATCTTTTTTTAAGTGTTTTTTAGCCCTTAATTTTTCCCTACAAATATTTATATCAAATTAAAATGATCTTCTTCTTTTTTCTTGTAAAAGTTTATTACGTTTCCGCTTTATACAACATCACAATCACGAGGGCAAAAGTATATATAAAAAAAAAATCATTATAGAATTTCAAATAAATATTCATTTAGTATTAACATATTATTAATAAAGACATAAAATCATTGCTTTTTTAATACATTACAATCCAATTATTTATGAAAAAAAAAAAAGGAAATTTGGCATGCATCTATTGCTAGGTAAGGGAAAGTTATTTTGTTTAAAATTTTTTAAAGGGTTAGGTTGTTTGTTTTGAGTAAAATTTGTTATTGAATTTATTTATTATTATTTTTTTTTTAAAGTTTTGTTATTGATAATTTCTGTTGTTGAGTAATTTTTTTTAGCTTGTTAATTTTGTTGTTGATTTTAGTTTTATAAATTTTTTTGTCGCCAATGAAAGGACAAATGATATTGTTAAGGTGGGTCAAGTATATTTTTATTAAATTAAATTGTTAAAATTAGTGACTGTATATAAACTAGTATCTTTTAAATGGGGGTCAAGTCCAAGCATGGCTACAACCTGATGTGTGGGGCTCCATACACTATGAATGTGATAATGTATGGAGAGAAAACACTATGCATTGACTATTATGAGGGGTACGTGTAGTGTGATGTGATATTTTATGGAGCGAAAACACTATGCATTGATTATTATGAGGGCTACGTGTAGTGTGTAACTGTTTATTTTACACCGTCAATTTATTACAATAAAGAATCTATTCCTATAATAGGAATCTTTTACTATAGTTCCAAGATGTTGGAAATTCTTAGGTATTCTTGGAGTACGAAGAAATGATGTTCTATCTTCTCATATTCATAATTGATCCTACCTTGAATTTAATGAGTGAACCCCACTATAAATGTGAGAGAAGATAGCACTATTTTCCGTGCTCTATAAATACCTAAGAATTATTACGAGTGCCGTTCGGGCATTGGTTAAGAATCAATTTTAAAAAAGTTTTGACATCACTTTTATGGAAAATGAAAAAAATTATTAAAACATTAATTACTTTTTTTCCTTTTCTCATAAAAATTTTATTTAATTGAATTGTTAATAAATGTCCTACAACACACGTTAACATGAGTACCCATCCTCAAAAAGAAACTCAAGGCCTTTTGGGCCCAATAAAAGCCCATATTCTCAACTGCAAGTCTCGTTAAACCCTAAAACCCATCTTCTTCTTCCTCCTCCTTAAACCCTAGACCCCTCACTTTATCTATCTCCAAATATTCAAAAATTCAATCCCCATTTCACGAATCAATCATTTCTGACACAAACCCATGTCCCCTTCGATCCTTCTAGAACGTCCCAGAGCTCTCTCGAAGCTCCTCTGCAATCTCATCTTCACTCGAGACATGGGCGGCGGGCCTCGGACCTTCCCCGGCGGCGTAAACAAGTGGCAATGGAAGCGCATGCACGAGAAACGAGCTAGAGAGAAAGAGAAGCGACTTCTCGATCAAGAGAAGCAGCTCTACCAGGCCCGAATCCGCTCACAAGTCCGGGCCAAACTCGCAGGCAAGCCTGACCCGTATTCGAACCCGGACCCGTCAATGGGTCACGGCCCAATGAGCCCCACTGACCACATTAAAGCTCTAGCCAGTCGCTTCATGAAAGAAGGAGCTGAAGACTTGTGGAACGAAGACGATGGACCTTTAAAGTCGCCACCGCCGAGGGGAACGAATGAACGGCCAGGATTTGTCGGACCGAGCGGGCGGCGAGGACCAATCCGATCGCCGATCGATTTGAGGAAGCTGATCTCAGAAGGGCGGGAAAATGTGAATTTCACAAATCCGAATGGCAGTTACGTAAATAGAAGGAATTATTCGGGGCAAAGCTGGAGAAGATTTCGGCGAAATGAGAGCTCAGAGAGCGAGGACGACGACGAGGATTACGGTCCATTAAACGAATCTCCGAAGCCCTTTACCCGAAATTTGGCGGGAAATCGGAGAGATATGAATTCGGAAAAAATCCCGAAAATTTCGGGTGAAAGGCCAAGGCTCTGGCTCTCTAAGGACGAGAATTCGGATTTTGAGGGAGAGTCGGTGAAGTATTTTGCGGGGAGTTCAAGGTGGCCGAGGCTTAGTGTTGGTGGAGGAGAGGAGGAAGAGAATGAGGGAATAAAGAGAGAGAGAGGAGTGAGGAAGGTGGGGAGTAGTGCTTCTTTGGGGAAGTATGATGTGAAGACAAAGAAACGGGTGCCGCTTCAGTCTTTGGAGGGGGAGGTTGATTTTCCGCTTCAGGTTGAGTTGATAAGGCATCAGCTTAGCAAGAAGAGTTTGGTGGATGAGAATGGAGGAGAGAAGAGAGGGGAGGAA
The DNA here is from genome assembly GCA_019022515.1 of Quercus aquifolioides. Classification (NCBI taxonomy): domain Eukaryota; kingdom Viridiplantae; phylum Streptophyta; class Magnoliopsida; order Fagales; family Fagaceae; genus Quercus; species Quercus aquifolioides. The sequence continues at coordinate 20,541,057 of CM032336.1, forward strand.
TCAATTCTTAGTCAAAAAAGGTATAAGGCTTTTTTGGTTTTCGTACAAGAATTGGGAGTTTTGATACCTCTATGGTTTGTATGTTTGGTTGCTAAATAAATGTTAGAAACTGTAAATTATGAGATAATGACTTCGTTTGTTCACTTTTCATTTGTGACTGATTCCTAGCATTCATTGTGGAGTGTGTAAAATGATAGCTTTAGTTTTGGATGTATAGTTAATTTGGTTTTGAATTTAGAGAATTTCTTTGTGTTAATTGGTAATTTTGTGGGGTTTTTTTTTTTTTTTTTATCCAGATTTGATGAGTGTGGTATATCTCCATTGACAGTCAAGGCACTCTCTGCTGCTGGGTATGTTCAAATGACACGAGTACAGGAGGCTACTCTATCTGCTTGCCTTGAGGGTATGCTGGCTGCTTCATTGCCCTCTTGGTTGTATTTTGCGTCCCTTTTTATGTTTACTTTGCCAATTGCTTAGTATGTGACTTTGTGGGTTCAAGATGCGTGGGATGCGTGTGAAACTGTGTGTGGTAGGCTTCAAAACTCTCAATTACCATGTAGTCATGTTTTTATAATTGATATCATGTTTTGCAGTGTCAAACATGCCAAAATTAATTATCACATCCTCCTAGATAGAAATGAAAACCATACAGCCATTAAATCTCCTATGAACTCTATCAGCTTTTCTCTGGATTCTGACAGTGCTACATTCATATAGTAGATCTCTATGATGCATTCATGCATTTTGAGGGGTCATATTTCCAGTATTCTAAAATTTCCTCGAGTTGCTGAAAACCAGACCATTCAATTTGTGGGATCCATCTGGGTCCCATTTGGATCTCACAGCATGTGCAGTTCGTCTTTATTATCCTTGTTTCTGTTGCATTCATCTTTAAGATGGTTCATTGATATTTACTTGATTAGTTGTCGTGCTTGAATGCTAATTCCATGCAAAAGTGTTATGTTCTTGTAGCTACAGTCTGAGTCAATATGTATTGCCTAAACATGTTTATTTATTTATTTTATTGATTCTAGAAGCAAGATTATAATTGATGGTTTCCATTATATTGTGGGTGCAGGCAAGGATGCTTTGGTCAAAGCTAAAACTGGTACAGGCAAAAGTGCAGCTTTTTTGGTACATCACTGATTCCTTTATATTGTTGTGAATTTTGTGAGTAATTGTTTTTTTCCCCCATCAACTGCTGTTGTTAAACACAAACAGCTTCCTGCTATTGAAACAGTTCTAAAAGCTTCAAGTAATAGTACCATTCAACGGGTGCCTCCAATTTATGTTCTTATTCTCTGCCCCACAAGAGAACTTGCAAGTCAGCTTGCTGCAGAAGCAAATGCTATGCTAAAGTACCACGTTGGTGTATGTGTGCAAACACTAGTTGGGGGTACACGTTTCAAAGATGACCAGAAGCGCCTAGAATCAGATCCATGCCAGGTATACTTACATGTTATGCATGTTGAATTTTGTGCTCTTGGAGCATGGTTACTAAGAGAGTGAAAAGTTAAATTACAAACATTCAAATGCTCCTGTTTTTGTGTCTTACAACATTAGTGCAAGATGAATAATGATTTCCTGTTTTTTGTTTGAACTTTTTGCAGATAATAGTGGCAACTCCAGGTAGGTTGTTAGATCACATTGAAAACAAGTCCAGCTTGTCCTTGCGTTTGATGGGATTGAAGATGCTTGTACTTGATGAAGCCGATCACTTATTAGACCTGGGATTCCGGAAGGACATGGAAAAAATTGTTGATTGCTTGCCTCGTCAGAGACAGTCTTTGCTGTTTTCTGCAACTGTCCCAAAAGAGGTTACGTTCTCTTGTTCTTTCATCTCAATTTCTAAAACCATTTAACTTTTGGCAGTTTATATTTTTCTGTATGAAACAACTAAAAATTTTACATTGTGGACCACAATTATGCAGGTTCGCCGAATATCTCAACTTGTTTTGAAAAGAGAACATGCTTTTATTGATACAGTGGGTCTTGGTTGTGTAGAAACTCCTGCTAAGGTATATTATTATTCTGGTAATCAGAAAAGAAAATTACTAGTGCTCTTGAACTTCTACTCCAACTTTTAAGCTAATTGCATGCATATTTAATACCATTGTGGTAGACACTATTTTATTTGATTCTGTCTCGATGTTCTTTTAGGTGCATACAACTCTTGTAAATTGTTTAGTAATGGATGTTATGGCCGTTTCTAAGCTAGACATGGGAAGCAACAAGCTTTAATGCTCATTTTGGTTTGCTAAATGCAGATTAGGCAGTCTTGTCTGATTGCTTCCCATGAATTACATTTTCAAATAGTGCACCATCTCTTGAAGGAACATATCTCACAAACACCCGACTACAAGGTAAGAATTTGATTTGTAGCTTCTTCTTTTCCTTTTCTTCGTATGTATGTCCTCACTTTTTAAGGGAAATTGAACTTCTTCTCGAGGCTTAAAACACTTCTTTGCATTCAGGTTATTGTCTTTTGTACGACTGGGATGGTAACATCCCTCACGTGTCTACTTCTCCGGGAAATGAAAATGAATGTTAGGGAGCTACATTCTAGAAAGCCTCAACTTTACCGAACTCGCATATCTGATGAGTTCAGGGAATCCAAACGACTGATTCTTGTCTCATCTGATGTTTCAGCACGTGGAATGAATTACCCTGATGTTACATTGGTCACTCAGGTATGCATAAAGCTTGAGATATTAATTCATGATCTGCAGATGTATGCAACCTCAAATGTATTATTGACTTTGCATCCCTTAGCAACTTCTTTGCCCCTTAATAGATACACACATCCAAAAATAATGTGTATATTTACATTCTGCGGAAGAATGATATTGGGAAAAGTGAAAACAAGGCATGTGTGTTCTAACTAATATACTTGGGGTGCCAATGAGCTCGAGTTTGCATTCTCTTATTTTTAATGATTATGGTAATATCTCAATTCTTTATACAATATTCAATATGCCCAGCTTTGTTCTGTATAGAATTTGAGTTAGTCTACTTTCTCTTCATCAAACAGAAAGAATAATCATGATCAAATGGAAAAGAATAAAAATTCAAATTTATTTCTATTAGAAGCACATGGACTTGATCAAAACATTTTAGTCTTATTTTTTTGCTGCGATAATAAATTTACTCATTCAGTGTCTGCAAATGTCCTGTTGCAGTTATTTGTAATTAAATCTGGAAATCATCTGGATGGATAAAGAGCAACATGGAAAATTATAAGATGTTTATGGTCATTTAATGTTGAAGTAGATGTCAAATAGGCCCATGGATATAGGGAACTATTAATTTTTCCTGTTACCTTTTACTAAGGGAAGTTAATGTGAAGGTCTGATTGTTACCAGATAGGAATTCCTTCTGACCGAGAACAGTATATACATCGCCTTGGAAGAACTGGACGGGAAGGCAAAGAAGGGGAAGGCATATTGTTGCTTGCACCATGGGAAGAATATTTTTTAGATGAAATTAGAGACCTGCCTCTTGAGAAAGTTCCTTTACCGCATTTAGATCCAAACATAAAGCTAAAGGTTAGTAACCAACTCAAGGCTTGATTTAGTGGCATTTTCCATACTTATATATTCATACTGGATTGAACTAGATTATTAGTCATATATAAAGTGAAATGTAATTATAACAAAACATCCTTATAAATGATAATGTAGTTATTGTTATTTTTCTTGTTGTTTACAAGCGTCCAAGGGTAGTGCTGTCAGTTAGGGACTTATGAAGCAGAAGTCACTAGTTTGGAACTTGGGCTGTCCTCTCTTTTGGAATATTTGTAATTTACATGCTGAAGTTCATTGAGCTATGTCATCAAATCATATTCCAGCAATTTTTGATGCTTTATGGCTTAACACCTGCTACATTTCAGATTTATGGAATATATGGCCACTGTGGATGCAGGATGCACAGCATCTAGCTCCATAGATGGCAGAACCTTAAACTTATATTTTCCATTCCAATTTCAAGTGATGATTCCCAACTTCTATGACTTCACCGTTATGATGTTTGTGAAGATTCAGCGGATCCGAGGCTACGTATGAAGCGTCTGCGGATTACTAAGCCGTGGATCGAGATCTTAGGATCTAGCTAGATAAGACTTTTTGACTTCACTGTTATGATGTTTGTGAAGTGTGTGGTGCTAGGTTATAGGCTTTTAGTTTGAAGTGATGATTTCTAACTTCTATTCCTAAATGTACTGTTTGGGATCTGTTTAATTTGCAGATGGAAGATTCATTGGCAAAGATTGACACTAGTGTAAAAGAATCTGCATATCATGCTTGGCTTGGCTATTATAACTCAATCAGGGAAATTGGCAGGGATAAAACCACTCTTGTCAAATTAGCCAATCAATTTTGTCAGTCAATTGGTTTACAGAAACCTCCTGCCCTCTTCAGGAAGACAGCTCTTAAAATGGGCTTGAAAGACATCCCTGGCATCAGAATTAGGAAGTAATGTCTCAAAAGCTTCCCGGTAATATCTGGCATAACAGTTTGTCTTTTTCCCCCCCTCCCAAATCTCCCTCTTTCTCTCTTCATCAGGTTGCAATTCTCCGAAAACCCATGGCATAGCTCAAAATATATACCAAAACCAATATATTTCTTGTGTAGAGCAACAAGGTGATTATGATCCACAAGCTTTGTTTTATTTTGGTGCAATGTCTGGTTTCTTATGTGTCTTCCTATCTCCTAGACCACGTTGGACTACGCTAATTAACATTTAGGACAGATTTTTGTGTGATTGCTATCGTCAGCAAATAATGCATGTTTTATTATTAGTAACTTGGAAAGGAACAATGCTTTGAAAGGGAATTATATAAAGCATCAGTAACTTATCTGAAATACTGAATCACTCAAAATCTTGAATTTGAAAAAACTTGAGAGCCAGCTTGTGGCTAATGGCTATCATGCATCAAATTTTCACTTTGTTGTACGGTCGATTTATATGCTATAGATTCAGTTAACTTTAATTTTGTTTTCTAGTCTGAGATCACTCGGGAGCTTTTTGCCCAGTGGTGATTCACTCATTATCTGGAGAAAAGGGGATTTTTTTTCCCTTTAATTTTTAATTTTTATAATTTGTAAGTATTAATGTAAAGATGGAATTTGCAAAAGTGAAATACTGAAGTATTTAGGCTTGGAAATAGGCCCAATATGGCAAAATACAGGACCTGCAACTCACCTATGACCACAAGTACTGTTTAATTTCTAATATTTTAAACTTTAGGGCTTAATTTGAGACTTAAGGAAATATAGGACTAAATTTGAAGCCACCCTTAAAATACATGGTTCGAAATGTATTTACCCTATTTTCCATAATAACATTGAACATTGTATATTAATCAAGATCAAAAGAAAATCATTGTATCACTGCATCTTTGTGATGAATGGACTAGCTTCTAATTAAATTTCTAACTGTGAGGCCCATTTCATCTTTTTGACGATTATCTTATTTTGAAAAACCAAGCGTCTACATATCCCGTCCATTGGTGACTCTTTTGTCCATGTGTATGGATTTGAACATTCATTCTTTCTCAGTGTCCCTGCCCCCTGTGATTTGTAGCAGTCACGGAATCAAAATAAATGGGGGCAGTCTTATCGTTCTCGAAACTCCAGAGATTAGCCACTGATAGTTTGTAGTACAAGAGAAATGTCAATTGCATACACTCACTTCTTCTCTCTTTTTTATTTATTTATTTTTTTTTAAAAAGAGTTTCAACTTTCAATTTATGACGTCTGCTTCTAATGATAGTTCTTTATCATTAAACCAAGTTACCAATCAGTTTTTGGTATAGGCGGAGATTGAATATCAAATCTCTTATTAAACTTATTGCATACACTCACTTTATACACACTGTACACTCTCAGTATTTTTTTTTTCTTTATATATATATATATAAATATATAATAAAAAAAACCAAAATCATTTAGTATTATCAGTTATGACGTCCACATTGACATTGACTTTAGCCTTACATATGTTACATCTTTAAAGTGTACATTGTATTCAAGAAAGGATAGCATCTATTTTACACACTCAATTACATATATCCATATACACAAATGCCATAGCAAAATAAATGGTGGAAATTAAATAGAAATAAGGGGAATGAGAGATGCTACGTCTACAACAATTTTACAATATTTTTACAACAAATCACAGGTGGTTAATTGTTATTGGTTCAAATTTGAAACTAACACTAAGATTACTTTTTTGCCCCAACAATAACAACCAGTAACAACCTACCACTTAAGATTTGTTGTAAAAATGTTGTAGAAATGTTATAGACATAGCATTTCTCAAGGAAAATTGGTGGATGGAGTAACCCTTCATTTATTTAGTTCATGCACGTAAATGTTGTGATGTCCTTAAAAAGACATGACCATGATTTTCTTCTCTATTTATATTTGGCATTTTTTAGGGCAATTGGTTTCAGAAGATTTATTCCATCAGTCAACTTCACTTCACTATAAGACTGTCACCCCATCATTCTGATGAATGTAGCATAGTACATTATTACTAGACTAGTAGACTTAGTTATTGCTATTCTCTTTCATTCTTATAATTTCGACAATATGGTCTTAAATCTTCGTAAAAGTAAACTCTTGAGTTCTTTGAATAGAAATTCATTACATGAGATTCAGATTTCTTAAAATGGTTATTATCTTTGAAAACGTCACCTAAATGAAGAAAGATTTTTTATTTTTTATTTTTTTATTTATAAATATTTCTTCATTTGATCTAGTTTATCAGTTTAGATGACCGTGATGTTATGAATTTGTTAATTGCAAACATCACCAAATGAAAATAGAATTTGAAATGTCATAAGAAAAATTACGTATGGAAAGAACTTCGATTTATCATACTTTTCCATGCTGGTTGCACCATCACAAGCAGATTGGACACCATCAGCATGACTTTTAGTGTGTAGAGAGAGTGAAGTAATCTCCTTCCAGGCTTTGTTTGCATAGGCTAGGCCGTAGAGCTGTGTTATAAAGCTAAATAGAACCGTGATGACATGCCCTCTCTTCCTACTTCCTTGGTTTATTCGTTTTGTATTAGGTCCTACATTGTGCAGGAAAAGTTAACTGTTAGGTTTTTCATTTCATAACATTTTCTTTTCATCAAATTCAAGTCTTGATGTTTTTATATTTAGTGTGAAATTTTGTTATGCTCGACTAATTGTCAGATGATGAAGCTCGCTCGAGCAGCAGAAGAACTTGCTCAGGCGAGATGAAAACTTGCTCATGCTAGTACACAGAAGCCTTACCTACCCCTTGCTCGAGGATCGGTTGGAGCAAGATCTCGGAAACCATAATCCTGATTTTGTTTATTCTTAGTTGCAGCTGTCATTCAAAACCCTACTTAGAGAATCTATATAGAGCACATTAAACAAGATTTTCATTGAGTTAGAGACCCATAGAAAGGCCACAGCTATTGAGAGAAAAATCCATGCCTCCTTCTCTTGTGCTCTCGTGAAAAAACCGTGCTAGTTTATTAGATGTGTGTGGTGGGCATTTTTGTAATATTGGGCTGGGCTGCCTCTTGCCGTACTGGGCCCAAGTGTTCTGGATCAGAGAGTTGGGACCAGTCCAATTGTAACCCACCTTAGTCCGGTTTGTGTGCAAACTATGCCCCATTTGCCAAAGCTTTGGTTACATGCCCATGACAGGCAGAGCTGCTATGGGAAAGTTATGGCAGACAGATATAATAAAAATAACAAAAGAGATAAGTTTGCTACTTAGACATAAATAAATAAAGGGCGGCGACAAGAAGGTGCTCTTTTCATGAAATAGCAGAAATAAATGAGGAAGAGATAGCAATAAGTTTATTGAATCAAAGAGAGAAATGTCAGTTTGCTGTGCCAAGTTATGTTACAGGGCCTAAGTCAAGAAGGGAACTATTTTCTCAATGCGAATAATATTCCCAGGAAGAAATGAATTGCTTTGAGGGAGCGGGCCTAAATGACTTGTGCCCAAAAGAATCTTTTGTCTTTGACAGAAGGCATGGGCTTTAAAGGGAGAGAGGGGATCAACCTATTGGTGCATGCCTGCCATTCTATGCTCTCTATTTTCTTTCCTTATTTCTAATTCTTTTTCTTTTTCTCTCTTCTTTTCTCAGTGTTTGCTTCTTCGTTGCAATTCTCTCCCTAGAGGTTACTATTCCTCCCCTTTTCTATGCACGACAAGGGCCCTTTATATAATACCTATCGTGACTGGATTTTACTATTTTAGCCTTTAACTACCTTTGTCTGGTATGGGTGTCCTTGCCAACCACCACTAGTTTATTAGTTGCCCAGCCACCACCACTTACTTGTGCTGGCTGTGCCACCAGACAAAGAAGACTATTTTGTTTGTTTGTTTGCCATGACACTTTTACCTACTACGGTGTGGGTCTCTTCCTATCCCTCATGGCATGCACCTAGTGATTCAACTCATCTTTACTTCTTTTGGACGGTATGTCATCCCAGTAGGACATTTCCCCCAAAAGAGCTTAAGTAGGAACCTCAGAATATGTTTTCCCCCTTCCCACCGCCAGACCATACCCTTTTACCTTTGACCCATGACCTCACTACTTCCTGTATTAGCTTGGTACAAGTTGGTGATGTCTGAGCCTTGCTCGTGCTTCATTTCTGCGTATGTCCAAAATCTGGCTACTGCTTATGCGTTCACCGTGGTCTGGAGGCTCGTCTGCACATTTTGCCGCCCATCCTTGGCTTCTTATGGCGTGAGCCATTTTCTATCTTCTCATTCTTTAGGGCTTGCTCTCTACGGGGGCTGGGCTTTGCTTGACCGTGGGCCTTTCCTCCTTCAGCCCATTCTTTTTCTCTTTTTTGCAGCCTTTGCATTTCCTGCCGTACTACTCTGCTATTCCTACTACGATGTTATTTGACCCAAACTTGCTGGTCCTCTTTGGGCTTACTGCTTATTCTTTTCTTAATGACTCAATATGGTCATTAGGCTTTTTGATTACATTGCTTACGGGCTCTATGTCCCATTCATTTCCTTTTGGGCATCCTTGGCCCATTTACTTTTCTTGGGCATCCTCGGCCCTTTTTAATTATGTGTTCCCATGAGCTTTTACTAACTCTTTTGGGTTTCCCTGTCCCAATTACTTTATCCTTCATCCTTGGGGCTTATGAATTTTCCATCAACCTCTTACTTTCTTTACTTGCATTACTTCGGGCTTGCTATGGCCCATTCTTACTTTTCTACATCACATACTGTCCATAAGTTTGCTACTTCTCTCTTTCCGGGCTCCTCTAGGCCCGTTTGCTTCCTCAAGGCCCATTTGTTTATTTTATGGCCTTATGATCCATTATTCCTACCGCTTGGGCTGAATGACTTTTCTATCCAATTACTAACTCATTTCTGCCCATGTTGCTGAGCTTCTTCCTTTTACTGGGCTTCCTAAAAATGATCATCAACATTTAGTCCCTTGAGCATATGAAGCGTTCCTGCAGTTCATATGCAAATAAAAGACTTCCCAGTCCTTTCTATCTTTCCTTCTTCTTTTTCTTCGCGGGCTTTTTCGAATAGTGGTCCCCAACTTATATATATGTGTATTATTTTTTTTCTTTCCATGAACAATGTTGTCTCTTCTAATTTCCCAGTTTAGCAGTTATTCTAAAGTGTAGCCACCTCTTCATTAATTCCATCCCTTATCCGATGGCTGACCTGTCGCATCCTTTCGTGTTAGTATTAATGACGTTGGTATTTAAGAGAAGTTCCCTTTGTATTCCAAATACAAACACTCTCTCCCCTACAAACATTTTCCCCATTTCCCTTTCTTCATTGTGTTCTCCCTCTCAAACACTTTCATCCATTTGCTCTGATCAACCGATTCACCATGACGCCGGCAAAAGGAAAAAGTTCTTCTCGCCATAAGGGAAAAGAGATTGTCTCTAATCCTCCTGCCACACGTGATGTAGGCAAAAAGGCCGTGTATTCCAAATTGGACCATTCCGACAAGGAGGAAGCGCAGCATGCCCCTCATAGTGAATGCGCTCCTCTTATAGATCCTTGGTACGATATCCATCCCCATTTCCCAAAGGTTCCTAGTGATTACACACCACTACCGCTTGGCTGTGTGTGGCTCGCTCTTTGCCGACGCAATATAGACATTTCTTGGACTCCGTTGGCTTTCTCGATCCCCGACCTCATCATCCACCAAGGCACTTCACTCCTCGTGCCCATTCATTTCGAATTTGGATCGGGCACCGCTTTGGGTTGGAAGGAATGGGTGGATAGGGAGTTGTCTGACACGGGCTTCATGGAGTTGCTACAGCAGGCCGGTGTATTGAAGGCTATTGTTTCATCCCGCTGTTTATCTAACTATAGGGACCTTTTCAACCTCCGCCATTTGGTCCGCCAGTGGTGTACCACCACTCACACTTTCTTTTTCTCCTGCGGTGAGATCACCGTGACTTTGGAAGATGTAGCAAATCAGTTGCTTTTGCCCATCCTTGGCGATGTTAATCCTGGCGCTTTAGAGCTTTCCCCGGAAGAAGAGGCTGTGGAGACTGAGTTAAAGAAAAAGATGAGTGGTAATGCAAAGTTGTCGTTTTGGGTTGGTTCCTCTTCTAAAATTTCCGTTGCTGCTCGTCGTGCGACCTTTATCATGTTCTGGCTTTGTAAGTTTATCTTTGGCTCTTATCCCCACTATGCTATTAAGCCTTTATATTTTTGATTAGCTATAAAGATATCTACCGAGATAAGTCTGCCATTGGCTCCTATGTTCTTGGGGCATTTGTATGTTCAATTAGACATTCTGCAGAGTGATGAGAGTCAGGCAAGCTCTTACCACATAGTCACTTATTCTGTTCACAACACTATTTTGCGACACTTGTTGTATAAGCGTTGTGCCAGGCACTTGGCGAAGTATAGGTCCATTTGTTTTGCTAAGGAGAAGTATCAATCGTGCCCGAGAGTCATTACTGATTTCTGTGGTAGATTTGAGTTTGACTTTCCATTGGCTTTTCGTTGGGTTGGTTTAAAGCCAATTGATCATTCTGCTGTTGAGTTTTTTGATAAAGGAGTTGGATTTTCTTGGAGAGCATACAGGAACTTAGGTACAGGTTACACATGCGCAGATTCTGTTATGGGTCCATTTGTTGACACTGCTGGGACCACCACTCCATTTGTTGACACTGCTTAGTAGCCATCAATGTTGGGTGGTTGCCTTATCTGGCTGACGAGAGCATTAGGTTTGTGCACTATCCTGCCAACAAGGTGAGAAGACAGTTCGAGCTAGATCAAGACATTCCTGATGATCTTTCTTCCCTTATGGAGTCTTCCACCTCCATTCGATCATTCCTGCGGCATAATGCTTTTGAGTTCTAGAGGAAGTGTTTCACTGCGATTACTATTCCAGGCTCATAGAGAGAGGCCATTTGTACTCCTACTATACACGGATACTGGCAGGCTGTGATGACATCATTTAAGCAGGAATTGATGGGTAGCTAGGGTTTTTCTCTTATTCCTCCTGACGGGCTTAGTGTGGTCATTTCAGCCAACCTTCGGCTGCTTCTACCCTCTAAATCTGTGTTGGCATATGCTAGGAAGCAGAATCGGTTTGCCATTTTTGAGTGGGTTGAGAAGGATAAAGGGTGGTTATGGCATGTTGGTGGCTACCCCGCAGGTTGGGAGAAGAAAGTAAAGGTGATAAACATTCCTGTGCCAAGTAAGAAAGGTTCTATCAAGCCTAAGTCTGCCAAAAAGGGTGGTGATTCTTCTGAGGCTTGCTCAGACATTGTACCTTTTGAGAGTGGCCTCCCTCCCATAGGCAATATAGTTTTAGAGGGCTCTCCTCCTCCTTCTACCTATACCCGTTCTAGAGTGCGTCCCACTATTAGTAAGCCTAAGTTCACTGCTCCGCGGCCGTATACCGATGCTCCTCATTCCAGTAGGACACAAGGCAGTAAGAGAAAGACCTCTCCTCCCCCTGCGTCCACCACCACTGAGCGGAAGGTATGTTATCTTTAACTTTGCCCATTTTTTATTTTTTATTTTATATATATAGGGCTTTTCCTGCGATTAACCCTCATACACTTGTTAACTCATCTCTTCATCTCCGTCTTCTGCTTTCTTTTCTTTCACAGTCTAAGTATAATGAGGATGTATCTGCCACCCGTCCTATATTACTTGATGAGCCCAAGTTTGAGTTATGTCTCCTCGCTTTCTTCTGTCTTTTCCTTCTCTTTTGCACATATTTCCTCTACCATATGTTGTTGGTTGTCTCACCTCCCTTTCAGCACCATCATCAGTTATGGATTCCTCTGCTCCTCTTTTTTTTTTTTTTTCCTTTTGTTTTCCAGGATGAGCCCGAGCCTATCTCTGTATACCACCCCACCGCTAAGGAGATTTCTGCCTCCATGAGCACACCTATGGAAGGTTTCTTTAATGGGATTGATGTAATGTTTGAGGCTGCAACACTTGCCCCTCCTGCTACTGCACAAGGAGTTCCTGCTAAGGCTCTTATCCCTTCCACTAAGTTAGTTCCCATAGGTGAGGGTACTATACGGAGAGGGTTAGTGAGATTGCTCCTGCTCCTACCGAGCACTTACTCCTTAAGAGGGAGTCCTTCTACTATTGCTCAGACCGAGGTTGCTTCTCCTGCTAGACCTCTCGTTATCTCTACCAGTGATCCCTTCGCAACTCTATCTCAAGTCGTGCAAGATGGTTCCTCCTTGATGGTTACTCCTTCCATCCTAAGCTCTGTCACACGTGGACCTGGTGCAAACTTGTCTTCTGATGTATCTGAGGATGTTCTCGAGGATCTTGATGACGAACCCACCATGAAAAAGAGGGTTTATGATTCTCAGGAGTAGGAAAGTGCTGAGCATGAGGCCGAATTCATAGGCATGTGTCTCCTTATCTTGCTAAGTTCCCTTCTCCTTTTTTTTTTTTTTTTTTCCCCTCTTTATGCATACATATTTGTGTCACCCCTTTGCTGCGGTTTCCCTTTATTTTGCCTGTCCATTCTTCTGGTTGTAGAGACCTTTGAGGAGCCAGGAGTTGCAGTAAACACAGATATGCCTACAGCCACTTCTCCTGCCACACCTGTAGCACCCATTTCAGCCATACCTTCAGCACCAGTTTTTGTCGTACCTACTGTATTAGTTTCTGTTATTCCCACAGCACTAGTTCCCATTGTCTCCACAGCCCCTACTCCTATGAGTCCTGGTGTGTTTCTTTCCCTCCTCTCTTTCTATACTTCTTCATTATGAGCTTGTTCTCCTTAACTCATGGTTTCTCACACCATGCTTCATGTTTTCTTGATAGGTTCACTTCCTGCTACCCCTTCTCAGTTTGAAGTGGGCAATAGTTCTGCCACAGTTCCGAACCCTATAAGTAAGGTCGTAGCCTTTTTTGCTCGTTTTGACCAGCGTAAGGTTAATGACCTTGACCCTACAAACTTCTGGGGTTCTGGGCCTCCCTATATAGACTTCCATGGCTTCAGAGTTCCCGAGGATTATGCTTCTCATTTGGAGGCGGTCTACAGTAGCCGTGGTGACTTCATGCAAGGATTCCACCTTGGTCATTCTGCCAGAGAGCACTTTTGAAGTTGTTGGGGAGCGTGATGAACGATATTAAGCATAATTTTGTTGACACAGTTTCTACCAAAAGGATCCTGTAGTGGAGGGCTGCGATTCAAGAGCTTGTTAGCGTGGGTTTTGCTGTGGAGTTCATTCTGGACCATCTTCGTGAGATTGCCCGAGCCTTCTTCATGAGGAGGGTTCAACCTGCTGTTGATGCCATTAATACACGCATTAAGGCTCTGAGGAAGGAGGTGGCAGACTTGGAGGGCCGTCGTGAGCGCCTTATTTCCAGCATTGGTGGATCCAGCCGTTTTGGAGATCAACCCCTTATTTCTGGGCTTTGTTGATGATGATGTAGTTCCCTTTTTTTTTTTTTTTTTTGTTCTCTTATTACCCTGTCTAGCACACTTTATGTTTCCTATAACACTTATTTGGCAAGTTTGCCACAGTTTGGGTTTGTAACTATGATGCTACACTTTGTTACTGCTTTTGCTATTGCTATGACATAGAATGCTTTTATAATACTTCTTACTTTTTCATTACATACTCATGAGAGCATGTTACAATCTTGTCTTGTGACATAGTCACTTGAAGGAAAGAGGAAACATAAAACTCATTAAACAAAAGGGATAACTACATAACCTTTTTTTTTTTTTTAGCATAATAACGTTTCAGCCACTTCCCATTGATGGGATCCAGCAGGTCCTTGCTATCCATCTGGGCCAAATGGTAATACCACTTGGATGCGTCTCTCTTATCATAAGGGGTCCCTCCCATTTTGGAGCAAACTTAGATGGTCCTGCCATGCCTCACCTGATGTAGTCTGCTACCTTTAACACAAGTTGCCCTTCTACAAACACTCTTTCTTTAGTCATTCTGCCATAGATTTCAGTCATCCTTTGTCTATATCTGTGGCTACGTTCTTTAGCCTCTTCCCTTCTTTCATCAAGCCCTTCTAGGTCTTCATACCTTTCTGCCGTAAAGACCTCATTTTCTTTTCCCTTCTCCTATACCTGCATAACTCTTAAGGACGGAGTCATTACTTCTGTCGAGCTCATCACCTCTGTCCTGTAGACTAAGGAAAAAGGTGGAAATCATGTGGCAGATTTTGGCCAATTTCTATAGGCCTAGAGAGCGTCTGGCAAATGCATTGCCCATCCTCCGGTGTATTCTTGGCTCATTTTACTGATGTTCTTTATGAGGGTCTTGTTTGTCGCCTTTGCTTGCCCATTTCCTTGAGGGTAATAGGGCGATGAACGATGGTGCTTGACTTGGTAGAATTCCAGCATCTTCCTTACTTCACTGTTGACAATGGGTGTGCCATTGTCACTGATAATCCTATGGGGTACCCCAAATCTCACAATTATGTTTTCTTTAATGAAGTTTGCTACTACTCCTCTTGTAGCTTTACGGAGTGGCACTGCCTCTGCTCATTTGGTGAAGTATTCCGTAGCCACCAGGATCCATATATACCCACGCAATGGGGGATTAACTGGTCCCATCAAATCAAGCCCACAAGTGTGGAAGCGTCATGGGATGACCATGTTGTGTAAATTCTGCGGATGAGTATGAATCAAGTTGGCCTGTACTTGTCAGCTGTGGCATTTTTTACAAATTCTGCCATGTCTTTCTTCATAGTGGGCCAATAATAATCCATTTGTAGCAGGCATCTGTGTAGCTTTTTCTTCCCCTGGTGTTCCCCACACTCTCTTGAGTGCACTTCTTTTATCATCCCTTTTGCTTCCTCGGGACCCAAACATCTTAAGGGATCCCCATCATACCTTTTTTTGCAAAGAACAGCGTTATGTAAAAAGTAACGTGTTGCCAATCTTTTAAGCTTGTATCTTTCATTGTGCTTTTGTGGCAGGATACCTTCTGTTAAGTACTGCATGAATGGACTTCTCCAGTCTTTGCTGACAAATACAGCGTAACTCTCCTTTCTGTCTGCTACAAGCTGGCAAGTCTCGCATTGGGTTTGGACTTGGTCTGTGTCTTTACCCATACTTGGCCAATAGAAGCCTGCCTTTTAGAGTCTGTGGTAAAGGTTGACCTCTCCGCAGGATCTGCAAGTCTTATCATGTACTTCTTTTAACTTTCTCTAGGCCTCCTCCTGCCCTACACATCTGGACAAGACCCCACCTAGCATCTTGCGGTACAATTCTCATCTCACCAGGGCGTAGTCTTTTAGCACCTTTAGTTCTACAGCGTCTTCTTCCTTTATCAAGGCCTCCCCTATGGGAATCCGCTAATCTCTTTCACACTATTCCTCCTAGAACCTTTCCTTCAACATCTCAATAATAGACTCTTTCCTCTTGCTGACTTCTATCCTGGTGCTATCCCCTTCAAAAATTATTTGTGAGCCTAATGCGGTCAGCGCATCCGCAAACCGGTTTTCATTCCTCTGAGTATGCTCTATTTCGAAGGTTGAAAACTTTTCCTACATCTTCTGGGTCATTGCTCTCTACGGGGCTAGGCTGGGTTCCTTTAAGGAGAAGCTCCCTTTGGTCTGGCAGACCACTAGGTTCGAGTCACCCATTACTCTTAAATGCTTGATTCCCATTTTAAGGGTCGTGGCTAGCCCGGTTAGATAGGCTTCATATTCTACTATGTTGTTCAAATAGGGGAATTCTAATTTGAATGATAGTGCCACAGCCTTGTCTTCTTCATGATACAAAACTACTCCCACTCGTCCTGATTGGGTGGTGGAAGACCCATCAAATTTCATTATCCATTACTCTCTGGCTTCTTCCGCCATGGCTACTTCTCCTGGGACCTCATCATCCAGCGGGAATTCTTCTTCTCTTGGAAACTAGGCCAACAAATCTGCTATAGCCTGACTTTTTACTGCCTTGGTCATCCTTGCTTTCAGGTCATACTGTGACAATTGTAATAACCACTAGAATATTCTACCAGAGAGAATCGGTTGCCACAATAAGGCTTTGATTGCGTGAGACTTAGTCATCAGCCACACCTCGTAAGCCAAGAAATAATGGCGTAGCCTTTGCGAAGCATACACAATACCCAAGCATGCCCTTTTTGTTCTTGGGTAACGCGTTTTTGTATCTTTTAGAGCACAGCTGATGTAGTAAACTGGCTGCTTAATGCCTTCTCCATCCTCTTGAGCGATCAATGCACCTATGGCACACTGGTTGGTGGCTAGGTAGAGCAACAATGGCCTCTTGCAGATTGGGGCTTGCACAGTAGGGAGGTTCATCATAATCTATTGTAGCCTTTTGAAGGCCATCTGTTGTGTTTCTCCCCACTCAAAACTTTGCCCCTTCTTGAGCAATTTACCAAAAGCAGAAGTAATTGATGCCAATCCATGGATGAATCTTTGGATATATGAGACCTTCCTCAAGAAACTCTTCAACTCCTTTACTGTGACCGGAGGTTTTTGTGGTTGCTATGGCCGTAGCTTTGGCCTGTTCCACGTCTATTCCTCTGCTGTGAACCAAGAAACCCAAGAATTTCCCTGAGGATACTCCGAACGCGCACTTGAGAGGGTTCATTCTTAGTTTGAAAGTTTTACACCTCTCAAATACCTTTTTCAACACTTAGACGTGTTCTTCTCGCTTCTTTGATTTTACTACTATGTCATCCACATAGTCATCTAATTCTTGGTGCATCATGTTGTGAAATATAGCCATTATTGTCCGTTGATAAGTTGCGCTTGCATTTTTCAACCCAAATAGCATCACTATGTAGTAGAAGTTGCCTATGGGTGTTCTGAAAGCAATTTTCTCCGCATCCTTTGGCACCATTCTGATCTGATTGTACCCACTGAATCCGTCCATAAATGAGAACATGGTGCTCCCTGCCGCAAAATATATCAGTAAATCCATGTTTGACAATGAGAATTCGTCTTTTGGGATTTCTGAGATTTCTGAAATCTACACAACACCTTATTTGCCCGTTCTTCTTCTTCACTAACACTATGTTAGACAACTAGTGCAGGTGCTAAATGGGCTTAATAAATCCTGCGGCTAGCAATTTCTGTACCTCCTTGACTATTTGTCCTTCTATCTCGGTGTGGAATATCCTGGCAGGCTGGGCCACTAGCTTGGCCTTGAGATCCACATTTAGTGTATGCATTACCAGCCCTGGATCCAACCTTGTTATTTCACTATAGCCCCATGTGAAGACATCTTTGTATTCCTTTAGCAACAGTATCAATTCTAACTTTTCCTTTTCTGACAACCTTGAATTGATTGAGATGGGCCTTGGTTCCTGCGAGTCGGACTTAAGGTTAATTTCTTCCAACTTTTCTTCTGCCACAACCTGTACATCTTTTTCTGCCGCGACTTCTTCATCTTTTACTTCATTACTTCCTTCCTCTGAGCTTTCTTGAGCCACGCAACATACCAGGCTCTTGTGTTGCCGCTCTTGTCTGGGGTCCGCTTGTACTTCACTCATGGGCCCCGCGCACCTTCATAATTTGTATACAATCCTTCCATCAGGGCACTGGACTCAGACACATTGTGGTGTATCATTTGATTCTGCGGCGGGTGCTTCCTTCCTTTTCTTTTTTGGTGCTAACAACTCCCTTAGATTAGGTTCCAGATCACTTTGGATGTCTTCCCACTTAGGTACGAAGGTGTCTCGTGGCTTTAATACTGAGCTTTTCCCAGATGGTACCCATTGGTCATAGAATATAGTTTCTACTAAATGAGCCTCTGCCTGCTCAAATGGCAAGGAATTTGCTGCTATGCGTATTATTCTACCATTCAACCTTCCCTTCACACATTGGTGATAGGTGGATGAGACTAATCGGTGTTTGTACAACCATGGCCTCCCCAACAGCACATGATACGAGACCTTTTTCTTTACCACGTGGAACCGAGCTAAGGAAGCTATGGGGCCCACCTTTAACCACAGTTAGATGTGGCCTGTGGTGTATTCGCCCCTTCCTTTGAACTCTGTCACTTCCATTGGGCACCCCTGAATCTTTCTTTCTGAAATTCCTGCCGCTTGTAGAGTGCTCAATGGAATGAGATTTACAAAAGCACATGTATCCACCAAGGCTCTCTTGATGGGGATTTGATTTATAGATGCTGCTAAGTAAAGGGGCCTCCTGTGGTCAGGGTACCCCACCTCCATATCTTCATTACTAAAAGTGATTTCACTTGACTCCTGTAAGAGGGCTCTATCATCTATGACTTCTGCTGATAAACATTCTATTCCTGCCCTGGAGGCAATGCTTACCAGGGCCTCTGTGGCTATCTTTCGCTCCTTCGCCGTAAGCCCCAATTGGTCAAACAAATTTTTAAATTTGGAGCTCTTCTGTAAGGTGGTAATTGCTGCGACAGGTAGGGCTGAATTCTCCTCTTCGTCCTCCCTTGGATTTGCACAAATTACTACTGCTGCTATACCCTTCCCTTTGTGGTTTGAGAGTAGGTTTCTTTGAACTTCCTGCTGAGATAGTTTTATAGTCCCTTCTTTGATCTTGCGGTGCACTAGTCTGCGGAGCGCCCAACATTCTGCGGTAGGATGTTGCACATAGTTGTGCAGTCGGCAGAAGCGTGGGTCCCCTTGCTCTTCTGTGGGCTCTCTAGAAACTTGATTAGGCTTAAAGACTCCATCTGCTATCCATTTGTCTAGGAGCACATCTAACTCCTTTGGGGTACACGGTATTGGTGGGGGAGTATCGTATTCCCTTCCATAAGTTTTCTTTCTTCGTTCACTAGTGGATACTGCTATAGCCTGTGGAGCGTTTCTTTTGTCGGAACTTGGCTTCACTAACTGGGCAGTTTTCTTGGCTTTTTGCAACAACTGCGCAAAATGGGAGATTTCTAAGTTTTCCAAGACTGCCCTGTACTCCCTGTTCATATTTGTCATACACATTTCCACCAATGTTCTTTCTTCACAATGGTCATAGTAGTCGAGTGCTATGTCCTTGAACCTTTTAATATATTCCATTAAATCCTCACAATTTCTTTGCTTGGTTGCTTGCAAGGTTGCAAGCGTTACTGTTTCTTCTCCATGGAAGTATTTAGTGCAAAATACATCCACCATGTCATCCCAAGTTGGGATGGATCCTGGCTTTAGGCTGATGTACCAGGTGTATGCTCGGTCACATAGTGATTTGGAAAACTCCCAAAGACATAAGTCCTCATTTGCTGCATAAGGACCAAGAGTATCAATAAACTTGCTCACGTGCTCAACGACACTTCCTTTCCTGCCATCGTACTACGCAAAAGCTCGTGGTTCATATCTCTCGGGGTATAGTTTGCTGAGTACCTTTAATGGGTAAGGAGGTTTTCGTGCATAGAATCTCTCCTTAGGTGCTCTGGCCCCCTCTTGCTCTAGGAGGGCTGCTACTTTGGCCATAGTGATGAAACGTTGTTCCGCATGTTGTGGGACACCTCCTGCTGGTGTCTCCTCTTTATCTGCCGCATGCTTTGGGTCATGCTGGCTCCCTTTCTCCTTCATTTTGTCTGTTTTCAGCTGAAAAATTTCTTCCATCATTTGCTGCTGTGAGTGCTGCAGGGACTGCAACACATCAATGAAGACGTTGGCGTTGTCAGTGGGGATTCTTGGCTATGGTTAAGGTTCAGCCCTCACTCTGTTAACGCCTTCTGTTTGGTTAGGCTGTTGTTGGTGAGGCGTCGTTGGCCTAGACTCTACCTGCAAGGGCACGACGCTCATGTTTCGCATTGTCTTGGATTTTGGGGGCGTTTGTTTGTGAGGGTTCCTGTCCCTATCTGCTTCCCAACTCCCCAGTGGAGTCGCTAATTTAAACGCGGTGGGCCTTTTTGTAATGTTGGGCTAGGCTGCCTCCTGCTGTACTAGGCCCAAGTGTTCTGGATCAGGGAGTTGGGACCGGTCCAATTGTAACCCACCTTGCTCCGGCTTGTGCACAAACTATGCCCCGTTTGCCAAAGTTTTGGTTACATGCCCATGACAGGCGGAGTTGCTATGGGAAAGTTATGGCAGGTAGATATAATAAAAATAACAAAAGAGATACGTTTGCTACTTAGACAGAAATAAATAAAGGGCGACGACAAGAAGGTGTCCTTTTCATGAAATAGGAGAAATAAATGAGGAAGAGATAGCAATAAGTTTATTAAATCAAAGAGAGAAATGTCAGTTTGCCGTGCCAAGTTATATTACAAGGCTGAAGTCCAGAAGGGAACCATTTCCTTAATGCAAATAATCTCCCAAGAAGAAATTAATTGCTTTGAGGAAGCGGGCCTAAATGACTTGTGCCCAGAAGAATCTTTTGCCTTTGATAGAAAGCATGGGCTTTAGAGGGAGAGAGGGGATCAACCTATTGGTGCATGCCTACCATTCTATGCTCTCTATTTTCTTTCCTTATTTCTAATTCTTTTTCTTTTTCTCTCTTCTTTTCTTAGTGTTTGCTTCTTCATTGCAATTCTCTCCCTAAAGGTTACTATTCCTCCCCTTTTCTGTGCACGGCAAGAGCCCTTTATATAATGTCTGCCGTGACCGGATTTTACCATTTTAGCCTTTAACTACCTTTGTCTGGTATGGGTTTCCTTACCGACCACCACTGGTTTGTTAGTCGCCCAACCGCCATCAATTACTTGTGCTGGCTATGCCACCAGACAAAAAAGACTATTTTATTTGTTTGTTTGCCGTGACATTCTTAGTTGCTATGGTGTGGGTGCTCTCTCTCTTCCTATCCCTCATGGCATGCACCTAGTGGTTCCAACTCATCTTTGCTTCTTTTGGGCGGTATGTCATCCCACAGGACATTTCCCCCAAAAAAGCCTGAGCAGGAACCTCAGAATAGGTTTTTCCCCTCTCCCCACCGCCAAACCATACTCTCTTACCTTTGACCCATGACCTCACTACTTCCTGTATTGGCTTGGTACAGGCTAGTGATGTCTAGGCCTTACTCGTGCTTCACTTCTATGTATGTCCAAAATCTAGGTGCTGCTTATGCGTTCGTCGTGGTCTAGAGGCTTGTCTGCACATTCTGCCGCCCATCTTTGGCTTCTTATGGCATGAGCCATTTTCTAACTTCTCATTCTTTAGGGCCTGCTCCTTCCGGGGCCTGGGCTTTGCTTGACCATGGGCCTTTCCTCCTTCAGCCCATTCTTTTGCTCTTTTCTGTAATCCTTGCATTTCCTTCCATACCGCTCTACTATTCTTGCTGCGATGTTATTTGACCCAAACCTGCTGGGCCTCTTTGGGTTTGCTGCTTATTCTTCTCTCAATGACTCAGTATGGTCATTGAGCTTTTTGATTACATTGCTTATGGGCTCTATGTCCCATTCATTTCCTTTTGGGCATCCTTGGCCCATTTACTTTCTTTGGGCATCCTCGGCCCTTTCTAATTCTATGTTCCCATGGGTTTTTACTAACTTTATCCTTCCTCCTTGGGGCTCATGAACTTTCCATCAACCCCTTACTTTTTTTACTTGCATTAATTCGGGTCTGCTATGGCCCATTTTTACTTTTCTACATCACATACTGCCCATGGGTTTGCTACTTCTCTCTTCTGGGCTCTTTTAAGTCCGTTTGCTTCCTCAAGGCCTATTTGTTTATTTTATGGTCTTATGATCCATTATTCCTGCCGCTTGGGCTTAATGGTTTTTCTATCCAATTACTAACTCATTTCTGCCCATGTTGCTCGGCTTCTTCCTTCTACTGGGCTTCCCAAAAATGATCATCAACAATGTGCTTGTGATCAAAGTTCTTGGGTGCTTGAAACTACAGAGTTTTTTTTTCTAGTGAGTTTATGATAGATTAAATCTTCAAGAAGGTGCCTTGGAGGTTTTTTTTAATGAAGCAGATGTATTATTTGTAGGGATCCATATCAAAAAAGTTCAGAGATTTTGAAGCTGTTGTGCACAAAGGTTTTCTCTTTTATTGTAGAGTCTAGTCACAAAAGTTCTATTCCCAGCTTGTAAACTTGTTATTTTATAGTAAATTGCCTGGTTTTCCTATGAAGAGGTTCCTAATCGGTTTCTCAATTTGTCACCAAATCTTGTGTGTATTACTTTATGATTTGGTGAGTTGTTGAGTTGTGGTTAGTAATTATAATCTCGTGAATCACATAATTGAGATAAATAGGTAATTTACTAATAATTTTAATGCATATTTAACTAAGGGGGTCAGAAGACTCTGAACTACAATTTTCACTAACAATGTTTCTTGACTAGGCATTATATCTTCGAGTCAAACTTGTTATCTGAGTCTCTTGGTTATAGAGAAAAGCCTGAATAACTGTGTATTACTCAATTATTCTAAATGGTGAACATTTAAGTGCATGAAATAAATAATATTTCTGTATTTTTCATTGAGCATCCATTTTGGATACTTCTGTCACTTTTCATGTCCCTATATTTTCAACTTCAGGATCCTATAGTCTATAAAAATAAGTGACAATGTTTCCCTCTGCCTTACGATCTACGTTGTTTGGTGGGAACCTGGTGCCTCAATTTGTTTCTGGTTTCCTGTCATGTCTCAATTAGTGTGAACTTTTACCTGCTTTATTGTTTCCTCCGGTTTGGATTTTTCGGTGGTCTATAACTATGCACCTCATCTAACATACCAAATGCACCTTCGTATAGAGTCGACACTAGAGGAGCCCAAAAAGAGTTATTTCCACAAGTTATTCATTTAACACATTCATTTATATAATATTTAAGAACTAAAGATAACATTTATTGTTACTATACTCTTGTAATATTTTGATTTATTTTGGTCAACTTCAGTCCATTTCAATCCATTTGGTTCATTTCAATGCACATACTTGAGAATAAAAATATACAAGTTTTGGTTGAAAATACTTATTTTAAATCTGAATTTATTAAAAAATATAGATACTATTTGTTTTCTAAATCTTTATAAAGCCCATAATATTTTTACAATGAATTTTGTGTGAAAGTGCTATTTGGAGGTCCGTTTTCACAGCAAATTGGTATTAGAATTTTCGCTATTACAAAAATCACCCCTCCTCTGTAAGACATTGAGAAGGTATAATAATGGTTGGTGTGGATTGGAGTAGCCTAAAAAATGAGCGATTGAGGAGAGGATCAATCAGATTACCAATCGATTTAAGGGAAAACTCTGACAACTCAAATTGGCTTTTCCACAGAGAAAGGAATCAACTACCCTAATGTTACTTTGGTTATTAATGTATGCATAAAGCTTTGTGATATTAATTCATAAACTGCTTACATGAGAAGCCTCACATCTCAATGCATTTTTGGTTTGATTCAACGTATTTCAGCATCATGAAAATTATTTGCACTACCACACAAATACATGAGAAGCCAAAAAAGTAGTTTATGAATTAATATCACAAATATTCCAGCCTCATATCTCATATACAATCATCATAAATATTCCAGACCTAATCAAAAAAGCAGTTTATGAATTAGTATCACAATTATGCAGCTTCATATCTCATATACAAATACAATCATCATAAATATTCCAGACCTAATCCATGACAAACACTTGAAGCTAGACCCCAGCTGGTGTGCAGAGTTATGAGCTTGGAATTAACACATTAAACTCTTAACCTGTAATGAGAGTCACGTATTTCTGCAAAATAAATGGTCAAGCCAACATTTAATCTTGCTGCTTGTACAATTATTATTGCAACAGTTAAAAGCATGTAGCTGATTGTCTGTCCAGTCGTCATGCAATTGCTTGTCTTACTAGATTTTGACATAGAAAATTTTCTCACCAGTTTAAAATAATCAAAATATTGACTCTAAGAGGCTCCTGGAATGTCCTCTATATTCCTTATCTGTTATATAAAATGGTTAGCTGACAAGGCAATAGACAATAGTGTATCGTTTTCTGATAATTATCAAAGAAAAGACCAGGATTTTTGGATGGACTCAGATAATAATAATAATAATAATAATAATAATAATAATAATAATAATAATCTGGTTAACGTATGCTATTAGTGCAAACATTAATCATTCATTTTAGAAAACTTTTTATGAGAAATTGAAAAAGCTATCAAAAAAATGAATCACTTTTTCGCATTCCCAATAATAATATCCTACATAAGAATTGTCATGTTGGGCTACTACGGCCAAAATCCTTGTAGTCAACTAACACATCTTGGTGTTTTAAGTGAAGATGTTTAGGATTGACTCCCCAAAAAAAAAAAAAAAAAAAAAAAAGAAGGATTTTGGCAGCTGCTAAGTATCATTCTGCGGGGCCAAAAATGAATACATTAGTGTTGAATAACAAATTAATCCAATCAACATTGTTAGCAAGATAGACAAGATTAGTTCAATCTTATTTTGAGACTTAAATTTTTTGCTAGCCAATTTAACATCATGTCAAGACACTAATGGATTTCCTTTTAATATGCAAGCGAAATTTGATTCTAAATCTTTTATCAAGTGACAATTTTTTTTACCAATTGAGCTAATTGATGGATCAGTAGGGATTTTTTTTTTTTTTTTTTTATATGGATGGATAAGTAGTTATGGGTTCTAAATACTATTGCATATTAATATTTGGACTTTACGATAATCTAATCCTCTTTGGATTAATTTAGTTATATACAAAATGATGTGTCATCAACTACCAAAAAATTGATTCTAAAAAAAAAAATCTATCAATAATTCTTTTTTAGAATTACCAAAAAATAATTCATATATTCATTTATTAAATGATTAAAACTTACCAATTATATTTATTATCGTTTTCATATAATATTCTTAGTACTTTAGCCTTTTCTATAAAATACAGACACCAATAATGAGGCATTAAAGAATGTACTGTTGGGCCGTTTTGAAGCTAGTCTGCTAGGATATATATCGGCATTCCCAGGATGCCAGAGAAAAATAAAAAATTATACAATACAGAATGTTAGACAACTTTAGAGTCACGAAAAAGAAATATGCAAAATGACTCAATAATTTGAAACCAGATTAGGTCACAAGTTCAAATGCATAATATCTCAGACGACATTACTCGTGGACTGCTGTGGACATGACCCCACCAAAGTACTCCTTCATTGAAAAGCCATTGCCTTGGTGATCTTCTCCAGTTTCATGACTCAAGATATATAGTACAATCTTTGAAAAACATGACTTTATGAATACCAATAATTTAACTAGCTTAAGCTCATATGATGTGAATCTTCAAGGTTGAGTGTCAAGAAAATAAAATAAGAAAACTCTTTTACCTAACTTCTCTCCGACCGATCGACACCAATATACTTAAGATTGTACTCAACCTTATTGGGTCCAGATTTTCAACCTAAAAAATTACCATTATTATTGGTGGGAACTTAATTTGTAGAATTTAGGAGGCTAAAAACTTAGGCGGGCCGGTGCGGACCAGAGTTGCCTAGAAAATGAAATTGTTTTTTCATGGATTCTTCAATCTTCATTTCAACGTTCAAACACGCTACTCCTAGGAGCCCATTTTTTAGATTAGAACCACGTCATTGTGGACCGACACCTTAGAATAATATTCAGGCCGGTCATCTTTCAATCTTTTTAATTGCGTCTCCACTAAACCATTATTTCCTCCATGACGTAGTACACCTATGCTCTATTATCACAATTCCTATATCCCAAAGGAAAATGTTAATTTTGCAATTTTTGTCACAATTTTTACCACAACTTACTCATATGACAAGTCGTAAGTAATAGAGTAAAAGTGATGGGTCCACAATTCTACTATTTAGTATTTACAACTCGCTATATAGATATGTTGTTGTAAAGTTATGACAAAAGTTTTAGTACCAAATTCCAAAAATTAAAAATAAAGAAAAGAAATGGTTTTGTTTCAATTATCTTTATTTTATATGTTTATTTTATCAATAATGTTAGGAACACAACACAGACTCATTATTGCACTAGACACGTTAGAATGCAAATACATGTCCAAAACTGGACGCATGTCATATCACAATATTTTCACATTATTTTTAAATTAACATGTTAAATGATACACCCTTGTGTGAGTTAGAAATGTCTCTAACAACACTCTTATTTTATTATCCGTCTTATTAATTATTTGTTTAACAACAATAAGAGCTCAAACATGGAGCAAGTCGGATTGCATCTAAATAATACAACCATGACTTTTAATATTAGATACCGTCCAGCTGAAAAATCATATTTTTTTTAAGGACAAAACTTAGGTACAGTTTCTTAAGTTTCCTTCTTAAGATTCAACCATATAACTACTTAATTAAAAAATATACTTTCATCTTATGAGAAAAAATCTAAATGACAGAATTTTAAAAGAAAAACCTTAGAAACAAGTACCTAAGAAACAAGTACTTAAGTCTTGCTCTTATCTGATTGCCACTCTTCAATAGAGTTTATATATATATATATATATATATATATATTTATATCAATGGCTTAGAAGCAAGAACATGTGATGAGGCAAAACATACATGCAATGCGGTGCCACTTGTCACTGTGATCTAGCAACACGTGTCCATGAACGTACCTCAAGTCTCCCAACAATAATTATAGCACAAGTTAAATAATGCCACAAATGGGCAATTAGACACCCATTTAATGTAAAAGTCAACGCCGAGAAAAACGGTTTTTCAGGTTAGCACTCCACTGCGTACAAAAGGACCATATTAGCCTTCAACATCTCATACTATAAATCGAATCAAAACCTACATTTGTATCATAAAGTTGGGGATGAATACATGTATCTATATTTATATCATCACAATCTCCAAGTTTTTTGAGTCAGCCAACGAGCAAGGTTCTTGTATAATGACCTGCATCACAAGTAATCATCATTTGGAATACAAAATTGAGTATAATACTATAATGCAAATGATGCTGATTTTTATTTTATATATTTTTTTAATACTTTGTAACAAGTTGGAGAGAGAGATTTGAATCTCGATCTCAAAGAGATCAAGCAATGTCATTGAGCTACAGGACTCTTGATATGTTGATTAAAATCACAGTGATTTTCCAAAAGAGAGTTGGGGCGGTTTTGGTACTTAATGATTTAATTGCAAAATCAGTGACAAGTGGGGCATTTACGCCATTTCATTTGAATTTATTGTGAGTTTTGGCTCTATCTTCACCACAGGTTGCCTCGTCCATTATAAAAAGAGTCCTCACCAGCCTTCATTTGCCTGCACTTAAAGATAATTAAAACTTACTTCTACTGCCTTAGTTATCAATCATCTGTTCTCTGCCAACAATAGAATCATGGGGATTCATTATCTCAGGCTTTTATTAGTGGTCTTTGTGATCACTCTAGCAATCAGCCAGCAATCAAATTGCCGCCAAATTTACAAAAGTAATAGTGGAGAAGCCAAGCCAGGAGATAAGAACAACTTCTATTCTCGGTATTCATGGCATTTCTCTGCAAAAGCTCTGGTGGGATCCGCCAAAGATAATATCGACCCAATATATGGAGTTTCTCTTCGAACAGTTCCGCAGGGACCAAACCCACTTCATAACTGATCAGCCTTGTTGAAAATCTTGTGTGTATTCGGTCAAGACAAAATTTTTGCAGTTTGTAGTGTAATTTTTTCCTTCTTTTTCTTTACAGAGATGTATGATATATAGAGTTGAGAAGGAACTTGATTGATTGTAGTGTTTAAAGAAAATGTAATCGTACTTGATTGAATAGTAAAGACAATAAATAAAACATGCATGCATACTTGGATAAAACATGAAATTTAATCATGTAGTTTGTTGGAGTTTTGTTTTTTCAGCAGAGCTGCAATCTGATCTGGTGGATACTTGACGAGCTAGATGATTGTAATTAAGAAAGTATGGGCAAAAGCACTACAAGTTTGAGATGATTGTAATAAAGAAAGTATAGGCAAAAACAGTTCAAATTATCAAAAGGTCAGTAGTGAGTCGAATAAAGAATTTTCATGGCATAAAAACAATGGATTAAGTACAACAGATGACTTGAATGGAGATCAGCCACCGACTAAAAGTATTTACAATTCTAAAGAAGTGTAATGGTTTAGACAAGAAGTCAAATTCAAGCACATCGTTTCTCAAAAAAAAAAAATTCAAGCACATCAATCTATTACCAACTAATTTTGGCTTTATTATTTTATTACTATCAGCCTGAATGGTGGGCAGAAGTTTGGCTTTTCAGTGAATTTTTAAATATTTAAAGATGAGGAATGATATGTCTACAATATTTTCACAACATTTTTACAACAAATCTTAAGTGACAGATTATTACTGGTTGTTATTGCTGGGGTAAAAAAGTAATCTTAGTATTAGGTTCAAATTTGAACCAATAAAAACTAACCACCTATGATTTGTTGTAAAATTATCGTGGACGTGGCATCTCTCTTTAAAGATATAGTAGAAACAATAATCGATTGGCAATTCTATACATGTTTTATAGTTCATCCTTAGCAAGGTCAAACATTGCCTTTTGGATAAATTCCAATATGTGACCTTCTTTACTAAAAGCCAAACAGGAATGTGAAAGGTCTTAATAATATGCAACTGCATATATAAAATATATTTTCCTTATATAGGAGAATCACATAGAAGATGAAGGTTAGCAATCAAGGATCTACACTAGGACAGATCAGAATGATCAGTCAGAGGGGCCCCAATACAGAAATGTGTATCCCATGATTTATAAATTTATAAACCAAAAAAAAAAAAAAAAGCTTTAGAAGAAGAAGAAGAAGAAGAATAAAAGATAAAAGAAAAAGGGAGACATCTTCCTGATGGTACACCCTTTTCTCCAGCATTCTCCAAGAATGGTACTAAATTGGGTTCGAAGTATCATCAACAGATTGCTTTCCTATCAGAGTTTAGAAGAGCTGGTCCTGACATCAACAACATAAATAACAATTTTTTTTTTTTTTTTTTAATCTAGACAAGGAAAATAGACCTTCAACAAAAAACTCGTGCTTCTGTCTATGCATATATGCTGAGCATGCTATGCTTTTATATATATGCAAACAAGCAATAAACAAGTTTTCAAAAGTATATTACCCTTGTTGAAGAGACATGCAGCAAGAAATGGGCAGCTATACTTTATTTAAAGGAAACAAACACAACGAAAAAAAAAAGGGGGGGGGGGGGGGGGGGGTGTGGTTGGGGATGGGGGTTAAGAAACACTAACCTGTACATGTACTCTTAGAAAGTAAAACAAACCGAGCAAGAGTGTCTTTTCAATACCTGGAACATAAGACATAAAATAAAGACAAGTTCTCGTTCAAATACTCATCAAATTAAATTATCATGGATCACAAACCGTGAAGGATGCTTGCTACATGATCTCAGTGCCCACTGGATCAACAGAAAAATGAATAGAAAGTGTTTTCTGGGTGATTGGCTGGAACTCAGACCTCCACATCTGTTTTTATCAAATTCAAGGATAATTCAGACTCTTGCAGATTAATCTCTTTAACAAAGATAAATTTGCTAGAGCTTGACTTGGAACTGGAAAAATAAATTTTTGGAATTGGAGGATTCAATGGGAGGTGATCTCATCTCAAAAGGCTTTCCAAGATCTCAAATTCCAGAAGTTCAGCCTCATCCCTAAGTAAAACTTCCAGATTTCCCAGAAATTTTGGATTACTTGTCAATTTTGACCAAGTCTAAAACAAATCTCAAAACTGAATTTAAAACTTGGATTAGAACCTTACATTAGATAAGGATCATAAATAGAAAACTACCATGAAACAAATAAGTAAGCCAAAGAATTCTGTAATATAATATCTATAATAATGGTAAAACTTGGAAATCCTTAACCATTTGATAGGGTAGAAAAAGCATATATTCATCAAGAAGTTCTGCACCACAAGGGTGTGTAAAATTTGATAAGAAAATGATTTTCATTTGATACCACAAAACTTGAACAACAAACAAAATCTTAAAAACACAAATCTATAATTTATAGATTAGGCTCCTTACTTCTTTGTATTCTGAGCTGCCCACAAATATCTCAAAGGCCTCGACTGCAAAACATGCCAGTACACAGCAGTCAACAAATGGAGATGCCATATAATCAGATATTAAACACAAGAGAGAGCTCACGGGACCGAAATCGTATCACTACTCCATGTGTAAATTCCTTATTGCCGGGATTACAATTCAAACCTGACAATCAGATACTAGTAAGAAACGATATATCGTTAAATAATTGCATATATAAGAATAATTCTTCATACGAGCCCAAAAAAAGAGAAAAAAGAAATCTGATCCAAGCTGTAAAGAGTTAACTGTATAGCTGCTATGAAATTTGGTTTTTTTTTAAAAAGAGTTTATTTATAATCTCTTTACAGATCAAATTAACTTCTTAATCTGCAGTAGCCTGCTCAGGGAAAACCACTAAGCAGCATAACAACTAATGAGTTTCACCTCAAACACACACCTTGTGTAGATTGGACAATTAATGACGGAAATCCATGTGTCAGCCTCGCCAGAGAAGCCAATGCATGTTGTACGGGTACACCAAATGCATTATCAACAAATGAAATCAAAAGCACAAACTCTACACCATAATTGAACTCCTGTCACAAAAGTAATATGAATCTCTTTAGAAGTTACTATTAGATACCAGTAACCAGGGACAAAAACCATATTGCTACATGTTCAACTGATAATGGAAACTCAAAATATTTTTTGGTTCAAATTTGTTAATAAAGACATAAATGCCAATAGCCAGATATATTCCATTTCCAAACATTTCAATGCCTTTGCCCCATTTGCATGATTGGCAATATAGAATATCATTTCCAAGCATTTCAACGGCATTGCTGCATTTACATGATTAGCATTGAGCTATAGACAAATAACTACAGGGGAATCAAAATTTAAAGAATTGCCATAGCATCTGCCAAAGAGTTAAAAGCACATCACTCCTTACCTCTCCTTTCCTAAAGATGGGAAGGATATCATCTTCTACTTCAGCTTCGTAATCCACATTGATTAGACCCTTTATATAAACAGAAAAAGACAGTCCAATATGTTGAACAAGTATGAAAATCTGAGATACAGTTTATTCAAAAGAAGAAAGAGAAGTATGAACAGAGTGTCAGTGTTTACATGTCAAGCCATACATGACAGTAAGGCATAACATGCTTTTTGAGAACTCCCAAGTAGAAAGGGTTCTCATAAAACTTTGCAAGATCTTCTTTTATTTGGAAACGCATGTAGACAGCATGGGTGTAATTTTCAAGATTTTCTTCTGAGATACGTCCTGCAGCAGCAATTAGAACATATATTTAAAGATAAATCAATAAACATGCATGCTTGTCTGAGTGTGAGTGCCAGTGTGCATGTCTGTGCGCCTAATCAAAATTGCAAATTAACTGATAGGTTATGCACATAGGCCGACATTTCAGCATAGATGGGACGACTGGACAACTGAATTTACACTTCAGATTCTTTGAAAAGAATATAATTTCTGATTCAGGCAAGGAATGCTAGCTATTCCTTATGTGCCCTTGCATTGCATTCAATATGACTCACCTAATGATATTGCAACAATGCCTCTCATTTGATATTGGGTTGTATAAAGATAATCCAACATATCCTTCTCTTCCTCATCAGTTAAATTCTCCTTGGTTTTGAGCAGACATATATGTTCCACAACTTTTCTGTAAAAAATAGAAACAATCCAAATTTAACCAGAGCAATAAGAAACTGCATTTACCACATGCTCCAAACTGGAAAGCTGAAGTTCAACAAAGAACCTAGCTAACGCAATGCTTACGGTACCAAGTAATAACGTCACACAAAAATCTAAACAAAATAAAAACAGAAACAGCCAATGGAATTATATCATAATGCTAAAGGGAGTGGTCTTGCAACTATAACAAATTGATATGGGGTGAATAAATCAATTTGCAATGATTTCCTGGATTAAGGGTTGTATAAAAAGTAAAAGCCAACTCAACCATTTTCTTTGTATCAATCAGAACCGTCATTGTCAATTGGCATATTAAAAGGGGCCTTGGAAATTTATCCTATATGTGTTTGTGTGTAAGTGTAAGTGTAAGTGTAATAGTGTAAGAATTGGAGAATCCATTTAAGTACTATAAGGTCTAAGCAACATTTAAAAGTAATCAAATTTTGAGGGACATAAGACTGATCCTTAATCTGTTCAATAGTTAGGTTCATTTGATAGATACAATTGTTTGTAATTCAGACACCAAAAAAAATTAAGGAGAAGAATTAAAAAGGAATTGGGTATGAACCTTTTCCGCTCGGAATTGGCGGTTGAGTTACTTTGGTCGTCAGCAGCGGAAACCACCATTCGCCGACTCAGTTCCCGCCTTGAAGACCACGTGTTCATCACTCCATTCACTCGAGAAACTGGAATATAATAGAATAAAATAATATCCATACAATTTTAAAAAAATAAAAAAAATGTAAGAGAGAGAGAGAGAGAGGAATGAAACGCACCGTTTAAAGAAGCGGAGCGCGGGAATAATGGTTGGTGGATGAGAAAAGTGGAAGTGGGAGACGGGTTTGGAGCTTGAATCAGCATTCTCTCGACTCTCGACTCTCGACTCTCGACCTTTTCTTTGTGGCTCTGCCCTTTCACTTTCTTCTCTCTTTTTCTTTTGCTTCTCCGGTTAATCACTTTCTGTGTGTGTGTGTGTTCCTTCTTCTTTTTTCTTCTTTTTTAAAGAAAAGAAAATGGGTGGACTAGGAAAAACGATCTGTAAAATAGCCGTTTATTGCCGCATTTTTTTTTTTTTCTCAAAAAAAAAAAAAAAAAAAAAAAATTTATCAGTACAAATATTATTAAAAACTTATTACCCTTCTAAATTCTAATATTGTTAACGTTACCCAATTTATCTATTACAAGACTAATAAGATTTATTTGCTAAATTTGTCATCGTAGCTTTAAGATTTTAGAATGTTTTTGGATAATGTTTACGAGGATCAATATTGAGCTGAGGCACTTACTGTTACTGACTACTGACTACTGACTACTGAGGGCCTTCAGCCTAGAGTCAGAGTGAATCTAGAGCATTCAAATATAGGCTAGCCATTTGCGACTTATTATACCCAAAATCATCCCAAACAACACAAGGATAGCTTCAAGCTTCAAACTTCAAACTAATCATAATCTCCTCTCGCCAAGTCTAGTGAGTAATACTAATACCGCACCATTTTATTTTATTTTTATTCATTTTTCACTGCCACATGCCTATCTAATGCATCAATGAGACGTGTCAATTCTTTGGAATTAATCTTCCACAGAAATCATAAAATAAAACCACTAATTTAATGGATTTTTTTTTTTTTAATACAAATTTGGCCTCTTTCTTTCTTTCTTTTTTTAATTATTAGATATCAAGTAATGGTACAAGAGATTCAGCAATATGAAAAAACAAAAATACTACAAGAACAGATATAAAACAGAAATGAACTGTTATGCGCAAATCTGGCAAGAGTCATCAATATGGATTTAAGCTGCTAGAACACTTCCAATCTACATAAACCCAATGCTACTAGCATTATAGCATGTTGTATCTTGCCCTACAATCGACCTTCAACCCATAGCTCAATAAAGGGTCATCCTAAGTCCTAACATCAAGATTTATTGTCAGTAAGGTTCCGGAAAAGCTCTGGAAGATGGGCATTGGTCAGCTTTGTCCTCTTGGTGATCTCGTGCTTCTTCTTCTTTGGCTTGGGCTTGGAGGACATGCCTTGAACCTCTGACCTGGCTCTCCTCTGAGCAGTGTTGGTGGCGGGCTTCATCCCATTCTTCTGGAGATCCCTTTCAATGTCAATCATATCACGAGGCAATTCAATCCCCCGAAACAGCAGTTTAAGGTCATCATCCACCTTGATGGGTACCCTGGGGTCATTTGGGTAGGCAATGTCTTCCTGTGAATCAAAGTTTGATAGCAGCCAAATCTGACCTGCAGCTTTCAATGCCTGAAGAAAAATGAATTCATAAAATTTTATGGCAATATTAACAGGCAATTGATTTAATTGGGCCGCAGCTTTCAAAGTCAGAAGAAGAATGAAGTCATATGATTTGTATAACAAGAGGGACAGGTAATAGACTGATCTCACAGCAGACAATGACACATTACTACCACTCAACTTTTTGTTGGAAAACAAAGATGGTCATAAACTTCATTTTTTTAAGGTACAAGAAAATCATTACAGAGGTAAGATTTTCCACAAAGCTAAAACAAAGACCAAGCAGGCAATGAGCAAGCAAGAGAGAGAGAGCCAATAAAGAAAAGGAAAAACAAAGTCACAGAATAAAGGGGCAAACAAACACGAAAACACAACCATTGAGTAATCAAACCATTCGTAGTATACACCTCCAAAGCCACCACTCCTGCTTTTGCAAAGAAAAACTTTTGAGAAAACTGACTTAAGCATCCAAAGCCAGAAAACATACAGATGCTTCAATGGCTTCTTTCAAACACAACAAATTTCTGCCTAAATATTCAAGGTCAACTTTATCACATCCGACTATATTGCACATGTGTATCCTATTAAATTATGACCATTCAAACACCTTTTTTTATTGGTAAATTACACATGCACTAGATGCTTTTTGTACTCACGAGTTACGACCTCACCCTCCACCTTACTCTTACAAGAGGAGGTGCCATTTAAACCAAAACTCACCGGTCCTATAGCTTTTTGCTTTATTTTATTGAGAAAAAGAGTTCCCTTTTTTTTTGATGGCGTGGAACCTCACCAAGGCAAGGCCCTTTGGACCCATCCCTGAGGATTGAACCACGGATACATAATTCCACCTGCCAAAACCATGTATCAAGTAATCCAGGGGCACTCCTTGTGAGGATTCAAACCTAGGATGTTTGGGTTTAAAGCTCATCCCAATCCTCTAACCACTAGTCTACACCTTGACGGGTTATTGAGCAATAGAGTTCCTTGTTCCAACTTATTAGCCATTCTAACACCAAAGGTCAAAGGGAAGGGTCTCAATCACTACTTCGGGCCTTTTTCAAATCCCAGAAATACACAAAATTACCAGTCACCTTTGAACAATATTAGGTGAGTCAAACACACAGAATCAAAACAATAAAATTCGAAGGTTTGTTTAGTGGCCTTCAATGCAACATGAAACATTTTACTAGGGGCCACAATGAGGGATAGTTATGCAGCAAAAATTCTCAAAGAGATTGAGAATCAACAAGTACAGGGGGAAAAGGCTTAGGAATCAACACCAAGCAAAAAAAGAACAAAACCTAAGAATCAACTCTGAGCCTTTGAAAAAATTCTAATAGGAAATTTTACTATTGAAGCAAACTATAAACAATATTGAGCTCTAGGTTCTTTAAATAGAGTTCCAAACTTATTATTTGAATAAGGTAAGGAATCAATTCTAATTAATGATACTAATTCTACCAACTTAGTAAGAAAATAAATTAAATCCCTATACCAAGTAGTAAAAGGATATAATATTCAAGCAAGTATGGATCAATCTTCTGTAGCTCATCTTGAGTGATTCAAATATAATTGAAATCAACTCATCCTAACCACACCCCCCCCCCCCCCCCCCCTCTCTCTCTCTCTCCAAATGAACTAAGTATTTAACTCCTCCATCCCTAGTGGAAACAATCTCCTCATCTAAAATAGCACCAATATGTTCCTTACTTGCAGGTGGTAGAATTAGCGGTGTGGGATTGGGGTTAAGGATGTCAATGGGGGCATATCAGCAGAGATATCAAGGATAAATGTTGGATAATTACAAGCAACCACATCCTCTATACGAAAAGTAGTTAATGCCATAATCAGGTGGAAGGTCAATGACATATGCATAGGCTTGCAATTTCACATACTCATAGATGATGATACAAGAAGACGTCCAATCAGTGACCCTTATGGAAGAAATATGCTACCACTTGGGCCTAAGGCCCAATCAATTAATTTTTACAATTAATTCTATTTACTTTACTTAATTAGTTAAACATATTTTCCTTTTCCTACTAAGTTTAGGGGATTTAATTCCTTTTTTCACTAGATTCATAGAATTAATGTCATTGGTTATAATTGTTTCCTTTCCTTACTATGATAATAAGTTCAAAACTCTATTTCAAGAACCTGGAGGTCAGTATTATGGTTTGCTACTATGCTTCAGTACTAAAATTTCCTAATGGAATTTTTCCAAAACTGATTCTAGGTAACCCTTGGCGTTAATTCCTAGGTTTTGTTCTTTTTCTTGATTGGTATTGATTCCAAGCAAACCTTAGTGTTGATTCCTTGGTTTATTTTTTCTTGTTCTTGTCGATTCTCAACCCCTTTGATGAATTTCTTGTCCTCTTATCAAGACATGAATACCATAATATAAAAGTCGATCTAACAAGATGAGACATCCACATATTGCATTTACCTGCAAGTCTTCCATCACAGTTGGATAAGCGTCCTTAAGATCAATGACAGCAATGCCCTCTGGAAATTTCCTTACTAAGTAAAGAAGCTGACTCTTGTCCTTCAAATAATGCTTGGACTGCACATATAAGTCAAAAAGTCATTTACCATGAAAGAGTTATAAAGGAAATGACTTAAGTGCAAATAAAATGCTATGAGCCCGTGAAGATCTGCAGTTAAACAAGTTTAAACTTACCTTGTAAGAGAAACGTTTTCCATCATAGTGGACTTTCAGGTTATTCCTCAAACTATCAAATACAGCTTTGTTGGAATTGATATCAACATAAACGGCATCATTTATTTGTTCAGGTGTATAGGCTAGCCTTGTCTGCAAACATAGAGAGCATTCAACTGGTGGTTAGTAGCATTCATCTGGTCCTACCAGGCTACTGTAAGTTAGTAAATCACATTGACCTCTAAAATTGTCACAAAAGACAAGAACGGAGACGGGTTATATACTCGATTATTACAGTAAACTAAAACACAACTACAAATTTCCCACAAGGATCTATAATTTATACTTACCTTCAATTGGAAGTACATCTGTTAATTAAGTAGTATCAGTTTTCCAGTAAAATCAATGCCATACAAACAAGGTTTAAATTTCAACAATTAATTGAGAAAAGTAGGCCAGTTTAGTGAAGGTGCATGGTGATATGATACCTCTTTTAAAAAGATTAGTAGAATCACAGATAATAACACAATTCTAAACTCGACCATCTTGCTCTTTTCCAAATTAACTTTAACCTGATGACTGCACAAAATAAGACATTAAAATCTGAATTTTCTCCAACTCAGGTCCCTGGTTGACGAAGTAATTGAGATATTGGCATAAAGAGAATTACGAATAAATATCATTCATGAGGAGCATTCAGCATTGTAAATATGACAACAAACAAATACTTGCATCAGGGAACATATATGTATATATAAAGGATAGGATAATCAAGTACAAACCTCCAGCAGGAGATCTATAACACGCTTGATTTGGGCTCCTACGGGGGCTTTCCGGATACTGTTGATATGTTGAAGTCTCTCTGTATCATTTGAAAATTTGACTGCAGGAGCGGGGGCTCTTGCACTGACTGACGGTGCTGCTGGTGCTGGCGTAAATTTATGACTTGTCACCTTGTTAGATGCAGCAATGCTTGTGAGGGTTGACTGGCACTTCTCTTGCTGCTTCTTGAATCTATCTAATTTCTCTTGTAATGCCATCTAGAAATAAAATTATTTTCTTTAAGGCTGCTCAAACCCACCAATAAAATGTAAAAATATGATAAAGAAGTGCTTTAAAGTGCAAGATTGTAATATTGGTCAGAGTTTAAATTAACTGACTAAATCACCACAATGACTTCGAAACTTAAATCAAGTCATAACATGAAAAATGCAGGAAGAATAAACAGCTAGAAATCAAGACATAGCTAAAAGTTACTAAGAAGGCTTCATACTACAATATCATGCAAGCACAAGTCTACTAGCAACACAAGCAATTCCAAAAATTCCAATTTCTTCTTAACAGAACACTAATGGAAGCGATGAGGCCATTCACGGACAATATTTTTAGAACTTTTCATCACAGACCCACAGTTGAATCAACATGTCTCGCTGGAAACCTAACTATGAATGACAAAAAACTTCAATAGTCTCCCTACATTAAACCTCTGATCTTTTTTTGTCATTCATAGATAATGCAATAACAATTTTTTTCATCTGATCTTCTAACGGCTTAATGCAATAACAAGTGCAACAATTTCACTATCAAGTGCAGTATTCGAAGAATAAAGGACAAATAAGAAATTGAGTTTCCAACAACCATGCTACACAACAATTAGAGATCAAAAAACTAATTGTTGTTCTAGTATTTGATCAATTAGGCTCTAGTATTTGATCAACGATAAGGATAAAATCAACATTTTTCCAATGATTCCTCTCTAAAGTTGAAAATTTAAAAGCTAAATTTCTTCTCTTTGATTAACATTTTCTAAACATATGCTTAAACCATAACAAACCTTTTCTGAGCTCCCAAATGGAAGAATCAAAATTGAGTATTGGGAAATCAAAATCTATTTTCCAAAGACAAATATGAGACAATAAATCAACAAAAAAATTCATATGCATACACAAAATGCCAATAACTAAAACCCTAGTTTGGGAAATCAAAATTCACTCTCCAACCAAGAAATGACTAGCAGAAGCCCCTAAATGGTTCATTTATATGCATGACTACAAAAAAATTTCTTGCAGAATTAGTGCCAGAAAATCTCTGGCAAGAACTAAATCACAGAAATGAGAATAAAAGCTATTATGTTGATAGGAACACCTAAGCTCTTATGTTGTATTTGATGGCTACCAATTTGCACTAGTGATAAAGTATGAAAGGGATAAGACATATATGGAGGAAAGTTGTCTGCTTATTTCAGGATCCTCATTCCTTGTATGACAATTGACAAGCATATTATGGCGGAATAAGCACATATGCATAATATCCCGTTTTATATGATAAAGAAAAGGAAGATAAAGCAAGGCTATATTTGAAATCCTCTCTCTCCACATTTGAAAGGACTCGATGGATTTTGCCAGTGGTTTCCTAGTTCCTACTATCCCAACCATCTCCATTGATCTGTTGTATAACACCCATACAACAACATACTTAGCCCTTATAAAGTGTTTTCTTCGAATTAATAAACAAACCTCATGCCAACATAGAAATGACCCTGGCTAGAGGCACCAATGATGAAGTTAAAAGAGAACAAAAATATACTAATCAGGTAGCATTAACCCCAATGGGTAGCACAATCGGACATAAACCATGCCGCATGAAACGGAGATCACTAGTTCGAATCTAACCTTCCCCCTCTGCTTAGGGCCAAAACTTACTTATATAGTTATATTCTAAGGTAGCATTATTGAGCTGACCCAAATCTCTCTCTCTCTCTCTATCACAAACTGAAGAAGTTGCTGTTTTTGCTTATAATTTCAGTTTTGACTTGGTAACAATGTTCTAGAACGAAAATTGATTGCAATTTCACATAATGAAAATTAAAAAAATTAACTGCAAGTCCTAATTGGGTGTACAAACACTGATCACATTGCAACAACAATAAGGCAAATGAATCCCAAGAAACTATGCAAATCAAAGCATCAAAAGAGATAATAAGAAAAATATTTCGACAGAATTCGTGAAAAATGAAATTAACAAAAAAGAAAAGAAAAATTGCAAGAATACCTTTTAGGTTTGAGTGCCGGTGTTGGGCCTTGTGACGCCGCCGGAGCACGGAGGCAGAAGCAGGTCACGGTGTGAGGGAGAAGGGCGAGAGAGAGAATTTCGAATTTTTGGTAAAGGCAAAGCTGAAGAGAACACAGAAAGGAGGGCTGCCCGATCCGCAACTGAACAAGTTTCACAGGTCGGTCCGCAAAACTTTTAAGCAAAATTTTACTTTACATCGGCCAAAATACTTTTATTTATTTATTTTATTTTATTTTTAATGACATTCACCAAAATATATTAGCCAAGTTCTCTTCTTTTTCTTTTTTTTAACATATCCATTACGTGGTCTCAAATGAAACATGTCAATTATGAGACCTCATTCGGAATTTTGTCCTTATTTTGTAAAAAATCTATAATAATGTCCTTATTTCGAAAGGATTAATTACCATGTCTCTATTTTAAAACTCGATTATCTATAATAATGTCTTTATTTTGAAACTATTAAGTACCATATCTCTATTTTAAAACTCGATTTTGTTACGAGACTTCATTAGGAATTTTGTCCTTATTTTTGTAAAAAATCTAGTATAATGTCATTATTTTGAAACTATTAAGTACCGTATCCTTGTTTTAAAACTCGATTTTAAAAAAATCGAGTTACATGTGGAACTCAATATTAGCAATGTCGAGTTCTATGCATATTTTGCCACTTAATTTTTTAAAAAAAATATTTAAGTGAAACGACTTTACTAAAGTCGAGTTTCAATTAAAAATTTACATATAAAGACCACAAAATTGGGTACTCTCAAAAAAGAGATTTTGGTGCTTTTAATAGCACCTCTCTTTTTAGGTAAGTAATGTGGAATCGTCACTTATTTCTTATACAAAAAAATAAGAAAAAATAAATACAAATTACATGATCAAAATATTTTGAATGTCATTAATTGAATAAAGACAAGTACAATTTTGGTAAATTAAACCTTACAAGGCTTTAGGTCCTAGTTACAATATATGCAAAAGAATACAAAGTTTTGGTCCTAGTTACCATCTACCAAAATTAAAAAGACAAAACACTAATCTACCTATTCAAAAATCCTAAGCTTGTGGGCTAGGTTATGAAATAAGAAGGTGTTAGGCACCCATTCTGCCCAAACAGAGTTTGGTCTTCTAGACTCTAATGACTAATATACCCTTTTTTGCATGATGTTAAATGATATGTTAAACACACATGACAAAAAATAATTTAAATAAATTTACCTTATGGATGTGTCCTTTTTTTCAAGAAAATTCAGATCTGTTTTGTGAATTAAAAAAAAAAGGATTTGTAAAGAAAATCATATTTGTTTTTGTGTAAAAGAAAGAATAAGATTTTTGTTAAAAAGTACCAAATCTATTTTGTGAATAATAAAAAAAAATGATTTTTTGTTTATGAAAAACCAGATTGGTTGTTGGAAGCAAATAAAAAGGACTTTTGAAGGAGGATTCACATTCATGAGACAAATTTATTATGCATGCATCACATAAAAATAAAATAAAATAAAAACTTTAACCTAAATTCAATCCCTTATTTTGAATTTCAAAATCTGCAATTTTATGACAAAGAAAACTTAAAAAAAAGAAAAGAAAAAAAGATCGGTATTTAATGAAAATACAAATCAGTTTTTAGTTTTCATAAAAGAATTTTGTAAGCCATTGCAAATTTTGAAACTTCAGAAAGAGAATTACAATAAACAATCACCTCAGCATATATTAAAGAAAATTCTAGCAATGTATTTGAGCGTGGTATCCATAACAAGAACAGAACATAATAAAAATATGCTAAACATATTCATGCGTCAAACAATAACCAAAATTAATGAAAGAAGAAAAACAGAATACCTCTTGTATGAGCATGCTCTTCTAATAAAAGAATATTTTAGGATTCAAAGAAATTTGTACATCTCTTTGAAGCCTAAAATACTTTACTTACAAAAAAGAAGTTTCTAAAGTAAAAGCCTCCAGAATATCTTTACCGTAAGGGGAATTAAAAAATCAAAAGAGAAGAGCCCTAGAAAGAGGGGGTCAGAAAGAGTGCTGAATTTTGAGAGACATTCCCTATTTATAGAGGTTGGAATGCTGAAAAAATAAGCAAAAAACGTATGGGGAAAATCCTAAAAAAAAAAAAGAGATTTGGATAAGAGTAAGCTGATTTTTCAGATCAGAACAAGTTTTAGTATTTTGATCATATCGTTTTGCTCAAAATTCGGATTAAGCTGAAATTTTGACATCTCAAGGGAAATTCGATTCTCTACAACTTTTCCAGAAATAGCTAAGTCATAATTTTGAGTTCTACTATGCCAAAAGTGCCTTGGAACGTGTATCTAAAATCTGCTACTTGACTAGCACGTTTTTGAAGTGTTTTCCAACTCTAAAACTGTATTTGGACGAATTTAAGAATTATTTACATGATAAACCTCATTCCAAAGTAATAATTAGGATTTTTTTAATAATTATCCTAAAAGCCTAATTGTCTACCGTTTTTAAATATTATCAGCTTATTTGTTTTAATCCTATGTAACAAATCTCACTTTAAGAAAAATACTCCACCAATCACATAAATTCATTTTATTAATTTTAATCATTAACCAATAAAAATTAATTTCAGTTACTCACAAGTGATCGACTTCACCCCATACAATGCATGCAGACCGTGAAAACTTAATCTCATGATACCTTTCAATCTGACAGTCCAATTTGGAAATCGGACATACCGTTGTTATCATTAGAATCTTAAGATCATTTTTATGATATGCAATGAGTGAATTAATGCATATAATGCAACTATGATTTTTTTGGGTATATGAATAGTCATTTTAGCAATTTTTCAAGATTAAATTATGAATGCAAAATCAAGTGTCTACATCGAGTTTTATACAGAACTCAATTTTGTTAAAATCGAGTTTCAAAAATAAGGACACGGTGCTTAAGGGCTCGTTTGGTTTTTTCATAACTCAATAATTATAACTCATAACTCAAACTCAAATCCCTTAATTCATAACCCAAACCTCATTTTTTCTCAAAAATTCTTGTTTAGTTACATAACTCAGTCATATAACTCAAAATTTAAGTCCACTTTTTGCCAAAATGGTAGAGCCCACCCACTGACACCACACTGTTTGCTTATGGTTGCTACCTGCGTGGGGTTTCTCTTGCCTCTCACAATTTCTATTTCTTCTCACAGGCATGCCTCTCTTCCAGTCCAGAAGCAAACCCAAACCCCATAAGCCAAAAGCACTCCCAGAATTCCCAGTCCGACACTGGCTCAGATCGGGAACAGGGTCAGGTCTTCTCTACTCTTCTTTCTTTTCTATTTCTTTTTCTTCAATACCCATTAATACCTCTATTTCTTTTTCTATTTCTTCCTAAAAACCCATTAACACCTCTCTATTTCTTTTTCTATTTCTTCCCAGAAACCCATTAACACCTCTCCCTCGTCTGACCTCAGATCGCTCTGTCTCTCTTGCCTTGTTTTAGGATCAATTTAAGAAAAAGTTTGGGCCGGCTTCACCTCTGAAAAAACAATGAGATTTTGGGTCCATCCTGTTTAACCCCATATCCGAGTAATGTGACCTTTTATGTAGTCAATAGGTTTTATTGATCTTGGGTTAATTGATTTCTGTGATTGGGTGTGTTTGAATTAATTTTTGTGATTGGGTGTGTTTGAGTTGATTCTGTAATTGGGTTGAGTTGAAAATGGGTAATGGAAAGAGAGATATATGTTTGAACTTGAGAGAAGATCACGAAAATAGAGCTCGGTTTGAAAACCTGCCGGTGATAGAGCCCAGTCCAATGCGGTGAAGATTCTGCCATCCTCAATTGTTTGTCTTCAACCACGGATTATTCATCTCAGGCGGCTTTATAGTGTCGGTTCATCATTTCAGAGGCGGAGAAAGGGACATGAGAAAGAGGGATTCTGAAATATTTGGGGAAGAAAAATGAACTGAATAGAAGCCTTTCCAACGGTAATATCAAAAGCTCTGGAAACTGATTTAACAATTCACTGCAAACGGGTCCCACAAAGTCACAGTATTTACCATTATGCCACTGAAACTCAGTTTTCAACTTTTGAAAGCACAAATTTTCTTTTTTTGGTTTCCATCACTCTCATTCAAAATTTTTGAGTTCTGAGCGATAGAAACAACATTAAAAAATCAAGCCAAACACAATTTTTTTGTGAGTCCCATGAAATTTGAATGATGGATGATGGAAACTAAGCGATATGACTCAGTTTCCATGTAATCCAAATGAGCTCTAATAGTTTCAAAACAAGGATATTGTGCTAGATTTTTTAAAAAATAAAGACAAAAGCCCATTTTCTCCCGAAATTCCAATACGAAGAACTCAAATTCTATTTAGAACTTAATATATATATATATATATATATATACACCAACTAAGTTTTTACTCAATTTTTGAACATGAGTCTCCAAGACTTTTAGTTTGAGGCTATATAAATATGTTTGTAAAAGTAGAATAATGGGCAAAAGAGGTTAGCCAAAAGCATGCAAACTTTAATATTTAAAATTTAATTGGTAAAGGCAAGTTTGCACACTTTAACTATACGATTGGCTCCAAATTAAAAAGTCAGCTTATTTTTTTATTCAGCCTATATTTACTACTATTCATGGGCTCCACTACACTTTTTGGTATTATTTATGAGTTCTAATGTATTATTTCAGCTAATTTTTATCTTTGTCTACAGTACATTCAGTAAAAAGTTTTCAATTTCAGCAAAATAAACGAATTCCAAACAGACTCTAAGTCCTAAACTCTAATGATGTTATTGGTATAGGCAATGCTTCCAATGTTCACTTTTATTATTAAAAAT
Organism: Quercus aquifolioides; assembly: GCA_019022515.1. Classification (NCBI taxonomy): domain Eukaryota; kingdom Viridiplantae; phylum Streptophyta; class Magnoliopsida; order Fagales; family Fagaceae; genus Quercus; species Quercus aquifolioides. Next base: position 20,585,993 of record CM032336.1, read on the forward strand.
TTAAAAATGATTCTTATTTAATTTTTCTTCAATTCCCTTAATTTTGTGAGTTCCAGTTAACTCAACTCATCTACATAAAAAATTAATTGATATCTTAATCTAATAATAAAAATAAATCATCATAGAACAAAATCATAAGTTGAAGTCCTATCATATCCAATTTAATAACCTTATTTTTTTTAGTAGTGAGACTAAGAAAACTAAAAATTATTATTATTATTATTAGTAGTAGTAGTAGTAGTAGTAGCAGTAGCAGTAGCAGTAGCAGCAGTAGTAATAGTAGTAGTAGTAGTATCCTGTTAGAGATAGATTCATTTTAATTTATTACATAACCTTTATAAACTATATGATATCAATCACACAAAAAAAAAAAAAAACTTAAGAATAATGCTAAGGATATATACTATAAATTGTGTTACATATAATAGATCTTTACAAACTAATAACCTCTCACCAACCATTTACCAATCACAAAAAATAAAATGGCACCTGTACGGCCCCCGCACCGCGTCCTATATTGGGCCTTGGACCCTGGCCTGGGTATAGGGCCCATAAGGCCGGCCTCCCTCTGCCTCGCGGCCCACCCCCGGGCCACGCGTGTTGCTGGCCCAAGCCTGGCATCTTCGTCATTTATCGGCGATACCTTACCGAGCATTGATTGATAATATACTCGCGGTAAATCCCGCCCTGTACCTACCCGGCCGTGCCTCGGGGAGGCACCGCTGCCGAGAACTATCGTGGAAGTGGGAACCAAGTTCCAACGCCACCGGCACCGCTTCCCACTCCCACCTAACCACCCACTTACAATCGATAATACTGGACCGCCGGTTGCACCTACTGGCAAGTAATTATGGCTCTCCACTAAACTATGAGCTATAAATACAAGAAGTTTTGAGAAGACAAAGGTTGGTGAATTGAGGGAAGGAAGAGTGTAAACAGAGAGAGCAGAGTAAGGAATTGGGTCAGGTCCCCGAGAAGAGGAAAGCGCCACAGTTGAGCCTTGGTGTTTAGAACGACCCATTGTGGGAAATCCAAACCCACCATACAAATAAGTTGTGAGCCCAAGTGAGGCCCAGCCCAACGGGTTTGAGTTTTTGGTGCGCACAATTGGCGCCGTCTGTGGGAAATCCTACTAAGCAGTGGTTCTGCCAAGGCTCGTATACAGGAAAGATGTCTGGAGGTAACGCCGAGAGTGGCTCGGCAGGGTCTTCCAGGGGCTCCACCTGGCGGGAACAGAGGCAGAAGAGACGCGAGGATCCGTTTCACGAGCAACTGGAAGAGCGGTCCGGCCTTGGGGAAGGGTCGTATCAAACGGGGAGAACGGCATCCCATGCTTCCCGGCATAGGCAGCATGACGTCAGGGATGAAGAGCTCGAGCGGCTGCGGAGGCAAGTACAAGACCTGGAGTTGGAAGCCCGAAACGAGCGCCACCGAGCCGGTCAAGACGACCGAGAGAGAGGGCCAGGCGCCGAGGGAGAAAGACGCGGGGTGGGATCGAATCAATCAGGATCCCGCCACCACAGGGAGCGCTCGCACTCGAGGGAGTCCCGTCGCCGCCGAGACCGTTCCCATTCAGCAGAGTCTCACCAGCGGCGAAATCGCTCTCGGTCGCGGGAATATGGGAATCGGGGCTCGGAGTCTCCAGAGGGACGGCCGAGGAATGTGGCCATGGATGCTATGAGCCGCGCATTGCGCAGGGCTGCTCGGTCACCATTCTCAGCAGATATCGAGCGTGCACCGATGCCGGACAGGTTTACGCGCCCGCCGTTCAATTCGTATGGTGGGAAAACAGACCCCGTAGAGCATGTCAGCCACTATATCCAGATGATGTCTTTGCATACCCGCAATGACGCTCTGATGTGCAAGGTTTTTCCCTCCAGCCTTGGTCCCACGGCCTTAAGGTGGTTCAACGGGTTGCGCAAGGGCTCCATTCACAGTTTCGCCGAGCTAATACAGGAGTTCGGTTCCCGTTTCGTGACGTGCAGCCGGGAGCAACAACCGGTGGACGCGCTGTTGTCTATGAAGATGAGGGCAGGGGAAACCCTCCGGGATTACGCTAACCGATACTGGGAGCTCTACAACGAGATTGGCAGAGGGAACGAGAAGATTGCGGCGAGCACCTTCAGATTGGGATTGCCTGACGACTCGGGGTTGAGAGAGTCGTTAACTAAGAAGCCTCCCGAGGACATGAGGCAGCTGATGAGACGCATCGAGGAGTACAAGCGGTTGGAAGACGATAAGATACAGAGCAAAGGCAAAGCACAGGTAGCTGATCGTCCTCGGCTGAGCAGTTTTCAACAGAGGGCACGGGGAAATTTGAGGATTCAAGAGCCAGCAGCACCAGCAGGGGAGGTGAACGTGACGTTCAAGGAGCCCGTGCATAAAATCGTGGATAAGATCAAGCACGAGCCGTACTTCAGATGGCCGAACCGGATGGCTGGCGACCCCTCTAGGAGAAATCAGAACCTGTACTGCACCTACCACAAAGACCGAGGGCATACTACCGAGCAGTGCCGAGTGCTAAAGGACCATCTCGGGCAGTTGGCTAAAGCAGGACACCTCAAGGATTTTGTGACGGACGCCGGGGATAGAGGAACGGGGCATGGCGCCCCGCACAGAGGGAATCCCCTTCCACCCCCTCTTGGGATAATTGATGTCATCCACGTCGCCCCGAGGGGCATTTCAACGGCAAAGGGGAAGGAGGTGCTGACGATGATATCGGTAGAGGGGAGTACGGGCGTGCCGCCTGCCGCGAAGAGGATCAGACCTACCCGGGAGCCGATCTCTTTCGACGACAGTGATCTAGAAGGAACCATTCAGCCGCACGACGACGCATTGATAGTAACGGCAAGGGTTGGCGGCTTCGTTGTGAAGAGGATAATGATAGACCAGGGAAGCGGAGCGGATGTTATGTACCCGGACCTATTCAGGGGGCTCGGGTTGAGGGATGAGGACCTGTCGAAGAACAACACTCCCCTGGTTGGGTTCGATGGGAAGATGGTGGCGCCCGAGGGGCAAATCTCTCTGCCCGTGAACATGGGGGGCAAGGAAGTGATGGTAAGCTTCTTCGCAGTTACATCATACTCCCCCTACACGGCGATTCTAGGGAGGCCGTGGATACATGCAATGGGGGCTGTCCCGTCCACTCTGCACATGAGGGTCAAGTTTCATACTGATTATGGTGTCACGGTGATACAAGGGAGTCAGCAGGCGGCCAGGCAATGTTTGATCGCCATGGTCGATTGGAAGAAGGAGCAAACCGACCGGGAGGGTCAGGCCGATCCCAAGTGTTCGTCGTCAGGGACGTCTTTATAGCAGTTACAGGGCCCGCCAGAGAAGGAGGTCGCCCGTGCCGAGAACATGCTGAGGGTGAAGGTGTTGCCGGACACGGACAAGTACTTCCAAATAGGGGAGAGCATGGAGGACCGGGAAAAAGTAGAGATGTTGCTGCTCCTAATACAGAATGTGGACGTATTCGCTTGGAGTCCGTACGAGGTGCCCGGGGTGGATCCCGAATTCATCATGCATAGACTTGGAGTTGACCCCTCATTCACCCCTAAAAAGCAGAGGCCGAGAAGATCAGCCTGGGAGCACTCCGAGGCAGTAAGAGTGGAAGTTCAGAGATTGAAGGAGGCGGGGGTGATTCGGGAGATCATCTTCCCGGATTGGTTGGCGAACACCGTGGTAGTGAAGAAGAAGAACGGCAAGTGGAGGGTCTGCGTCGATTTTACCGATCTGAACAGAGCCTGCCCGAAGGACCCTTTTCCCGTGCCGAAGATTGATCAGCTGGTGGACGCCACGTGTGGGCACCCGAGGATGAGCTTTCTGGACGCTTTCCAAGGGTATCACCAGATCGCCCTAGCGCCCGAGGATCAAGAGAGAACGGCATTCATTTCCCCGGAGGCAAATTACCACTACACAAGGATGCCGTTCGGACTGAAGAACGCCGGGGCCACTTACCAACGAATGATGACAAGAATGTTCCGAGACAAGATAGGGCGCACGGTCGAGGTATACATCGACGACATGGTGGTTAAAAGCAAACAGGAAGCCTTGCATATGGGGGACCTCCTGGAGGTCTTCGAGGTTCTCCGACGGCACAAGTTGCGCCTTAATGCGGAGAAGTGCGCGTTTGGCGTAGGGGCCGGGAAGTTCTTGGGGTACCTGATCAGCACACGGGGGATTGAAGTCAACCCGGACCAGATAGAGGCTGTGAGAAGACTGAAGCCACCGAGCAACCCGAAGGAAGTGCAAATACTAACCGGGATGCTGGCCGCCCTTAACCGGTTCATCTCGAAATTCGCAGACCGATGCCGACCATTCTACCAACTGCTGAAGAAATGGACGGGATTTCGGTGGACCGAGGAGTGCGAACAGGCCTTTGTGGATCTGAAGATTTATTTAGCGCGAGCGCCCATGCTCGCGGCACCGGAGGCAGGTGAGGACTTGTTCATGTATCTGGCGGTATCCGAGCACGCCGTGAGTGCCGTGCTGCTAAGGGACAAAGGGATCCAGCAACCCGTATACTACATCAGCAAAACTCTCGTCGACGCCGAGACGAGGTACTTGCCCTTGGAGAAGCTCGTACTGGCCCTGATACACGCCACAAGGAAGTTGCCGCACTACTTCCAAGCTCACACCGTACACGTCTTGACCGAGTACCCATTACAGTCGTTATTAAAGAGGTCTGATTTCACGGGCCGCATAGCCAAATGGGGGACTCGACTCGGTTCCTTCGACATACGGTACAGGCCTCGGAGCTCGGTGAAAGGCCAGGTCCTTGCGGACTTCATCGCTGAATTCTCGCCCAGAGAGAAGGGAGAGATGGTTTGCCGATTGGAGGTTCGACCGTGGAAGATATTTGTGGACGGCGCTTCGAGCTCCACGGGGGCCGGTTCAGGAGTAGGCATGATTACCCCCGAAGGAATTCGGCTGGAACACTCGTTTAGATTGAGTTTCAGGGCATCCAACAACGAGGCGGAATACGAGGCTTTCTTGGCCGGACTGAGGGTAGCTTCGAACCTGGGGGCTCGGGATATTGAGCTATACTCGGATTCGCGTCTGGTGGTTAATCAGGTGCAGGGCAGTTTTGAGGCCCGAGATCCCCGGATGAAAGCGTACCTAGAACAGGCAAGGCTAGTTATGACCAGCTTCAACACGGTGAAAGTTTTCCACGTAGCCCGAACCCAGAACAGACACGCTGACTCCCTAGCCACGCTGGCGTCCTCAGTGGCCGAGGAGATACCACGGCAGATCAAAGTCGAGCTTATTTCGGAGCCGAGCATCAGTGTAACGAGAAACTCGGGAACTACAGGGATCAACGTCACGGCAATCGCGGCCCCTGCCAATTGCTGGATCGACCCCATCGTCGACTTTCTGGCCGACGACCGACTGCCGAGTGACGAGAAGGAGGGCATCAGGATCCGTAGGATGGCTCCTCGGTATTGGTTGGCAGAAGACCGGACTTTGTATCGAAGGTCTTTCGGAGGGCCGTACCTCTTGTGCTTACGCCCGGAGAAGGTGGGCGAGCTCTTGGCGGAGCTCCACTCTGGGGTGTGCGGCGGCCATGTCGGGGGACGCTCATTGGCGCACCGAGCCATGACTCAGGGGTTCTGGTGGCCTCAAATGCAGAAGGATGCCGCCGAGTATGTGCTTAAGTGTGAGCAGTGTCAAAAGCACGCCCCTCTGATCCATCAGCCCGCGGGCCACCTGAACCCGATCAGCAGTCCTTGGCCTTTTGCGCAGTGGGGGCTGGACATCATCGGCCCGTTCCCGAAGGCGACTGGCGGCCGAAAGTTCGTTTTGGTGGCCGTCGACTATTTTACCAAGTGGGCGGAGGCGGAAGCGTTGGCCAACATACGGGATGTGGAAGTGAAGAAGTTCATATGGAAAAACGTCATCACCAGGTTCGGGGTGCCGAACACTATCATATCTGACAACGGGCTACAGTTTGACAGCCGGGCCTTCCGAGAATTTTGCAGTGGCCTCGGCATCAAGAACATGTACTCAACTCCTGCTTACCCACAGGGCAACGGCCAGGCCGAGGCCGTGAATAAGGTGATTGTGAGTGGGCTGAAGAAAAGGCTGGAGGGAGCAAAGGGAAACTGGGCCGAGGAGCTTCCTAAAGTCTTGTGGGCATACCGCACCACTCCCAGACGGTCCACCGGGGAGACCCCATTCTCTCTCACGTACGGAGCGGAGGCCGTGATCCCCACCGAGGTGAATCTGTGCAGTGCAAGAGTGGCGGGTTTCGACCAGGCCCAGAACGACGCCATGATGGTAGGATATTTGGACAAGGTGGAAGAGTACCGCGAATTGGTGACAATACGGCTCGCGGAGTATCAGCAGAGGCTCGCCCGGAGATACAACCGAGGTGTGAGAACGAGGGAGTTTGTCTCCGGGGATTTGGTTCTCAGAAGAGCCGTGGGCAACATGCGAGACACTGGTGCCGGGAAATTGGCACAGACATGGGAGGGACCTTATAGGGTCACGGCAGTGGCCGGCACCGGGGCTTATTTCTTGGAAGACCTGGACGAGAGACAACTTCCCCGACCGTGGAACGTCCATAACCTAAAGAAGTACTATCATTGATGGGCGGTTCTCCGAGCATAGAGTTAACCGCAACGTGTTGTATATGTTTTGTTATTAATGTTGCATATGTTGTGCTAGTTGTACTAATGATGTCTTTCATGCAGAATCGCACAGTTCTAACCAAAATTCTCGGTTCGATCCCATTCACCGAGCAATGTTCACTCTTAGCCGATGCGTTCTACAAACAGAAGCCTGATCCTCGGTTCAATTTATCGCCGAGCACGCAGAAACCTTGTCTGCGCGTTCTAAGGACAGAAACCTGACTCTCGGCTCGATCCCTATCACCGAGCAGGTGGAAACCTTAGCCTTTTCGTTTCAAGGACAGAAGCCTGACCCTCGGTTCGATCCTATCACCGGGCAGGCGGAAACCTGAACGACCCACTATAAGGACAGAAACCTGACTCTCGGTTCGATCCCTATCACTGAGCAGGTGGAAACCTTAGCCCTCTCGTCTCCAGGACAGAAACCTGACTCTTGGCTGGACCCTAATCGCCGAGCAGGTGGAAACCTGAACGACTCACTATAAGGACAGAAACCTGACTCTCGGTTCGATCCCTATCACCGAGCAGGTGGAAACCTTAGCCCTCTCGTCTCCAGGACAGAAACCTGACTCTCGGCTGGACCCTAATCGTCGAGCAGATGGAAACCTGAACGACTCACTATAAGGACAGAAACCTGACTCTCGGTTCGATCCCTATCACCGAGCAGGTGGAAACCTTAGCCCTCTCGTCTCCAGGACAGAAACCTGACTCTCGGCTGGACCCTAATCGCCGAGCAGGTGGAAACCTGAACGACCCACTATAAGGACAGAAACCTGACTCTCGGTTCGATCCCTATCACCGAGCAGGCGGAAACCTTAGCCTTCTCGTCTCAAGGACAGAAACCTGACTCTCGGTTCGATCCCTATCACCGAGCAGGTGGACACCTGAACGATTAATTCTAAGGACAGAAACCTGACTCTCGGCTAGACCCTAATCGCCGAGCAGGCGGAAACCTGACGATTAACTCTTAAGGACGGGAGCCCGACCCTCGGTTCGATCTTATCACCAAGCACGTGAAACTTAAGTTAGCGTTTGGAGGCCTTACCATGGTCGGACACATCACAATAAAAAGGCAGACAAGAGGAGTTCATTACTCGGTAAATACGTACAAGCAACACAGTAAAGCATTCATATTAAAACGTGAAACTTAAATTAGCGTTATGTTGCCGAAACCCGGCAACCCGAAACAAAGAAAACACAACAAAAAGAAGTTGTCCCGTCACCACATCCCGGTGACATAGGCAAATCCGCTTATCTAGAGTTCTCAAACAAAGGAAAGATAAAGAAGCGTTGGCTTTCAACTTTAAATGTCCGCCGCATGGGCGGAGGATGCGTCCTCTTGGGAGTGTTGGTCGGCGTGAGGAGTTGGCGGCTGGATGTCCTCCCCGGCTCGGTCCCCGGCATGGGGTTGGCTCGTCCCCTCCATGTCGGTCGGCACTGCATGAGAGTCAATGGCATTCACCAGTTCCCTCATGCTGGAGGTCTCTTCCTCGTCGATGACAAGTGGCCCAGGATTCTCGGTGTTGGGGATGCTCGGGAAAGGAATCCTGCTGCGATCCCTCAACGGGGAATCCTCGGGAACCTCCAGGGCTTGGAGAGCGGCGAACCAACCCTCCTCATATCCGAGCTTATGGGCCTGGCGAATGATCGGTTCCGCCGAATTCTCGGCATCCGCGAACCCCTCGTTATACCATTTGGTTTCGCAAGCCTCCAGCGCCGCCTTCGAGTCGGTCAACTGCCCCTCCAGCATGGTATTCAAGCTCTGAGCCTCGGCCAACTTAAGCTCGGTGCCCCCCAACTGGAGTTCCAGCTCCTCGCGCTTCGTTTCGGCGAGCGCCTGGGCCTTCATGGCTGTAGCAATCTTATCCTTTGCCTCCTCGGCAATTTTCAACCGCTCCCGCGCCGTGGCCTCGGCGACTTCCTTCAGAGCCTTTTCCCGCTCAACGTCCTCGGCCAGCTCCTTCATCCTCCCGTCCACCACGTATGACATTTGCGCAGCCTGACCACACAATATCCGCTTTGTAAGGTAAAATGGAAAGAACACATACACAAGCAAAAGGGAAACCGAGAATCATAGAGAAAGGTGAAATAGTTACCGCTATGGTGTGCCACTGCAAACGTCTCCCCAAGGACTCATCCGTTGATTCCGTGAAGGCGTGCAAGTCCTCGGGCAAGAGGATGCCCCGCGCCAGACTCTGCGCCACGCAGCCGCCATGCCCTTTGTCCCACACTCGGGCACTGGCCGTCGACGGGAGAGGCTCACCGCCAATATGGAAGGAGGGTCGCCATGCTGCCGGAGCCCGGGAAGTAGAAGCCAGGTCTATCCCGGTTTGCGCTACCGGTTCCCGGATGACGATACCGGCCGAGGGTCGGGTGGGCACATTGCCCGAGCCCGTTTGAGTATGATCGGTGGTGCGCGGCCTCTTTCGAACTCGGGTCAGCGGGGCAGCGGGAGGGGAAGCATCTCGGGCGGGTGTTTGTTGTTGTTGCCCGGTTGGCCGGGCACTCGGGACAAAGCGGTCAATTGTCATCTTCCTCCTGGCCACCATTGCGTCACCCTGATCGGATCCTGTTTCCGAAGAGTCTGTCGGTTCTACGGCTACACCCTCCCCTTCCCGAACAATTGCCCCGGGCTCTACTGTTCTCTTGGGCTGAGCAGGAGCTTGCTGGATTTGCTCGTGAGCTCGTCTCCTACGCTCGGCGGATACGCGCTCAGCTGATTCGTCACGGACGGGCGGTCGCTCGTCTGAACAAATGTACCGGGGACCGTGCTCACGTGCCTCGCCTACTGTTAGCCTCGGGGGGAGGAAGTTTGCGTGCCGGACGTCAATGTACGAGATGAGAGGACTGTCGACTAGCAAAGCTTGGCCGAACGACTGCCAAGTTGAGTAGACCGGAGTGACGCCGAGGATGAGGTGGGACGCTCGGAGTTGTCCGTCCGTGTGCACGAAGATTTCCGACCGGAGTACGAAGTTCAAGTCCCGAACGTGTACCACTCTGACGTCGGGCTTGAATCTTTTGCTCTCTGCACAAAGGAAATAATGGTTAGGGATTACATAACCGGACCGAAATAAAAATGCATCAAAGTAAATGGGGGCTAGTCACCGACCAACGTCGCGCGGCAAAAACGCACAGGGGAACCCCTCGGCAAACCAATTGCCGCTCACCCGAACGAAATCTTTGGCCGAGTTACGGTTCGAGTCCGGCAGGCATGAGATAAGCCGTACCCTCGCGTCCCTAGTCTTAAGGTAATAGTCGGACTCGATCTTGCCGCACAAACTGTACATCTGGTTGATGTCGTGGTGGTTAAGTTCCAACCCGTACAACCGGTTCAGTGTACTCACACAACTCACTACCCGGTAAAAATTGGGGGGAAGTTGGTCGGGACAAAGGCCATAATATCTAAGGGTGCTGAGAATTAGAGGGTCAACCGGGAACCTAAGCCCGCCCTCTAAAATGGCCATCAAGGGAAAGAACACCGTGTTCTCCCCTCGGCGCCTCTGGATGTCGATATCGCCCATATTGCAGTAGGCGATATCTACGTCACTCGGGACATTATATGCCTCCCTAAATCTAGCCAAAGCATGCTCGGTGGTAAGGAGGTGAGAGTAACTCATGTTTTCTTTTTTCAAAACAGTTTCTTAACAAAAGGGAAAAGAAGTGCTACTAGTATCAAAGAATATACTAAAATGGCTGAACTGAGAAAGCAAGAAGAAGGAAAGGAACTTACTGTGGGCTCTAGGGAGGAAGTGTGTTCTGGGCCAGAGAGTGAACCACGAGGAGGGGATGCTCGGCAGAGTAAGATTTTGTAAGAGGAGGAATGCAAAAGTGAGGATCAGCGACTGGAGGGACTATTTATAGACGTGGGGGATGAAGTGGGAAGCATTTAATAACCCACTGGCAGGAGACCACGCGAACCGTCGCTCCAACTGCCACACGCGTAACGCCTCGGTTCACGAACCGTCAGGCAATGATGACGGGTAGGTCGTCAGTCAGTTCCAGACGCGTCTTTTGAGACGCGCATTAATGAGACAATCAACGGCCGGGCGCTGACCGTTCGACTTCCCCAACGGGTGTTTACCCCTGATGATCCTTGATTCATCCCCGGGAATGGGGAGTGAATCAAGGGGGGGCTATTGTACGGCCCCCGCACCGCGTCCTATATTGGGCCTTGGACCCTGGCCTGGGTATAGGGCCCATAAGGCCGGCCTCCCTCTGCCTCGCGGCCCACCCCCGGGCCACGCGTGTTGCTGGCCCAAGCCTGGCATCTTCGTCATTTATCGGCGATACCTTACCGAGCATTGATTGATAATATACTCGCGGTAAATCCCGCCCTGTGCCTACCCGGCCGTGCCTCGGGGAGGCACCGCTGCCGAGAACTATCGTGGAAGTGGGAACCAAGTTCCAACGCCACCGGCACCGCTTCCCACTCCCACCTAACCACCCACTTACAATCGATAATACTGGACCGCCGGTTGCACCTACTGGCAAGTAATTATGGCTCTCCACTAAACTATGAGCTATAAATACAAGAAGTTTTGAGAAGACAAGGGTTGGTGAATTGAGGGAAGGAAAAGTGTAAACAGAGAGAGCAGAGTAAGGAATTGGGTCAGGTCCCCGAGAAGAGGAAAGCGCCACAGTTGAGCCTTGGTGTTTAGAACGACCCATTGTGGGAAATCCAAACCCACCATACAAATAAGTTGTGAGCCCAAGTGAGGCCCAGCCCAACGGGTTTGAGTTTTTGGTGCGCACAACACCAATCATATATACCTATCACATTAATTTGTAAGCTTTTTGTGAAAACAATGGAAAAATTACACTTTATCTCCTAAACTATACATTATTTTACATTTATCTCCATAAACTATTAGAATGCACATTCTACCCCCTAAATTGTACCCATTTTTACACTTACCTCTCTAAACTATGCCACATTTTACACTTACCTCCCTAAATTTTGAGAATATACACTTATTTCACTAAACAATTACTCATGTGATGAGGTGCAAAGTATTACACGAGTAATAGTTTAGTGGGTGTGTATTTGTATAGTTTAGGTGGGTAAATGTAGAAAGGGGTATATAGTTTAGGAAGGTGAAGTGTAATTTCACCAAAAAAAATTGTAGTAGCTTTAACATTTTTCAAAAAAATAAAAAAATTTAGACATTCATTGAGGGAAATTGAAATTCTACTACCAATCTTATTATAAAAAAAAAAAAAAAAATTACAAATTCATATGGTAATGTCAATGAATATGATTGACAGATTACAAAAACCTAATAAATGAATGTTTAAATAATTTTTTTTTGTAATTGACTACACTTCAATTTGTAAGTTTTATATAGTAAAATTTGAAGTATTCATAAAATTTGTAGTACAATATAGTTGTAAGGTCAATTTTTGTAGCCCAAGCCCAAAAGGTATGGATTAAAGGCCCAACGAACTCAGGACAATGAATTTGTAGAGAGTGGGCGAAAGAGCTGGGCTGGTTATGAATTAAACAATAGTTGGCTAAGGTATTTAAGATCGAAATAACATGAAATACTGCCTGAAAAACTCAATGAGTGAACGTCCGAAGAGATGTTTTATTGAATGAACAGTAATTACAACACTCAGAGCTACAGTAAAGTTTTTCTTTCTTCTCTCGTCTTTTTTCTTCCTCCCCCTTTTTATCAGGGGCCCTTCTTCTTTATATATCCTCCACTTGTTCTTCATCTGTGTATCTACTTGAGTATACGTCACATCATGTATCTTCTCTAGCTTTCGGGAGTGGCGGTAGATGTGGTTGCACTGCTCAGGGGTCTTCTCCACATAAATGCGGTCAGAAAAGTTGATGCAGTGCATTAAATACGGTGGCCACAGCTTTTCCTTGAGATATTTCTTTGTCCTTATCATCCCCTAACATGCCCAGAGTTTATCTTTGTCATTAGGATTGCCAGGAAGGTCATTCGGACTCTCCCAATGCTTGTTTGGTCTAGACTAAACGTACCCGAGGAGCGAGACCTCTTCGGACTATATTCCTCCTCCACTTCCGGGCTTCTTGCCTTCAGATGGACTCTGCCCCAACCAACTATTACTCTTCGGAAATACAGTACTCCTCAACACGGGGCCCTAGGCCCACTAAGTAGTTTTGGGTTTTTATCCCCCACAATAGCCCTTCAAAATCTTAATTTTTTCCTCGCATCCGAAGAGAAAAAGTAGGATTTTGACTTGTCACGGAGTAAAAGCTTGAGAACAGACAAAGATTTGAACTGGCACGTGTGTAGGTATAGATGTACGCGCTCCATCATTGCTGCTGTTGTTTTTCGTATTCCCAAAGCGCCATATTAATTACTCTAGGCGGCGTCTTGTCCTTTGCATCCAACGGTGGGCTTTTGATCCAACGGACGTAGTTCTTTCTCGGGATTTGGGCGAAATAACTTCTGCCCCTTCGTTTGTCCTCGTATAAAATCTCAGAGGAAGTCATTCCTTCCTTACTTTGCAACTCCCAGACCATCCAACAAGAACAAGCACACAACTGCTCCGAGCTCTTTCAGTCGCCGATTTCAATCTTTCCCAAAGTCATCAAGAATCCTTCTGTGCGTTCGAAGATCGATCTCCAGTTCAGTTCCTGTAAGTTTTCATCTTCTCGAGCCTTCAGTCTTCTCTTTGGCCAACTTTCTCGCCCTTTGAACGGTCACTCCCTGGTTGCTACACTCAGTGCTTCCATTTTTCCGTTTAAGCGTAATAGGTAAACTCCAGTATCGGGTGGACAGCTCTACCCAGTTGGAGGAATTTAGGGCCACATATCGCATACCTCCAAACGTGGGGGTGAGGTATTGCCCTCCAGAGAAAATACTGACTGATCAGAAAACGGGAGAAGACGTGATCCCCGTCATCGCCTTCCTAGAAGGGGGGATGTCAATCCCCATGGGTCTCATCACCACTAGCTACCTTCGAAACCATAGGCTTACTCCCTGGCAGTGCGCGCCTAACATGTTTAGGATCTTAGGAGCAATTGAGGACCTTAACCGTCACCTAGGATTGGGACTCACCTGGCTCGACGTGGTACATATGTACGAGTGCCACAGCCAGCAAGGGGCGGGATATTATTTAAAATCCCGGTCCGACATTGTTAGGCTCATTTCCTGCCTCCCCAAATCCAACAAAGGGATGAAAGACGACTATGTGATCGTCTCGGGCGCATGGTATGACGGCCCTCACTGCCCAACCAAGCCAGGAGAGCCAGGTGGGACATGTTAGATTTAGGCACACTAACCATAGGCCTAGGATCCTTGTCTTTTAATGGTTTTTAATTCTTCTTGTGTTGCTATTTTTGAGTCTCTAACAAAGTTCGGTTGTGACTTGTAACAGATAAAAACAACGTTTCTCCTCGGCTCAGCCTTACAAACACCGCCGCCCTTAATTTTTTATTAAGATCAGAGATTTTTGTAAGCGAGAACGGGCAGCTCCGATCGGCTCCCCTTATTCTAGGATACACAGCAAAGCCAAAGAATTTCCAACCAGTCGGCAACGCGATAACCCAGGGAGATCATCGCCTTAATCGTATTGACGTTGCTTGGAAAGGTTTTTTGGCGCCGCACGAGCTTGCACCCGTACCCCATCCAAACCCTTAGGGTATACCCCCTCTCGTCCAGCCGCTCCAGCAAATTCCCCTCGAACAGGTGGTTGAGGGTGAGAGGGTCGGCTCTTCCACCTCCTCGCTAGAGGAGCAAATAGACAAATTCAAGTTCGGGGGAGAGGCTTCAGGAGGATATCGAGTAATAGAGGTCTTGGACACCAAGGAAGAGACCGACAGGCAGTCAAGCATTCACCCTATTTTGCTAGCTGCTCATCCTGAAGACTCCTTGGGCGACGACATGGATTTGAAGAGTTTAATGAAGGGTAGGGGCAAAAAGGTTGAGCAGAAAGGCACTGGGACTTCCCAACCAGTGGTGAATCTGCCTCCAGTGCCACCCCAGGTTCTTGACCCTGGCTTAAAGCCCATGCCAGACCCGAAGAAGAAAAGACCCCTCGAACCTGAGGAGAGGGAGGTGGTTGCGCCACCAAAGACAAATAAGCAACAAAAGGTGGCGAGAGACCACCGAAGCAGGAGGGCCTCTTCCACTAAGAGCCGAGACGAAGTCGTCGTGGCTAATGTCCGCCGAGGAGGAGGACCTCGCATCTGGTCTCCAAGGTTGGAGTTGGATGGCGCTTCAATTCCTTGGGACACCTCCCTTAGGAATTATGATGGGGGAAGGGCAGGTTATGTTGCTGAGGCCCTGCAGCAGCCACTCCTCCTCCCACATGATATGGAGTCCTACAGACGTTTTAACCAACAAGAGCTCTTCTTATTTCTTAAGAGGGATATAGCCATGGTAAGTGAACTTAGTTTGCTTACTTAAATCGTAGACCCTTTTTACTTTTTCCCTTTCGTCTCTGCTTTACATTCAAAATTTCCATTATGTAGGTTACCCAGCAAATCTTTGTGGCCGAGGAGTGGAATAAAAAGTCCTACCTTGAGGCCCAAGCGGCGAACTTCTCTTGGTCCGAGGCGGAAAAATCTCTGGGTTAGCTGAAGGAGGAGTATGCTAAATTGTCCGAGCAATTCAAGGACATGACCAATCAAAGGAATAGCTTCAATGCCGGCCTTAAAAACGCTGAGACTCAGCCCGAGGAGCAGCGCAAACAGTTAAACATAGCAGAGATCAACCTAGCGACCGAGAGGGAGCTGGTGAAGGGTCTCAAGGCTGAACTGCAAAAGGCCAAGGAGAGTGCCCGAGTAGCCGAGTAGAATGCTCAATTGGCCAATGAGGCAATTGAGGCTGAGAGGAAAGCGGCATATCAGCTGGGGGTGGATGAGACCGGGTCCCAGCTAAAGGAGCAATTTGCCTCGGTTAGCCGAGACTATTGCGACATAACTTGGAACAAGGCATTGGACGCCGCTGGAGTCCCTGCTGACTTAGGGCTGAGACTGCCTGGGAGCATATACTACGATCCTGATATCCGAGAGCTCCCGGTGGATGATCCTTCTCCTGCACAGCTCTTAGAGGCCTTGGATCAACCCCTGGCCAGCCAAGTCCCTTCTGCCAACCTTGAGGCCTCCAAGGAGTCTGGCCAGCCAGGTGACAAGGACAAACAAGCTGAGCCACCCAAGGATAAAGGTAAAGGGCCGAAAAAGGGGAAGACCTCTTCTGAGCCCAAGGACCAGGCCCTAGAAGCTGCTGCTACTCGGACAGATCAGGCTGCCGACCCTGTGGTCCCTAAACCGAAGACTTAGATATAGGGGCTTTTGTTTTGTACTTGTATTGATTTTGTTTTTATGTAAGAAATTGTAAACCCTTTTTTTTTTATCAATGAAATAGTTTCCCTTTTGTTTCTAGTGTTTTCGTTACATGTCTTATAACTTATTATTACATGTCTTATGACTTATTATTGCTGCATATAACTGTACTTTGCGATTATAACAATGTGAATGAACTTGATCACTGCTTCATACTAATAATGCACATAACTAGCATTAGTGCTGAAGAAAGCATTTGGTATAAGGACTACTACTAAATAATAAATGCATCGAGTGTATGGAAGCCTTAAAGGTCTTTTCAAACATGCACATAAAGGACGGGGGCCAATACAAGCCAGAATTAGTTTAAACACACTCGAGAATCTCAGGCGTGGTTCATGGCAAAGTCATATTACAATAATAACAACTGTATGGGGGATGTTAATTGGCCCATGTCACCTGGTCCGAAGACTACAGGCATGAAAACATTTTAAATTTAAACGATTATAGAGATAGTGAATGAGTGATAACTAACCCAAATCATTCGGTCCGAGGACTGCAAGCATGATTGGATTTAAGTTTAAACACTTAGAGAATTGTGAACGGAGTGTTAACTAACCCGAATCATCTGGTCCGAGGACAACAGGCCTGATTGGATTTAAGTTTAAACACTTAGAGAATTGTGAACGGAGTGTTAACTAACCCAAATCATCTGGTCCGAGGACAACATGCCTGATTGGATTTAAGTTTAAACACTTAGAGAACTGTGAACGTGTTAACTAACCCAAATCACCTGGTCTGAGGACTACAGGCATGATTGGATTTAAGTTTAAACACTTAGAGAACTGTGATCGTGTTAACTAACCCAAATCATCTGGTCCGAGGACTACAGGCATGATTGGATTTAAGTTTAAACACTTAGAGAACTATGATCGTGTTAACTAACCCAAATCATCTGGTCCGAGGACTACAGGCATGATTGGATTTAAGTTTAAACACTTAGAGAACTGTGATCGTGTTAACTAACCCAAATCATCTGGTCCGAGGACTACAGGCATGATTGGATTTAAGTTTAAACACTTAGAGAACGCTTTCCGTAGCGAATTGGCATATCGACTGAAGAGAAAATTCGATTAATAAAAGTTCCTCTTGAGGTTATTTACATTCCACGGATGTGGTATTACATGACCATCCAGGTCTTCTAAGAAATATGCTCCAATGCCAGCTCTTGAAGTGATACGATATGACCCTTCCCAATTGGGTCCTAATTTTCCCCAAGCTGGGTTCTTTGCAGTGCCCACAACTTTCCTCAGCACCAGATCACCAGGTTCCAGAGGTCTTAGCTTTACGTTAGCATCGTAACCCTGTCTGAGCTTTTGTTGGTAATGTGCCATCTGAACCATTGCACTCTCTCTCCTTTCCTTAATCAGATCCAAACTCTTCTCTAGCTGCTCATTGTTGCCTGTCTGACTAAACAAGCTAGTTCTTAATGTTGGGAACCTGGTTTCCAAAGGAATGACAGCTTCAGCCCCATAGGTCATCGAGAAGGGGGTCTCTCCAGTAGACCTGCGAGGCGTAGTTCTGTAAGCCCAAAGCACATGTGGCAATTCTTTTACCCATTTGCCCTTCGCATCATCTAGCCTCTTCTTCAAGCCGTTCACTATGACCTTGTTGACAGCTTCTGCTTGCCCATTACCCTGGAGATAGGCAGGAGTGGAGTATCTATTTATAATTCCCAGCTCGCTGCAATAATTCCTGAATGCCTTGCTATCGAACTGTAGGCCATTGTCCGAGATGAGAGTGTGAGGAACTCCAAACCGAGTGACAATATTCTTCCATACAAATTTTTGCACATCAACGTCTCTGATATTGGCTAGCGGCTCAGCTTCGACCCACTTAGTGAAATAGTCTGTGCCGACCAGAAGGTACTTCTTGTTTCCTGCAGCTTTAGGGAAGGGTCCCACGATATCCAAGCTCCATTGGGCGAAAGGCCACGGGCTAGATAGCGGATTAAGAGTTCCCCCTGGTTGGTGAATGTTTGGGGCAAAGCGCTGACATTGATCACACTTTTTAACATACTCGTGGGCTTCTTTTTGCATGTTAGGCCACCAATAGCCTTGGGTGAGGGCTCGGTGAGCTAAAGATCTGCCTCCAGTGTGGCTCCCATAGATTCCTTCGTGTAACTTTTCTAGTAATAGCTCAGACGCTTCAGGATGCATGCACAACAAGTATGGTCCCGAATAGGAGCATCTGTATAATTTCTGGTCCTCGGACAACCAGAATCTGGTGGCCTTCCTCCGAACTTTGTCAGCTTCTGCCCTCTCTTCTGGCAATATATCTTCTTTTAGGAATTTAATTATAGGGTCCATCCAGCAGGGCCCTGCCCTGACTTGGTGCACCTGGATTATCTCTCTTTTTGCCTCTGTGGGCCCATGCAAGTCTTCGACGAGGATGGTTCTCGGCAGGTTTTGCACCGAGGAGGTAGCAAGCGTGGCCAAAGAATCAGCATGTGAGTTACCACTTCTGGGGACGTGTAGCAAACTGAAAGAGTCAAACTCCGATTGCAGACATTTAACTGGGCTCAAGTACCCCTGCATTCTTTCATCCTTCGCCTCAAACTCGCCTTGTACTTGACCTACGACTAACCTTAAGTCCGAGAACAACTCCACGGACTTTCCTCCCATTCTTCGGACCATAGCCATTCCCATCAGTAAGGCCTCATACTCCGCCTCATTATTCGTTGCCGAGAAGTCCAGCCTTAACGACTTCTCAATAATGATTCTCTCGGGGGATATCAACACTAGCCCAACTCCAGAACCTCTTTGGTTTGCCACGCCATCAACGTACACTTCCCAATGGGAGGGACTCTGTTGGGAGATCATGCCAACTGATTTTTCATCCATGTCCGACGTAGGCTTTACTTCTTCTAGTTGGGGCTCCGTGAACTCAGCCACCAAATCCGCAAGGACTTGACCCTTGACCGATGTGCGAGGCATATATTTTATATCGAAAGCCCCTAAGATCGTACCCCATTTGGCAATCCGCCCAGTGTAATCAGCGCTCCGAAGTATAGCCTTAAGTGGGAGTTGGGTGAGGACAATGACCGTATGGGCCTGGAAGTAGTGAGGTAGCTTCCGTGTACCGAGCACCACTGCTTGGATAGCCTTTTCCAGAGGCAAGTAACGGATCTCGGCCTCATGCAGCGACTTGCTTACGTAATAAACTGGTCTTTGCACACCACAGTCTGATCGTATCAACACCAGGCTCACCGCACAAGGAGCTACAGTGATGTAGGCGAACAATACCTCATCTGGCTCAGGACTGGACATGATTAGTAGCCGAGCTAGATAATCTTTGAGTTGCTGAAAGGCCAAAGCACATTCTTCAGTCCATTCGAATCCCTTCCACTTGTTGAGCAGAGAGAAGAAGGGCCGACACCTGTCTGCTGATCTAGAGATGAATCGATTCAGGGCAGCAATCATTCCGGTCAGTTTCTGAACCTCCTTGGGATTCCGAGGAGCTCGTAAATCGTTGATGGCCTTTATCTGGTCGGGGTTAACCTCAATTCCTCTGTGAGTCACCATATATCCCAAAAACTTGCCGGACCCCACCCCAAATGAGCACTTAGAAGCATTTAGGTGCAGCTTGTACTTTCTTAGAATCTCAAAGGTACTTTCAAGGTCCTTCACATGCTCCACGACAACCTTGCTCTTTACCACCATGTCATCTATGTAGACCTTGATATTTTTGCCCAACTGTGGCTCGAACATCCTCGTCATCATCCTCTGGTAGCTAGACCCCGCATTCTTCAAGCCAAAAGACATCACTTTATAGTGGTAATTACCAATAGGGGTGACAAAAGCGGTCTTCTCCTGATCATCCAGGGCTAGTGGTATCTGGTGGTAGCCTTGGAAGGCGTCCAGGAAGCTCATCCGAGGATGGTCGACAGTGGCGTCCACCAGCTGATCAATTTTCGGCATAGGGAATGGATCTTTGGGGCAAGCCTTATTCAAATCAGTGAAGTCCACGCACACTCGCCATTTCCCACTCTTTTTCTTTACAACCACGGTATTTGCCAGCCACTCAGGATAAAAAACTTCTTTAATAGCTCCGGCTTGTTTGAGCTTTGCTACTTCTTCTTTTACCGCATCAGCATGTTCCTTGGACGGGCGCCGAGGAGGCTGTTTCTTAGGGGTGATTAGTGGGTTTACCTTCAAGTGGTGACATATGAATTCTGGGTCCACCCCTGGGGCTTCGTAAGCACTCCAGGCAAATACATCAAGATTTCTCCTGAGGAACTCTATTAGCTCTTCCCTCTCTTGAAGAGGTAGCTGAGATCCGACTTGGAATAACTTATCAGGATCATCTCCAATAACCACTCTCGTTAAATCTTCACATCGAGTGCCTTCGTCTGAACCTTCGACGGGCAATTCCCGAGACTTTGACTGTTATAAACCCCTTTCGGCTCTGGAGGAGGATTCGGCTTCGGGCTCATGTTGGATGGCAGCCACTAGGCACTGTCTGGCTGCAGACTGATCTCCTCGAATCTCATGAACATGCCCTTCGGATGGGTACTTGACCTTCTGATGCAAAGTAGAGGAAACAGCCCCAAGTGCATGAAGCCAAGGTTTGGCCACGATCGCCGTATAAGGCGAATATACGTCCACCACTATAAAATCCACCTCTACCACTTCGGCCCCGGTCTACACAGGTAAGCGTATCTGGCCTTTTGGGGTGACAACCCTTCCTTCAAAACTAACGAGGGGGGAATTGTATGGTGTGAGGTCCTAGGGTTTCAGGCCTAGCCCTTTGTAGAGATCAGGGTACATTATCTCCACAGCGCTACCCTGGTCCACCATCACCCTCTTCACATCGTACCCTTCAATTCTGAGGGTGATGACTAACGCATCATTATGGGGTTGGATAGTGCCAATCATGTCTTCGTCCGAGAACCCTATAACAAGCGGAGTACCAGACTTAACTCTCTTCGGACTTCGGCTTATGTCCCCTGCTGGTGGTCGGCCAACCGACATAACTTTTAATGGCCAGGATCCTGTTCTCCACGGCGCGGCGAAAACGACGTTAATGGTTCCTAATGGCGGCTTTGAAGGGTCATCTCTTCGTGGCCCTGAGCCCATCTGTCCTTCTCGGCCGTTGGATGGGTGTAAGAGGTGTCTTAGTCTACCATCACGAACCAGTTGGTCCAAGTGATCCCACAGGCTCCTATAATCCTCCGTGGTATGCCCATGGTCTTGATGGTACTGGCAATAGAGATTATGATTGCGCCTCTCAGGGTTTCCTACCATCTTGTTCGGCCACCTGAAGAATGATTCATTCTTGATTTTTTCCAAGACCTGGTGTACTGGCTCTTTGAACACAGTGTTGACCGCTTGAGGATTTGTCGATCTTGATTGCCCAGCAAAATCTCTCCGTGGTTTATTGTGGTTATAACGGTCCGACCTGAAATCCCTCCTCTCCTAGGGGATAACCTTGTCCTTACCCTTCCCTTGCTGCTGATCCTCTTCAACCATTTTGTACTTTTCTATACGGTCCATAAGTTGACGTATGTTTGTAACCGGTTTACCAGATAAAGACGTCCTTAAACCATGGTTAGTAGGGAGGCCGAGCTTGAATGTGCTGAGGGCCATTGCATCAGAGTTGCCCTCCATATCATTGAACATCTCCCAGTATCTATCTGAGTATGCCTTCAAGGTCTCACCCTACTGCATGGTCAAGGATAGCAGTGAAGAGAAGGGTCTGGCCACTTTTCGACATGTGACAAAACGAGAGCCGAATGCTTGGGTGAGCTCTTTGAAGGAGTTCATGGAGTCTGCCTTCAGGCCGTCAAACCACCTCATGGCAACTGGCCCAAGACTAGAAGGGAAAACCTTACACATCAGAGCTTCATCTCTGGAGTAGACAGCCATCCTCTGGTTAAAATGACTCACGTGCTCCACGGGATCTGTTTTACCATTGTAGATGGTGAACGTTGGTTGGTTAAAGCGCCGAGGAAGTCTCGTTTCCTCAATCCTGCGCGTAAAGGGTGACCTAGAAATCTGATTCAGAGCCCTGCTCATATCATCGTTTCCTACGTCTCCACGCGAGGGGCTTCTGTGTTGCCTCTTGCGATGGGACTCCTCTTCATAGGTGTAGGACTCGCTGGCTGGTGTCCTAGATTTATGTTGATAAGTGACATCCTGCTCGTCATCAGGGTCCTCATCAGAATACGAGGAAGCCCGTTTCCTCTTTGCATGACGCAACTCCCTCTTTAGTTTTTCTACCTCCAGTTGCAAATCCCGGTTCTTTTCTGCATGGGACATGTGACTTTCGCCATGTGACTGGCTTTGGCCAATAAGCACAGTGTGTATGCTGCCCTCGCGGTATTGTCTCCTTTCTAAATTAAGAAAAGGGTCCACGTGTTGAGATGCCCTGGATTCTGCTTGTTGTTGACCTCGTCTTGCCATCATCAACTGTTGTTTTCACCCTTGCACAAGCTCTCCCCATAGACGGCGCCAATTGTAGGGTCAATTTTTGTAGCCCAAGCCCAAAAGGTATGGATTAAAGGCCCAACGAACCCAGGACAATGAATTTGTAGAGAGTGGGCGAAAGAGCTGGGCTGGTTATGAATTAAACAATAGTTGGCTAAGGTATTTAAGATCGAAATAACATGAAATACTGCCTGAAAAACTTAATGAGTGAACGTCCGAAGAGATGTTTTATTGAATGAACAGTAATTACAACACTCAGAGCTACAGTAAAGTTTTTCTTTCTTCTCTCGTCTTTTTTCTTCCTCCCCCTTTTTATCAGGGGCCCTTCTTCTTTATATAGCATCCTTCCCCATCATCTCCATCGTCCACTTGTTCTTCATCTGTGTATCTACTTGAGTATACGTCACATCATGTATCTTCTCTAGCTTTTGGGAGTGGCGGTAGGTGTGGTTGCACTGCTCAGGGGTCTTCTCCACATAAATGCGGCCAGAAAAGTTGATGCAGTGCATTAAATACGGTGGCCACAGCTTTTCCTTGAGATATTTCTTTGTCCTTATCATCCCCTAACATGCCCAGAGTTTATCTTTGTCATTAGGATTGCTGGGAAGGTCATTCGGACTCTCCCAATGCTTGTTTGGTCTAGACTAAACGTACCCGAGGAGCGAGACCTCTTCGGACAGAAGGTAACCTCTTCGGACTATATTCCTCCTCCACTTCTGGGCTTCTTGCCTTTAGATGGACTCTCTCCCAACCAACTATTACTCTTCGGAAATACAGTACTCCTCAACACGGGGCCCTAGGCCCACTAAGTAGTTTTGGGTTTTTATCCCCCACAATAGTAATATACTAATCTTGTTGTTTGTTTTTGCTAATTCGATAGTTGGGAGATTTAGGATTTAAATCCTGAATGTCTTTTTTAAAATACCAAAAAGTGTCAACTAATTGAAAGTTGAACTACCAAGTTTTTAGATATTTACATATTTAAGAAATTTT
Organism: Quercus aquifolioides; assembly: GCA_019022515.1. Taxonomy (NCBI): domain Eukaryota; kingdom Viridiplantae; phylum Streptophyta; class Magnoliopsida; order Fagales; family Fagaceae; genus Quercus; species Quercus aquifolioides. The sequence goes on from CM032336.1 coordinate 20,609,368, forward strand.
TATTGTTAAGCACTATCTTTGTTCTTTATAGTTTTTCTTCCGTTCTTGTCTTGTTAGCCTTTTTGCAATCTTTATTTTCCCAAAAAAAAAAAAAAAAACCATAATGATGTAGAAATGTTCCTTTGACTGAGTTATATATACATATATATATATATATATATATGATATATTTGAGACTAAAGTTTAATGTTGTTCCAATCGGGAGGAGCAAAAAGATGTCTTAGTAAATATTAATTCAATGTCTAGAACAGTTAAATATTATATATATATATATATATATTTTTTTTTTTTTGAGAATCAGTTAAATATTGTATAGATGATCATAGATGTCATGGGCTCATGGCGTGCGCGTTGAATAGATTAGATGGAAAAAACGTCATGGCTTACGTATGCCAACGTTTAGCAAGACTGAGAAAGAGACAATTCAATGAGCCACATTTTTTTTTTTTTTTTAGTTAAGAGGAAAGTTTCATAAATTAACTAGCCCATGAGGGCTGAGAGTTGGCTACAAGCCTTAAGGGGTTCATGCCAGTAGTATCAGCATCTAACAAAATACATAGATCATTTGACAAGGGACTTTCAAGAACTACAAAATCATTTTCTAACCAACAGCTTTCTCTAGCAAGCATGTCCGCACAATTCAATGAGCCAAATTATGAATACCAATTAGCTTAACATTTTTTACACCAACTTCAAACCACAAATTTAATTAAGGGATCTGCATACTCTACGCTCATAAGAAATGGCTGAAACAACCAAGAATCCTGAAACGAAGAGGTAATTTCATCCTTAATTATAATGTTTTTAGTTGAACATAAGCCTGAGATCCTAATGACATCCCTAATACTCATTATTCTTTCCTTGTATTTTTTGCTTTTATTTCAAACTTTTTTCCAGGGTTGCAGTTGTAACAGGAGCCAACAAAGGAATAGGATTTGAGATATCTAAACAGCTAGCTTCAAATGGAGTCAAGGTAATATTAACTGCTAGAGATGTGAAGAGGGGCACTGAAGCTGTTGAAATACTCAAGGCTGCTGGATACTCCGATTTGAGTTTTCATCAACTTGATGTCTCGGACCCAGTTAGCATTTCTTCTTTCGTGAATTTCATCAAAACCGAATTTGGGAAGCTTGACATATTGGTACCTAATTCAACTCTCTAGCCCTCTACTGAATGGACTCGATATATACTACTACTTGCATGTGATTGTGAAGATTGTGTTTAATTGCTTCTTCATCTATTACAACCATTTTCCTAGAGTTTTGGATTACCAAAATTTTGATTTTAGCAAAGATAATACATTAGTAGGGTGCTTTGATTATGATATATTACTGATTGTTCTAAAATTTTTCATTGTATCGTAGTAGGAAGTTTTAGTTGAACATTACCTCTTACTTTTTTAAGAAAATATATAAAAAATTCTCACATAAGGCAGCTTGGGCCCCATGTGAAAGGGTAGTATTAGATTAAATGTTTAAATTAATAATTTCTTAACAATTTAAACTTTTGAGATAAACAATAATTTATGAGATTCTAATAAAATACTATATCATTTTGACTAGTAGATGGGGATATACAACAATATTTATATGAATAAGTCTTATAGCTGGACTAGACTCCTTTTTTAATCAGCTTGTAGCTATGAAAAAGACAAATATGGTTGAATTATTTTTCTATATAGAGTTTTAAATAAAGAAAAACCTACACTCACTAGCTTGGTGAAATTGAAACCCAATTTAACTAGATGAAGTTTTGTTCTTATGCAGGTAAATAACGCAGCGGTTAATGGATTAACAACAGTTGGCACAGTGGATCCAAAAGACTTAAAATTTGGCCCTGATGATGTGAGTCTCTCAGTGTAATATAATCTTTTCAGTATTTCAAAATTGAGGACATAGTCCAGAATTTAGTAGCAATGACAGGATGAATAATTAAAAGTGGAAAAAAGAAGAGGTAATCAAATAATTTAATTTAGATATGTATGAAAGATCATTTACCACTGTATGCGATAATAGGTTTCAGGTCCAAATGCCGGAGCCTTTAAGAAATTTGTACAGCAAACTTATGAATCTGCGGTGAACTCTTTCAAAACAAATTATTATGGGATCAAGCATTTGAGCAAAGAACTTATTCCACTTCTTCAGTTATCAAAATCAGCAAGAATAGTAAACATCTCCTCCCTCTTGGGACAGCTTAAGGTAAAATATTATTAATCCAAAGAATCTAGTTACCTCTAGTTATATATGTCATAGTAGATGCAACCACTGAAGAAAGAGAATGTATCTTATGTATTGGGTATATACATCACATCCCTTACATGGTTGATAAAATTATTATGTGACAATTAAATAGTAATACTAGCTAGGAATATTACAATTTTATTATTTAAATTTTGCAAACTGAAATGTCACATTTTAAATACAAGATAAAAGGATAATAAAAAAAATTTATTTATGATATTGTTGATGTTTCACCATTCACGTTGATTATAATGTTGGATTATAATATTTTGAAGTAAAACTGGTTGCAGATTTAGCATTTTGAGTCATGATTATCAAACATTCACTAGTGTACATGATCCGTACACACTATCATTATTCACATTTTATTAAGAATATTTGTACAAAAATTGTGGAAATCATGCACGAAATTCTAGATATGATACATACGGAGTACACACTAATGAGTGTGTAAATATTTTCTCTTCATATTGTTTCAAGTCAAAAAACTTAAGGAAAATTACACCAACTGTACTTCTTTTTGTAATTACTCTCCTAAACTATTCTAATTCTCATTTACACTTTCCCCTAAACTATGATAATGCACACTTATTTCTCTAAACTATTGCTTATGTAACACTTTGCACCTCAACCCATGGGTAATTAATTGTTTAGGGAAGTAAGTGTATATTCTTATAGTTTATGAGATAAGTGTAAAATGAGATATAGTTTAGGGAGTAAGAGTAAATGGCGTATAATTTAGGAGGTAAGTGTAAATGAGGATATATTTTAAGGGAATAAGTGTAAAATGAGATATAGTTTATTATGGGTAAACTGTAAATTCTCCAATAACTTGAAAGCTTTATGGTTATTCCTGATAATTAGATGATATAAACTGAACGTGGCATGTTTTGATTTGTGCTTTGAAACCGTATTTGACATGCATTAAACGAATGGTGCTAGAATTTTCTGGACCAAGATTAAAAAAAAAAAATTGAGACTTTGTGTTTGTATTTCAGCTGATTTCAAATGAGAACGCAAAGAAGAAGCTAGGAGATATAGATGGTCTCACAGAAGAGAAAGTGGATGAGGTGGTTGAAGAGTTCTTAGAAGATGTGAAGGAGAATTTGATAGAAGATAAAGGTTGGCCTAGTAATAATTTTTCAGCGTATTCTGTCACCAAGACAGTTCTGAATGCATACACAAGGATTCTAGCGAAGAAGTATCCCACAATTGCCATTAACGCAGTCAGTCCTCGATTTACCAAAACAGATTTGAATTACAACGCTGGGGTCTCGACTACTGAAGAAGCTGCAAAAGGCCCTGTGATGTTGGCTTTGATGCTTGATTCTAAGCCTTCTGGACTTTTCTTTGATAAGACAGAAGTGTCAACGTTTTGACTGCAAAATATTGTGTAATAGTTATAGCAGCAATAGAATAACATGTTACGTATGTGTACTAATGTGTGCGTGGAAAGCAGAGACAGAATAAGGCTAAAGATTGTTGTTTTTTTTTTTTTGTTTGGGGGGGGGGGCGGGGGGTGTTATATGTACAAACTAGTTTCTCTTGCATTGGGGTTTCTTTTAATAAAATAAAATTTTGATGAATGGTGCACAATGACAATTTTCGTGGAGTAAAGTCTTGCCAGGGAAAAACAGGTGAAACTATTGGAGTCATACAGTATAGTTACTACCATTTGTACTTTTTTTTTTTGCTGAATAAATACTTTATTATTCAACCCAAAACAGGAGAAATACAAAAAGGTTTAGGCCTGGAACTATTTCTATCTAAAATTTTCATCACAGATAAAGCCAGAATGGAGATGAGAACTAGCCTAGACTAAGTTACAAAAGTAGCCTATTGGGCAAGAAGATGAGTGGAGACATTGCTCTCTTTATTTACAAAAGAGAGAAAAAAAAAAAAAAAACATTTACAAAAGATTTAGCTAAATACAAAATATCATCAAGTATGGATTTGATACTCCAGTGAGGGACAAAATCTACATTCTTCAAAGGATCAATAACATTTAGAGCATCACCTTCTAATATTATATTTCTATAACCTTCCATAGCAGCACACTTGATAGCACACCAAGGTACTTTGGCTTCCCCTAGCAAAGAATTTCTTGGATCCAATTGTTTTGCCAATGCCAATAGAAGCTTTCCTGAATCATCTCCACCCACTATTGCAATAGAAATTTTCTCTTTCCTTATTGCTGCATCAAAGTTTAATTTTATCTAGTTGTTTGGAGGGGGCTGCTAAATATTAATTTTTGGTGGTCTCCTTGGTAATTCACTCTAAGCTTGTTTATGCTCCTCGAAGACATGCCTTATTTGTCTAGCAAGCTTAATTGGTTTGCTTTTAGATCCCTCCACCTAAACTTTGTTCCCGGAAAACCATATTTGTACCTAAAGCATAATTTAATATCTTTAATGATAAAAAATCATAGTTATTGAAGTGATAATATAATATATTGTAATTAGCAATTAGTAAAAATAGTCTTTAATGATAGTGCAAATTAAAGTGACATTACATCAATAAAAAAATAATAAAAATTTAAATAGCAATTATGAAGTTGTGAAATAATTGAAATTAAAAATTTAAAAAGTTGTGAAATAATTGTTTTTCAGAGCCTAGAAAATGAAAAAAAAAAAGAAAAATGTTCAGCCCAATCAATGAATTACTGAATTAGCCTCTATTATGATTAATGAGATGCCAAAGCAGATTTGACTACCAACTCCAATGGTGGTGGCCTGGTGGTTGGGCTTTGGGCCAACAAGATTTTGGCATTTCGCCCGCTATGGGTCCGGTTCCTCTCCCGTTAGAAATCCTCCCGTTCTCTCCATTTGTTGTATAGATAAAAGGACATGTGGCAATTAAATGATCTAATGGTTCAAAAAAAGCCACTTCAAGCTATCCTGTTTCTTGCAATCTCCTATTCTTCGCCTCTCCCTTCTCTGCAACATCACCACTGCTGGTAGGAAGGCTTCTAGCGGGATCTCGGTGGTAACACAATACTTCGTGGAGTGGCTTGATTGGATTGAGGGTAAGTGTTCACTTTATCTGGGTTTCTCTGTCGAAGATGGCATAAATAGTGATTTTGGGTTGAGGGATGGGTAACCTGTGTGTTATGGTTTCCGATGTGAGTAATTTTTTTGTGGTGTCAATGGTAACAGAAAGGTATGACAATGGTTATGAAGATGGGATTACGACAAAGAAGTAATTTTTCTGTTTTTATTTTGTATTTGTTTGGTGAAGAATATGAATCCTAGTAAATCACCATTTGTTGAAGCTATTGAAGATAAGTCACACATAATATTAGATAACTAGAGTTTATCCCTTTTTTGTTGTAATCTTTTTATTGTCAAATGCTTGTAATTATCCTTATAAATGAAATCCATACGGAAGTCTGGAGATGATTTGGCTACTAGCTTTCTTTACACTTTGTTTTTCAAATTAGAAGAACACTATGGCAAGGAATGATTTCTTTTTAGAACTCATTTTACTGCTGCTTGGGTATTTCTGCTTCTTAGGATGCAAAATGGTGAAAAGATTAAGGATTTCGTCATTCATTTTCATATTTGATAATAAAAGTTAGCCAAATGGGTCGAATTTCTGTAAAATTTTGTCTGTGATTATAGCAAGTCTTCATTTTTTTAAAGTGGTATGAAGCCTTTATACTTGCATTCTTATCTAGAAATTCTTGGGATTGCCTTTCAAGTCACCCTCCCCTACTAATAACATGTTATTGTAGTGATATTTATATTTCATTAAAATGGGTCGTAATTAGTTGGGGAGCGTTCCCTTAGGGTATGTTTGGTTTGTTTGGTTGATTGCAATTTCCAAGCAATGACCCCACCCCCCCCCCCCCCCCCCCCCAAAAAAAAAAAAAAAAAAAAAATTAATGCTTCCTACGCATCACACCTCTCCCACACAACATGTCCAAATTACTGAATTTGTGTTGCCCAGTTTTGCCTATTCTTCTATTCGTTAAAAAAAGAGAAAAAAAGAACATGTCCAGACCAATGCAAAATGGTATTTGAACTGGATTTTGTTTTGTTGCCCAGTTTTTTTTTTTTTTACCACCCAGCAACATGTCCAGATTATTAGGCATATATATATATATATATATATATATATATATATTAGATTAAAGTATTTATAATAATAAAGAAAAATAATATAACTTTACATGTATGATGTGTAAATTTTTATATTATTTAATGAGTACAAATAAATTATTTCTTATATATTATGTAATAAGAGTATAAGGGTAAATTTATATAAACTACATTTTTTATCCTTTCACTTTTCTTCTCAACCAAATAAAAGAGTTTTTCATCCCTCTCACTTTTTCACCCCTCCAACCAAGCACATAGAAGAGAAAACTAAATCTTTTCCACCCCTCCAATTAAACGCGAAAAAAATTTAAGTACTTCCGGAGTATAATAAAATAGTGCATTCTCCTCTCATATTTATTATGGACCTCATTATAAATTTAATGAGCAGATCTCATTATGAATACGAGAGGAAGGGATATCATTCTTTATATTCTATGAGTACTATTCTTCATGCTCTAAGAGTACTTAAGAATTACTCATTAAACGAACCCTTATTCCATCAAAATTAGGTCTTAGCAAAAGAGAAGTTAGGAGCTACTATAGTATCGCCCAACCGGGAAACCCAAGTAGGCCACCCTCTTAACCATTCTTTCTTAAAAAATAAAATAAAATAAAATAAAAATACGTCATGGCCTACGTAAAAACAAAATACGTCATGGCCTACCTTCTTTTTTTTTTTTTTTTTTTTTTTTATAGGAGGGCCTACCCTTCAAGAGAGGAATACGTACGTCATGGCATACGTAAGTAGGCCATGCATACGCATACTAGCCAACAATTTCTACTTTAATGTAGGGTCCATTTAGATACAACTGAAAACACTATAACAAAATAATTTTTAAATGTTTGAATAGTATCGTAGGACCTATTTTTAATGAAAAAATTGTTAAAAAATAAGATTTGTGGGTCCCATGACTGAAAAGTTGCTAAAAAATTGTGTAAAAGGTACTGAAAAGTTGATTAAAATAATTTTTAAATGCTGAAAAGTTGATTAAAGTGTTGACAAGTTGCTGAGGTGTGCAATAAGTTTGGTACCAAAGTCAACAATCACGGCACAGCTGAAAAAGAAAAAAAAAAAAAAAAAAAAAAGCCTGAAACGCGCAACAGTGTAAAACGTAGCCGCAGACGCCACTTTCATTTCTATCCAGACACTCACATAGTCAAACTCGTTAAAAAAAAACAAAATTAAAATACACTCTAAAGCAAATCTATGAAAACTTATAAGAGCATCCTAGCAGTAGAGTTAAAAATTTAGCTTTTTAGTACCTAAAAAGTTACTTTAATATTTTATTTACACATATGCTGCAGCAGTGGATCTATTTTAATTTTCAATATAATAAAATAATATAAACATCACAATAAAATAAGATATCTACTACAATAAAATAATATATCTACTATACACAACCATTACAGCCATACACACAACCGGTCAGGAAATAAAAATTATTTTATTTTTTTTAGCTCTAAGTTGCGGTGCACATCCATAGATAGATGTGCACTATAGCAATGAAACTAAAAAAATAACTTTAACTCTAATGCTGTATGGTTATTTTTGTGTTTTGATGAAGTTAAAATAGTTATATAGTTTTTTAGCTCCACTGCTATAAATGCTCCAAGACTACACCAAGAAAAGAACCATTATGTTTTTTGATAAAACATAATTTGCAACGCTGTTAGTCTGTCTGTTACACTTTCTCTTACAGACTACCTTCAATTTTTCACAACAAATGGTGGAAACAAACATGACTCCTGGGACAAAGAGGTAATTTGATCTTCAAACAATAATGTTTTTAGTTGACACATAAAGCTGAGATCTATTGAGATATCCCTAATATGCGTCTATTTTTTTTTTTTAATTTTTTAATTTTTAATTTCAATCTTCCCCCTAGGATTGCAGTTGTAACAGGAGCCAATAAAGGGATCGGATATGGGATATGTCAACAATTAGCTTCAAATGGAGTCAAGGTGGTATTAACTGCTCGAGATGTGAGGGACAATGAAGCTGTTGATAAACTCAAAACTCCTGGATACTCTGATGTGGTCTTCCATCAACTAGATGTGACGGACCCAGTTAGCATTTCCTCTTTGGTTGATTTCATCAAAACCCAATTTGGGAAGCTTGACATATTGGTGATACAACTTATACATATTCTGAGAAATTCTACGTGTTCTTTTGATAGTGAAGATTGTTTTTTTTCTTCATATGTTACAGTGAATCTATGGAATTTTTCATAGAATCATTGAATTTTGAATTTAACAAAGAAAGTAAAGCATTGGTTGAGCTCATACATTAAAAAAATATATATAATTTTGACTAGTAGAAGAGAATAAATCCAAATAGTCCAGTGAGGATCAGAATAGCTATGCTAGGAACCTCTTACAGTCAGTTTATAGTGTTTAACAAAGATGAATCATATAGTCCTCTTTCTTTCTTTTACGACTTTTTTCTTCAGTAGATGAACATATATCACTTGTTTGGAAAAAGAAAAATATATACCATATATTAATCCAGGAAATCTTGCTCTGTTCCCCAGTTTCGATGGCTTTAAGATTGATATAACTTCAAAATTGTGGGTAAACAATGCAGGGATTAGTGGAGCCATAGTCGATAAGGAATTATGGAACCTTGGTTTGGATGAAGTAAGTCTCTTGATGCTATGTAATCATTATTTGTGTAAATTAGAGAGCATCATCCTGAAGTTGTATATACTTTAGCAATAAATTTTTTCCCCTCCCCACTCCCTCAATTTTCACAAAATAAAAACAAAATAGAAATAAAATGTTTTAAACATGAGTGCAACATCGCTTACCTCCATATAATTATACAGTTTATAGGTCCAAATGCCAAACCTTTGAAGGAACTTATAAAGCAGACTTATCAAACTACGGAGAATAGTTTGAGAACAAACTATTATGGGACCAAGCAAGTGAGCAAAGAACTTATTCCACTTCTTCTATTATCCAATTCAGCAAGAATAGTAAACGTCTCCACCGGTGTGGGGCAGCTAAAGGTAAATTATTATTAATCCAAATGTAGTTAGGTCATAGATGCTACTAATGAAAAAGGTACAACTCCTCACAATCACAGGGTTAATGAAATCACTGTGAAAATTCAAAAGTCATAACACTTGGAAATTTCTTGGTCATTTCTAACAATATGAAGTGTGAATTAGTTGCTGGACATGGCATGTTGAGATTTGTGCTTTGACAATTGAACTGGACATGCAATGAACATTTGGTGCTAGAATTGATTGACCATATATGATGAGCTTATATATTCAATTGTGTGTTTGTATTTCAGTTTATTTCAAATGAAAATGCAAGGAAGAAGTTAGAAGATGTAGATGGTCTCACATAAAGAAAGTGGACGAGGTGGTTGAAGGGTTCTTAGAAGATGTGAAGGAGAATTCCATATAATTAGTCAAAGGCTGGCCTATCAATTTTTCAGCTTATGTTGTCTCCAAGGCAGCTCTGAATGCTTACACAAGGGTTCTAGCCAAGAAAAATCCCAATATTGCTATAAACTCAGTTGGTCCTGGCTATACGAAAACGGATTTGAACGACAACACTGGGGTTTTCACTATTGCAGAAGCTGCAAAAGGTCCTGTGATGCTTGCTTTGATGCCTGAAGGTGGTCCTTCCGGCCTCTTCTTTGATCAAACAGAAGTGTCAACCTTTTGACTCGAAAATATTATGCAATAGCAACAATTAATCAATACAATATGTTACGTTTGTGTAATAATGTGTGCGTGGCAGGCAGACAGAGATCAATAATGCTAAAAATGTTGCTCTTCTTATTTCTTTTTTTGGTGGTTGCATGTATGTAAGCTACAATCTATGTACTTTCTTTTGAACTTATTCTCAATAAAAATAAAATTCTCACAAAACATGAATATTCCCGTGGAGTTTGTCTTGTCAGGAAAAATAAGGAGTGATTATTGGAGTCATACAGTGTAGTTCAACAATTGGTACCTAAAGCATAATTCAATAACTCTAATGAGGGAAAAAAAAATAATATTTGTTTAAGTAATAGAATATTGTATTTTTTCTTTTTGTTGAGAAGTGACAAAATGTAATTAGTACATGATAAAAATGATGTTAAATGGTAGCGCAAGAGGGACATTACATCACTCAAAAATTATTTAGATAGCAATTATCAAGGTGTGAAATAATTGTTCTTAACAATGTTCAGTCCAAAAAACAATTAAAAAAAAACATGTTCTCCCCAATTAGCATTTATAATGAGAAAATTTTTAGTTTGCTTTTTTTAATACTAAATATAAATTAAATAGGGCAAAATTTAGATACAATACCTTATGTCTAGTTCCTTAGGTTCTCCTTTTAATATTAAAACACGTGGCTACTTAACTAAACACATTAAATGGCGTTAAAATTTTGCACGGATTGAGCAGTAGTCTTTTCTGTTTCACAAAGTGAAACTCTCTCAACCCCCTCTTCTATCTCTGCTAGAAATCAAGCACCCATACCCTTTTGAAGAGAAATCAAACAATTTTGATAGACTTGCTTTGATAGGAGTGATGTTGGGCTTGGAATTCGAATCAGAGGTGGAGCTCCAAGGCTTTGGAAATCAGAAGGTGGGGAGACAAGATCGGCAATTTCCCATACTCGAATCTAGCCCCTTTGATCCATAACAATGGATTTTCTCCATTATACACAAGTTTTGGATGGATATGCAAATACACAGGTTTTGGGTTTGAAGATTAATTAGAGTTTTAGGTTCAAATTTTTAGGTTAAATGAGAGAATTTGTCAAGAATTACTGATTTAGTGTTGTACTTGATAAATTCATGGTGGTAAATGGAGGTTATGCAAACCCACTTTAGTAATTTATCCAATTTAGGGTCTTTGTTGATTTTTTTTTTCCTGCAACTTCAACCGGTTGGAGAGAGGGTGTCAAGATTTGTTGTCCATGTTTTTTGTTGACACGTTCTAAACTATGGTCATAATGTTTGGTCAATGTGTTATCAATTGCCAGAAGGTAAATTACAAAGTTAGTCCCTATCCTTTACACCATTGTAGACACTTGATTTTGTACCCATGATTTAATCAAGAAAAATGACTGGAATGACCATTCGTGTACCCGAAATTTATGATTACATTACATGCATTAATTTGTTCATTGCATATCATAAAAATAATCTTGAGATTCTAATGGTTGCGATGGTATACCTGGTTTCCAAATCGGACCGTCGGATCGAAAGATATCGTATGATCAAGTTTGCACGGTCAGCATGGATTGTGTTTAGGTAAAATCAACCACACATGATTAATTTAAATTAATTCTGATTGGCTAGACAATTAAAATTAATTAAATAATTTTGTGATTGGTTGTTAATTAGGGTCAAAAATAGGCTTGCTTGCATGGTAACAAAGAGGATAATTGGATAACAATAAAATTATGGATAATCCAGACTTTTAGAGTAGGAGTGCCGATCGGCACTTTCCAAGTGCCGATTGGCACAAACTTGGGCCCCAGCCCGAGGGCACTTGGATTAGGTTAAAACACATCATTTTCCATTTTTTAGAGATAAGGACGTGTCCCAGTTCGTATTCTGATCATCTAGCTAATTTTTTGAACACCCCAGCCTCTATAAATAGAGGCTAGATCTCAGAATTCAACACACTTTTTCACGCTTTCTGATTTCCCCTCTTTTGGACTCTCCTTTCTATTATTTTCCCTCTTACGTTAAAGATGTTCTGGAGGCTCTAGCTTTAAGAATTTCTTTTTTGTATTTTAGGTTTCAAAGATAATTGAATAAATTTTTTGAACTCTAAAATATTCCCTCAAGAAGAAGAGTACGTCCATGCAATAGGTGGTTCTTTCTTTACCCTTTTTCTTTTGTTTCTTTTACTTTAGTGATGCATGAGTAAATATTCTTTTAATTTCTAATGCTCATACCATGTATTGTCAATATTTTTTTGTTGAAATATGTTCTTGATGTTTTTTGTCATGATTTACCTTTTTGAGTTTCAAAAATCTGCTTATTATCACATCTTTTTCAAAACCAAAAACTGATTTGTATATTCCTTAGATGTAAATCTGAATTTTTCAAAAAAAAAAACTAGATTTGTATCTTCCTTAGATGCAAATCAGAATTTTTCAAAAACCAAAAACAGATTTGTATATTCCTTAGATGCAGATCTGAATTTTTTCTAACATGAAAACTGATTTGTATCTTCTTTAGGTGCAAATATGAATTTTTTCTAACATAAAAACTGATTTGTATCTTCCTTAGATGCAAATCTGAATTTTTCAAAATCAAAAACTGATTTTTATCTTTCTTATATGCAAATTTGAATTTTTTAAAATAAAAAACTGATTTGTATCTTCCTTAGATGCAAATTTGAATTTTTTAAAATCAAAAATTGATTTGTATCTTCCTTAGACTCAAATCTGAATTTTTGATTTGAATTTTTCAAAATCAAAAACTGATTTGTATCTTCCTTAGATGCAAATTTGAATTTCTTCAAAATCAAAAACTGATTTGTATATTCCTTAGGTGCAGATCTAAAATTTTCAAAATATAAATTGATTTGTATTTTCTTTAGATGCGAATTTGAATTTTTACATAAAAATTGATTTGTATCTTCCTTAGATGCAAGTCTGAATTTTTTTATTATTTAAAAACTGATCTATATCTTCTTTAGATGTAGATCTGAATTTTTCAAACATAGTAGATTTTGAAATAAAAAAGAAAGAAAGTCATGAGTAGTGACGTTTTATTTGTTTTGTTTGATGCAAGTAGCGTAAGTTTATTTCATGAGTGTAGTTCTCTTCTAAAAAAGATTATTTATTCACAAAAACAGATTTGATTTTTTTTTTTACATACAAATCAAAAACCAATTTTTTACTTTGTTCCAAAACAGATCTGATATTTTTTTTAGTAAAAAGCCCTTGTTTTACTTAATAAAACGGATCTGATTCTTCTTCACCCAAAACTATCTTTGTACTTATACCAAAACGGATCTGATTTTTTTATGAATCAAATCAATTTTTTTTTAATCCACAAAAAACAAATCTAAAATTTTTTTAAAAAAAAAGAAAAAGAAAAAGGAAGAGGACACATTCATAAATAGATTTATGTGACTTAGTTTGGTTAAGTGTCTCATGTGTGCAACATATCATTCATACCATTCATAAAGGGGTACATTGGTTACGAGAGTCTAGAAGACCAGACTCTGTCTGGGCGGAATGGGTGCTTAACATCTTCCTATTCTGTAACCTAGCCTCTGAATTTAGTGTTTTTGGATAGGTAGACTTAGGCTTTATCTTTGTTTTTATTTTAGGTAGATTATAATTAGAACAAAGAGCCATGTATCTTTGGTAGTTTGTAACTAGGACCCAAAGCCATGTAATACTCAATTTATCAAGTTTGTACATTTTTTATTCAATCAATGATAATGGAACAGTTAGTCATGTAAAGTTGTATTTAATTTAAATTTTTTTTTATATATAAAAAAATAAGTGGCGACTTCACACTACTTACCCAAAAAGAGAGGTGTCTTGAACGAGCACCCAAATCTCTTTTTTGAGAGCACCCTTTCCCATAGAGAAGTTTTGCGGCCTCTCACAACCATATTTCAATTTGGTCCCTAACCTTTCAATTGTGTCAATTTGGTCTTTAACATTTTCAGTGCTGTGTCAATTTGATCCCTACCATTATTAATTGAATGAAAAAAAAAGTTGATGTGTTAAACGGAATAATAAAAAATTATTTTTCATGCCACAATAGCGGTCAACTATATTGCCACATTAGGTTTTCATTTTTTCTAAAAAACCAAATTAAATTTGACACATGACAACCAAATCCCTAAATCCCTAACTCATCTCCATCTCTCTCTCTCTCTCTCTCTCTCTCTCTCGTTAGTCACCACCAATCAAACCCATTTTCATCTCTTCTCCCTCATCCTCAAGTTTTAAATGGGTGTTTCTCTAGCCCGTTAAAACCTGACAATTGTCCATACTATTACAGAGGCTCTTTACGAGATTCGGAGGAAACACTATAGAGAAGCTTTAAGTCTCAATAGATACTGTTTTTGTTAAGGTATCTGTTGAGCTTTAATGAACAGCTTTTCTTCACTTGTTTCTTGGTCCAATCTTCATGACTTTAATACTTGGCTTGAACAACATGTTTCTTGAAGTACTAAATCTATCATAGATCTACCAAATTACAAGTAAAGTGCATTTTGTCAAAAAATTAGCCAATTACGTAAAATATGTCCTTAACAATCTCCCCCTTTGGCAATCTGTGACAAAACCACAACAAAACAAATAATCATGAGAGAAGTCTTAAATCAATCAATTTATAACCACTTGTTGTATTACAAAGTAAATCTATCCCTACTACAAACTCTTGAAAAACTTTGCAAGAAAAGAGTTCACGACATGATAGACTTTCACAACCTGTCTTTTTGAAACACTTAAACAAAACTCATCAAGGTATCATGTGTGAAACAGAAATAAAGATTGCATATGTAAAGAAACATGTGTATAAAAAAAGAAAAGAAACAACACATGTAAAGATAGGTGAAGAAGACATACATCATATATATATATATATATCAAAGATAAGCACAATGTATGTAAAAATGGTCACAAGACCGATGTATAAGAAGCTAAAAGAAGCTCCTAAAACAACAAGGAGGTAAAAACTCCCCTTTACAAAGACATGTATTTCTCCCCCTAACATGTAGAATCTTAAAAAAAAACCACATTTTCTCCTCATTTTTGTCATGATTGACAAAGGGTACAAGAAACTATAAAACTTTACTTGAGAAACATAAAGAAGATCAATGGGGCATAAGAAATCTATATAAATGCATGAATGTAATGAAACAAGATGCTATGGATGACAAGATAATATAAAGATGCAAAACATTTGAAAAACAATGCATGCAAAAGGGTCTCGATTGATCGAGGAGGTGTCGAGAATCTATCGAGAAGAAGCCAACCTCGATGGACAAGAATTTGTCGAGGATGAGTCAAATAGACAGAGAGCACAAGATTTTGGCTCAATGGATTGACCTATCTGTCAAGAAGCTGTCGAGGTCAAACCCAAAAATCTCGATAGAAGAGGTATCTGTCGAGAAGCTATCGAGGATGCAGAAAAGAGGTTCTTCAAGGGGGGAAAACACATAAGATGAGAGAGTAACAAGACGGCTACTCAAACAAGCATTCAAGCAACATGTTAAGCACTCACCACACCTCAACTCTAGATGCAAAGCATTCCTAGGTCCACAAACACTAAATAAGTCTAACCAATTTTATATTTCAAAAAGAAGTTAAGATAGTTTAGCAAGTATATATTAACACATGTATCCCTTGTGATGGCCAATACACATTGTACCTGCACATGTATCAAGAGTAGCAAAGAGTATGCGTGTTGTGTGTGAAAACATAACAAGTGTGCACAAGTTTCTCATATTATGACGATTTGAGATATGAGAACATCTAATTCACTTACACACAATCATAACTATTTGATGGGGACTATCACCTTTGAGGTACATCATATAACTCCTACATCTCCTAGAAACATGCTTACAATCATTTTAAAAGTATTTTTATTCTTTTTGCTTTTATATTCTTTGCGTATTTTTTTTTTGAATATATCATGCATAGGCATATAAGAGAGAAAAGAAATACCCAATTATGTAAGCCAAAACATCACAATTTTGCTATGCCGAAGCACACAGATGTTATACATGATTGGCAGACTTTAGTGGTGAGATGGTTATTTACGCATTTCTCTTAGGATTTTCTAGTCATTCCCGTCAAAAAGAGTGATATGAGTATTAAGTATAAAAGATTACTTAATCATACTCATCACCAACACGAGCCACAAAGCCCACTTGCTTAGTTGTGTATTAAAATGCTCATCTAAGGTACAAGAGATACAACCCTAGATACACAAGTACCAATATACACAAATACACATTGTTTTTGTATTTTCCTGATTTTTTTATTTTATTAAAAAAAAAAAAAAACTAAACAACCAAACAAAAACAGACAAACAACATGAAAGTATGAAGATAGATGCAGATGCATGAATGCATGATTCCAAAAACAGATAAGAAATCAAGCAAGAAAGTCCTACTTTAGATAGAAAGAATTAAAGTAGAGGACAGATAGAAAAGACAATTAAGTCTTAGGCTCCTTTCTCACCCATACAGCACGAGCCTTTGGCTGTGAAGATGAAAAGACACGTGTCCTAGTATGTCTACTAAAGGATATAGAAGAATTAGAATTCTCCTGAAATTGAGTTAAAAAGCTCAAAGTTTTTAATAACTTTCCAAACAAAGGTGTTGAACCTTAAGAGGGAACCTGTAACTGTTTGGACACTTGGTTATGAGGATACAACTT
This sequence comes from Quercus aquifolioides, assembly GCA_019022515.1. NCBI lineage: Eukaryota > Viridiplantae > Streptophyta > Magnoliopsida > Fagales > Fagaceae > Quercus > Quercus aquifolioides. The sequence goes on from CM032336.1 coordinate 20,626,091, forward strand.
GAAGCAATTAGGACGAATGTGTCCAAAAACACCACAATGGTGACAAACATGAGTAGTTTTTAAACTACTAGACTTCCTAGAGTGAGGTCTAACAAAGGATTTAGAATTAGCCAAATTAGTTTTGGATTTCATACCTTTATCTCCTTTCTTAAATTGGGGTATAAAGACAGTCTTTGATCCAGAAGCCATGGAAGAGGAGGGGCCAGAGGAAATAACATATCATAAGCCAGTCTTATCAGAACTACACTTTTGAGTACTCAATACCTTATCAAGCTTTGCACTAGACATCCTCTCTATTTGAGTTCTAGCTTGATTAAGTTTAGCCTCAAGATTCTTGACCTTCTCATCTAATGAGGTGTCCTCTACAACAAGATTCTCAACCAACCTTGTAGTCTCATCTAATTTGACTAATAGATCATCCTTTTCAGTTTTTACCTCATTAAGCTGTTTTCTACAAAGATGTAAAGCCTTTTCATATTTTATAAACTTAGCACATAGCTTATCATAGGCTTCCTAAAGGTTCAACTTCTTGGGTACTTCATTATCAGAAGAATCCTCATTGTCACTAGCACTCTCCACAATCACCTTATCTTTTGTGACAGCAAAAGCCATAAAGTGACCACATTCATCCCCATACTCATCAGAAGAGTCATTCTAAGTATCACTCAAGGTAGCAACCAACCCTTTACCTTTTGAATTCTTGGTCTTTTCCTTCATAAGATAGTTTGGGCACTCGATCATCATATGACCAAAACCTTTACACTCATGGCATTGGATCAGGGGTTTCTCATTCTTGCCTTTCTTAGAGAATTCAAATTTTCTAAGGGCTTTGTTCTTATCCTTTTTCCTATATTGGAGAAGCTTAATAATCTCATTAGCTATGAAGGTTAAGTCCTCATCCTCATCTTCATCTTCATCTTTAGAGTCATCACTCTTTTCCTCTATACCCTTAAGAGCCATGTTCCTACTCTTTCCACATTTTCTCATTTTACCTAATCCCATCTCATAGGTTCAGAGGTTCCCTGCAAGCTCAGTCAAAGGAATTTGATCAATGTCCTTCACTTCTTCAATGGCAGTGATCTTGGCATGGAATCTTTTAGGTAGGGACCTAAGGATTTTCCTAACAATTTTGGGTTCCGCAATAGATTCTCCAAGATTGAAGGCAGAATTCACAATATCCTTGAGTTTGGCATAGAACTCATCAAAAGTTTCATCCTCCTCCATCCTTATTTCTTCAAAACTGCTAACGAGTTTTTGAAGTTTAACAGTTTTCACTGCCTAGGTACCTTCATAGGTGGTTTCAAGAATAGTCCATGCTTTCTTAGCAATTTTTGTGGATGACATTTTCTTGAATTTCTCATTAGTCACATCACTAAACAGAGCATTCAAAACCCTATTGTTGAAATTTGCCGCTTTGATCTTTGCTTCATCTCAATCCACCGGCGCTTCCTTTGCCTTAACCCAGCCGACTTCAACAGTTTGCCATACTTTTTCATCAAGAGCCTACAAAAAAGCTTTCATACGAACTTTCTAGTACACATAGTTAGTACCGTCAAATAAAGGAGGATTCAAAAGAGATTGTCCACGATCCATGATAACGGGGGTCAATGATCACACTTAGGAAATTAATCCAATCAGAGTGTACCTGCTCTGATACCACTTGTTGGAAAATTTAGACCTTGGTTGTTAGAATTAACAAGTTTTAAACCCAAATTGTTAATTAGATTTATTATGAACAAACATCAATATCATGTCAATATCATGCACAGCGGAATAATAAATAAGACAAGATATGACGACTCAGGAAAACCAATGAAACAAACTAGTTTCACAGTAAAAAACCTGGGGGGAAACCTTTTCGAAAATAAATTCACTATAATAAAGAGAAGTTTCAGATCTAGTACAAAACCTTTGTCCGTAGACTCTACAATCCTCATAGGTGAACTTACAGCAAAAACCTTCTACCGCTTCAGAACCTCTGAGCTCTTCAATATATGGACGCCACCCTTTTGCATGGATCTCAGTACATGACTAACTCCAACAACTTGAAGATGTTGTTGGCTGCAAAGTTCTTTACTTCATGAACAATGAAGATCAAGAAGTACTTGGTTACAAAACCCTAAGGCGCAAAAGACGCAATAACTTTCTACAAAGAGAATAAGGTACTAGGTCACTTTCTGCATGTATTCTCTATGTATAACGGCCTTTAAAATAAGTCTTATATATGTCTAGGGTTGTGAGAAAAGAAACCCTACATATACATGTTAGCATGAGCTGAAAATCAGATCTGAAAATTCTGATTTCGTAGATCTTGACATATTCACCTTCTGTCGAGCTTCCATCAAGCTTCATTTTTAAGTATTGATAAATACTATTTCTGTCGAGGTATCTGTCGAATAGCTTTTCTTCACTTGTTTCTTGGTCCAATCTTCATGGCTTTAATACTTGACTTGAACAACATGCTTCTTGAAGTACTAAACTCATCCTAGATTTACCCAATTACAAGTAAAGTGCATTTTGTCAAAAAATTAGCCAATTACATAAAATATGTCCTTAACAATAATATTTAACTTATTTTTTCATTTGTGAAAAGTGCATATATCATATGCAAATTTCCCCAACTTAAATCCTGACTCCGCCACTGGACCAAATTGACACGACACTGAAAATGTTAAGAACCAAATTGACATGACACTGAAAAGGTTAAGAACTAAATTGACACAATTGAAAAGTTAGGGACCAAATTAAAATATGGTGTAAAGGATAGAGACCAACTTTGTAATTTACCCATTGCAAGAATGAGCCATCAGATCTATTTCTAAAGGTATATTTTCAAGACTAATGTCCACCTAATCTCTTTCCAAAGATATATTCTTATGAGCCAAGCAATTGGGTGCATGAAAATTATGCTACTGTTGGTGGAAATGACGAGTTTCACAGTTTGTTACAATTAAAGGTGGTCACTGACGGCGGTTCAAGAGGGTATGGGTGCTTGATTTCTAGCAAAGAGAGGAGTGGATTGGGAGAGTTTTGTTTCTTGAGTTCAAATTGAAGAGAAAGAGAATGAGCTGTTGGATTTCCTCAGTTCATGTAAAATTTTAATGCGGTTTAGTGTCTTTGGCTAAGTGCCACATGTCTTAATATTAAAAGGGAAACCTAAGTAACTGTACTTAATGTACTGTACCTAAGTTTTGCCTAATTAAATACTATCTATTTTGACTTTCTCTATATATATAGTTTGGGAAGATTACCTTTTGTGATATAAAATTGCTAATTAAGTTTTTGTATTTTTGTTTTATTTACGTCTCTTTCACAAGTTGTTAGAAAGATTTTTTCAATAATTATTTAGCACACTCATAACAATTATTTTGGGTGAAATAGTTTATTGTTTCAATTGAGTTGGACTTCTATTGGCTAAATATTTTGGGGATCTAATTATAAGTAGGGAAAAAAAATGCAAAATCCATCAATAATTTTTTCTTAAAAAAATTATCATTTTAAAATTGTGAGACATTTTTGTACAATTTTGAAAACTTTTTACTTATGCAATAAGGGGCCTTGAGACCCTTTAATTTATTTTGGGACAAGTGAGGCCTTAGGCCTTAGACTAGAGTATATCCCGTACCGACTGCATGCAATGGGTTTCTCATAAGATGTGACCCCCACCGTGGGCCCATGTGTTGTTTAGAACTCATATATTGAACATTTGAATGGGTATAGGATATACATATACTACAAGCTACAATAAATCTATGAATCTCTATTAGACTACACCAAAATAAAAAAAAAAAAACTTGGATGTTTTAAGCTTAATTTGCAATGTGGTTACACTGGCACTTACATACTACTCTTCAATTTTTTCAAGAAATGGTAGAAACAACACACACACACACAGTTTGATCTTCAACAATGACGGTTTTAGGATTTGCTAACACATTTATGAACCATAATACTACAATGTGAGTGTGACTGTATATTATTAAAAGCTGAAGCGTAATATTTATTGTTATTTCGCTCCTATTGAGCCACATTAACAGTCACGTCATTCATTTATTTAAAATTTAAAATTTTCTTTTCTTTATTTAAAATTTTCTTCCCCTTATTTTCAAAAAAAAAAAAAAAAAACTCTTCTTCTTCCTATTAGTTCACACCTACTATTACACTTCTTCTAACCTTTCCATTTCTTTTTTGCCTCTTTATCTCCTCACTACTTTAACGTTATACTTCGTTCCTCTTTTTTATATTTTGACTCTTGTTCTACCCATTTTATTTTGTATAAATTTGATATCTTTTCCCATTCAATCCATATTTTTCTCACACAAAAATGTGAGTACTCTCTCTCTCTCTTTACTTTCTTTTGGTGAATTTTTGTTCTTTCTTATAACTCTAATTAAGGTTGATGTTTTTTTTTTTTTAATATGTGTTTTCGTATTGCTTTTTTTTTTTTTTAAATATCCCATTAGAAAGTCTTCTCTTTCCCTTTTATAGCTTTGGTTGAATTTTAGTTTGGGTTAATACTTAGTTTTTTTGTAATTAGGAATTTGAATATGCCTACCAATTGTTTGAGTAATAAATTATTATAAAGCCTATTTATTCCTTTAGTTGCATTTTAATTTTGGCTAAGATAAGATTGTAATTTTGTAATGAGTTTTGATTATTATGATAATTTTTTTATTTCTTCAGAGATGAGAAATTTGAATAATAAATTTGAAACTTATAAAGTTTTGTTGTATATTAAGCAAATATAATACACTACAATAGAAGTTAGAAGAATATGATTCACCTTAAAAAAATATTAATCAAACATAAAATAATAATAATAATTATAAAATGATATATTTGTAGAGATATAAAGATAAAAAAAAATACTTGTAAAAATCTTTTTTGTTTTAATTTAAAATAGACAATATTTGAAATAATGGTTTCTTTTAATATATTACACTTCATTACATAATATTTATATTCCCACGCAATTTCCCACGCATTGCGTGGGTTTGCGGCTAGTATTGATAATTCCTTAATCGCCATTAGAGCACTCACATCAGTGAGTGCAAAGTACAAAAAGTTGCAAAATTTACATAATATAGCCTAAAACTCACACGCATTAGTCAATGTATAGATGTGTATATTTATACATTTGCTACAGTAACCGTGTAAATATACACAATTACTATAGCTGTGTATTTCAATATTATATTATTTTTTGTCTCTCACGTCAGATCTTCTCCTCACTCTCTTCCATCTCTCTCTATTTGCCTATAAACAAGACAGAGTCGGTCAACCACCCACCACCGTCCAACCACCACACTCAAGCCAAAATCCCAACTTTCTCAAACCCCAAAACTCAAATTAAACTACACCCACAACTGAAAAACACCAACAACCAAACAAAATCATCAAGTCCCTAAATCTCAAACAAAATACAAAGTCCCCATGGTGTTTAGCATGGTGGTCGATCAAGGCTATGTGAAGTTCAGGTTTAGAGGGCTAGAGAGAGAAGGGGTTTGATTTAGTGGCGGCTCCATGATTTTTTTTAGGGGGGTCAATAAGAAGATAAATCTTAGATACAGAATGAATTTTGTAATCTACGATGTTTCTTTATTACAAATTTGTCCATAGTATTAGTAAGAAAATAAAATATAAACTATTAGTTCATTTGGTGTATAGTTTCATAATATAACGAACATACTAATTATTATTACTAAGATGAAATCCTGGAAATCATCCATTGTTTTCAAATACAATAAACATATTAATTATTATCGCTAAGTGAACTTTAATTATTATTGTTCAAAATTCTTTTATCTATTAGTTTGTTTTAACTCTTTACAATTCTTGTATTTAACAATTCAACTCAACTTTGACAACTATTATTCTTTGTAATTGTATTAAGTGTTTTTGGGTGTTGATTATAAGCCAACTTATTACTTCATCTCTTTTCTTACTATTTGCAGGTCTCATGTGAGTTCTTACTTATTTTATATTTTTAACAAAATGTTAGATTAATTATTCCCAAATAGATACTAAGAAAATTTTTGTTGTGTTAACATTTGCTTTTGCCTTCACTCAATCACTCTTGGCCTATCCCATGCACCCGATCCTCACTCAACAAATAACAAATTAAAAGTACTTCAAATTTAACAAATAATTGTTATTTTTAAGATTTTAAATTAAATTGGTTTGTTATTGGGCTTTTTTTTTTTTTTTTTTGGGTTTAAAAATGCCAAGATATTGGTAAGAGGTTTATATTTAAAGTTATGTGCTTAGGGAAAAAAAATATATAGGATCATAATGTTCAAAATTTTATTTTAGAGGGTTAAAACAAATAAAAATATTATATCATATTATATATATATATGGCCAAGTTAGGGGATTCATTTGAAACCCTCTGGGCAATGGCTAGCGCCACATATGGTTTGATTGTGTGGGTTTTGGCCTTTGTGGTGTTCATGTGAGCTTTAGCCATGGCTATGAAGGTCCAACCATGGAGGTTTGGTCTTTGTGGTGGTCAAGAGAGAAGAGAGGTAACATATATTTCTTTTAGGAAAGGATGAGAGAGAACGTGAAAGGAGTGAAGGACAACAGCTATAAAGTAAAAAGTAATAATAAAAAATGATTATTTAAATAAAATGTAGTGTATGAGAGGTAATTTGATGGGAGTGTTTCGTAAAAATAACTGGGTAAAAAAAAAAAAAAAAGTAAGTTTTTATAAAATAGTCAAAAAGTTTTACCATCACCGGTGCAATTGCTCTTTAGATTATCATTCTATTTTCTATTGTCTTATTTTCCCTAACACTGTGTTTGGTTGGGGTGAATTTAGGGGGGATGGAAAACATAGGAAGGAAAATAGGGTAGAAAACACTGTTTTCCACCGTTTGGGAAAAGAAGGAAAACGGGGAAGAAGGAAAACCCAGGAGAAAATTTTCTCTCCCGGGCCCACAAAATTCATCCTCCCAAATCGGGAGGAAAAAGCTGGAGAGAAAGTGCTCTCACAGCACTTTTACAAAAATGCCCACTCCAACGTCTACAACAACCTAGTGCGGCTCCAACGTCTACAACAACCCAGCGCGGCAAAATAAGAAGAAAGAGGCAGAAAATAACCACCCAACCACCAAACCCAGCACCACCACCAAACACTGCAACCTAGCACAAAAAATTAACCCAAAATCAACAGAAAATTAACCCAAAATTAATGGAAAAACAATTAGAAAACCCAACTCAAAATCACTGCCCTTAATCAAACCCAACCCAAAATCATCATCTATAATAAAAGCATAAAACTGAAATTGTAAAAGAAGAGGAGGAAAGAAAAAGATTCTCAAAAAAAAAAAAAAAAAAAATTTTACCGTCAATCACCCTTTTCTTACAATCACAAGTCACAGCACTTTCGTTCACTTCACAATTTCTCCCGAGCCTGGGCCAGAATTTTCAATCAAAAGCCATTAGAAAAGAAAAAAAGAAAAAAGAAAACACCCAAATTTCATTTTATTTTTGACAAACCCATGTTCATTCAAAAAATTTAGTCCAAATTCCATTTGGCCATCCACCCCCAACTCCTCACAAAAAAAAAAAAAAAAAAAAAAAAAAAAAAAAAAAAAGAAGAAGAAGAAGAAGAAGAAGAAGAAGAAAGAAAGAAAAGAAGAAGAAAAGGAAAGAAAAGAAAAGAAAAGAAAGAGAGGCGGAGATAGAGATAAGAGAAGAGAGAGACAAGAGTGTTATGAAAAGATAGAGATAAGGTGTTATTATGAATAAGAAAAAAGGAGGAGGGGTTACGTGGGGGTAGTTGGGAAATAAAGGAAAAAGGGAAGGGAAATATTATTTTAATAAAAAAAGTGTGTATAATAGATAAATTGATGTAGATGTTTTGTAAAAATGATGATGTAAAATAGAAAAAATAAATTTTTTGTGTAAAGTAGACCGAATTTTTTAAACAGACTGATGCGGTTGCTCTTATCACTTTTGCCTCTTTTGATTTTACCTTCGCAGCACACTAACATCCAGCAGTCTAAGTTCTCTTCAATCTCTTTTTTTTTCTTATTTTTTTCAACGTGACCTGATACATTATTGTAATTTTACATTATAATAATAAAAATAATAACATAAATTTATATATATAATGTGGTAAATTTTATATTATTTATTATGTACAAATAAATCTATTTCTTAATTATTATGTAACAAGGGTGTAATAGTCAATTTATATAAATTATATTTTTCATCCTTCCATTTTTCTCTCCAACCAAACAAAAGAGTTTTCCATCCTCTTACTTTTCCACCCCTCAAACTAAACACACAAGAGGGAAAACTAAATATTTTCTACCCTCCCACTTTTCCATCCTCTCACTTTTCCACTCTTCTAACCAAACGGACCCTAAAAGAAGGTGTGGGGGGTAAAAGCCCACCCTTATGTATTGGGCCTAGGGCCCTATTTGAAGATTACTGTGTGTCCGAAGAGAAGAAAGTGGTTAAGAAGGAGTCCGTGTGGAGGAGATACCTGGAAATGAACGAAGAGTATAGTCCGAAGAGAGCACCAGCGGTCCGAAAAGCGTATTCTTCTCGGATATAGAGAGTTTCTATCAAACAAATATCTAGGAGGTTCAAGTGATCTTCCTAGCAACTCCAATGATAAAGATAAGCTCTGGGCATGTCTGGAGATGATAAGAACGAAGAAATATCTAAAGGAAAAAGCTGTTACCACCGTGTTTAATGCACTGCAGCAACTTTTCTGGCCGCATTTATGTGGAGAAGACCCCTGAACAGTGTAATCTCAGCTATCGACACTCACAGAGAGCTAAAGAAGGTACTTGACGTGACATATACTCAAGTGGATACATAGATGAAGAACAAGTGTACGATGGAGATGATGGGGAATGATGCTATATAAAGGGAAGAGACCTCTGATAAAGGGGGATCAGAAAAAAGGGAATAAGAGGTGAAGAAAGACTTTACTGTAGTTCTAAGAACTGTAATCATTGTTCAGTCAATAATATATATCTTCGGACGTCAATTCATTTCATTTTTATTTGTATATTTATGTCAGTTCATACATGGATGCTGTAGTTAACCGTTGCTAAGTTTACAGTCAATCCACCTTTTTCACCCACTCTCTACAAATTCATTGTTTTGAGCTTGGATTACAAATCCTAACCCTACAGAAGGTATGTAATATCTCTCTCTCTCTCTCTCTCTCTCTCTCTCTCTCTATATATATATATATATATATATATATCCATATCTAAAGTTTAATTATAAATTAAGGACTTGAGATTAAAAAAGAAAAAGAAAGCCTCAAACTCGAAGGTTGGGATGGATGTCATAGCTTACGTAGGCATAGACCTTCCACCCTCAAAAAAAAAAAAAAAAAAAAAAGTGCTTACGTATAGGCATAGAGCCATGGACCGAGACAGAAGACGTCAAGGTCATGGATAACGTAGAGAACCCAGATACAGCTAAGTATATAATTATATATAACCATTAACCAAAGTCGACTTTAAACCATACAATTCAACCTTCAAAACCATAAAAATATCAGTATCATTCTTACCTTACTACATCGCTCGTATACATACTCTACACTCATCACTAATGGCAGAAACGACCTTGAATTCTGAGACGAAGAGGTATAATTTGATCTTTAGCTTTTGTCTTCTAATTGAATTTAAGCCTAAAGAATGTCAAATTTGACATCCTAAATTAATGCTCACCCATTTGTTTTTGTATTGACTTAAAAAATTTTCTTATAGGATTGCAGTTGTTACAGGGGCCAATAAAGGGTTAGGATTTGAAATATCTAAACAGCTAGCTTCAAATGGGATCAGAGTGATATTAGCTGCTAGAGATGTCAGGAGAGGCAATGAAGCTGTTGAAAAACTCAAGGATGCTGGATACTCTGATGTGGTTTTTCATCAACTAGATTTGACGGATTATGCTAGCATTTCTTCTTTGGCGGATTTCATCAAAACCCAATTTGGGAAGCTTGACATATTGGTAATGCAACTAATACATCCTTGAAACGATTCTAGCTACTGTTTTTGTTAAAGTGAAGATTTTTGCTTGCTTATTTAACATACATGTTACATGAATGAATCTCTTGGATTTTTAGTACAGTCATTAATTTTTTATATGAATTAAAGAAGGAAAGCATTAGTTGAGTTCTATATAGATGAAAATAGATCATTTTGAATAGTACCTAAACGAGAATTCAAGATATCGCTATATTTACTAAAGAATTAGCATCTAGAATTGCAAAAATTATCTTATTTTACCGTCTAAAATGTTATTTTATCTATTAATATAAACAACATCTCAATATCCTAGTTTTTATTTTTACATACACCTTAAAATAATATAAACAACCCAATAAAAATAATATATCCCTACAAGAGAGAATAAAAAATAATTTAAAAAAATAGAAACTTGCTACAGTCACATCTTACAATTGGAAACTCAGATAATGCATCTCTTTTGTGGTTTGATGCTATAAAATAGGATATTTGGAGTTTTAAAACTCCCAATACTAATGCTATGCTCAAACTTTTGAACACAGTTGAATATGGATGAACCCAGGTCGATCTAATCACTTTATAAGTTTATTGTATCAAACAATAATGAATCTTAGTCTTTTTTTTTCCCCCTTTTCCTTTGTATATTTATTTTACTAGGTAGATGAGAAACTTGTCACTTGTTTGGTAAAAATTAATACCCAACATTATTAGTTGATGAAATCTTGCTCATTTTCCCGTTTTAACTTAACGTTGGTAGCTTTAACACTGATATGACTTAAAAATTGCAGGTAAATAATGCAGCGACTATTGGAGCTATAGTCAATGAAAAGGAAGTGTGGAAACTTAGTGTTGAAGAAGTAAGTCTCTCAATATAATATACATCTTTGTTTTTCTCAACTCTCAAGTTGAGGCCGTAATACAGAATTTTTAAACACTATTTGCAGCATAAGCATTTAAACCGAAAAGGGCATGGGTAGAGAATATTAAAAAAAATAATAGTAATAAAATGTTTTAAACACGATTGCAGCAACATTTACCATTGCATTTGATGATACAGATTGTAGGTATAAATGCCAGGCCTCTAAAGGAACTTATAAAGCAGACTTATGAAACTTCAGAGAATTGTTTTAGAACAAATTACTATGGGATCAAGCAACTCAACAAAGCTCTTATTCCACTTCTTCTATTATCCGGTTCAGCAAGAATTGTGAATGTCTCCTCCTCTGTGGGACAATTAAAGGTACAAATTTGAAACTCGTCTCATTGTAGCTGCAACTTTCGTATAGATGCTTTAATCAATTAGAAAATAAAAATTTTAATTTGTGTTTATATTTCAGCGTATTTCAAATGAGAATGTAAGGAAGGTATTAGGAGATGTTGATGGCCTCACAGAAGAGAAAGTGGACAAGTTGGTGGAGGGATTTCTTGAAGAAGTGAAGGAGAATGTGGTAGAGACCAATAATTGGCCTGCTAATTATTCTGCCTACTTCATCTCCAAAGCAGCGCTTAATGCTTACACAAGGATTTTGGCACGGATGAATCCCAAAATTTTGATAAATGCAGCAAATCCTGGGTATATCAGCACAGACTTCAACAACAATACTGGTTCTTTGACTGTCGAAGATGGTGCGAAAGGTCCTGTGATGTTAGCTCTAATGCCTGAAGGTGGACCCTCGGGCCTTTTCTTTGATAAAGCGGAAGTGTCAACCTTTTGAATGTGAACATGATGGTATCCAATGTCTTCATATATGCGTGTGCTTTTAGAGAGAGAGAAAGGGAGTGATTGAAGTTGTAGTTATTAGCTTTTATTTGTTATGTTGTGGAAGCTATTTCTAATCTTGCATTTGAATTTTAGTAAGAGAGTTGAGGAGAAAAATGGATTTTAAAGGTTTAATTTCAAATCATCCTCAAAAGGATTATTCTCAAATCTCAAACCTAATATAGCAATTAATTGACACTTATAAATTCACGCCCATTATTTCTCTTCAATGATGTTTTGCTAACCTGATGTGTTGAGATAATAAAAGTTTTGAAATTAATTTGTTGCAAAATTTATTTAATTATAATGGATTTATGCAAACAAGAAATAGAAAAAGAGGACATACAATTACACAAGAACCCAAGGTTTACATGGTTTGACATTGAACCTACATATGCAAACTGAGTTGAGAAGAATGTTTCACTAAGAAAATCAAGTGATTATTAATTAAGCTGGAACAAAGATATTCTAACAAAACCTAAACCCTAAATGCACCTTAGGAATGCCATAGTTTGGTCCTTCAACGATTTCAATAGGGTCTCCAATGATGGTCCATAACAAAGTGGGTTAGGCGAATTAGGGTGGTCCATCTTACACATGGGCTGGAGAGTACAACCCTATCATTGTGAACTAGGGCAAAGAAAATAAGTTGTCACTAAGTTTTAAATGGATCGCAAACTACTTTAAACCCCCCATATTCAAAGGGCTAAATATGGAATTAAAGTATGGGATTGAGAAGATATTATTCATTCAATTGCTAGTAATCACTTGTGTTATTAAGGTATATCTAAGGAAAATTCTACTAAAAACAATCAGTACTGGCAGTGCCACATTGAAGGCAGGGGATTCAAATGAACTCCCTGACTTGAAGAAAAAGGAAAAAAAAATTTGAAATAAAATTTTGAATTTGAAAATTTTTTTTGAACACCCTGATCCAACAAGAAATTGAAAAATGCATAGTTGCACAATAAGGGGAAAAAAGAAGAACATGAAGAAGATAAGGAAAAAATGATTGGTGAGCACTAAAGAGTGTAAGAAGTTGGAAATTAGATGAGAAAATAAATTATTGAGATTAAGAAAGTCAGATTGGAAATGCACGTGGGTGAGAGTGGGGATAGGAAAGGTGAATGGAGAAGAATATGTTTGGAAGATTCCTACTTTACACATATTAAATCACAAAAATTGGAAATAAAACAAAATTCATATAAAAAAGTAAAACTTATTTACCATAAACGTGACTCTTGAAATTAAGTTAATTTAGGGATAAAAGAGAATAAGAATTGGTTTGATTGAGGAGAGAGATAGGGAGCAAAAATGTTATTTGAGTTTCCCTTTTTTTTTTTTTTTTGAAACAACTTATTTAAACAAAAGAGGCTAATAAGTATAAGATATACTCTAATTTGAATTACAGTAAGTCAGTAAATATTGATAATAAGACATATTATGAGAACATTTTCTACTTGGGGATATTAGGATGAACCATACAATTGGGTTTTGTTATTTCTTTGGTTTGAATCATAAAAATTAATTGATAAATAAAATCAAAAAGGAATGGGGCCATTGGAGACCTCCCCTCTCTCCTATGACAAAATGCATTGGAAAGAGAAGCAATGAAGACAGCTCCATACTATAAAAATTAGAAGTGAATTGCACTGAGAAGCCCAATAAGCTTAGTTTTGGGCCAAGCCATTAGATTCCCTATGACTAAATATCCCAGCAATCAAAGCCTTCTAGTCTTTTACAACAAATTTCGGTTGTATTGCACTTTCCTGAAAAAACTACTGTGAGGTTCCCTTTCTTGGACAGTACCCAGGCCCAAGTAGAAGCAAGGACTTTGGGCCCTCTTACTTGTTGTTTTAAGGGACTGAGCTTGGTTCACTGCATCGAAATGAGCTGATTACGAACCAGATGGTGCACAGAGCAGGAATCCTACAACATATACATACTAACAAACAAGAAATATATGCATTAAATAGTAAGAAACAATAAAAAGGGCAATGTGATAGAGAAAAATACAAAGTAAACGTTAGGGGTCCTTAAGATACAGTGTAGTATTTCATTAATTTTTCAATTGTGTAATACATTATGCTCACTAGAATCACAAGGTCCAAATAAGTTCAAAAATCACAGACTTAGATGGCTCTTCAGGCCTCTATGACTTGCAAAGTTTGAATCCTTTTGAATCTAAGTGTGTTCTCTAGTGGCTGTTTGAGAACACCAGACGATATTTCCCACTCTTTTCTTACTTTCTTTCAATTCTAATAGAGTTTTCTCAATGATTCAACTTTGATTCACTGTTACTGAATGCCCTTCACTGTTGGCTTCTTTTCCTTTTTATAGTGTCATCCTAGGGTTCCCTGGGTACCATTAATTCCCCTCATTTGCTCCCCTGGGTACTAGAACCAATGTTGTGCTAGCAACATTGGTGGCTGGTCCCTTCCTCATTTCTTATAATTTCCTTCTTTTGGTGTTTCTTCCCTAAAAATCTCTTGCTGATTTTCTGTTCAGGGATGTCCTTAGAGAGCTGACCTTTGGTCTTTCTTCCTTCAAGGCTTCTAAACCTCACCTTTTTAGACTCAGCTTTTGGTTGCCCTTCCCTTTCTCATTTTTCCCAAGTGAGCTAATTCCTTCTTGCTAGGTTGAAAGTTTCCCAGCCACTTCCCTTCATGGTTTTTCTTTCTGGGTTTCCTGAAGTACCAGCCCCTTGTTCATGAATTGCTGGTTCCCAAGCCTTCTGATTCCTTTTTGCATCATTGGGTGGCTGATAGGGACGTATCTATTTTCGTTCCGAGGATCCCGATCCGAGCCCCTGGTTGATAGGGACGTATCTATTCATTGGGTTTCTTGGCACTCCTTTTGAGCTGTCCTAATCTCATCTTGGTTTTGCTGCACGTCCCGAGGATCCCGAGCCCTTGGCTGTCCCTGGGTATCCCGGTCTAGTTCTTACCACTGGACTACCTGGTGATTTTTTGCCCTTGGCGGGCTGGGCTTTTTTCTTCTTTCCTTTGTTTCATGAATTCTAAGGCCTATCCATTTGTGGTCTGGTTTCTTCCTTAAATCCCTTAATGGAGTTGGGCCTACTATCTTTTTTCTTTATTGCAGGTTCAAGTCTTTTATTTTCTCATGGAGTTCAACTCTCTGTGCCACTTTGGGCCTTGGTGCAACATGGTTACTTTTTTAGACCTCAACAACTACATTTTTTTTTCTTCGTACAATACTTTTTTGGGGGGGGGGGGGGGGGTGTTAAAAGGAGCATGTGTTAAAATTAGATAGCCATGAAAGGCATAGTAGTGGTAGAATGCCTTAAACAGTATAGACCATTAACATCCTCACTACCAATAGTTACAATATCAAGGGCAAGGGGTTAAACAAATGTTGACGTCTAAAAAGTTACAATACTGCACCAAGGCCCAAAATGGCACAGTAAGTTGAACTCCATAGAAAAAAATAAAAGACTTGAGCTCACAATAAGGAAAAAAGATTTAAAGCCCAAGAACCACGAATGGATAGGCCTTAGGGCCCATGAAATGAAGGGAAGAAAGAAGAAAGCTCAGCCCGCCAAGATCAGAAAACTACTAGGGAATCCAGTGATAAGAATTGGCCAGGATACCCAGGGACTGCTAGGAGCTCGAGGTCCTCGGGACGTACAGTAAAGCTATGATGAGATTAAGTTAACTCAAAAGAAGTGCCAAAAAACACAAGGAACGAAGGACAGATACGTCCTTGTCAGCCACCCAATGATGCAGAAAGGAATCAGAAAGCTTGGAGACTAACAATTCATGAACAAAGGGCTGGTTCATCGAGGAACCCAGAAAGAAGAACCATGAAGGGAAGTAGCTGGGAAAACTTTCAACTTGGCAAGGATGGAATCGGCTCACTCTGGAAAAATGATAAAATGAAAGGCAGCCAAAAAAGCTGAGTCTGAAAAGGTGAGAAAACCTTGAAGGAAGAGCGATTAAAGGTCAACTCTCTAGGGACGCCCCAGAACGGAAAGTCAGCAAAAGGCTTTTTGGGGAGAAAGCACCAAAAGAAAATTATGAGAAATAAGGAAGGGGCCAGCCACCAAAGTTGCTGGCACAACATTGGCTCTGGTACCTAGGGGAGCAAAGGAGGGGAATTAGTGGTACCCTGAATCCCTAGGATGACACTATAAAAGGGGAAGCATCCAACAGTGAAGGGGCATTCAGCAACAGTGAATCAGAATAGAATCATTGAGAAAACTTTGTCAAAAACTCAAAGAAACTAGTAAAAGAAAGGAAAATATTGCCCGGTATCCTCAAAACAGCTACTATAGAACATACTTGGATTCAAAGGGATTCAAACTTTACAAGTCTTAGGAGCTTAAAGAGCCATTTAAGTTTGTAATTTTGAGCTTATTTGAACCTTGTAACACGTTTTAGTGAGCACATTGTAATAAATAATTAAGAAAAGTAATGAAATATCTCATATTGTTCTAAGGATCCTTGGCATTTATTTTGCGTCTTTCTTTATTGTGTTGCTCTTTTACTATTTCTTGTTGTTCCACACACACACACACACACACACATATATATATTTTCTAGTTTGCTAGTATGTATGTATTATAGGATTCTTGCTCTGTGCACCACTTGATTTGTAATCAGCCCATTTAGATGCAGTGAACCAAGCCCAGTCCCTCAAAACAACAACTAACAGGCCCAGGGTCCTTGCTTCTACTTGGGCCTGGACTTTGTCCAAAAAAGGGACCCTCACAACAAAATAACAAAATCCTCTTACTACAAGCATCTCCTCTTGGCCAGTCCATCAGTTGTCCTATTCGCTTCCCAAAAGGTGTGATTCACCCTAATTTGCTATGAAGCACGGGTGTGGATTTGGATTCGGGTGCGGGTACAGATTCGGATGCAGGTGCAGGATTCAGCAATTTTTGAAAAAGTTGAGCGCGAGTGCGGCAAGATACGTTTTTAATAAATTATTAAATATATTTTTATATAGTGAATTTAATATTTTTTATATAAAAAAATTTAAATAAAGGGGTAGAGTTTATTATTAAAAAACAATTATTTATGATTTGTTTTTAATAAAATCAATATTTTTGGTAATTGTAAACAAAAACCCACCTTCCAAGAAGGTTCATTTGCTCCTTTTTCAATTCCCAAGCCCACCCATGTGAAACAAATGATTTTCTCACCTGCTTAATTTATATTCTTTTGTTATAAGCCTTTATTCTTCTTTCTCACCTCTTCTTAAGTTCTAACCATTTCTTTGTGTCTTCTCATCTTCTTCTTCTTCTTCTTCTTCTTCTTCTTCTTTCCCCTCTCTCACAAGGCCACATGAAGCAGAAGAATGGCGGCTAGAGGCCCATTTCGGCCTATTTTGGCAACTGTATTGGCCGGAATCGAGCTGTATCAGTTTGTTTCAGCCGGAATCGAACTGTATCGTCCGTTTTGGCTCTCCTTTCCGCCGGAATTGCTCAAATCGGAGCGAATCAGCTGGTTTCGTCCCAAATTGAGCCCAAAAAAAAAAAAAGGCGAATCGGTGCGTCAGACACTAGACACCGCGTCGGGGCAAATTCGGTGTGGGTATGGTGGCCCTGAAGCTGCACCCGTGCTTTCTAGCTGATTTGTTGGAATCTGTTGAGAAGGTACCTACATTTGTGTGCAGGAAACTCTTTCAATCAGTTTGTTTTTTCAACAAGGATGAATCATATAATCTTGTTTTACTCTTCCCCAACTTAAAACCCAATGTTAAATGGATGAAATTTTGTTTTGTTTTTGTTTTTTTTTTTTTTCCCCTCTTTTGGTGGATCTAATATTGACATTATTTCAAAATTGCAGATAAATAATGCAGGGATTCTTGGAACCATAGTCAATGTAGAGGAACGAAAGAAACTCAGTTCTGATGAAGCAAGTCTCACAATGTTATGCAGAGGTCTAGGTCTGTGTTGAGGCTCAAAGGACTTAAAAACAATTTAACAAAATTCAAATTTTGAGTATTTGTTTATCTACTACCAAAAAAGAAAAAAACTTCCTTTGTCTCAGCTTGTGGACATATCAAGAATTTTAAAATCCATTGCAATATAAAAGCATTTAGACGGGCTGGATTGGTCATAGATACCAACCAAATGTTATCTTCTTCCACCCTTTTGCTCTTTTTCCTCCCGTTCTAGACAGGAAATTAAACAAGAATGTCACATCATTTACCATTTCTATAATAATGATACAGATTTTAGGTCCAAATGCCAGACCTCTGAAGAAAGTCAACAAGCAAACTTATCAAACAACCGAGGATTGTCTGAGAACAAATTACTATGGGACGAAGCAAGTGAGCAAAACACTTATTTCACTTCTATTATCCAATTTAGGAAGAATAGTAAATGTCTCCTCGACTCTGGGGCAATTAAAGGTACAAAATGAAAAACTCATCTTACTAAATCATTTATAAATCAACTTCATTTGGTCATGATCATTTCACGGCAATATAGATTGCAAGATTATGGCTTTGACGATTGTGTAGGACCTGCACTAAACATTTGGTTCTAGGAAATTGCTTGAAATTTCTTTCAAGAAATTAAAATTTCAATTTTGTTAATATTTTAGCTTATTTCAAATGAGAATGCAAAGAAGAAACTAGGAGATGTTGATGGCCTCACAGAAGAGAAAGTTGAGACAAGGTGGTGGAGGGATTTCTAGAAGATGTAAAGGAGAATTTGATTGAAATCAACGGTTGGCTTGCTAATATTTCTGCTTACATAGTCTCCAAGGCAGCTCTTAATGCATACACAAGGGTTCTTGCAAGGAAGTATCTCAAAATGGCAATCAACTCCGGGAGTCCAAGATATACTAGCACAGACTTGAACAACAATAGTGGGGTTTTGACTATCGAAAAAGGTGCAAAAGGTCCTGTGATGCTAGCTTTGATGCCTGAAGGTGGTCCTTCTGGCCTCTTCTTTGATCAAATGGAAGTATCAACCTTTTGAGGGACAAAATTGCCAAATGCCCTTTTCAGGAAAAAATAGCAGCTCTTTGCCCCATTTTTCAAACTAATTAGAGAAATACCTCTCTTTTGTAATTCAATTTGTGATAAATCGAGTTTTTTTTTTAAAAAAAATTTTTGGAGCCCTATAGCGGCGTTTTTAAGGACCTATAGTGGCGTTTTAAGGACCTATAGTGGCGTTTTGTAACTCGACCTCCATGAAATCAAACTATAAGCAAATTTTTTTTTTTTTTTTAAACCTATAACTCGATTTCATAGAGGTCGAGTTACAAAACGCCACTATAGGTCCTAAAAACGTTACTATAGGTCCTAAAGGGGGCAAAGAGCTGCTATTTTTTCCCAAAAAGGGCATTTGACAATTTTTTCCCCTTTTGAGTAAGAAATGATGCTATCCAATGTGTACATTGGCATAGGGGAGAAACATAGACAATAAAAAGATGTGTTGTGGAAAGCTTCTTTCAAATCTTAAAGTTGGTTTATTTCCAGCTTGCTTTCATCAATGAAAGCTTTAGTTATTTTATAGTAAAATTACATTTTATCATCTTAAACTATATCCTTGATAATAATTTGTATTCTAAAATTTTTGAATGTATGTTTTGCACCATAAATTACGGTCATTGTTATACTTTGCATTCTCGACATCAAGTTTACTGTTAACTTAGATGGAAAAATATGGCAGTACGTGAAAAAATCCTAATTGCCTATTTTCTCAATCCCTTAAAAACAAAAAAGAAATTATATTTTGCCACCCTAAACTATACTCCTGATTATATTTTGCACCATAAATTTTGAATTTCCATTTAAGTTAATAGCAAACTTAACGTCAAGATGCAAAGTATAACAAATGTCATAATTTAGACTAGTGCAAAACATGCATTTTCAAAAATATTAGGTTGTAATGTGTAATATGAATATAGTTTAGAGTGGTAAAATGTAATTTTCCCTTATTTTATACATTAGTTATTAGAGTAAGATTATACTTTAGATATTAAGATCTCTTTTGACTGAATGATACTGTTCGGTTCTCTCATAAAAGAGAATTTGGGTTAGAGTAGTCCTTTTCTCACTTGTTATATATATATATATATATATATATATAGAGAGAGAGAGAGAGAGAGAGAGAGAGAGAGAGAGAGAGAGAGAGAGAGAGAGAGAATCAACAATCATGCTAAAGGCCATCTTATGTTTAAAGGTTTAGCTTCCATATGCTTTATCATATCGGTACCAAACACGTACTGTTCAAATTAGGAGAATTAGCAAAAATAGTAGGCGACTCAACAATCTTTGAAGTTTGAAGCATTTGATTTGAGATACTAAGAGCATTCACATCCGGCATTGCTAATGGTATATGTAGGGAGATTTTAGCATAAAAATGCGCACAAAATAAGCTCATTACCCATCTTCTACTTGTAAAATTTTTTACAATAGTGCTACAATACCGTCTTACTTATATGACATTACTATAGCAACTAGCATAAATTTTATTTTCTTTTTTCTCTCCCTTTATCAGTCATTGCGTCCTTTTCTTCCTTTCCTTTATTTTTTTCTTTGATTCTCTCTGATACTTTACTTCTCACTCCCTTGCTCACATGAGCTTGTAGATGTTTTGGTTGAACAATCAGCAAGGTGGCGGTGGATTGGCAAGTCCAATTGATGAGGTGACTACAATGAGATCACTCAATAGTCTTTGGCTTTATGGGAACTAGTTCACAGGGACAATTCCAGAGAACATTGAGAATTTGACTCATCTCTCTCTCATTCAATTAAGCTTGCCACCGGAGCTGAGTTGGATTTGGAGTGGTCACAGCGTAACAGAGATTGAAGTCATCATAGCATGGCGAGAACAGCGTGGGCATGACGGATTCCAATGGGTTTGTTTTATTTTTTACTATTAATTTTTGTCTTTTGTCTTTTGGGTTTGGATGGGTTGGATTTTGGATTCCTATGGGTGGGTATTTTGGATTCTGATGGGATTTGAGTTGGATTTGGATTGGTTGGTTGGGTTGGCATGGTGAGCAGTGGTGGTGGCGTGGTGGGTAGTGGGTTGTTTTTGCTATAGGTTTGCTAGGGTTTTGGTGGGTTTTGTTTTGTTTTGTTTTTTTTATTTTGGCTTTTTGGTTCTGGTGGGATTTTGGTGGGTAGAAGGCAGTGGTTGCGTGGTGGGCATGGTAGTGGCGTGGTGGTGATTGTTTGTTTGGTTGTTGAGAAAGTGAGGGAAAGGCAAGGACAGAAATGTGTGTGTGTGTGTGTGTGTGTGTGAGAGAGAGAGAGAGAGAGAGAGAGAGAGAGAATTTGTTTATTATTTTATTGTATAATTTATATTATTTTAATTTGTTGTATTTTAAAATAAAAGTTGGGATGTTGGATGTATTGTAAAATGATATGATATAATAGATAAAGTAACTTTTGAGATGGTAAAATAGAATAATCTGAAGATACTAGATGTGAATGCTCTAATGAAGGTTATTACTTAAAATATTGAGAAAATCATCAACAAAATATTCATTTTTCTACTCATTAATATTTCAAATTTATTGTACACTAGTTGTAAATTCAGGAGATGTTTAAGAAAATGTAATATAATTATTTTATAAAAATATCATGTAAAATTTGTAGGTTAAATAGTGTATGTGTTTTTTAATGTATTTATTTATAAATTTTATGTAATGGAACATATTATGTAATTTGCATTTAACAATAATACATAGTGACTATTTTTAAATTATTTAATAAAAGATTTAAATTATTTAATTATAATATTGTCTTATGATTAAATGGAAAGATGTTATTAAAATTATTATTTTTAAATATACCATAATTGGTTAACTAATTGATCATATCCAACAATATATAAAAATAAATAAATAAATAAAAAATCCCCATTCCATGAAACACATGTAACATGTTATACCAAACACTTGAAAATATTTTATTGAAAAGATTTTACATGTAAAATTTTTTACTTCAAGACAAACAGAGCATAAGTTCAAATTATCATATAAGTTTAGAATTGTAGCATTATTTTTCTTTCGAAATATATAAGTATAATGCATATATTGTTGAAACTTGAATTTGAAGGTGATCTTGAGAATATTTATCATATTTATTGCTTTTTAGGGCCTATATTTGTAATTTATAATGTCTATTTTATTTGTATTTTTTAGCCCAAAATTAAAAAGTTTGGCCCTAATAAATAAAATTTCATACTTTTCCACCTAAAAAATTAAGAAAAAAAATGATTTTTTTGAGGAAAAAAAAAAAAAAAAAGTGAAAAAGGAACCTACAAAAAGAATCAATTGAAGGCTTAATTAGTCCAAGATGGATAGAATTGGACCTAATGGACAGAATTGAACCGAATGGATTGAAGTAGACTGAAAAGACTATAATGGACTGAATTAGACCGAATGGACATAAGTACACTGAAATGGACTGAATGAACCAAAATGGATTGAAATGTTATGCTAATATGGCTTAATAGGAATGTAGCAATAATAAATACTGTTCTTCCGCTTTTAGATATTATATAAATTTTGGTTTATTACAAAAAACTAATTGGTCATGACACTTGTTGTAGCAAGTCCTTAGATTACGACATTTGACAAATAGAAATCCAAACATATATGTATCTATATAATAACTAATAGCAGAAATGTTTGACTTTTTGTTGACCACTTCTCATTGTGCCATGTGACTACATAGATTATTGTCACACACCTACATTTAAAAATACTAAACAATTGTGCCTTTTCATTTTGTTTGTACATAGCCCCCAAAATAGCGTAAAATTGCAAATAAATTCTGTTGGGAAATTTAGACCCCTAGTTGATAGAATTAACAAGTTTTAACCCAAGTTGTTAATTAGATTTATTATGAATAAGCCTTGATAAAACAAACTAATATCAATATCATGCACAATGGAAAAGTAAATAAGAAAAGATATGATGACCTAGGAAAACTAATGAAACAAACTAGTTTCACAGTAAAAACCTGGGAGGAAACCTTCATGAAAAGCAATCCACTATAGTAAAGAGAAGTTTCAGATCTAATACCAAACTTTTGTCCCTAGACTCTACAATCCCCGTAGATGAACTTACAGCAGAAACCTTCTACCGCTTCAGAACCTCTGAACTCTTTAATACATGAATGCCACATTTTTTATGTACAGATCCCAGTACGTGACTAACCAATTATGCATGGCTTCCAGTACATGACTAACACACCAACTTGAAGAAGATCGTTGGCTGCAAAGTTCTTCACTTCATCAATAATGAAAATCAAGAGGCACTTGGTTACAAAACCCTAAGGTGCAAAAGATACATGAATGTTCAAATAGTGTGTAAAACACCTTGAACGTTTAGACCCCTAAATTACAAATTACCAATTCAAGCTTATTATCAAACAATGTATGTGCGAAATATGAAAATAAGCTAATACAGAATTGATAAAACAATCTAGACCAAATAAAATCACAACCACAACAGAAATTAAATGGAAAAGATTAAGAGAAGAGAGATGCAAACACAAAGACAACACAATGATGTGTTATAGAAGAGAAAACCGAAGTCCTCAACGTAAAACCTCTCCGCTGCCCTCCAAGTGGTCAATAATTCACTAGAGAATGAAGTTGGGATACATGAACAGCAGAAGACCTTCCAAGCCTAATCTACCCAATGTACCTAAGCCCTCCAAACTTCTTGCTCCAATGAGATTACGCCAAACCTTTGTCTTCTCTAACTTACTGGATTCCGCTATAACCCATAGCATCAACCAATATCAATTGGTCCCTTCCTAACCGCTTCCTAAGCACCAAAAGACCTTCTCACAGATATGAGTATGGTGAGATAAGGATTTGGCTAATGTACCTCTTAAGGATGTAACAATGGAGAGGGTGAGAGTAGAGGAATTTGGAGAAACAAGGATGAAGATTGTGGATAAGTCAATCTTGTTTTTTCTCTAGGGTTTCTCTCTAGAAGCTTTCTATAATACGTGGGTATAAGGGGTATTTATACTGGTGTGTGTTTGGAATGCGAAAGGTCACTTTTTCCTAAACAGAGTGGTTTGGCGACTTGGCCTCGTGACTTGACTGAGTCGCGAGTCTGAGTTGCGAGCTAATTGCCTAGCCAAATTGAAAGTTTTGTCTTGTAATGCTCCAACTAGCGTGATTCTTCAGTTCCTCTGCATACTTCACACGTGTGCCTCTTTTGGCGACTTGCTAGCCACGAGCCAGTCGCAAGATCCAGTCGTGAGGCTCTGCTGAGTGCACACTCTTAAGCTTTTCTTCACACTCTCTCACACACTACCCTTACATGATTCCCACCTAAATACAGGGTTTCTAAATGCTAAATTACAAGCAAATTTGGCGTGGAATCAAGCCAACAGAATGCTTGATTAAATTCAACCTTACAACGCAGTAGCTTCCTTCAAAGAGAATAAGGCATCGGTCACATTTTGCATGTGTTCTCCTTGTATTCTCTTATATGATGACCTCTAAAATTAGCCTTATATATGTCTAGGGTTGTGAGAAAAGAAACCTTACACAAATACAAAAGCATGGGCCGAAAATCAGATCTGAAAAACTAATTTTCGTAATTCTTGATAGATATCTCGATAGATAGTATCTGTTGAGCCTCATTAAACCTTGATAGATAGCTATCTGTCGAGCAACTGTCAAGCTATCTATCCAGCTTTAATGAATAGCTTTCTTCACTTGTTTCTTGGTCCAATCTTCATGGTTTTAATACTAGACTTGAATAGCATGTTTCTTGAAGTACTAAACTCATCTTAGATCTACCCAATTACAAGTAAAGTGCGTTTTGTTAAAGGATTAGCCAATTACAAAAAATATGTCTTTAACAAATTCAAACCCAACATTCATTTTTCAAAAGTCATTTGGTTCTCGTTAGGCGATCTCAAACTCACATGCATGTCTGATTCTCACATTTTCACCCAAAAAAACTAAGATAAAACTCATAAGCATTACTCAAGAAAAGCAAAAAACAAAAAAAAGGAAGCCGAAGGAAATCATAAAGAAATATTCCTCTGTTTTCTTTTAGAGAAACCAAACACAAAGACTAAATACATTTCAATTCACTAGATCTATTCCCGTGGAACCAAGAACCTTTTAGAACTTGAAAATAGAAAGCAAACTCCAAAACTGTTTTTGTCTTTTTTTTTCTTTTCTTTTCAAGAGTGGTAGATTAAATACAAATAGATTTAATAATAAAAACACGTACCAAAAAAAGAGGCAAGACAGAAACAAAGTGATAAGGATGAGAGTTTGGATTTGTGAGAGAGAAAGCACTTCAAAATGAGATTCTTTGATTCAGAGTAGGACTTAGGGGAGAGAGAGAGAGAGAGAGAGAGAGAGAGAGAGAGAGAGAGAGAGAGAGAGAGAGATTTCAGAGAAGACTAACTGGTTTCTTGTATTTTAAAGAAAGATAAAAGAGAAGAAGTTACCAAATGAATATAAACAACTATTTATACCCAAAGGATTATAGCCCTTCAATAGGTACCTTTTTATTAAACAGGCAAATTTTTGGTCAATAAACATATTTTCATTCAATAGGTACCTTTTCGGTCAATAGGCATTTTTTTTCATTTAATACACACATTTTTATTCAATAGGCATATGTTTATTCAATAGGCATCATTAATATGTATTCAATGTGAAGAGTTATAACCTTTCACTAGACACTTTTTAGTATAGCTAATATAAGAAATGATGCTAACTCCTCTCACATTTATGGAAGACTCTACAATGAATTTAATGAGTAGATCCCACTATGAGTATAAAAGTAAGGAGCACCATTCTCCATACTCCAAGAGTACTAAAGAATTATTTCCCACTCACGAACAACTCAAATGTTTCAACTTGTAATAAATGCGTAGATTGTAAGGTTGTTTATTGACTAGAATAGATACTTATGGCACTTACATAATAAACTTGCATGCATATCTCCTAGTAATGCTAGATTCATTTTTAGAAAGATGTAGTCAATTTTCTCAAAAAGAAAGAAAGAAAGAAAGAAAGATGTGTTCAATGTTGATAAGTCAAGAATGTATTGACCCTTTGTGATGAATTAACCAATTAATTAGTCAAGTTAATTAATTAATTCAATTAGCATGCAATATGCGTGGTAGCACAAATAAATCACCAACTAAGTTAAATGCAGTGGAAAATAAATTTGACACAAGTAATTTGTTTACGAATGGAGAAAACCACTAAGGCAAAACCCCACCGAGTGAATTTAAGGTCACTACTCTCAAGAATCCACTATTATCAAAACAAGCGGTTACAAGTAAAGGAATCTCAGTACCTTATACCAACCTACAGTTGAACCCTTACCCCAATACCTAATTGGACTTGTTTTGTAGTGACAATCTCTCTTTTCAATGCATGACTCCCAGTACGTGACTAATCAATGATGCACGAATCTCAGTATGTGACTAACTCCACAACAACCCTTTGATTGTTGTAGTTGATTTGCTATAGCTTCACATAGAAACACCAATAAGATCTTCAATGTTGATGCAAGAGACTTTACTTGGTTATAGAACCCAAAGGCGTACAAGAAACACGACAAAAACTCTTTCTTCTGTAGGAGGACGCTAGGATTTCAAAAAGAAAACCTTATAAAGCTCTCTAGGATTAGGTTTTTCTTTTCCCACCTCCTTTAAATAGGAGCTTAATGGGCTCTTCTATTCCAAATAAGTTTATACAAACCTTGGGTTTTCCTAGTCCAATAAGGATTATACAAACCCACAAACCCTTGGGTTTTCCTAGTCCAATAAGGATTATACAAACCCATAAACAAATAGTCTTTTAGAATAAAAACATTGCTGACTATAGTCTGAATCCCGTAAGCTCGATAGATCAAGACATGTGTCGAGCTTTAATGAATCTCAACAGATTGAGCTTCTATTGAGGAGGTATCGAGACCTACAGATTGCACTTTTCTTGAGCAGTTCTTGAGTAATCTTCATATCTTCAATTTAACCACTTGTAATGATCATCTTAAACCTTCTTAGATTTACCCAAATACAAGTAAAATGCGTTTTGTCAAAGGATATGCCAATTACATAAAAATATGTCTTTAACAAATGTATTTATCTCCATATACCATGCTTATTATTCAGCAATATATACACCATATCTTGATTGAGCTATCTTTACCTCTTGGGAATTTTTATTTTTATTTTTTTGGAGCAATAACTAGAGAGGATTGATAAACAATAACAAGTTTTCAGGATTGTTAGAAGGCTCTGCAATCCCATAGGCTGCTAATTAGGAATTTACTTGCCTTAAACTTAGTTTGATTGGTGTTATCTCATAGGGCATTTAGGTATATAAAATTTCAATTTAGAATGAAAAAGAAAAAAGAAAAGAAAAAAAAAACACCTATATTGCGATTTATACTCTTAAAAGTTTGGATCATTTTGAGTCATAAACCCTGATGTTAGGTTGATTAGAACCATTTTATCCATACACATTGACAAGGTGGACACTAAATACCATCTAAACCTATCAATTAGATAGCCTAATAAGACTTAAAAAAAATAAAATATTACATAGACTAAAATAATAAAATAAAATAATATTATGGACTAAATTAACATATAATGTAAACATTAGGGATCAAAATAGTAAATTACCCAAAATTTTAAGTAAAAAACTCACAAAGAAATAATTAAATATCTTACTTGAAATTATTGACTTAAAGTCTATCTTCTCAAAAAAAGAAAAAAAAAAAGAAAAAAAAAAAAAAAAAAAAAGAGAGACAAAAAGTCTCCCTTCTTTTCATTATCTTTCACTTTCACTTTCACATTAGGGACCATTTAGGTTCCTAACCTTTCTTAAATGCTTTGCCCAACATAGGAAAAAATAACCCTGACAGCTGACACCTAAAAAAAAAAGAAAAAAGAAAAAGCTGCACAGTTCATGCTACACAGGAAAAAATTTGAAGACCTGTTATAGAAAAATAACACTGACAAGCTAGCACACAAGAATAATAAGATAAAAAGGTTCCTAAACCCTCTATATATATTCTTTTTAAGGCTTTTATATTGTGCAAAATTTTATCGTATTGCCATATACAGCATTTAGTGTTAACTCAATTTTCTTCTCTTCTTCTTCTTTTTTATTATTATTTTTGGTTTTTTTTTTCACCGCATTTCGATTGATGGTGATCTTAAATTTTACACATTTGTTTTTTAGAAAAGAAAAAAAATGTCCCAGTATGGTATTGAAATTCTCAAACCTCCATTATCCATTTTTTCTCCTACATGAATTTTTAGTTTCAAACTTTATTTTTTTTGTATAAACCCAAAGTTAAGATGTTTAGAAGAATAAAGGAAAAAAAAGTTGAATTCTACTGGAGTGTTTGGTAGAGTAGTTTGAAAATTGTTGTTTGTAGTTTTTTGAAATACGTGTGGGTGAAAAAGTGTGTTGAAATGTGTGAAATACTGTTTAAAAACTAAAAAATGCTGTTTGAAAACACAAACCAAACGGGCCCTACGTCTTTTTAAAAGTAATCAAGGCACGTGTATACAACTTTATAGGTTATTGATATACTCTTAACATGTTTAAATTGAATTATTTTATCAATTTATTTTAAAGAACTAAATTAGATTTTTAAACTTTATGTATTAAGATTAATTTTTTACTTTTTTTTTAGAGAGTTTCAATTTATGGTGTCCGTTCTTGATGATAGTTTTTTATCATTAAACCAAGATACCAATTAGTTTTTGGTATAGGCGGGGATTAAATCTCAGATCTCTTATACAACCATCAGAGATTTTACCAGTTAAGCTAACTGGAATTCACTTAATTTTTTACTTTGATTGTGAGCGACTATGCAAAGATTTTAAAATATGAAGAAAAAAAATGTCAAAGACGGTTGAGCAAATTAAATTTGTTATGAAAAAAAAAATTATAGTTTATGTTTATATTAAATTTTGTATATCAATTACAATTGTTTATGTGGGGGGTGAAAAGCCCAACCCAACGTATTGGGCCCAAGGCCCTATTTGAAGACTACTGTTTGTCCGAAGAGATGAAAACACTCGAGAAGAAGCCCATGTAAAAGAAGCATGTCTGGAGAGGAGCATGGTCATAATCCGAGGAGACATTCAGTTGTCCGAGGAGGCCATTATCCTCGGATCCGAAGAAGCTTGGTCCGACAGGCGTCTGGAAAGCTCAAATGATCCTCCTAACAGGTGTAATGATAGAGATGAACCTCAGGCATGCATGAAGATAGCAGGAATGGAGAAATATCTAGAAGACAAACTTCAACCACCACATTAAATGCACTGCACCTACTTTCCTGGCCGCATTAATGTGGAGAAGACCCCTAAACAGTGCACTCTCAGTTACCGCCACTCACACCAGGCTAAGAAGGGTACATGATGAGACATGCACTCAAGTGGGCGCCTAGATGATGAACAAGTGGACGATGAAGATGAAGGGAGAGGGTACTATATAAGAGGGGGAGGCCTCTGATAATGGGGATCGGAAAAAAGAAAGTTAGAAAGGAGAAAACTCCATTACTGTAGCTCTAAGAATTGTAACCCTCATTCATTCAATACAAATCCCTCTTCGGATATCTATGTTTGCATTTGTCCGAGCACGATTGAATGTTAATTTATTCACAGTCACTGCAGTCCAATACTGTTTAATTCATTACTAGCCTAGCTCTTTCACCCACACTCTACAAATTTATTGTCTTGGGTTCATTGGGCTCACAATCCATACCTTTTAGGCTTGGGCTACAAAAATTGACCCTACAACTGGCGCCGTCTGTGGGAAGAGCTTGTGCAAGGGTGAAAACAACAGTTGATGATAGCAGGACGAGGTCAACAACAAGCAGAATCCAGGGCATCCCAACACGTGGACCCTTTTGTTAACTTAGAAAGGAGACAAGATCGCGAGGGCAGTGTACACACTGTGCGTGTTGGCCAAAGCCAGTCACAGGGCGGAAGTCACATGTCCCATGCAGAGAAGAACCGGGATTTGCAACTAGAAGTAGAAAAACTAAAAAGGGAGTTGCGCCATGCAAAGAGGAAACAGGCTTCCTCGTATTCTGATGAGGACCTTGATGATGAGCAGGATGTCACTTATCAACATAAGTCTAGGACACCCGCCAGCGAGTCCTACACCTATGAAAAGGAGTCCCATCGCAAGAGGCAACGCAGAAGCCCATCACGTGAGGACATGGGAAACGATGCCATGAGCAGGGCTCTAAATTAGATTTCTAGGTCACCCTTTACGCGCAGGATTGAGGAGGCGAGACTTCCTCGGCGCTTTAACCAACCAACGTTCACCATCTACAATGGTAAAACAGACCCCGTGGAACACGTGAGTCATTTCAACCAAAAGATGGCTATCTACTCTAGAGATGAAGCTCTGATGTGTAAGGTTTTCCCTTCCAGTCTTGGGCCGGTTGCCATGAGGTGGTTTGACGGTCTGAGGGCAGACTCTATCAACTCCTTCAAAGAGCTCACTCAAGCATTCGGCTCCCGTTTTGTCACATGCCGAAGAGTGGCCAGACCCTTCTCTTCACTGCTGTCCTTGACCATGTAGGAGGGTGAGTCCTTGAAGGCATATTCAGATAGATACTGGGAGATGTTCAATGATATGGAGGGCAACTCTGATGCAATGGCCCTCAGCACATTCAAGCTCGGCCTCCCTACTGACCACGGTTTGAGGACGTCCTTATCTGGCAAACCGGTCACAAACATGCGTCAACTTATGGACCGCATAGAAAAGTATAAGAAAGTTGAAGAAGATCAGCAGCAAGGCAAGGGAAAGGACAAGGTTATCCCCCAGGAGAGGAGGGATTTCAGGTCGGACCCTTACAACCACAGTAAACCGCGGAGAGATTTTGCTGGGCAATCAGGATCGACAAATCCTCAAGCGGTCAACACTGTGTTCAAAGAGCCAGTGCACCAGGTCTTGGAAAAAATCAAGAATGAATCATTCTTCAGGTGGCCAAACAAGATGGTAGGAAACCCCGAGAGGCGCAATCATAATCTCTACTGCCAGTACCATCAAGACCATGGGCATACCACGGAGGATTGTAGGAGCCTGTGGGATCACTTGGACCAACTGGTTCGTGATGGTAGACTAAGACACCTCTTACACCCCTCCAGCGGCCGAGGAGGGCAGATGGGCTCAGGGCCACGAAGAGATGACCCTTCAAAGCCGCCACTAGGGACTATTAACGTCGTCTTCGCCGCGCCGGGGAGAACAGGATCCTGGCCATTGAAAGTTATGTCGGTAGGCCGACCATCAGTAGGGGAGTCAAGCCGAGGTCCGAAGAGAGTTAAGTCTGGTGCCCCGTTGGTGATAGGGTTCTCGAACGAAGACATGATTGGCACCATCCAACCCCATGATGATGCATTAGTCATCACCCTCAGAATAGGGGGTACGATGTGAAGAGGGTGATGGTGGACCAGGGTAGTGCTGTGGAGATAATGTACCCAGATCTCTATAAGGGGCTAGGCCTAAAACCCCAAGACCTGACACCATACAATTCCCCCCTCATAAGCTTTGAAGGAAGGGCTGTCACCCCGAAAGGCCGGATACGTTTATCTGTGCAGGCCGGCTCCGAAGTGGTAGAGGTGGACTTTATAGTTGTGGACGTATATTCACCCTACACGGCAATCGTAGCCAAACCTTGACTTCATGCACTTGGGGCTGTTTCCTCTACTTTGCATCAAAAGGTCAAATACCCATCTGAAGGTCAAGTTCATGAGTTCCGAGGAGACCAGTCCGTAGCCTGACAGTGCCTAGTGGCTGCCATTCAACATGAGGCCACAGCTGAGTCCTCGTCCAGGGCCGAAAGGGGTTTATAGCAGTTAAAGTCTCGGGAATTGCCCGTCGAAGGTTCGAACAAGGGCACTCGATGTGAAGATTTAGCGAAAGTGGTTATTGGAGATGATCCTGAAAGGTTCTTCCAAGTCGAATCTCAGCTACCTTTTCAAGAGAGGGAAGAGCTAATAGAGTTCCTCAAGCGGAATCTTGATGTATTTGCCTGGAGTGCTTACGAAGCCCCAGGGGTGGACCCAGAGTTCATATGTCACCACTTGAAGGTAAATCCACTGATCACCCCTAAGAAACAGCCTCCTTGGCGCCCTTCCAAGGAACATACTGATGCAGTGAGAGAAGAGGTAGCGAAGCTCAAACAAGCTGGAGCTATTAAGGAAGTTTTTTATCCTGAATGGCTGGCAAATACCGTGGTGGTGAAGAAGAAGAATGGGAAATGGCGAGTGTGCGTGGACTTCACTGATTTGAATAGGGCTTGCCCCAAAGATCCATTCCCTATACCAAAAATTGACCAGCTGGTGGATGCCATTATCGGCCATCCTCGGATGAGCTTCCTAGACGCCTTCCAAGGCTACCACCAGATACCACTAGCCCTGGATGATCAGAAGAAAACCGCTTTTGTCACCCCTATTGGTAATTACCACTATAAAGTGATGCCATTTGGCTTAAAGAACGCGGGGTCTACCTACCAGAGGATGATGACGAGGATGTTCGAGCCGCAGCTGGGCAAAAATATCGAGGTCTACATAGATGACATGGTGGTAAAGAGCAAGGTTGTCGCCGAGCATGTGAAGGACCTTGAAAGTACCTTTGAGGTTCTAAGAAAGTACAAACTGCGACTAAATGCTTCTAAGTGCTCATTTAGGGTGGGGTCCGGCAAGTTTTTGGGATACATGGTGACTCACAGAGGGATTGAGGTTAACCCCGACCAGATAAAGGCCATCAACGATTTACGAGCTCCTCGGAATCCCAAGGAGGTTCAGAAACTAACCGGAATGACTGCTGCCCTGAATCGATTCATCTCTAGGTCAGCAGACAGGTGTCGGCCCTTCTTCTCTCTGCTCAACAAGTGGAAGGGATTCGAATGGACTGAAGAGTGTGCTTTGGCCTTTCAGCAACTCAAAGATTATCTAGCTCGGCCACCAATCATGTCCAGTCTTGAGCCAGATGAGGTATTGTTCGCCTACATCGTTGTAGCTCCCTGTGCGGTGAGCCTGGTGTTGATACGATCAGACTGTGGTGTGCAAAGACCAGTTTATTACGTAAGCAAGTCGCTGCATGAGGCCGAGATCCGTTACTTGCCTCTGGAGAAGGCTATCCTAGCAGTGGTGCTCGGTACACGGAAGCTACCTCATTATTTCCAGGCCCATACGGTCATTGTCCTCACTCAACACTCACTTAAGGCTATACTCCGAAGCGCTGATTACACTGGGCGGATTGCCAAATGGGGTACGATCTTAGGGGCTTTCGATATAAGATATATGCCCCGCACATCGGTCAAGGGTCAGGTCCTTGCGGATTTGGTGGCTGAGTTCACGGAGCCCCAACTAGAAGAAGTGAAGCCCACGTCAGACATGGATGAAAAATCAGTTGGCATGATCTCCCAACAGAGTCCCTCCCATTGGGAAGTGTACGTTGATGGCGCGG
Organism: Quercus aquifolioides; assembly: GCA_019022515.1. NCBI lineage: Eukaryota > Viridiplantae > Streptophyta > Magnoliopsida > Fagales > Fagaceae > Quercus > Quercus aquifolioides. Next base: position 20,659,296 of record CM032336.1, read on the forward strand.
CAAACCAAAGAGGTTCTGGAGTTGGGCTGGTGTTGATATCCCCCGAGAGGATCATTATCGAGAAGTCGTTAAGGCTGGACTTCTCGGCAACGAATAATGAGGCGGAGTATGAGGCCCTATTGATGGGAATGGCTATGGTCCGAAGAATGGGAGGAAAGTCTGTGGAGTTGTTCTCGGACTCAAGGTTGGTCGTAGGTTAAGTACAAGGCGAGTTTGAGGCGAAGGACGAAAGAATGCAGGGCTACTTGAGTCGAGTTAAATGTCTGAAATCAGAGTTCGACTATTTCAGTTTGCTACACATCCCCAGAAGCGGTAACTCACATGCTGACTCCTTGGCCACGCTTGCTACCTCCTCGGCGCAAAACCTGCTCAAAATCATCCTCGTCGAGGACTTGTACGGGCCTACAGAGGCAAGAAGAGAGGCAATCCAGGTTCACCAAGTCAGGGCCGGGCCCTGCTGGATGGACCCTATAATTAAATTCCTAAAAGAGGATATATTGCCAGAAGAGAGGGGGGAAGCTGACAAAGTTCGGAGGAAGGCGACTAGGTTCTGGTTATCCGAGGACCAGAAATTATACAGACGCTCCTATTCGGGACCATACTTGTTGTGCATACATCCTGAAGCGTCTGAGCTATTACTAGAAGAGCTGCACGAAGGAATTTGTGGGAGCCACACTGGAGGCAGATCCTTGGCTCACCGAGCCCTCACCCAAGGTTATTGGTGGCCTAACATGCAAAAAGAGGCCCATGAGTATGTCAAAAAGTGTGATCAATGTCAGCGCTTCACCCCAAACATTCACCAGCCAGGGGGAACTCTTAATCCGCTATCTAACCCATGGCCTTTCGCCCAATGGGGCTTGGATATCGTGGGACCCTTCCCTAAAGCTGCAGGAAACAAGAAGTACCTTCTGGTCGGCACAGACTATTTCACCAAGTGGGTCGAAGCCGAGCCGCTAGCCAATATCAGAGACGTTGATATGCAAAAGTTTGTGTGGAAGAATATTGTCACCCGGTTTGGAGTTCCTCACACTCTCATCTCGGACAATGGCCTACAGTTCGATAGCAAGGCATTCAGGAATTATTGCAGCGAGCTGGGAATTATAAATAGATACTCCACTCCTGCCTATCCCCAGGGTAATGGGCAAGCAGAAGCTGTTAACAAGGTCATAGTGAATGGCTTGAAGAAGAGGCTAGATGACGCGAAGGGCAAATGGGTAGAAGAATTGCCACATGTACTTTGGGCTTACAGAACTACGCCTCGCAGGTCTACTGGAGAGACCCCCTTCTCAATGACCTATGGGGCTGAAGCTGTCATTCCTTTGGAAACCGGGTTCCCAACATTAAAAACTAGCTCGTTCAGTCCGACCGGCAACAATGAGCAGCTGGAGAAGAGTTTGGATCTGATTGAGGAAAGGAGGGAAAGTGCAATGGTTCGGCTGGCACATTACCAACAAAAGCTCAGGCAAGGCTATGATGCTAACGTAAAGCTAAGGCCTCTAGAGCCTGGTGATCTAGTGCTGAGGAAAGTTGTGGGCACCGCAAAGAATCCAGCTTGGGGAAAATTAGGACCCAATTGGCGGCCATATCGCATCACTTCAGGAGCTGGCATTGGGGCATATTTCTTGGAAGACCTGGATGGTCATGTAATACCACGTCCTTGGAATGTAAATAACCTCAAGAGGTACTTTTATTAATCGAATCCTTTCTTCAGCCGATATGCCAATTTGCAACGTAAAGTGTTCTCTCAAGTGTTTAAACTTAAATCCGATCATGCCTGTAGTCCTCGGACCAGATGATCCGGGTCAGTTAACACTCATTCACCGTTTTCTCAAGTGTTTAAACTTAAATCCAATCATGCCTGTAGTCCTCGGACCAGATGATTAGGGTTAGTTAACACTCCGTTACAGTTCTCTTAAGTGTTTAAACTTAAATCCAATCATGCCTGTAGTCCTCGGACCAGATGATTAGGGTTAGTTAACACATTCACAGTTCTCTTAAGTGTTTAAACTTAAATCCAATCATGCCTGTAGTCCTCGGACCAGATGATTAGGGTTAGTTAACACGTTCACAGTTCTCTTAAGTGTTTAAACTTAAATCCAATCATGCCTGTAGTCCTCGGACCAGATGATTAGGGTTAGTTAACACTCCGTTCCAGTTCTCCAAGTGTTTAAACTTAAATCCAATCATGCCTGTAGTCCTCGGACCAGATGATTAGGGTTAGTTAACACTCCGTTGCAGTTATCCAAGTGTTTAAACTTAAATCCGATCATGCCTGTTGTCCTCGGACCAGATGATTTGGGGTAGTTAGCACTCCGTTCCAGTTCTCTAAGTGTTTAAACTTAAATCCAGTCATGCCTGTAGTCCTCGGACCAGATGATTTGGGTTAGTTAACACTCAAATACGTTCGTTCCCTATGGTCCTTGAACCAAATGACACAGGTTAGTCAACACCCCCACACAGCTATTGTCACTGGGGCTTAATGCTAAATTTCTTGATTATGCTTAAATTGATTCTAATTTATGATTGGCTTCCTTAGTTATGTTTAATTCAAGGCTGAGAGGTAATAACACTCTTTGTATACTTGGAAAGACATGTGAAACTCCCATAATTACTCGCTGCAATCATTACTTATTAATAACTCTTACACGAACTGTTCTTTTCAGTACCAATTTCAGTTATTCATACCATCAGTATGATATATTAATCAAGTTTATTCGCATTGTTATGTTATAATTGCAATGTACAGTTATATGCAGCAATAATAAGTCATAAAGACATGTAATGAAAACACTAGAAACTTAAGGAAAACTGTTTCATTGATCAAAAGAAAAGGGTTTACAATTCCTTACATAAAAACAAAAATAAGTACAAGTGCAAAACAAAAGCCCCTATGTCTAAGCCTTCGGTTGAGGGACCATAGGGTCAGCAGCTTGGTCTGTTCGAGTAGCAGCAACTTTTGGAGCCTGGTCCTTGGGCTCAGAAGAGGTCTTCCCCTTTTCCAACCCCTCGCCCTTGTCCTTGGCTGGCTCAGCTTGTTTGCCCTTGTCACCTGGCTGGTCAGACTCCTTGGAGGCCTCAGGGTTGGCAGGAGGGACTTGGCTGGCCGGGGGTTGATCCAAGGCCTTTGGGAGCTGTGTAGGAGGAGGATCATCCACTGGGAGCTCTCGGATATCAGGATCGTAGTATATGCTCCCGGGCAGTCTCAGCTCTGAGTCAGCAGGGACTTCAGCAGCGTCCAGCGCCTTGTTCCAGGTTATGTCGCAATAATCTTGACCAACCGAGGCAAATTGCTCCGTAAGCTGGGACCCGGTCTCATCCACCCCCAGCTAATACACCGCTTTCCTTTCAGCCTCGATTGCCTCCTTGGCCAGTTGAGCATTCTGCTCGGCTAATCGGGCGCTCTCCTTGGCTTTCTTAAGCTCAGCTCTAAGCCCTTTCACCAGCTCCCTCTCGGTTGCCAAGTTGATCTCGGCCATATTCAACAACTTGTGTTGCTCTTCGGCCTGTTTTTCAACATTTTTAATACCAGCATCGAGGCTTTTCTTCTGGTTGGTCATCTCTTTGAACTCCTCGGACAGATGGGCATATTCCTCTTTCAGCTAGCCAAGAGATTTTTCCGCCTCGTTTTGAGAGTAGACCGCTGCCTGGGCCTCAAGATGGTTCTTCGTATTCCACTCCTCGGCCACAAAGATCTGCTGGGTGACCTACATAATGAAAATTACGAATATAAAGCACAGAAAAAGGGAAAAAACAAAGTTTCAGTGATTCAACTGAGCAGACTGAGCTCACTTACCATGGCTAAGTCCCTCTTAAGGGATTGGAAGAGCTCCTGTTGGTTGAATCGCCTATAGGAGTCCATGTCATGGGGGAGGAGGAGTGGCTGCTGCAAGGCCTCAGCAACATAACCTGCCCTTCCCCCATCGTAATTCCTGAGGGAGGTGTCCCAAGAGATTGGAGCGCCATCCAACTCCAACCTTGGAGACTAGATTCGAGGTCCTCCTCCTCGGCGGACATCTGCCACTAAGACCTCATCTCGACTTTCAGTGGATGAGGCCCTCTGGTTCCAGTGGTCTTTCACCACCTTCTGCTGCTTGGTCCCTTTGGGTGGCAGCGCTTGCCTTTCTTCAGTATCAAGGAGGGGCCTCTTCTTCCTCAGGTCAGGAACGGGCTTTAAGCCGGGGTCAGGAACCTGGGATGGCACTGGAGGTAGATTCACCACTGGTTGGGAAGTCCCAGTGCCTTTCTGCTCGGCCTTTTTGCCCCTACCCTTCATTAAACTCCTCAAATCCATGTCATCGCCCGAGGAGTCTTCAGAATGAGCAGCTAGCAAAGTATGGTGAATGCTTGACTGCCTGTCGGTCTCTTCCTCGGCGTTTGAGACCTCTATCACTCGATTTCCTCCTGAAGCCTCTCCCCCGAACTTGAATTTGTCTATTTGCTCCTCTAGTGAGGAGGTCGAAGAGCCGACCCTCTCACCCTCAACCACCTGTTCGAGGGGAACTTGCTGGAGCGGCTGGACGAGAGGGGGTATACCCTGAGGGTTTGGATGGGGTACGGGTGCAAGCTCGTGCGGCGCCAAAAAACCCTTCCAAGCAACGTCAATGCGATTAAGGCGACGATCTCCCTGGGTTATCGCGTTGCCGACTGGCTGGAAATTCTTTGGCTTTGCTGTGTATCCTAGAATAAGGGGAGCCGATCTGAGCTGCCCGTCCTCGCTCACGAAAATCTCTGATCTTAACAAATAATTAAGGGCGGCGGTGTTTGTAAGGCTGAGCCGAGGAGAAACGCGGTTTTTATCTGTTACAAGTCACAGCAGAACTTTGTTAGAGACTCGAAAGTAGCAACACAAGAAGAATTAAAAACCATTAAAAGATGAGGATCCTAGGCCTTTGGTTAGTGTGCCTAAATCTAACATGTCCCACCTGGCTCTCCATACTTGGTTGGGCAGTGAGGGCCGTCATACCATGCGCCTGAGACGATCACATAGTCGTCTTTCATCCCTTTGTTGGATTTGGAGAGGCAGGAAATGAGCCTAACGATGTCGGACCAGGATTTTAAATAATATCCCGCCCCTTGCTGGCTGTGGCACTCGTACATATGTACCACGTTGAGCCAGGTGAGTCCCAATCCTAGGTGACGGTTAAGGTCCTCTATTACTCCTAAGATCCTAAACATGTTAGGCGTGCACTGTTAGGGAGTAAGCCTATGGTTTCGAAGGTAGCTAGTGGTGATGGGACCCATGGGGATTGTCATCCCCCCTTCCAGGAAGGCGATGACGGGGATCATGACTTCTCCCATTTTCCGATCAGTCAGTATTTTCTCTGGAGGGCAATACCTCACCCCCACGTTTGGAGGTATGCGATATGTGGCCCTAAATTCCTCCAACTGGGTAGAACTGTCCACCCGATACTGGAGTTTACCCATTACGCTTAAACGGAAAAATGGAAGCACTGAGTGTAGCAATCAGGGAGTGACCGTTCAAAGGGCGAGAAAGTTGGCCGAAGAGAGGACTGAAGGCTCGAGAAGATGAAAACTTACAGGAACTGAACTGGAGATCGATCTTCGAACGCGCAGAAGGATTCTTGATGACTTTGGGAAAGATTGAAATCGGCGACTGGAAGAGCTCGGAGCAGTTGTGTGCTTGTTCTTGTTGGATGGTCTGGGAGTTGCAAAGTAAGGAAGGAATGACTTCCTCTGAGATTTTATACGAGGTCAAACGAAGGGGCAGAAGTTATTTCGCCCAAATCCCGAGGAAGAACTACGTCCGTTGGATCAATAGCCCACCGTTGGATGCAAAGGACAAGACGCCGCCTGGAGTAATTAATATGGCGCTTTGGGAATACGAAAAACAACAGCAGCAATGATGGAGCGTGTACATCCATACCTACACACGTGCCAGTTCAAATTTTTGTCTGTTCTCAAGCTTTTACTCCGTGACAAGTCAAAATCCTACTTTTTCTCTTCGGATGCGAGGGAAAAACTAAAATTTTGAGGGGCTATTGTGGGGGGTGAAAAGCCCAACCCAACGTATTGGGCCCAAGGCCCTATTTGAAGACTACTGTTTGTCCGAAGAGATGAAAACACTCGAGAAGAAGCCCATGTAAAAGAAGCATGTCTGGAGAGGAGCATGGTCATAATCCGAGGAGACATTCAGTTGTCCGAGGAGGCCATTATCCTCGGATCCGAAGAAGCTTGGTCCGACAGGCGTCTGGGAAGCTCAAATGATCCTCCTGACAGGTGTAATGATAGAGATGAACCTCAGGCACGCATGAAGATAGCAGGAACGGAGAAATATCTAGAAGACAAACTTCAACCACCACATTAAATGCACTGCACCTACTTTCCTGGCCGCATTAATGTGGAGAAGACCCCTGAACAGTGCACTCTCAGCTACCGCCACTCACACTAGGCTAAGAAGGGTACATGATGGGACATGCACTCAAGTGGGCGCCTAGATGATGAACAAGTGGACGATGAAGATGAAGGGAGGGGGTACTATATAAGAGGGAGAGGCCTCTGATAATGGGGATGGAAAATCGAAAGTTAGAAAGGAGAAAACTCCATTACTGTAGCTCTAAGAATTGTAACCCACGTTCATTCAATACAAATCCCTCTTCGGATATCTATGTTTGCATTTGTCCGAGCACGATTGAATGCTAATTTATTCACAAGCACTGCAGTCCAATACTGTTTAATTCATTACTAGCCTAACTCTTTCATCCACTCTCTACAAATTTATTGTCTTGGGTTCATTGGGCTCACAATCCATACCTTTTGGACTTGGGCTACAAAAATTGACCCTACAGTTTATTTATTAGGTTATTGATATAGATTAATTTTTTTAGGTTATTTTGTTTAATATTGTCTTTAAATATTGTCATTTCTAAACTGAAATCTTGACTCTAATTAATTATAGTGAGGTGTTATGGAGAACATAAAATTCATTAAACCTGAGAATCCACTAAAAAAGATCTCTGCGTTGGAATCTTGGTAACTCCATAAATCATATGCCCTAATACTAAATCATATGAACCAGAATGTTTGAAAAGATAATATAATCTATTTGAGTTCTAATCTTCTAAATTTGACTAATCTCTTAAATTAATATTACTCAAATTTTTTTTTTTTTATGGAATATTACTCAAATTGAAATATGATGTCTACTCTCTCTATTCTATTCATATTAGGAAGAGTAATGCTACCTTGGACGTCATGGCCTACGTAGAAAAGCTAGCTCCATATAGAACAGTGAGTAAAATTCATATTTCGAATTTTCATTTTTCAATGGAACTACCTCTGACGTCACGGCCTACGTAGAAAAGCTAGCTATGACAGATATCAATATTATGTAACTATAATCTATAGATGTAAATACCTATAAGCCTACCTTACCTTCCACCAAGAGCAAATTCATAGAATTTGATAAAACATTAATTGTCAAGGGACATTGTGCGCATTAAGCATTAAGCAAATGGCAGAAACAACCAAGAATGCTGGGACAAAGAGGTAATTTGATCTTTAACCACAGGAAAATTACACACATTTTCATATACTTTTTCTATTTCAAACTCACATTTTTACATTTTAAACAATATTACACACATTTTCATACATTTTTTCACTCACACATATTTCAAAAAACTACAAAAATCGTATCTCAAACTACTCTACCAAACACGTGATTCACAGTTTTGGATGTACAATTGTAAATTGCTTCATACAATATCTACTCTGTTTGACTATCATACCGGGAGTTCACGTTAATTTCAACAAATAGTGTCTACTTTTAATGATAACTTTTTATTATCATACCAAAACACTAATCGATTTTTGGTCTACGCAGAGATTGAATCTTAAATTTCTTATTTAATCATCAAACATTTTACTAGTTAAGTTAACTAGAACCTACACATTTTTACATTGTTGGATGTGGAACAAATCAATCCCGTAAATGTTTTCTAGTTAAATGTAAGCATGAGATATATACAAGTGAAATCCTAGCTTATGCTCACTCCTTTCATTGTTTTCGTATTTACTACAAACTTTCTCATATAGGATTGGACTTGTAACGGGGGCCAATAGAGGGATAGGATTTGAAATATCTAAACAACTAGCGTCAAACGGAGTCAAAGTGATATCAACTACTAGAGATGTGAAGAGAGGCAATGAAGCTGTTAAAAAACTCAATGCTGCTGCATACTCATGTGATTTTTCATCAACTAGACTTGGACGACTCAGCTAGCATTTCTTCTTTGGCAAATTTCATGAAAGCCCAATCTGGGAAGCTTGATTTATTGGTAATGCAACGTATACATCTCCATTTATTAGTGACTAGTGATGTTACACTTATGATAAATATTACTACCTCTGTTCCAAATTTTGTTTAAGAAATTCTAACTTTTTAAAGAAACATTATCTAATGAGTTGTTTGTCAATTAAAAATGTACAAGTTTCAAACAACCCTCATATATATATATATATATATATATATATATATGTGGGGGGTGAAAAGCCCAACCTAACGTATTGGGCCCAAGGTCCTATTTGAAGACTACTGTTTGTCCGAAGAGATGAAAACACTCGAGAAGAAGCCCATGTAAAAGAAGCATGTCTGGAGAGGAGCATGGTCATAATCCGAGGAGACATTCAGTTTTTCGAGGAGGCCATTATCCTCGGATTCGAAGAAGCTTGGTCCGACAGGCGTCTGGGAAGCTCAAATGATCCTCCTGACAGGTGTAATGATAGAGATGAACCTCAAGCACGCATGAAGATAGCAGGAACGGAGAAATATCTAGAAGACAAACTTCAACCACCACATTAAATGCACTGCACCTACTTTCCTGGCCGCATTAATGTGGAGAAGACCCCTGAACAGTGCACTCTCAGCTACCGCCACTCACACAAGGCTAAAAAGGATACATGATGGGACATGCACTCAAGTGGGCGTCTAGATGATGAACAAGTGGACGATGAAGATAAAGGGAGGGGGTACTATATAAAAGGGAGAGGCCTCTAATAATGGGGGATCGAAAAAAGAAAGTTAGAAAGGAGAAAACTTCATTACTGTAACTCTAAGAATTGTAACCCACGTTCATTCAGTACAAATTCCTCTTCGGACGTCTATGTTGGCATTCGTCCGAGCACGATTGAATGCTAATTTATTCACAAGCACTGCAGCCCAATACTGTTTAATTCATTGCTAGCCTAGCTTTTTCACCCACTCTCTACAAATTTATTGTCTTGGGTTCATTGGGCTCACAATCCATACCTTTTGGGCTTGGGCTACGAAAATTGACCCTACAATAGGCGCCGTCTGTGGGAAGAGCTTGTACAAGGGTGAAAACAACAGTTGATGATGGCAGGACGAGGTCAACAACAAGCAGAATCCAGGGCATCCCAACACGTGGACCCTTTTGTTAACTTAGAAAGGAGACAAGATCGCGAGGGCAGTGTACACACTGTGCGTGTTGGCCAAAGCCAGTCACAGGGCGGAAGTCACATGTCCCATGCAGAGAAGAACCGGGATTTGCAACTGGAAGTAGAAAAACTAAAAAGGGAGTTGCGCCATGCAAAGAGGAAACGGGCTTCCTCGTATTCTGATGAGGACCTTGATGACGAGCAGGATGTCACTTATCAACATAAATCTAGGACACCCGCCAGCGAGTCCTACACCTATGAAGAGGAGGCCCATCACGTGGGGACATGGGAAACGATGCCATGAGCAGGGCTCTGAACCAGATTTCTAGGTCACCCTTTACGCGCAGGATTGAGGAGGCGAGACTTCCTCGGCGCTTTAACCAACCAACATTCACCATCTACAATGGTAAAACAGACCCCGTGGAGCACGTGAGTCATTTTAACCAAAGGATGGCTGTCTACTCCAGAGATGAAGCTCTGATGTGTAAGGTTTTCCCTTCCAGTCTTGGGCCAGTTGCCATGAGGTGGTTTGACGGTCTGAAGGCAGACTCCATCAACTCCTTCAAAGAGCTCACTCAAGCATTCAGCTCCCGTTTTGTCACATGCCGAAGAGTGGCCAGACCCTTCTCTTCACTGCTATCCTTGACCATGCAGGAGGGTGAGTCCTTGAAGGCATATTCGGATAGATACTGGGAGATGGTCAATGATATGGAGGGCAACTCTGATGCAATGACCCTCAGCACATTCAAGCTCAGCCTCCCTACTGACCACGGTTTGAGGACGTCCTTATCTGGCAAACCGGTCACAAACATGTGTCAACTTATGGACCGTATAGAAAAGTATAAGAGAGTTGAAGAAGATCAGCAGCAAGGCAAGGGAAAGGACAAGGTTATCCCCCAGGACAGGAGGGATTTCAGGTCGGACCGTTACAACCACAGTAAACCGCGGAGAGATTTTGCTGGGCAATCAGGATCGACAAATCCTCAAGCGGTCAACACTGTGTTCAAAGAGCCAGTGCACCAGGTCTTGGAAAAAATCAAGAATGAATCATTCTTCAGGTGGCCGAACAAGATGGTAGGAAACCCCGAGAGGCGCAATCATAATCTCTACTGCCAGTACCATCAAGACCATGGGCATACCACAGAGGATTGTAGGAGCCTGTGGGATCACTTGGACCAACTGGTTCGTGATGGTAGACTAAGACACCTCTTACACCCCTCCAGTGGCCGAGGAGGGTAGACGGGCTCAGGGCCATGAAGAGATGACCCTTCAAAGCCGCCACTAGGGACTATTAACGTCGTCTTCGCCGCACCGGGGAGAACAGGATCCTGGCCATTGAAAGTTATGTCGGTAGGCCGACCATCAGCAGGGGAGTCAAGCCGAGGTCCGAAGAGAGTTAAGTCTGGTGCCCCGCTGGTGATAGGGTTCTCGGACGAAGACATGATTGGCACCATCCAACCCCATGATGATGCATTAGTCATCACCCTCAGAATAGGAGGGTACGATGTGAAGAGGGTGATGGTGGACCAGGGTAGTGCTGTGGAGATAATGTACCCAGATCTCTACAAGGGGCTAGGCCTAAAATCCCAAGACCTGACACCATACAATTCCCCCCTCATAAGCTTTGAAGGAAGGGCTGTCACCCCGAAAGGCCGGATACGTTTATCTGTGCAGGCCGGCTCCGAGGTGGTAGAGGTGGACTTTATAGTTGTGGACGTATATTCACCCTACACGGCACTCGTAGCCAGACCTTGGCTTCATGCACTTGGGGCTGTTCCCTCTACTTTGCATCAGAAGGTCAAATACCCATCTGAAGGGCAAATTCATGAGATCCGAGGAGACCAGTCCGTGGCTCGACAGTGTCTAGTGGCTGCCATTCAACATGAGCCCCAAGTCGAGTCCTCGTCCAGAGCCGAAAGGGGTTTATAGCAGTTACAGTCTCGGGAATTGCCCGTCGAAGGTTCAGACGAAGGCACTCGATGTGAAGATTTAACGAAAGTGGTTATTGGAGATGATCCTGATAGGTTCTTCCAAGTCGGATCTCAGCTACCTCTTCAAGAGAGGGAAGAGCTAATAGAGTTCCTCAAGCGAAATCTTGATGTATTTGCCTGGAGTGCTTACGAAGCTCCAGGGGTAGACCCGGAGTTCATATGTCACCACTTGAAGGTAAATCCACTGATCACCCCCAAGAAACAGCCTCCTCGGCGCCCGTCCAAGGAACATGCTGATGCAGTAAGAGAAGAGGTAGCGAAACTCAAACAAGCTGGAGCTATTAAGGAAGTTTTTTATCCTGAATGGCTGGCAAATACCGTGGTGGTAAAGAAGAAGAGTGGGAAGTGGCGAGTGTGCGTGGACTTCACTGATTTGAATAGGGCTTACCCTAAAGATCCATTCCCTATACCGAAAATCGATCAGCTAGTGGATGCCACTGTCGGCCATCCTCGGATGAGCTTCCTAGACGCCTTCCAAGGCTACCACCAGATACCATTAGCCCTAGATGATCAGGAGAAAACTGCTTTTGTCACCCCTATTGGTAACTACCACTATAAAGTGATGCCATTTGGCTTGAAGAACGTGGGGTCTACTTACCAGAGGATGATGACAAGGATGTTCGAGCCACAGCTGGGCAAAAATATTGAGGTCTACATAGATGACATGGTGGTAAAGAGCAAGGTTATCGCCGAGCATGTGAAGGACCTTGAAAATACCTTTAAGGTTCTAAGAAAGTACAAACTGCGACTAAACGCTTCTAAGTGCTCATTTGGGGTGGGGTCCGGCAAGTTTTTGGGATACATGGTGACTCACAGAGGGATTGAGGTTAACCCCGACCAGATAAAGGCCATCAATGATCTACGAGCTCCTTGGAATCCCAAGGAGGTTCAGAAACTAACCGGAATGACTGCTGCCCTGAATCGATTCATCTCTAGATCAGCAGACAGGTGTCGGCCCTTCTTCTCTCTGCTCAACAAGTGGAAGGGATTCAAATGGACTGAAGAATGTGCTTTGGCTTTTCAGCAACTCAAAGATTATCTAGCTCGGCCACCAATCATGTCCAGTCCTGAGCCAGATGAGGTATTGTTCGCCTACATCGCTGTAGCTCCCTGTGCGGTGAGCCTGGTATTGATACGATCAGACTGTGGCGTGCAAAGACCAGTTTATTACGTAAGCAAGTCACTGCATGAGGCCGAGATCCGTTACTTGCCTCTAGAGAAGGCTATCCTAGCAGTGGTGGTCGGTACACGGAACCTACCTCACTACTTCCAGGCCCATACGGTCATTGTCCTCACTCAACTCCCACTCAAGGCTATACTCCGAAGCGCTGATTACACTGGGCGGATTTCCAAATGGGGTACGATCTTAGGGGCTTTCGATATAAGATATATGCCCCGCACATCGGTCAAGGGTCAGGTCTTTGCGGATTTGGTGGCTGAGTTCACGGAGCCCCAACTAGAAGAAGTGAAGCTCACGTCAGAAATGGATGAAAAATCAGTTGGCATGATCTCCCAACAGAGTCCCTCCCATTGGGAAGTGTACGTTGATGGCGCGGCAAACCAAAGAGGTTCTGGAGTTGGGCTGGTGTTGATATCCCCCGAGAGGATCATTATCGAGAAGTCGTTAAGACTGGACTTCTCGGCAACGAATAATGAGGCGGAGTATGAGGCCCTACTGATGGAAATGGCTATGGTCCGAAGAATGGGAGGAAAGTCCGTGGAGTTGTTCTCGGACTCGAGGTTGGTCGTAGGTCAAGTACAAGGCGAGTTTGAGGCGAAGGACGAAAGAATGCAGGGGTACTTGAGCCGAGTTAAATGTCTGCAATCGGAGTTCGACTCTTTCAGTTTGCTACACATCCCTAGAAGCGGTAACTCACATGCTGACTCCTTGGCCACGCTTGCTACCTCCTCGGCGCAAAACCTGCCAAGAATCATCCTCGTCGAGGACTTGTACGGGCCTACAAAGGCAAAAAGAGAGGCAATCCAGGTTCACCAAGTCAAGACCGGGCCCTGCTGGATGGACCCTATAATTAAATTCCTAAAAGAGGATATATTGCCAGAAGAGAGGGGGGAAGCTGACAAAGTTCGAAGGAAGGCGACTAGGTTCTGGTTATCCGAGGACCAGAAATTATACAGACGCTCCTATTCGGGACCATACTTGTTGTGCATACATCCTGAAGCGTCTGAGTTATTACTAGAAGAGCTACACGAAGGAATTTGTGGGAGCCACACTGGAGGCAGATCCTTGGCTCACCGAGCCCTCACCTAAGGTTATTGGTGGCCTAACATGCAAAAAGAGGCCCACGAGTATGTCAAAAAGTGTGATCAATGTCAGCGCTTCGCCCCAAACATTCACCAGCCAGGGGGAACTCTTAATCCGCTATCTAGCCCATGGCCTTTCGCCCAATGGGGCTTGGATATCGTGGGACCCTTCCCTAAAACTGCAGGAAACAAGAAGTACCTTCTGGTCGGCACAGACTATTTCACCAAGTGGGTTGAAGCTGAGCCATTAGCCAATATCAGAGACGTTGATGTGCAAAATTTTGTGTGGAAGAATATTGTCACCCGGTTTGGAGTTCCTCACACTCTCATCTCGGACAATGGCCTACAGTTCGATAGCAAGGCATTCAGGAATTATTGCAGCGAGTTGGGAATTATAAATAGATACTCCACTCCTGCCTATCCCTAGGGTAATGGGCAAGCAGAAGCTGTCAACAAGGTCATAGTGAATGGCTTGAAGAAGATGCTAGATGACGCGAAGGGCAAATGGGTAGAAGAATTGCCACATGTACTTTGGGCTTACAGAACTACGCCTCGCAGGTCTACTGGAGAGACCCCCTTCTCAATGACCTATGGGGCTGAAGTTGTCATTCCTTTGGAAACCGGGTTCCCAACATTAAGAACTAGCTCGTTTAGTCCGACCGGCAACAATGAGCAGCTAGAAAAGAGTTTGGATCTGATTGAGGAAAGGAGGGAGAGTGCAATGGTTCGGCTGGCACATTACCAACAAAAGCTCAGACAGGGCTACGATGCTAACGTAATGCTAAGGCCTCTAGAACCTGGTGATCTGGTGCTGAGGAAAGTTGTAGGCACTGCAAAGAACCCAGCTTGGGGAAAATTAGGACCCAATTGGGAAGGGTCATATCGCATCACTTCAGGGGCTGGCATTGGAGCATATTTCTTGGAAGACCTGGATGGTCTTGTAATACCACGTCCTTGGAATGTAAATAACCTCAAGAGGTACTTTTATTAATCGAATCTTTTCTTCAGCCGATATGCCAATTTGCTACGTAAAGTGTTCTCTCAAGTGTTTAAACTTAAACCCGGTCATGCTTGTAGTCCTCGGACCAGATGATTCGGGTTAGTTAACACTCATTCACCGTTTTCTCAAGTGTTTAAACTTAAATCCAATCATGCCTGTAGTCCTCGGACCAAATGATTAGGGTTAGTTAACACTTCGTTACAGTTCTCAAGTGTTTAAACTTAAATCCAATTATGCCTGTAGTCCTCGGACCAGATGATTAGGGTTAGTTAACACTCCGTTACAGTTCCCTAAGTGTTTAAACTTAAATCCAATCATGCCTGTAGTCCTCGGACCAGATGATTAGGGTTAGTTAACACTCCGTTACAGTTCTCAAGTGTTTAAACTTAAATCCAATCATGCCTGTAGTCCTCGGACCAGATGATTAGGGTTAGTTAACACTCCATTACAATTCTCAAGTGTTTAAACTTAAATCCAATCATGCCTGTAGTCCTCGGACCAGATGATTAGGGTTAGTTAACACTCCGTTACAGTTCTCAAGTGTTTAAACTTAAATCCAATCATGCCTGTAGTCCTCGGACCAGATGATTAGGGTTAGTTAACACTCCGTTACAGTTCTCCAGTGTTTAAACTTAAATCCAATCATGCCTGTAGTCCTCGGACCAGATGATTAGGGTTAGTTAACACTCCGTTGCAGTCCTCCAGGTGTTTAAACTTAAATCCAGTCATGCCTGTAGTCCTCGGACCAGATGATTTGGGTTAGTTAACACTCAAATACGTTCGTTCCCTATGGTCCTTGAACCAAATGACACAGGTTAGTCAACACCCCCACACAGCTATTGTCACTGGGGCTTAGTGCTAAAATTCTTGATTGTGCTTAAATTGATTCTAATTTACGATTGGCTTCCTTCGTTATGTTTAATTCAAAGCCGAGGGGTAGTAACACTCTTTGTATATTTGGAAAGACATGTGAAACTTCCATAATTACTCGCTGCAATCATTACTTATTAATAACTCTTATACGGACTGTTCTTTTCAGTATCAATTTCAATTACTCATACCATCAGTATGATATATTAATCAAGTTTATTCGCATTGTTATGTTATAATTGCAATGTACAGTTATATGCAGCAGTAATAAGTCATAAGACATGTATCGAAAACACTAGAAACAAAAGGGAAGCCATTTCATTAATAAAAAGAAAGGGGTTTACAATTCCTTACATAAAAACAAAAATAAGTACAAGTGCAAAACAAAAGCCCCTATGTCTAAGTCTTCGGTTGAGGGACCACAGGGTCAGCAGCCTGGTCTGTCCGAGTAGCAGCAACTTCTGGAGCCTGGTCCTTGGGCTCAGAAGAGGTCTTCCCCTTTTCCAACCCTTTGCCCTTATCCTTGGGTGGCTCAGCTTGTTTGCCCTTGTCACCTGGCCGGTCAGACTCCTTGGGGGCCTCAAGGTTGGCAAGAGGGACTTGGCTGGCTAGGGGTTGATCCAAGGCCTCTGGGAGCTGTGCAGGAGGAGGATTATTTACCGGGAGCTCTCGGATATCAGGATCGTAGTATATGCTCCCAGGCAGTCTCAGCTCCGAGTCAGCAGGGACTCCAGCGGCGTCCAGTGCTTTGTTCCAGGTTATGTCGCAATAATCTCGGCTAACCGAGGCAAATTGCTCCGTAAGCTGGGACCCGGTCTCATCCACCCCCAGCTGGTACGCTGCTTTTCTCTCAGCCTCGATTGCCTCCTTGGCCAGTTGGGCATTCTGCTCGGCCAATCAGGCGCTCTCCTTGGCTTTCTTAAGTTCAGCTCTAAGCCCTTTCACCAACTCCCTCTCGGTTGCCAAGTTGATCTCGGCCGTATTCAGCAGCTTGCGCTGCTCTTCGGCCTGTTTTTCAACATTTTTAATACCAGCATCGAGGCTTTTCTTCTGGTTGGTCATCTCTTTGAACTCCTCGGACAGATGGGCATATTCCTCTTTTAGCTGGCCAAGAGATTTCTCCGCCTCGTTCTGAGAGTAGGCCACCGCCTGGGCCTCAAGAAAGGACTTTTTATTCCATTCCTCGGCCACAAAGACCTGCTGGGTAACCTACAGGACGGAAGTTTCGAATATAAAGCACAGAAAAAGGGAAAAAAGCAAAAGTTTCAGCAATTCAGCTAAGCAGACTGAGCTCACTTACCATGGCTAAGTCCCTCTTAAGGGATTGGAAGAGCTCCTGTTGGTTGAATCGCCTGTAGGAGTCCATGTCATTGGGGAGGAGGAGTGGCTGCTGCAAGGCCTCAGCAACATAGTCTGCCTTTCCCCCATCATAATTCCTGAGGGAGGCGTCCCAGGAGATTAGAGCGCCATCCAACTCCAACCTTGGAGACCAGATTCGAGGTCCTCCTCCTCGGCGGACATCTGCCACTAAGACCTCATCTCGGCTTTCAGTGGACGAGGCCCTTTGGTTCTGGTGGTCTTTCACCACCTTCTTCTGCTTGGTCCCTTTGGGTGGCAGCACTTGCCTTTCCTCAGCATCAAAGAGGGGCCTCTTCTTCCTCAGGCCAGGAACAGGCTTTAAGCCGGGGTTAGGAACCTGGGATGGCACTGGAGGCAGATTCACCACTGGTTGGGAAGTCCCAGTGCCTTTCTGCTCGGCCTTTTTGCCCCTACCCTTCATTAAACTCCTCAAATCCATGTCGTCGTCCGAGGAGTCTTCAGAATGAGCAGCTAGCAAAGTATGGTGAATGCTTGACTGCCTGTCAGTCTCTTCCTCGGCGTCTGAGACCTCTATCACTCGATCTCCTCCTGAAGCCTCTCCCCCGAACTTGAATTTGTCTATTTGCTCCTCTAGCGAGGAGGTGGAAAAGCCGACCCTCTCACCCTCAACCACCTGTTCGAGGGGAACTTGCTGGAGCGGCTGGACGAGAGGGGGTATACCTTGAGGGTTTGGATGGGGTACGGGTGCAAGCTCGTGCGGCGCCAAAAAACCCTTCCAAGCAACGTCAACGCGATTAAGGCGACGATTTCCCTGGGTTATCGCGTTGCCGACTGGCTGGAAATTCTTTGGCTTTGCTGTGTATCCTAGAATAAAGGGAGCCGATCGGAGTTGCCTGTCCTCGCTTACAAAAATCTCTGATCTTAATAAAAAATTAAGGGCAGCAGTGTTTGTAAGGCTGAGCCGAGGAGAAACGCGGTTTTTATCTGTTACAAGTCACAGCGGAACTTTGTTAGAGACTTGAAAATGGCAACACAAGAAGAATTAAAAACCATTAAAAGACGAGAATCCTAGGCCTATGGTTAGTGTGCCTAAATCTAACATGTCCCACCTAGCTCTCCATGCTTAGTTGGGCAGTGAGGGTCGTCATACTATGCGCCCGAGACGATCACATAGTCATCTTTCATCATTTTGTTGGATTTGGGAAGGCAGGAAATGAGCCTAACAATGTCGGACCGAGATTTTAAATAATATCCCGCCCCTTGCTGGCTGTGGCACTCGTACATATGTACCACGTCGAGTCAGGTGAGTCCCAATCCTAGGTGACGGTTAAGGTCCTTAATTGCTCATAAGATCCTAAACATGTTAGGCGCGCACTGCCAGGGAGTAAGCCTATGGTTTCGAAGGTAGCTAGTGGTGATGGGACCCATGGGGATTGTCATCCCCCCTTCTAGGAAGGCGATGACGGGGATCACGACTTCTCCCGTTTTCCGATCAGTCAGTATTTTCTCTGGAGGGCAATACCTCACCCCCACGTTTGGAGGTATGCGATATGTGGCCCTAAATTCCTCCAACTGGGTAGAACTGTCCACCCGATACTGGAGTTTACCCATTACGCTTAAACGGAAAAATGGAAGCACTGAGTGTAGCAACCAGGGAGTGACCGTTCAAAGGGCGAGAAAGTTGGCCGAAGAGAGGACTGGAGGCTCGAGAAGATGAAAACTTACAGGAACTGAACTGGAGATCGATCTTCGAACGCGCAGAAGGATTCTTGATGACTTTGGGAAAGATTGAAATCGGCGACCGAAAGAGCTCGGAGCAGTTGTGTGCTTGTTCTTGTTGGATGGTCTGGGAGTTGCAAAGTAAGGAAGGAATGACTTTCTCTGAGATTTTATACGAGGTCAAACGAAGGGGCAGAAGTTATTTTGCCCAAATTCTGAGGAAAAAATCACATCTGTTGGATCTATAGCCCACCGTTGGATGCCAAAGACAGAACGCCGCCTGGAGTAAATGGCAGTGCCTCGGGGAGACTGAAACGACAGCGGCATTAATGAAGCGCCTACTTCTATGCCTACACACGTGCCAGTTCAAATTTTTGTCTGTTTTCAAGCTTTTACTCCGTGACAAGTCAAAATCCCACTTTTTCTCTTCGGATGCGAGGGAAAAACTAAAATTTTGAGGGGCTATTATGGGGGGTGAAAAGCCCAACCTAACGTATTGGGCCCAAGGCCCTATTTGAGGACTACTGTTTGTCCGAAGAGATGAAAACACTCGAGAAGAAGCCCATGTAAAAGAAGCATGTCTGGAGAGGAGCATGGTCATAATCCGAGGAGACATTCAGTTTTCCGAGGAGGCCATTATCCTCGGATCCGAAGAAGTTTGGTCTGACAAGCGTCTGGGAAGCTTAAATGATCCTCCTGACAGGTGTAATGATAGAGATGAACCTCAGGCACGCATGAAGATAGCAGGAACGGAGAAATATCTAGAAGACAAACTTCAACCACCACATTAAATGCACTGCACCTACTTTCCTGGCCGCATTAATGTGGAGAAGACCCCTGAACAGTGCACTCTCAGCTACCGCCACTCACACAAGGCTAAAAAGGATACATGATGGGACATGCACTCAAGTGGGCGTCTAGATGATGAACAAGTGGACGATGAAGATGAAGGGAGGGGGTACTATATAAGAGGGAGAGGCCTCTGATAATGGGGGATCAAAAAAAAGAAAGTTAGAAAGGAGAAAACTCCATTACTGTAACTCTAAGAATTGTAACCCACGTTCATTCAATACAAATTCCTCTTCGGACGTCTATGTTTGCATTCGTCCGAGCACGATTGAATGCTAATTTATTCACAAGCACTGCAGCCCAATACTATTTAATTCATTACTAGCCTAGCTCTTTCACCCACTCTCTACAAATTTATTGTCTTGGGTTCATTGGATTCACAATCCATACCTTTTGGGCTTGGGCTACGAAAATTGACCCTACAATATATATATAACCAAAACTTCTGAAACTCCTACAATTTTCTATGCCAGTACAATATTTAAATAAAATTGTCATTTTATTTAAATAAAATTATTTTTGTTTAGTCCAAACTTAATAAGGAATGAAATTCTATCTTTCTAACAAGTTCAACTTAAACTTAAACTCATCATTATCATTAATATTTAAATAAAATTATCATTTTATTTAAATATTAAAACAAAATTATTTTTGTTTAATCCAAACTTAACAAGGAGTGATACTCTATCTCTCTAACAAGTCCAACTTAAAATCAAACTCAAACTTAAACTGAAGCCTTTGAACTTTGGGAGACTAACCGCTTGGTGGAGAAATTATTGACACCAGCATAGATGGCTCTCAGTGTTGATGGCTTGATTGGTGAGTAACCTATTATCCTAGGGTAAACTTGGCGCTAGATTCAACCCACCAGTATATTGTTTCATCTAAATAATTCCATTGTATTTTAACTGCTGACTTTTTGGTTAATTTTTTGTTACATTTAAAATTTTCTTGCAAATTTTGACAAATATAGCAATGGATTATTCTTTTAGGGTAGAATATCTTTCTTTTATATATATCTATGTGTAATTACATTTTTTTTTTTTTTGGTTTATATATTGTTTCAATAATTTGTAGGCATCAAATTTTCTAATTCTTTAGTTTCATCTGAATTTTTGGGTTTATTTTTTGCATTATATGAAACCTTCTGACATATTTCAACGGCATCTTTCTTTTATATTTCTCTTTTGTGTGTAATGATTGTAGTCATATATATATTTTTTCTATTGTTTCAATAATTCTAGGTTTAGAATCTTCTAATTTTTTAAAATTATTATTTTGGCATTTTAGAAGTTTTAACATCTGAATTTTTGCATTAGTTTTAGCAATATTTGAACATGTTTGGTAAATTTCAACAACTATACCATGGGTAATTCTTTGGAAGATAATTAATATTTCTCTGTTGTATAGCCATATATATTTTGTTTTGTTTCAACAATTCCTAGGCAATGAATCTTCCGATTCGCAAATATTTTAAGTTTTGACTTCATCAAATAGTAACACAAATTCAAGTTAGATAGGAGCAATTTATGCAATTTTATAGTTTCATAATCAATTTGAGTTCCCATGCATTGCACGGGTTAGCAGCTAGTTAATTTAAACTTTAAAGAAAGAATGTTATTGACATTTAAATAAAGTAAATGGTAAGAGAGAAATTTTATTTAGTAATATTACTCAAAGGACTATGTAGGGTCAGATTCTGCCGCCCAAGCCCAAGAAGGTGTGGATTTGGAGCCCACTGAACCCAAAACAATAAATTTGTAGAGAGTGGGTGAAAGAGCTAGGCTAATAATGAAAATAACAGTATTCAACGGCAATGATGACAGGAAGACTTGAATTAATATGTGCTCGGACAGTGGTGAGTGTCTCGTCCGAGGAGGTGATTTTCATTGATGAACTTAGGTTACAAATGCCGGAGCTACAGTAAAACAATATGCTCTTCTCTCTCCCCTCTCTTTCGATCCCCTCTATCAGAGACCTCTCTCTCTTATATAGTACTGCCTTTCTACATCTCCACCGTCCACTTGTTCATCATCTGGGCACCCATTTGAGTGCATGTCCCATCACACTCCTCCTTTAGCCCTGTCTGAGTGGCGGTAGCTGAGGGTGCACTGTTCAGGGGTCTTCTCCACATAAATGCGGCCAGGAGGGTAGGTGCAGTGCATTAAATGCGGTGGTTGAAGCCTGTCTCCTTGATATTTCTCTGTTCCTGTTACTTTCTTGTGTGTCCGAGGCTCCCGTTCTCCCTTAACACTTGTCAAATAGATCGCTTGACACGTGTCGGACAAAAACCTCGTCGGGTCCGAGGGTATCGGTCTCCTCGGCCATATGAACATCTCCTCGGACAGTGCACGTACTCATCTCCAGACATTCCCTTTTCACATGGGCCTCTGATTGAGTGTCTCGGTCTCCTCGGACGAACAGTGGTCCTCGGATAGGGCCTTGGGCCCAATGCGCTAGGTTGGGCTTTTCTCCCCCACAATAGCCCCTCGAAATTGTAGTTTTTCCCTCGCATCCGAGGAGAAAAAGTAGGATTTTGACTTGCCACGGAGCAAAAGCTTGGAAACACGCACAACCGAGCTGGCACGTGTGTAAACGTGGGAACAGACGCCTCATTAATGCCGCTGCGGTTTCCATATTCCCTAGGCGCTGCATTAACTGCACCAGGTGACGTTTCGTCCTTCGCATCCAACGGTGGCTGATTGATCCAATGGCTGTGATTTTTCTCCAGGATTTGGGCGGGAGTGCCCCTGACCCTTCGCTTGACCCCGTATAAAGCTTCAGAGGAAACCGTTTCTTCCTCACTTTGCAAACCTTCAGACGCCCCAGCAAGAACAGACGCGCCACTCCGTCCACATCGCTCCGTTCGAATCTCCCAGTCGCCGGTGCCAATCTTACTCAGAATCCTCACGAGTCCTCCTCCGAGCCTGCAGTCGCTTCTCCGGTCTAGCCCTTGTAAGTCGTCGCCCACCGAATCTTTTAGTTTTCTCTTCGGCCAACCGTTTCACTTAAGCACCATGGGAAAACTCGAGTACATGATGGATAGCCCTGAGCAAATAGAGGTGTTTAGGACCACGTATCGCATACCCCCTAACGTGGGTGTGAGGTATTGCCCCCCAGAAAAAATACTAACAGACCGGCAGACGGGAGAGGTGGTTATCCCCCTCATCGCCTTCAAAGAAGGGGGAATGACAATCCCCATGGGCCCCATCACCGCCAGTTACCTTCAGAACCATAGGCTTACTCCTTGGCAGTGCGCGCCCAATATGTTTAGGATCCTAGGAGCGATTGAGGACCTTGAGCGTCATATGGGGTTGGGACTCACCTGGCTTGACGTGGTACATATGTACGAATGCCATAGCCAGCAAGATGCTGGGTACTACTTAAAATCCCGGTCGGATGTTGTCAGGCTCATTTCCTGCCTTCCCAAATCCAACAAAGGGATGAAAGACGACTATGTGATCGTCTCGGGCGCCTGGCGCAACGGCCCTGGTTGCCCAACCAAGCATGGGAAGCCAGGTGTGACATGTAGAATTAGGCGCACTGACCATAGGCTTAGGGCTCCCGTCTTTTAACTGTTTTTGATTTCTCTTCGGCCACTATTTCTGAGTTTCTAACCATTCTTTTCTTCTTGCAACAGATAAGAGACAAGTTTCTCCTCGGCTCAGCCTAACGAATGTTGCTGCCCTCAATTTCCTTTTAAGGTCGGAGATCTTCGTGAGCGAGGACGGGCAACTACGATCTGCTCCCCTTATTCTTGGATATAAAGCGAAGTCAAAGGGTTTTCAACCGGTCGGTAACGCAATCGTCTAGGGAGACTATCGCCTTGCGCGTATTGACGTTGGTCGGAAGGGCTTCTTGGCGCCAGACGACCTTGAACCTGTACCCCGTCCAATTCCTCGGGCTGCACCTCCCCTTATCCAACCATTCCAGCAAGTTCCCCTCGGACAAGAGATTGAAGGTGAGGGGGCTGGCTCTTCCACTTCCTCGCTAGAAGAGCAAATAGACGAATTTCAGTTTGAGGGAGAAGCTTCAAGGGTAAACCAGGTGGTAGAGATCTCAGACGCCGAGGAAGAAGCCTACGAGCAGTCAGGCGCCCAACTTAATTTGCTAGCCACTCACTTAGAAGACTCCTCGGACGACGATATGGATCTGAGGAACTTGATGAAGGGGAGAGGCAAAAAGTCCGACCCGAAAGATGCCGGGACATCTAAGACAGTGGTGACACTTCCTGCGGTGCCTACCCAGATCCCTGACCCAAACTTGAAACCCATGCCAACCCTGCAGAAGAAGAGACCCCACACTGAGGTTGGGGAAAAACAGGTGCCACCACCAAAGGGGGCCAAGTAGCAAAAGGTGGCACAGGACAACCGAACTCGCAGGGCTCCGTCTACTGAAAGCCGAGACGAGGGCACAGTGGCGGATGTGCGCCGAGGGGGAGGGGGACCGCGGATTTGGTCTCCAAAATTGGAGTTGGAGGGCGCTCCAATCCTCTGGGAGACCTCCCTCAGGAATTATGATGGAGGGAGGGCCGGCTACGTTGCTGAGGCCCTGCAGCAACCACTTCTCCTCCCTCATGACATGGAGTCCTTCAGGCGTTTCAATCAGCCGGAGCTCTTTCGATCCCTCAAGAGGGATTTAGCCATCGTAAGTAACCTCAATCCGATTAGCTGAATCACTGACTTTTGCCTTTCCTATTTTTCTGCGTTTGACATTTAAAGTTTCCATCATGCAGGTCACTCAGCAGATTTACGTAGCCGAGGAGTGGGACAAGAAGAATCGCCTTGAAACCCAGGCGGCGCTCTGCTCCCGAGACGAGGCGGAGAAATCTCTGGGCCAACTGAAGGACGATTATACCCGTCTGTCCGGGGAACTCGCGGAGATGACCAGCCAGAAGAAAAGCCTTGATGCTGGGATAAGGAACGCTGAAAAGCAGGCTGAGGATCAGCGTAAGTTGCTAAAGGCGGCAGAGGCCAATCTGAAGACCGAGAGGGAGCTGGTAAACGGGCTAAGGGATGAACTCCGAAAAGCCAAAGACAGCGCCCGATATGCCGAGGAGAAAGCCCAGTTGGCCCAGGAGGCGACTGAGGCTGAAAAGAAGACAGCTTACCAGCTGGGAGTAGAGACGGCCACGTCCCAGCTTCTAGAGCAGTTCACCTCGGTCAGCCGAGATTACTGCAACATAAGTTGGGGCAAAGCCCTGGATGCAGCTGGAGTCCCTGCCGACTCGGAGCTGAGGCTGCCTGGGAGCGTATACTATGATCCTGATATCCGAGAGCTCCCAGGGACTGATCTCCCCCCTGCTCCACAGCTTCCAGAGGCTTTGGAGCCAACTTTGGTCGGCCATGCCCCTCCACTCACTCTTGGTGCAAGCAACGAAACTGGTCAGCCAGGCGGCAGGATAAGCCAGTTGAACCAGCCAAAGAGAAAGGCCAAGGGTCAGGCGAAGAGAAAATTCCTTCCGAGCCCAAGGACAAAGCCCCTGAAGCAACTACTCGAATAGGCCAGGCTGTGGACCCCGTGCCCCCTCCAGCAAAAGAATAGATGTATAGGGCTTTCGCTTTTGCACCTGTGCTTTCTTTTTGGTTTATCCGAAGAATTGTAAACTATCCTTTTATTTATGGAATAGATTCTCCTTTGTCTATGATGTTTTAAATACATGTCTTACTAATTACTACTGTCACATACAACTGTACATTGCACTCATAACCAAATAATGCAAATAAATCTGCTTGATACATCATACTTATGGTGTAAGTAACCAAAATTAATATTGAAAAGGGTAGGCCAAGCAAGAGTTATTGATGATTTGCATGTCTTTCCAAGTTAAACACAAGTTATTATTCCTCGGCTTCAAACTAAACACAACTAGGGGAGACATTTATAGATTAGAAACAATTTAAACGCGATTAGGAGTTTTAGCACTAAGCCCCAGTGACACTGGCCGCGTGGGAGTATTGACTAACCTGTCGTTTAGTTCAAGGACTATAGGATTCGAGTGTACTCGAGTGTTAACTAACCCTAGTCATCTGGTCCGAGGACTGCAGGCATGACTGGATTTAAGTTTAAACACGAACCGCATCGGTGTTAACTAACCCTAGTCATCTGGTCCGAGGACTACAGGCATGACTGGATTTAAGTTTAAACACTAGAACCGTAACTGAGTGCTAACTAACCCAAATCATCTGGTCCGAGGACTACAGGCATGATTGGATTTAAGTTTAAACACTATAGAACTGTAACTGAGTGCTAACTAACCCAAATCATCTGGTCCGAGGACTACAGGCATGATTGGATTTAAGTTTAAACACTATAGAACCGTAACTGAGTGCTAACTAACCCAAATCATCTGGTCCGAGGACTACAGGCATGATTGGATTTAAGTTTAAACACTATAGAACCGTAACTGAGTGCTAACTAACCCAAATCATCTGGTCCGAGGACTACAGGCATGATTGGATTTAAGTTTAAACACTATAGAACCGTAACTGAGTGCTAACTAACCCAAATCATCTGGTCCGAGGACTACAGGCATGATTGGATTTAAGTTTAAACACTATAGAACCGTAACTGAGTGCTAACTAACCCAAATCATCTGGTCCGAGGACTACAGGCATGATTGGATTTAAGTTTAAACACTATAGAACCGTAACTGAGTGCTAACTAACCCAAATCATCTGGTCCGAGGACTACAGGCATGATTGGATTTAAGTTTAAACACTATAGAACTGTAACTGAGTGCTAACTAACCCAAATCATCTGGTCCGAGGACTACAGGCATGATTGGATTTAAGTTTAAACACTTGAGCTAACGGTGTTAATTAACCCTAATCATCTGGTCCGAGGACTACAGGCATGATTGGATTTAAGTTTAAACACTTAAGCTAACGGTGTTAACTAACCCTAATCATCTGGTCCGAGGACTACAGGCATGATTGGA
The DNA here is from genome assembly GCA_019022515.1 of Quercus aquifolioides. Taxonomy (NCBI): domain Eukaryota; kingdom Viridiplantae; phylum Streptophyta; class Magnoliopsida; order Fagales; family Fagaceae; genus Quercus; species Quercus aquifolioides. The sequence goes on from CM032336.1 coordinate 20,685,664, forward strand.
TTTAAGTTTAAACACTTAAGCTGGTGGCGAATGAGTGTTAACTAACCCTAATCATCTGGTCCGAGGACTACATGCATGATTGGATTTAAGTTTAAACACTTGAGAGAAAGCGGTGAATGAGTGTTAACTAACCCTGATCATCTGGTCCGAGGACTACAGGCATGATCGGATTTAAATTTAAACACTTGAGAGAAAACTTTACGCAGCGAATTGGTATATCAATTGAAGAGAAGACTTGATTAATAGAAGTACCTCTTGAGGTTATTTACATTCCAAGGGTGAGGGATTACATGACTATCCAAGTCTTCTAAGAAATATGCTCCAATACCAGCGCCTGAAGTGATACGATATGGTCCTTCTCAATTGGGTCCTAATTTTCCCCAAGCTGGGTTCTTCGCAGTGCCCACAACTTTCCTCAGCACCAGATCACCGGGCTCTAAAGGCCTCAGCTTCACGTTAGCGTCGTAGCCTTGTCTGAGCTTTTGTTGGTAGTGTGCCAGCCGAACCATTGCATTCTCCCTTCTTTCCTCAATCAAGTCTAAGCTCTTCTGTAGCTGCTCGTCGTTGTCGGCTGGACTGAATGAGCTAGTTCTTAGTGTTGGGAACCCTGTTTCCAGAGGAATGACAGCTTCAGCCCCATAGGTCATCGAGAAGGGGGTCTCTCCAGTGGACCTGCGGGGCGTAGTTCTGTAAGCCCAAAGCACATGTGGCAACTCTTCTACCCATTTGCCCTTTGCATCATCTAGCCTCTTCTTTAAGCCGTTCAGTATGACCTTGTTGGAAGCTTCTGCTTGGCCATTACCCTGGGGATAGGCTGGAGTGGAGTATCTGTTCGTAATTCCCAGCTCGCTGCAGTAATTCCTGAATGCCTTGCTGTCGAACTGTAAACTGTTGTCCGAGATGAGGGTGTGAGGAACTCCAAACCGTGTGACAATATTCTTCCATACGAACTTTTGCACATCAACGTCTCTGATATTGGCTAGTGGCTCGGCTTCAACCCACTTGGTGAAATAGTCTGTTCCGACCAGGAGGTATCTCTTGTTTCCCGCAGCTTTGGGGAAGGGTCCCACAATATCCAAGCCCCATTGGGCAAAGGGCCACGGGCTAGATAGTGGATTAAGATTTCCCCCTGGCTGGTGAATGTTTGGAGCGAAGCGCTGACATTGATCGCACCTTTTGACGTATTCGTGTGCCTCTTTCTGCATGTTAGGCCACCAATAGCCTTGGGTGAGGGCTCGGTGAGCCAAGGATCTACCTCCAGTGTGGCTCCCACAGATTCCTTCGTGCAGCTCTTCTAGCAGTACCTCAGTCGCCTCGGGATGCACGCATAACAAATATGGTCCCGAATAGGAGCGTTTGTATAGTTTCTGGTCTTCGGATAACCAGAATTTGGTCGCCTTCCTCCGAACTTTATCGGCTTCTCCCTTCTCTTCAGGCAATACATCTTCTTTGATAAATTTGATTAAAGGGTCCATCCAGCACGGCCCGGCCCTGATCTGGTGAACCTGGACTCCCCCTGACTTCGTCTCTGTAGGCCTGTGTAGGTCCTCGACGAGGATGACCCTCGGCAGGTCTTGTGCCGAAGAGGTGGCTAGCGTGGCCAAGGAGTCAGCATGTGAGTTGCCACTCTTGGGGATATGCAGCAAACTGAAAGATTCGAACTCTGATTGCAGATGTTTAACACGACCCAAGTATCCCTGCATTCTTTCGTCCTTTGCCTCGAACTCGCCTTGTACTTGACCTACTACCAGTCTTGAGTCAGAGAACAACTCCACGACTTCCCGCCCATTCTACGGACCATAGTCATCCCCATAAGTAGGGCCTCATACTCTGCTTCATTATTCGTTGCCGAGAAGTCCAACCTTAGCGATTTCTCGATAATGATTTTCTCGGGGGATATCAATACTAGCCCAACTCCAGAACCTCTTTGGTTTGCCGCGCCATCGACATACACTTCCCAATGGGAGGGATTCTGTTGAGAGACCATGCCAACTGATTTTTCATCCATGCCCGACGTGGGCTTCACCTCTTCTAGCTGGGGCTCCGTGAACTCAGCCACCAAATCTGCGAGGACCTGTCCCTTGACCGATGTGCGGGGCATATATCTTATATCGAAAGCCCCTAAGATTGTACCCCACTTGGCAATCCGACCAGTGTAATCGGCACTTCGGAGTATAGCTTTGAGTGGGAGTTGTGTGAGAACGATCACCGTGTGGGCTTGGAAGTAGTGAGGTAGCTTCCGTGTGCCAAGCACTACTGCTAAGATAGCCTTCTCCAGTGGCAAGTAACGAATCTCAGCCTCATGTAGCGACTTGCTTACGTAATAGACGGGCCTTTGTACACCAGAGTCTGACCGTATTAAGACCAGGCTCACCGCATAGGGAGCTACAGCGATGTAGGCGAATAGTATCTCGTCTGGCTCAGGACTGGACATGATTGGTGGCCGAGAAAGATAATCCTTGAGTTGCTGGAACGCCAAAGCACATTCCTCAGTCCATTCGAATCCCTTCCACTTATTGAGCAGAGAGAAAAAGGGCCGACACCTGTCTGCTGATCTAGAGATGAACCGATTGAGGGCAGCAGTCATTCCGGTCAGTTTTTGGACTTCCTTGGGATTCCGAGGAGCTCGGAGGTTGTTGATGGCCTTTATCTGGTCGGGGTTGACCTCAATTCCTCTGTGGGTGACCATGTATCCCAAGAACTTGCCGGACCCTACCCCAAACGAGCACTTAGAGGCATTTAGTCGTAGCTTGTATTTCCGTAGAACCTCAAAGGTACTTTCAAGGTCTTTCACATGCTCGGCTATAACTTTGCTCTTCACCACCATGTCATCTATGTAAATCTCGATATTCTTGCCCAGCTGTGGCTCGAACATCCTCGTCATCATCCTCTGGTAGGTAGCTCCTGCGTTCTTTATGCCAAACGGCATCACTTTATAGTGGTAGTTACCAATAGGAGTGACGAAAGCGGTTTTCTTCTGGTCCTCCAGGGCTAATGGTATCTGGTGGTAGCCTTGGAAGGCGTCTAGGAAGCTCATCCGAGGGTGGCCGACAGTGGCATCAACCAGCTGATCGATTTTCGGCATAGGGAACGGGTCTTTGGGGCATGCCCTATTCAGATCCGTGAAGTCAACGCATACTCGCCACTTCCCACTCTTCTTCTTTACCACGACGGTATTCGCCAACCATTCGGGATAAAAAACCTCCTTGATAGCCCCAGCTGCTTTGAGTTTTGCCACCTCGTCTCTCACTGCGTCGGCATGTTCCTTGGATGGGCGCCGAATAGGTTGCTGCTTGGGGGTGACCAGTGGATTCACCTTCAAGTGATGGCATATAAACTCCAGGTCCACCCCTGGGGCCTCGTAAGCACTCCAGGCAAACACATCGAGATTTCGCTTGAGGAACTCTATCAGCTCCTCCTTCTCTCGAAGAGGCAGCTGAGATCCGACTTGAAAGAACCTGTCAGGATCATCTCCAATGGTCACTTTCGTCAGATCCTCACATCGAGTGCTTTCATCCGATTCTTCAGAAGACACTCCCCAAGACTGTAGTTGCTATAAATCCCTCCCAGCTACGTCCGAGGACTCGGCTGGGGCCTTATGCTGAATGGCGGCTACTAAGCACTGTCTAGCGACAGACTGGTCTCCTCGGATTTCATGTACATGTCCCCCTGATGGATATTTGACCTTTTGGTGTAAAGTAGAGGGGACGGCCCCAAGTGCGTGAATCCAAGGTCTGCCTACGAGTGCCGTGTAGGGCGAATATGCGTCCATGACGATAAAATCCAGCTCCACCACCTCGGAACCGGACTGCACAGGCAAGCGTATCCGGCCTTTTGGGATGACAGGCCTTCCTTCAAAGGTGAATAGGGGGGAATCGTACGGTGTCAGGTCTTGGGGTTTTAGACCTAGCCCCTTGTAGAGGTCCGGGTACATTATCTCCACGGCACTGCCCTGGTCCACCATCACCCTCTTTACATCGTACCCTCCTATTCTGAGGGTGATGACTAGTGCATCATCATGGGGCTGGATGGTGCCGATCATGTCCTCGTCCGAGAATCCCATAACCAGCGGGGTACCAGACCTAGCTCTCTTCGGTCCTCGGCTCGACTCCCCTGCGGGTGGTCGGCCTACCGACATGACTTTCAAAGGCCAGGACCCTGTTCTCCCCGGCGCAGCGAAGACGACGTTTATAGTCCCAAGTGGCGGCTTTGAGGGGTCGTCCCTGCGTGGCCCCGAGCCTGTCTGCCCTCGGCCGCTGGAAGGGTGCAGAAGATGTTTCAGTTTACCATCGCGAACCAACTGGTCCAGGTGATCCCACAGACTCCTACAATCTTCCATGGTATGCCCATGGTCTTGATGGTACTGGCAGTAGAGATTGTGGTTGCGTCTCTCGGGGTTTCCTACCATCTTGTTCGGCCACCTGAAGAATGATTCATTCTTAATTTTTTCCAGGACCTGATGCACTGGCTCTTTGAACACGGTGTTGACCGACTGAGGATTCATCGATCCTGATTGTCCGGCAAAATCCCTCCGCGGTTTATTGTAATTGTACCGGTCCGACCGCGAATCTCTCCTCTCCTGGGGGATAATCTTATCCTTTCCCTTGCCCTGCTGCTGATCTTCTTCAACCCTCTTATACTTCTCTATGCGGTCCATTAGTTGACGCACGTTTGTGACTGGTTTGCCAGATAGGGATGCCCTCAAACCGTGGTCAGTAGGAAGGCCGAGCTTGAACGTTCTGAGGGCCATTGCGTCGTTGTTGCCCTCCACCTCGTTGAACATCTCCCAGTATCTGTCTGAGTATGCTTTCAAAGACTCGCCTTCCTGCATGGACAAGGACAGCAGTGAAGAGAGAGGCCTGGCCACTCTTCGGCACGTAACAAAACGGGAGCCGAATGCCTGAGTGAGTTCTTTGAAGGAGTTGATGGAGCCTGCCTTCAAACCATCAAACCACCTCATAGCAACGGGCCCAAGACTGGAAGGGAAAACCTTGCACATCAGAGCTTCATCTCTGGAGTAGACAGCCATCCTTTGGTTAAAATGACTCACATGCTCCACGGGGTCAGTTTTACCGTTGTAGATGGTGAACGTTGGCTGATTAAAGCGTCGAGGGAGTCTGGCCTCCTCTATCCTGCGCGTGAAGGGTGATCTAGATATCTGGTTTAGAGCCCTGTTCATGGCATCATTTTCCACGTCCTCACGTGATGGGCTCCTACGCTCCCTTTTACGATGAGACTCCTCTACATAGGTGTAGGACTCGCTAGCTGGCGTCTTAGACTTGCGTTGATAAGAGACGTCCTGCTCGTCATCAAGATCATCTTCAGAGTACGAGGAAGCCCGCTTCCTCTTTGCGTGGCGCAACTCCCTCTTTAGTTTTTCCACTTCCAGTTGTAAGTCACGGTTCTTCTCTGCATGGGACATGTGACTTCCGCTTTGTGATTGGCCCTGGCTAAGGCGCACAGTGTGTACACTGCCCTCACGATTTTGTCTCCTCTCTAAGTTGACAAAATGGTCCACGTGTTGGGATGCCCTGGACTCTGCTTGTTGTTCACCTTGTTCTGCCATTATCAACTGTTGTTTTCACTCTTGCACAAGCTCTTCCCACAGACGGCGCCAATTGTAGGGTCAGATTCTGCAGCCCAAGCCCAAGAAGGTGTGGATTTGGAGCCCACTGAACCCAAAACAATAAATTTGTAGAGAGTGGGTGAAAGAGCTAGGCTAATAATGAAAAATAACAGTATTAAACGGCAATGATGACAGGAAGATTTGAATTAATATGTGCTCGGACAGTGGTGAATGTCTCGTCCGAGGAGGTGATTTTCATTGATGAGTTTAGGTTACAAAAGTGGGAGCTACAGTAAAATAATATGCTCTTCTCTCTCTCTACTTTTTCGATCCCCACTATCAGAGACCTCTCTATCTTATATAGTACTGCCTTTCTACATCTCCACCGTCCACTTGTTCATCATCTGGGCGCCCACTTGAGTGCATGTCCCATCACACTCCTCCTTTAGCCCTGTCTGAGTGGCGGTAGCTGAGGGTGCACTGTTCAGGGGTCTTCTCCACATAAATGCGGCCAGGAGGGTAGGTGCAGTGCATTAAATGCGGTGGTTGAAGCCTGTCTCCTTGATATTTCTCTGTTCCTGTTACCTTCTTGTGTGTCCGAGGCTCCCCTTCTCCCTTAACACTTGTCAAATAGATCGCTTGACACGTGTCGGACAAAAACCTCGTCGGGTCCGAGGGTATCAGTTTCCTCGGCCATATGAACATCTCCTCGGACAGTGCACGTACTCATCTCCAGACATTCCCCTTTCACATGGGCCTCTGATTGAGTGTCTCGGTCTCCTCGGACGAACAGTGGTCCTCGGATAGGGCCTTGGGCCCAATGCGCTAGGTTGGGCTTTTCTCCCCCACAGACTATATTTTAGAACATCCACAATGGAACAAAGGACCAAAAATTGATTATTACATAAATCTTACATCCCAATTTTTAACATATACAATGAAAAATAATTAATACTCAATCTATTAGTGGTAGGTAATAAATTGATGCCAATGGTAGGTCCAAACGATAACCAATAATAGATTGCTTTGCTTCCTAAACTTTATGGTGAATTTATAGCGAAAATGTTATGAACATAGTATTAGTCAATAATCTTAGCATTTTCCTATTGTGATAGTAATTAGAATATTAATTAATTGCTTGAGTTTTTACTAAAATCATTAAATCTATCATTAAATCTTGATGTTAACAAAGAAACTAAAGCATTAGTGTGAGCATGATAGTCAAAATCGCGATCTAGATTGTAGGATCGCACGATTTTGCGATCTCACCTCACCAAAATGTTTAGGATCGCATTAGAATCGTAAAAATGGTAAGATCGTATGTAGGATTATGTAGGATCGTATGAGATCCTATCAATCCTACCAAAACATCAGTTTTTGGCTTTTTTATATAAAAAAAAAAAAAATTTATGGGATAAAATTTTTGTTTTGATGAAGTTTTAAGGCGCTTGTTTGTTTGTTTTATTTTGTATTTTTTTTTTCTATGTTGTGATAGTATGACTTTTTATTTTTTATTTTTTATATAATTATGTTAACCTAAGCAAATATGTCTTCTAGTTTCTAGTTCACTTGTAATAAAAATGAAGGAATACTTCGTCATTTCTAAATGAAGAATTTAAATTGGCTTTGCTACCTTTTAAGCTATAATGTTCTTAAATTTGTTTGATCAATATACTAATTTGTGTTCAAATATTACTAAAATGTTTTTCTTATATATAATTTTATTAGTATGCTTGTATTTGTATATTGATTGATTGATTTTTTTGAGTATGCTTTGTAATTGTTGCTGAGTGGTATAGCTTGAATAGCTGAGTGTGAAGTTGTATCTTGATTTCTTTTGTAGCTTTAGTATACAAATATACAATGTCAACATAGATGATTAAATGGATGATGATGATTAGGATGGTGGTTATAAGAACCCTAAAATAGGAATAATTAAATGTTCACTTCACCTTAATATTCATCTTGCTTTTAGATTTCATATTTTAGTTATCTAGTTTCATTTGATAACTTATTTTGGATTTTAAACTTGGAACTTGGAAAATATTTTTATATGTATTGATAAATATTTTGTTATTTGGTTGCTAATTAAACATTTATTGAATTTTTTAGATACATTGGGTCAAAATTTAAATATATTTGTTTCATTAATATAGACATAGCAATGTATGACATGCAAATTGCATCATATGATGCAAATCTTTGTAGTTTTATAGATAAATTCACAATTTACATGATTATATTCATCATACAACTTTATTATCAATTTGTTTTTTTGTTTTAAATTTAAAAATATATAAGATTTTACGATCCATAATACAATCCTACAACCCACGATCTGATCCTACAATCCACGATTCCACCTACCTTTCATGATCCTATGTAAGATCCCGATTTTGACAACCTTGAGTGTGAGATTATGACCTAAAATAATTTATTTTGAGTAGTAGATGAGAATAATCAAAATATGAAAATACCCGTCATCTCATACTTTGGAACTAAGATCAATATTGTTGACCAAAGTCTAATGAGAATGATTATATGCTGCAATCTCTTCATTCAACTTTACGGTATTTATTATTTAAGAAATATTCTTCTAAGAAATAAGTATTTAGAAAATATGAATTATATAGTTTTTTTCCCCTCAATTGCCTAGTTATATGAACATGTGTCGTCACTAGATTTGGTAAAAATATAAAATACATATTAATTCATGCAATCTTGCTCCTTTCCCCTTACTCTAGTAGCTCTAACTTTGATATCATTTCAAAATTTCAGGTTAATAATGCAGGGGTTAATGGAGCCATAACCAAGGAGGAATTGTGGAAAGTTGATTTTGGTGAAGTATGTCATTTAATATTATGTTATCTTTGTTTGTCACTGATTAAGGCCATATATATAACAGAAATTTTGAATATTAATGGAACATAAATCATTCAACCGAAAGGAAAGGTTGAATAATAATCATTTTTCCCCTGTAGAGTATATCTCACAATCAAAATTTTATTTCTCATATCTATTAGTAAAGTGTACATGATACACTTCTTTTAAAATTTTGAACGACCTAAATACTTTTAATATTTATTCCAAACCATAAACTGAATCCATTGAAATTGAAATTGATCCTTGTATCCAAAAATATATATATATATATATATATATATATATATATATCTAGACAAGCAAATTTAACATTTACTGTCGTATACGATGATACAGATTGTAGGTGTAAATGCCAGGCCTTTAAAGGAGCTTGTAAAGCAGACTTATGAAACTGCAGAGAATTGTATGAGGACAAACTACTATGGGATCAAGCAACTGAGCAAAGCACTTATTCCACTTCTTCTATTATCCAATTCAACAAGAATAGTAAATGTCTCTTCCATCCTTGGACAACTAGAGGTACAAAATAAATAAATAAATAAAATTATTTAATTAAAGCATTTACAAGCAACTGCATTTTGATCATGATCATTTTAGGCCATTTAGAGGGCAAGTTTGGTTGTAAGAACCATATATAGTGTGGTATGAATGTTTTGTGGTTGTGATGATTGTATAGGCCCTGTACTAAGCATTTAGTGCTAGGAAAGAATATCAAGGAATTGGAAATTTTAAATGCGTGTTTCTATTTCAGTTCATTTCAAATGAAAATGCAAGGAAGGAATTATAAGACGTTGACGGCCTCACAGAAGAGAAAGTGGATAAGGTGGTGGAAGGATTTCTAGAAGATGTCAAGGAGAATTTGATAGAAACTAATGGTTGGCCTTTAAATTTTTCTGCTTACTTCGCCTCCAAGGCAGCTCTTAATGCCTAACACAAGGATTTTGGCAATGAAGTATCCCAGAATTGCAATCAATGCATTCCATTCTGGGTCTGGCAAATTACCTGTTGAAGAAGGCGCAAAAGGTCCTGTGATGTTAGCTTTGATGCCTGAGGGTGGACCCTTTGGCCTCTTCTTTGATGAAACTAATGTGTCAACCTTTTGAAGAAGAACATTGTGCTATTCTACATATATTCATATATGCACGTAAATAAAAGGGAGGGAAGAAACTGTATCCCTTGTAATAGGCTTTCTAAGTCACCCATGTGGGAATTTTGAAGGGGCCAACTATGACAAAGGAATATAAAAACTAAATCATATAGTATTCACTCATTGACTTGTTCTATGGGTGACTTGGTATGTTTGACGCTATAAATTCTTTCTCAGTGAAAAATATTGCAATTGTTCTATTTTTCTAGCACTAAATAAATGATCTAAAAACTTTTGTCGATGTTCTAGCACTAAATAAATGATCTAAAATTTTTTGTCAATGTTAGATGTAATCCTGAATTTCATGCATTTGTGTAATTTTGGATTGTAATGGCATATTGCCGGATGTGAGTTGAGTCCCATGTAGAATGTCTACTAAATCGACTTGGGATATTATGGGGGAGCGAGTTTCAATACGTGGCTAGGCTAGTAATTAGAATTTGAATTTAGCAATCCTTTGAAGTTTGAACCATCTAACTCTAGCCAAGCTTGAACCAATTGATTCAAGAAAATTTAGCGAACTTTACTAATGCGACTCCTGATAAGACTTGCAACTAATTTTATCAATTTCACAAGTTAAACCCAAGTAATTAATTTTCCAGATTTAGTATTATGGAACCACAACAAGAACAACTACACAATTAAGACTTACAATACCTCTAGTACATGTAACCTAACTTGTATCTAAAACTCCCAGCTTCTTGCCCGCACCACTTCATCGAGCTCTGTCTTTATAATGATTCGCTACTGCAAGTTGAGACATCGACTATCAAATCAATCTCTTGATTACTTCAAGGCCATTTGAATATATCTAGTCATCTTGGTGGTCATAGCATAACACTCCAATAACACAAGTGGTGATCTAGTGTTTTTTGTGTGGTTAAAATCTCCTTTCAATGGTTTTGTCAATTTCTAAAGGGCTTAAAGCTGTTCTTCTGTATTTGGTGGCCATCAATCATCATCCTTCTATTGATGTTAAGGTTGAAGTAGAGATTAAATATAAGTAGGGTTTGGGCTAGAGTTTGGCACACAAGTGCCTCTTGAAGCAAATCAAGAAATTTCTTGAAACAAGTTCTCTGTTTGGAGTTCGCACAACCTAGAATATGCTCACACGACTGAGAATTTGAAATTTGTTCGACCAAGATTAAATCCTCACACAAACAAAATTCTTTGATGCACACTACTTTGAAGTTTCCACTGTAACATTCATTACCTAGCATTACAAAGCAAATAGAGGCCCAAAAATACAAGGAAGTTTTTCATCATGGAAACAATAAAAACACTAACAAAACACTTTCTTGGATTAAGCTTCATCTCATACTTCCAAAGGGTATTGAAGGTCTCCAAGAGATCAACTAGGTGGAGCTTGACTTGTTAGTTTTTGACGACCATGTCATCAACACATTCCTCAAAATGTGTTCTAGTCTAGTCCTTACACAATGCTTTAACAAAGTTTATGGTTGAAAAACGAACTTTTTAATGTTTAGGGATGAAAAATGAAATTCATGCAAACTTTAAAGATGATAAGGGGGAGTTTGGTTTGCTTAATGTTACATTAAGGTGTAATGTTACATTCTTGTAATCTTAGATTCATTTAATTACATTACCTTAATGTGACATTAAGGTGTTTGGTTCATTAAATTGCATTTCAATCATAATCCATGAATGTAACATTTATATAATTGATTTCATTAAATTGCATTCCAATCATAATCCATGAATGTAACTTTATATAACTGATTCTTTAACATTCTTAAAAATAATTAAAATTATTATTATAAAAACTTTTTTTTTTTTTGAGAAACAAACACACACACACACGAGGGGGAGGGAAAGGGGTTCTAAAATTATTATTATAAAAACTTGATTGAAAGTATTCTCAACACCAAAAAAATGCCAAAATTATGCTTGAACTAAAAAAATACCCTTGGAAAGCCCAAAATGACCAAATTACCCCTAAAACCAAAAAAAAAAAAAAATAGAGGTTTTTTATTATTATATTTTAGTAATTCTCATGAGTAAAATAAAATTTTTTAGTATGTGCAATTTTGACAATTAAATAAATTATTACATCCCCATCAATAAGTAATGTAAGATCACATCCATTTAAGAAGGTGATGTGATATATTTTATAATCTTAGATTACGATAATGTTAGAAAAAATCAAATGAACCAAACTCCTTAGTGTCATATTATGGCAATGCGCATCACATTAAAATGGCACATTACGATGAACCAAACATCCTCTAATAGGATTGACATAAGGTACAATACCCAATAGTATTGAGTAATTGAGATTGAGAGTTGAAAGAAGTTATTTTCAAAATTTTAATCTTTACCATTGAATAAAAAAAAAGTAAAAATAGTTAAAAGTGGGTGTAATAAAAGTTTTTGTGAGAGAAGAAAGGTGTAATTGCACTGTGCAATTGCATATTTTATTACAAGGGATTGAGCCGGTTCAATTACACCGTGCAAATTTACAATTAGCCTTTTCTTCTCTCCCCCAACAAATTTTATGGCACAACTTTTTAATTATTTTTTACTTTATTTTATTTTTCGCAACTCTCAATCTCAACCGCTTAATTCTATTGCGTCAGGATTTCAATCCTAAAACTACACCTAGAGAGCAGAACTGTAACTTTTCATTTCAGATAAGCCGTTTATCAAAAAAACTTTTCAGATAAGCCATCTTCTGCATTGCCAATACAAACTCTTCACTTTTCATATCAAATGGCAGAAACAACCATAAATCCGGGGATTAAGAGGTAATTTTATCTTCAATTACTCTAATCTTTCCATTTCACATATAGAACTGAGTTTATATGCAGATATCCTAATTATTAATTTTTTTTTATAATTTAAATAAAAAATTTACCCAAGGATTGCAGTTGTAACCGGAGGCAATAAAGGGATCGGATTTGAGATATGTAGACAGTTAGCTTCAAATGGGATCATGGTGGTTTTAACTGCTAGAGATGTAAGGAGGGGAAATGAAGCAATTGAAAAACTCAAAGCTAAAGGATGCTCTGATGTGGTTTTTCATCAAATAGATGTGATGGAGCCAACTACCATTTCTTCTTTGGCAGATTTCATCAAAACCCACTTTGGGAAGCTTGACATATTGGTAATGCAACTTAATTATACATACATCTTTTGGAATTCCAAGTGTTATTTTTGAGAGGGTAGATCTTTGCCTTGCTTCTAATTATTATGTTGCCAAGAATCTCTAGGATTTCTGAGGAATCATATATAGGTTTTGAATTTAAAAACATACATGCTTGTATTGGTTGATCTGTGGGTCATCAGATTTCTTTATATAAAAATCAATAAATAATTTTTCATGCAATGACCAGTTTGTGTAGTTCTAAACAAAGATGAATCGTCTAGTATTCTTTCTTCTTCTCCCCAACCTTTTGTAATTAGGTTGATGAACGAAAGTCATTTGTTAATTGAGGAGATCTTGTTCTTTTTGGTGGCTCTGACATTGCTATTATTCCAAAATTGCAGGTAAATAATGCGGGGATTACTGGACACATAAGCAACCCAGAGGAAGAAAGAAAAGTTAGCGCTGATCAAGTAAGTCTCTCAATGTTATTTAGAAGTAGAACCCGTCTGGCTCTGAATCACAGCTTTCGTTGAAGTTTGAACGATGTTGTTTTTGGAGATAAGTTTTTGCAAAATTCGACAGTCAAACTAATGAGACTGTTGGGGCAAGTTTTTTTTATTTTTTTGTTAAGAATAATTTTTTTATGTTTTCTTTTGCCAAGTAATTTCATCCATGAATAAATTTTGTCTTTTTTCTTATCTCTTAATATTAAGAAAAAGTTAGTTATTATTTTTTTTTTAAATACTCTTAATTTAATTAATTTATTCTTATTTCTTAAAAATACAAATTCTCTATATATTAAGAGAATTCAAAAAATCCCTATATTTACAAAAAAAAAAAAAAAAAAAAATTAAAATATTAGTTATTGTCCTTTTGTTTTAATTTAATTAACTTATTCTTATTCATTAAAAAAAGAAATAAGAGTAAAACTGTAAATCAACAAAAAATAAAAATAAAATAATTATTTAACGTTGAAAAAAAACAAACTTTTCCCACTTCCTAATTCCCACTACCCCACCTTCTTAAAAAAAAAAAAAAAAAAAAAAAAAAAAAAAAAAAAACAAAGGTCTATTTTGAAACAATTTATTACAAAAAAAGCTCTAAAACAACTTATAGTACAAAAAAAATGCAACAAGACTCATTAATATTATAAAAAATAAATACTATAAAAAATAAGTTGAAACTGTCATCAGCTCTCAAACATACTCTAAAACAACTATCTATCATTAAACAAAAAAACTTTCCCACTTCCCAGCCCCACTACCCTACATTTCTATAATAAAAAAGAAAAAAGAATGTGATCATTTATCATAAGATCATAACCACACAATGACATTACTTTATCATCACATGTGGTCTTATATAGTTGTTGCGAGAGAAATGTGGTCTTATATAATTATTGTGAAAGAAATGAAACATATCCCGTATGCACAACATGCTGTCTCTTCGAATTAAAGGCATAATCACAAAATTTTGATGACTATTGTAATGTGAAGAATTTGACCTGACTTGAGGCTGTGGTGGCCATAAAAAAAATAAAATAATAAATCATAAAATAAAAGGAAAATATAAATTAATCATGCTTTTTAAACACGAGTTCTGTAACATCATTTAATACCTTTGCATATAATGATACAGATTTTTGGTCCAAATGCCATACCTCTGAAGGAAATCATGAAGCAAATGTATCAAACAGCTGAGGATTGTTTGAGAACAAACTACTATGGGACCAAGCAAGTGAGCGAAGTGTTGGGAAAAATTATATATAACTGTGAATAAATTTAAGCAAGCACAGCGAAAGTACAACCACACAATAACACAAATATTTATGTGGAAACACTCTTTCTCCTTGAAGGGAAAAATCACATGACAAACTCCGAATAATTTCACTATATTAAATAGAGATTACAACACTTAGAGATACAACTTAAGTAAAGAAAAACTCTCATTTTCTTTCACTCACTGCTCTCTTATTTTCTCTAACTCTCTCTATTTTTCTCTTCTCTTTTTGCTTGCTCTCACTCAGGCACTTAGTCCTCACACTTTGGGACTTCACTTCTTTTTTCCCACCTTCTTCACTGGCCGAATGGCCTCCCTATTTATTTGTTTCACCTTTTCTTCTCTTCTCCCTTTCACACTCTTCTCTTCAAATCACAATTAATGCAAGCCACTTACTTTGACTTTACTTCATCCAATTTCTGCTCTGCCAGCCGAATGACTTGCCTTTTGCTTCTTTCTTTTCTTTCTTCCTTAGCATGTCCAACACGCCTAAGCCAACCAACCATGCTGACTTTTGTACATGATGAAGAAAAGATAAGAAACATGAAGACATGCTCATTAAATGAGTATGTCTATTACGTGGGCTGGATTCATGGTGCAGTGCACCCAACAATCTCCCCCTCCAGCCCACTTATGGAGGAGATCTTCAACTCAATTCTTCAATTATAATCCATGCCGGCCAAGTCAATACCAGACTCAACCTTCTTCATTATCTTCACTAACACTAAGAGAATTTCATCAAAATTAATATCTTTCTTTCTCAAATAATTAATTTCACCTTGGATATCCTTAATCCAATTTCTTGGCTCCCCCTCAACAGAAGCACAAATATTGTTGAAGCTAATTGCTTGATGTTCTTCAGTACACCTCCTTTCAAGAGGTTCAACAATCTCTAGTGGAGGATATTGCTCCCCCTGCTCAAGACCTTCATGATCTTTCACTTCATCATTCTTCTTAGCATCATGATATTTTTCATCAAATATCACTTTCTCATTTAAATCACTTTCAGGTAGAGAGAATTTTACTCTCTTGGCTGCAACACCATTACTATCAACTCTCAACTGTGGAGTTTTCTCAAAAACTTTGACTGCATTGGACTTTTTCTTACAGGCCCTCACATGAGTTCTGTACATGCCACAACAAGCACGCCCTCTAGCAATAACTAATAATTCTTTACAAAGTTTCCATCTTCCATTGTCAAGATGGTTACTATAACCCGCTTGATCCAAAGCAAAAGTAGATAACACATTCATCCTTAAATCTAGAACATGCCGCACATCCTTCAATATCAACGTGCAACCAACATTGGTCTTGATGCACACATCACCAATTCCCACAATTTTTGAGTAACTAGAGTTACCCATCTTCACAACACCAAAATCGCCTGCTTTGTATGTGGTGAACAACCTTTTTGTGGGGATAACATGGTGAGAAACTGCTGAATCAACAACTCACTCAACATCATTCTTAGCAACATGCTTACACTTTTGCTCTTCAAGAGAGAGCATTAGAACATCCTCATGAAACACAACTGCTGCAGTATTCTTCTCATCATCATTCTTTTCATCTTTCTCTTCATTTTGTTCTTTATTCCAATGCCAGCAGTTTCTTTTTACGTGACCCTTTTTCCCACAATGGAAACATTCTCTTATCTCTTTAAACTGAGATCTACCTTTTGACTGTGACCTGTCATTGGATTTGGCTCGATCATCAAGCCCCCTACTTCTATTTTTGCCCCTGTTCTCCATAACAAGAGCTTGATCTTGTGCATTGTTTATACCAGCATCTCCTCTGCGAACCTCCTCACTTAAAATCAAATCTTGAATATCATCATATTTGAGTTTGCTTTTTCCTGCAGAATTGCTCACTGCCATTCTCATGGCCTCCCAAGTGTTTGGCAAAGAAGCCAAAACAATTAATGCACAGATCTCATCATCAAAATCAATCTCCACGGAGGACAATTGATTTGTGATGGTGTTAAACTCATTCAAATGCTGAGCCACAGGAGTACCTTCTACCATCTTCAGATTAAACAACTTTTTCATCAGATGCACCTTATTGTTAGCCGAAGGCTTTTCATACATACTAGACAAAGCCTTCATTAGACCACTGTGGTCTTTTCCTTCATGACGTTGTGTGCAACTGATCTTGTTAGAGTTAATCATATAACTCCTAGCACTTGTCTATCAAGAAGACTCCATTCTTCTTCTTCCATACTATCTGGTTTCCTTCCCAAAAGAGGAAGATGTAATTTCTTCCCATACATATAATCTTCAATTTGCATCCTCCAATAGCCAAAGTCTGTGCCATCAAACTTCTCGATTCCTGACGTCTTTCCTTCTTCTCCGGCCATTGCTCCCAATCGAACCTACGCTCTGATACCACTTGTTGGGAAAAATTCTATATAACTGTGAATAAATTTAAGCAAGCACAGCAGAAGCACAACCACACAATAACACAAATATTTACGTGGAAACCCTTTCTCCTTGAAGGGAAAAACCACGGGACAAACTCCGAATAATTTCACTATATTAAATAGAGATTACAACACTTAGAGATACAACTTGAGTAAAGAAAAACTCTCTTTTTCTTTTCACTCACTGCTCTCTTCCTCACTGTGTATTTTCTCTAGCTCTCTCTATTTTTCTCCTCTTTTTGCTTGCTCTCACTCAGGCACTTAGTCCTCACACTTTGGGACTTCACTTCTTTTTTCGAGTCTTTTGGCTAAATATTACTAATTCTGAAACATATTTGCGTTATAGGTACTGTTACAAGTTATTTGGAGATTTGAGGAGAGAGATTGAATTTCGACAACAGTGTTGCCGAAATTCCAAGAAAAGTAGGAGAGATAATGAGGGAAAAGGTGGAGAGAGAAAAATGGTGAATTACGGCAACACTGTTGTCGTAATTCGCTGCCCAAATATCTACCTAGGCACTGTGAGACGAAGTGCTCTGAGTGGTGCCCCAAACAAACTAAAAAAAATTTGTCCCTATTGTGGCAATACTATTGCCGAAAATGGGAGTGGGAAAAAAAAAAAAAAAGTGAATACCGAAATCTGGGAGGAATTTAAAAAAAAAAAATAATGTGCTACGTACACAATATTTTTACAATATTTTCGCAACAAATCACAGGTAATTGGTTATTATTAATTCAAATTTAAATTTAACATTGAAATTACTCTTTTAATCCAACAATAACAATAAGTAATAACCTGACACTTAGAATTTGTTATAAAAATATTGTAAAAATTGTGTGCACTTCATTTCTAAAAAAACAAAAAAAAAATTTTCCCAATTGTGGCAATGGTATTGCCGAAATACCATTGCCACAATTGAAAAAAAAAAAAAAAAAAAATTTCTCCACAATTTCGGCAATACCATTGCCATAATTGAGAATTTTTTTTTTGTTTTTTTAGAAATGAAGTGCACACAATTTTTACAATATTTTTACAACAAATTCTAAGTGTCAGGTTGTTACTTATTGTTATTGTTGGATTAAAATCGTAATCTCAATGTTAAATTTAAATTTGAATTAATAATAACCAGTTACCTGTGATTTGTTGTGAAAATATTGTAAAAATATTGTGTACGTAGCACATTATATTTTTTTTAAAATTCCTCCCAAATTTCGGTATTCACTTTTTTTTTTTTTTTTCCACTCCCTTTTTCGGCAATGGTATTGCCACAATAGGGACAAATTTTTTTTAGTTTGTTTGGGGCACCACTCAGAACACTTCGTCTCACAGTGTTCGGGCAGATATTTGGACAGCAAATTACGGCAACATTGTTGCCGTAATTCACCATTTTTCTCTCTCTACCTTTTTCCTCATTCTCTCTCCTACTTTTCTTGGAATTTCGGCAACACTCTTGCCGAAATTCAATCTCTCTCCTCAAATTTTCAAATAACTTATAACAGTACCTATAACACAAATATGTTTCAGAATTAACAATATTTAGCCAAAAGATTCTCTTTTTTCCCACCTTCTTCACTGGCCGAATGGCCTCCCTATTTATTTGTTTCACCTTTTCTTCTCTTCTCCCTTTCACACTCTTCTCTTCAAATCACAATTAATGCAAGCCACTTACTTTGACTTTACTTCATCCAACTTTCTGCTCTGCCAGTCGAATGACTTGCCTTTTGCTTCTTGCTTTTCTTTCTTCCTTAGCATGTCCAACACGCCTAAGCCAACCAACCATGCTGACTTTTGTACATGATGAAGAAAAGATAAGAAACATGAAGACATGCTCATTAAATGAGCATGTCTATTACGTGGGCTGGATTCATGGTGCAGTGACTTTTCAGATAAGCCATCTTCTGCATTGCCAATACAAACTCTTCACTTTTCATATCAAATGGCAGAAACAACCATAAATCCGGGGATTAAGAGGTAATTTTATCTTCAATTACTCTAATCTTTCCATTTCACATATAGAACTGAGTTTATATGCAGATATCCTAATTATTAATTTTTTTTTTTAATTTAAATAAAAAATTTACCCAAGGATTGCAGTTGTAACCGGAGGCAATAAAGGGATCGGATTTGAGATATGTAGACAGTTAGCTTCAAATGGGATCATGGTGGTTTTAACTGCTAGAGATGTAAGGAGGGGAAATGAAGCAATTGAAAAACTCAAAGCTAAAGGATGCTCTGATGTGGTTTTTCATCAAATAGATGTGATGGAGCCAACTACCATTTCTTCTTTGGCAGATTTCATCAAAACCCACTTTGGGAAGCTTGACATATTGGTAATGCAACTTAATTATACATACATCTTTTGGAATTCCAAGTGTTATTTTTGAGAGGGTAGATCTTTGCCTTGCTTCTAATTATTATGTTGCCAAGAATCTCTAGGATTTCTGAGGAATCATATATAGGTTTTGAATTTAAAAACATACATGCTTGTATTGGTTGATCTGTGGGTCATCAGATTTCTTTATATAAAAATCAATAAATAATTTTTCTTGCAATGACCAGTTTGTGTAGTTCTAAACAAAGATGAATCGTCTAGTATTCTTTCTTCTTCTCCCCAACCTTTTGTAATTAGGTTGATGAACGAAAGTCATTTGTTAATTGAGGAGATCTTGTTCTTTTTGGTGGCTCTGACATTGCTATTATTCCAAAATTGCAGGTAAATAATGCGGGGATTACTGGACACATAAGCAACCCAGAGGAAGAAAGAAAAGTTAGCGCTGATCAAGTAAGTCTCTCAATGTTATTTAGAAGTAGAACCCGTCTGGCTCTGAATCACAGCTTTCGTTGAAGTTTGAACGATGTTGTTTTTGGAGATAAGTTTTTGCAAAATTCGGACAGTCAAACTAATGAGACTGTTGGGGCAAGTTTTTTTTTTTTTTTTTGTTAAGAATAATTTTTTTATGTTTTCTTTTGCCAAGTAATTTCATCCATGAATAGATTTTGTCTTTTTTCTTATCTCTTAATATTAAGAAAAAGTTAGTTATTGTTTTTTTTTTTTAAATACTCTTAATTTAATTAATTTATTCTTATTTCTTAAAAATAAAAATTCTCTATATATTAAGAGAATTCAAAAAGTCCCTATATTTACCCAAAAAAAAAAAAAATTGAAATATTAGTTATTGTCTTTTTTTTTTTTTTAATTCTTAATTTAATTAACTTATTCTTATTCATTAAAAAAAGAAATAAGAGTAAAACTGTAAATCAACAAAAAATAAAAATAAAATAATTATTTAATGTTGAAAAAAACAAACTTTTCCCACTTCCTAATTCCCACTGCCCCACCTTCTTAAAAAAAAAAAAAAAAAAAAAAAAAAAAAACAACAACAACAACAACAAAAGGTCTATTTTGAAACAATTTATTACAAAAAAGACTCTAAAACAACTTACTGCATATAAATAGTACAAAATAGTACAAAAAAGTGCAACAAGACTCATAAATACTATAAAAAATAAGCTGAAACTGTCATCAGCTCTCAAACATACTCTAAAACAACTATCTATCATTAAAAAAAAAAAACTTTCCCACTTCCCAGCCCCACTACCCTACATTTCTATAATAAAAAAGAAAAAAGAATGTGATCATTTATCATAAGATCATAACCACACAATGACATTACTTTATCATCACATGTGGTCTTATATAGTTGTTGCGAGAGAAATGTGGTCTTATATAATTATTGTGAAAGAAATGAAACATATCCCGTATGCACAACATGCTGTCTCTTCGAATTAAAGGCATAATCACAAAATTTTGATGACTATTGTAATGTGAAGAATTTGACCTGACTTGAGGCTGTGGTGGCCATAAAAAAAATAAAATAATAAATCATAAAATAAAAGGAAAATATAAATTAATCATGCTTTTTAAACACGAGTTCTGTAACATCATTTAATACCTTTGCATATAATGATACAGATTTTTGGTCCAAATGCCATACCTCTGAAGGAAATCATGAAGCAAACGTATCAAACAGCTGAGGATTGTTTGAGAACAAACTACTATGGGACCAAGCAAGTGAGCGAAGCACTTATTCCACTTCTTCTATTATCCAATTCAGGAAGAATAGTAAATGTGTCCTCCACCTTGGGACAATTAAAGGTACAAAATGTAAAACTCATCTTTTTACACCATTTATAATTAGCTATATTTGGTCATGATCATTTTACTGCAATACAGAGTGCAAGATTATGGCTGTGACGATTGTGTAGGACCTGCACTAAACATTTGGTTCTAGGAAATTGCATAAAAGTTTTTTCAAGAAATTAAAATTTCAATTATGTTAATATTTCAGCTTATTTCAAATGAGAATGCAAAGAAAGAATTAGGAGATGTTGATGATCTCACAGAAGAGAAAGTGGACAAGGTGGTAGAGGGATTTCTAGAAGATGTCAAGGAGAATTTGATTGAAACCAAAGGTTGGCCTATTAATATTTCTGCTTACATAGTCTCCAAGGCAGCTCTTAATGCATACACAAGGGTTCTAGCAAGGAAGTACCCCAAAATAGCAATCAACTCCGTGAATCCTGGATATGTCAGCACAGATTTTACCCACAATAGTGGATTTTTGACTGTTGAAGAAGGTGCAAAAGGTCCTGTGATGTTGGCTCTGATGCCTGAAGGTGGGCCGTCTGGCCTCTTCTTTGATCAAATTGAAGTATCAACCTTTTGAATAAGAAATAATGCTACCCAATGAGTACATAAGCATAGGGAAGAAACATGGAGAATAAAAATGTGTGTTGGAGAGGGTTGGAAGTCTAAAGGGCTTAAACTTGTTTGTTTTGTAATTGGTGGCCATCAATCATCATCCTTCTATTGATGTTAAGGTTGAAGTAAAGTTTAAATATAAGTAGGGTTTGGGCTAGAGTTTGGCACACAAGTTCCTCTTGAAACAAATCAACAAAATTCATGAAACAAGTTCTTTGTTGACCTAGTGTCTATTAGTCTATCGAAGGTCCACAGAGACTTTCAACTTGGAGTTCGCACAACCTAGAACATGCTCACGACTGAGAATTTGAATTTTGTTTGACCAAGATTGAATCCTCACACAACCAAAATACTTTGATGCACACTAGTTTGAAATTTCAACTGCAACATTCATTACCTAGCATTACAAAGCAAATAGAGGTCCAAAAATACATGGAAGTTTTTCATCATGGAAACATAAAAATACTAACAAAACACTTTCTTGGATTAAGCTTCATCTCGTACTTCCAAAGGGTATTGAAGGTCTCCATGAAATCATCTAGGTGGAGTTCGATTTGTTAACTTTTGACAAGCACGTCATCAACACATACCTCAAATTGTCTTTCAATCTAGTCCTTACACAATGCATTAACAAAGTTTATGGTTTAAAATGAACTTTTTAATATTTAGGGATGAAAAATGAAATCCAAGCAAATTTTAAAGATGATAACAATGTTTTGGCCAAATAATTAATATTTAAACAAAATAATTAATATTTCATTATGTCATTATATGTTTATATATTTTGTTGTGAATTTTTTTTTATATGCTTATATATTTTGTTGTGATTTTTATTTTTATTTTTATAATTTAAAAAAAATGGATCTATCAATCTAAACTTTTTTTAGTTTGTTGAAAAATAATTTTTATTTTTATCTTCAATTTTGTTGAACTTGTGGTTCGACCAATGATCCATGGGTTCATGAAACAATGAACTAGTGACTCAAAACCTATATATAGTTATATACCAAGTCAAGTTAGGATTACGGTTTAAAAATTATGGAGTCCAGATGTTGTTATACCACCACTGATAATTTATTTTTAGATAGCCCCTAAGGGTTTTTTATTTATTTATTATTTATTATTAATAATTGCCCACCAATGGTATTTAGGAATTAGGAGTTGTTGGAAAAATAGCATAGCAATAAGAAATTGATGTTTTCTATGTTCACTTAGATATTATTAAAGTGGTAAAAATCTTGAGTCCACGTAAGAAATGAAATAGATAATATATGAGTTTATATGCTCATGAGTTGGACATTGGGTTGGGCTTTTGGCATATGTGGATTGGGTCTACTTATCCAAATAATAATATTTTATTATTTTAATTGTTGAGTCAGTTAGTCTATGCATAGTAGTTATCACTGAAACAGAATGTATGTTCAGTAATGTATAAGTTTTCATAGTCCCTTATTCATAAAAACTATTTTTCAGAAAAAAAACTCTCACAATGAGAATATTTTGTGCATTTTCATTTTGTGTCAAAGAGAGAGAAAGAGACATTGAGTAGTTCGCAGAGCACGACCTTGTGTGCTTCGTTTTCGTGCTATAGATCATTTTATCCTGGGAGGTAGACGTTCGTGAGTCTCAAAGCACCACAATGATTGTGTGAGAGGTGAAATCTGCTTTAAGGAGATTGTGTCAAACACAAAACTTGATCTAAATCATTCATCCTTTATGCATTTGGTCTGTGAGTTTTTAATTTTATTGTAGATTTCTTTTATATATGCGATATATATTTATTGTTTTGCCTATTACTTCTTTTGTGTTAATATTGTTTATTATTAGATCTGTGTATTGTTCCTTTTTGCTTAATCACAAAAATAAATTATTGAAATAGTTTAGAAAAGTGTCCTGGCCTACGTAATGGGTTATCGTAGATAACTTACTTAGGCATAGACAGAGATAGGAAAACATCACGGCCTACATAGAAAAGCCGGATATAACTAAAATTACAAGGGTGGATAATGTCATAGCTCACTACAGACCTACACCAAGAGCAAAACTTATTGGCTTTTGTTTAACTAGTGCTTTCGGCACCAGTCAAGGAGGCTTGAAAGCCCTTCCTCATACAGATACTATACTAACTTTCATATATGCTCACATATGGTTTCGGACCGTTGGCAACAAAACTCACATATCAATATGGGGATCCATAACTAACCAACAAGACTAATTCCGGTTTAGGTACAAATTGTGAAATCACTTGTCAGATTAATAAATTAATCGGCTGGAGAAAAAGAACCGGTTTCTTGAATTTTTCTGCTTTCTTATAATACTAAACTAAAAATAAAATATAGGAATCGTATAGTACACTTAGCACAATTTGTACCTAAACCGCAATTAGTGTTGTTGGTTAGTCATGGATTAGCAAGAGTGTATGACAAGAAATTATTCAATTGAACAGCAGGATAAATGTATAGTCCTCCCTACTAATAAAAACAAGAATATTTCGTGACTTTCATTCTATGTTGAATAATTTCTCATGATTTTTTGACCCAGTCTCCGTCGGCAGAAGAAGATGTCATGGTATACGTTATAAAGATAGACATTAACAATTTCTACTTCAAGGTTCAACTATACTTTGAAAACTCAATAATAAAATATATACAGCACCTGCGGCAAATTAAACACCTATAAAACTATACCTAGAGCAGAACTATAAATTTTCAGAGAAGCCATCTTCTGCATTAACAATACAAACTCTTCCTATAAAAAAAAAAGGTACAAACTCTTCAATTTTCATAACAAATGGCAGAAACAACCATAAATCCGGGGATTAAGAGGTAATTTTATCTTCGACAACTCTATTCTTTCCATTTCACATATAGAACTGAGTTTATATGCAGATATCCTAATTTTTTTTTTTTTTTTGAAAATTTTTTTACCCAAGGATTGCAGTTGTAACTGGAGCCAATAAAGGGATTGGATTTGAGATATGTAGACAATTAGCTTCAAATGGGATCAGGGTGGTTTTAACTGTGAATGTTCAATATGTGTCTAAAACACCCTTGAACGTTTAGACCCCCAATTACAAAATTACTAATTCAAGCTATATATCAAACAATGTATGTGCGGAAAATGATAACAAGCTTATAACAGAATTAATAAATAATCTAAACCATAAATAATCACAATCATAGCAGTAATTAAATGGTAGAGATAAAGGGAAGAGAGATGCAAACACAAGGACAACACACGATGTGTTATCGAAGAGGAAACCGAAGCCCTCGGCGTAAAACCTCTCCGCCGCCCTCCAAGCGGTCAATAATCCACTAGAAAATGTAGTTGGAATACATGAACAGCAATAGACCCTCCAAGCCTAATCTACCCAGGTACCTAAGCCCTCCAACCTTCCTGCTCCAACGAGGTTGCGCCGAACCTTTTTCTTTTCTAGCTTACCGGATTCCACTACTAAACCATAGCATCAACCAATGTATATTGGTTCCTTCCAAACTGCTTCCCTTAGCACCAAATGAACATTTTCACAGACGTGGGTGTGGTGAGAAAAGGATTTGGTCAATGACCTCTCAAGGATGTATCAATGGAGAGGAAGAGAGTAGAGGAATATGTAGAGACTCTAAGGTAAAGATTATGAATGAATCAATCTTGTTTTTCTCTCAAAAATTCTCTCTGAAAGCTCTCTACATTTCGTGGGTATAAGGGTCTATATATAGTGGTGTGTGTTTGGAATACGAAGAGTTAGTTTTTGCCAAACAGGGCTGATTGGCGGCTTGGCCAGCCTGGGACTTTTGTCTTGTAGTGCGACAGCTGGCGCGACCCTTCAGCTTCCCTGTGTGCTTCTCACGTGCCTGCAGTTGGCGACTTACCAGTCGCGAGTCAGCTGTGAGTCCTAATCGCGAAACTTTGCTTCTTTGCACATACTTGAGCTTTTCTTCACACCTTCTTCACACACTACCCTTACATGAATCCCACCTAAATACAGGGTTACTAAGTGCTAAATTACAAGCAAATTGGCACGGAATAAAGCCAACAAGATGGTTGATAAATTTCAACCTTACAAACTGCTAGAGATGTAAGGAGGGGCAATGAAGCAATTGAAAAACTCAAAGCTAAAGGATGCTCTGATGTGGTTTTTCATCAACTAGATGTGATGGAGCCAACTACCATTTCTTCTTTGGCAGATTTCATCAAAACCCACTTTGGGAAGCTTGCATATTGGTAATGCAACTTAATTATACATACATCTTTGGAATACCAAGTGTTATTTTTGAGAGGGTAGATCTTTGCTTTGCTTCTTATTATGTTACAAAGAATCTCTAGAATTTCTAAGGAATCATAGGTTTTGAATTTAAAGGCATACATGCTTGTATTGGTCCATTTGTGTGTCATCAGATTTCTTTATATAAAAATAAATAAATAATTTTTCTTGCAATGATCAGTTTGTAGTTCTAAACAAAGATGAACCGTCTAGTATTCTTTCTTCTCCCCACCCTTTTGTAATTAGGTTGATAAACGAAAGTCATTTGTTAATTACTGAGATCTTGTTCTTTTCCCCCACTTTTGGTGGCTGTGACATTGCTATTATTTCAAAATTGCAGGTAAATAATGCGGGGATTAATGGATCCAAAATTAACCCAGAGGAACGAAGAAAACTTAGCTTTGATCAAGTAAGTTTCTCGATGTTATGTAGAACCCGTCTGGCTCTGCATCACAGCTTTCTTTGAACGACGTTGTTTAGCTGATAAGTTTTTGAAAAATTCGGACAATACTCAAACTAATGAGATTGTTGAGGCAAGTTTTTGAAATTTTTTATATGTTTTCTTTTGTAAAGTAATTTCATCCATCAATAGATTTATTCTATTTATGAGGGTACATGCGTGGCCATAGTATGCGAATCATGTGATCATCCATCTTATCCATAAAATGATATTATTTTGTCATCAAATGTGGTCTTATATAGTTGTGGGTCTCACATGATATGAGAAAAATGAAACATATCCCATATGCAGTGCACAACATGCTTTCTCTTCGAATTGAAGGCATATCCCAAAATTTTTATGGTTATTGCAATGTGAAGAATTTAAACTGACTTGAGGCTGTGGTGGCCATAAAAAGAAAATCATAAAATAAAAGGAAAATAGAAATTAATCAAGTTTTATAAAGAAGAGTACTGTAACATCATTTAATACCTTTGCATATAATGATACAGATTTTTGGTCCAAATGCCATACCTCTGAAGGAAGTCATAAAGCAAACTTATCAAACAACAGAGGACTGTTTGAGAACAAACTACTATGGGACCAAGCAAGTGAGCGAAGCACTTATTCCACTTCTTCTATTATCCAATTCAGGAAGAATAGTAAATGTGTCCTCCACCTTGGGACAATTAAAGGTACAAAATGTGAAACTCATCTTATTAAACCATTTATAAACAGCTATATTTGGTCATGAACATTTCACGGAAATATAGAGTGCAAGATTATGGCTGCGATGATTGTGTAGGACCGGCACTAAACATTTGGTTCTAGGAAATTGCTTGAATTTTTTTTTAAGAAATTAAAATTTCAATTATGTAAAATATTTCAGTTTATTTCAAATGAGAATGCAGAGAAAGAACTTGGAGAGGTTGATGACCTCACAGAAGAGAAAGTGGACAAGGTGGTAGAGGGATTTCTAGAAGATGTCAAGGAGAATTTGATTGAAACCAAAGGTTGGCCTGTTAATATTTCTGCTTACATAGTCTCCAAGGCAGCTCTAAATGCATACACAAGGGTTCTAGCAAAGAAGTACCCCAAAATAGCAATCAACTCCGTGACTCCTGGGTATACCAGCACAGATTTGAACCACAATACTGGAGTTTTGACTGTTGAAGAAGGTGCAAAAGGTCCTGTGATGTTGGCTTTGATGCCTGAAGGTGGGCCTTCTGGCCTCTTCTTTGATCAAATGGAAGTATCAACCTTTGAATAAGAATGATGCTACCCAGTGAGAAAATAAGCACAGGGAAGAAACATGGAGAATAAAAATGTAGTTGAGGAAGCTTATTTAAATCTTATAGTTGGTTTATTTAGATCTTGCTTTGATCAATAAAAGCATTAGAAATTTTTTTCCTACTTTATATTCTGTGAAAGCTCTTTCAACACTAGTTGTTAAAGCAAAATTATACTTGTAGAGAGAGAGAGAGAGAGAGAGAGAGAGAGAGGGGGGAGAGGGGAAATCCTCAAAGAAATATTCATTTTTCTACGCATTATTACTTCAAATTTATCCAATATTATGGTTTATTACTTAAAACTTATTGGTCACAACTCTTGTTGCTGCACCTGCAAGTCTTTTAGATTAGGACATTCAACAAACAAGGGAATGGTTTTTCAGATTAGGATATTCACCAAAGTAGGGAATGGTTTTTATAATCTCTCGGTCAAAATTCCCAAAAATAGGAATAGAATGAATATTTTAAAATAATTCTTTTCATTCTATTTATTTTCTTCTTATTATATGGAGTGTTAGAGCATCTACATTGGTGAAAGTTTTTTCAACCAAATCTACTATTATAGTATTATGTTAAAGAAAAAAAAATTAAACTCAACCCAACTCATCATAGGGCCCAATCCAACTAACGTGGATTGGGTTGAGGCCATGGATTGAACAATTTTTTTTAAAAAAATTATTATTATTATTATTATTTAGGGGCAACATTATGTTCAAGCCAAGGGGGTCAAATGAACCCCCTTACTTGTAATATATATATATATATATATATATATATAATTCTTTTTTTTTTTTGAAAGGATATATATAATTCTTTTTAACTTTTGTTTTGACCCCTCAAAAATAAAAATTTGAACACCCTAACCCTAAAGTTTATTTAAACAAAATTAAAATAAATCTAAATATGATCATCTTAATACTACTTTCACAATAATGTTATATGGCAAGTTGTAACTGGTTTTTTTTTTTAACTCACAATTAACATTACTTTTTATCTACCATTAACAATTTGCCACCTAAATTTTGTTATAAAATTTTTGTGTAAGTATTGTATATTGAATTTTATTAAAAAAATTGTTTCAAATTTTTGCTCCTTCATTAAAAAAAAAAAAAAAAAAAAAACTTCTCTTCGAGACTTTGGCTTACTTTACTGTTGACAGTAAAACGAAGTTGTTTTTCCCTGCACTTTTTTTTTTCTTCATAAGCAAAAAATTACACTACTATTACAACCAATAGATCTCTATCTATATATGTGATTCTTTCCCATTCTCCTTATCTCTCTTTCTCTCTTCTATATTTTCTTAGTTTGATCAAATAATTTGATAAATACTCTATATATTTTAAAGTCCAAGAAGTCTTTTAGTGCTTGCTCAAATTCCAAGAGAACAACCACGTCCACATGTATGATTAAAACGTCACACTTCAAAAGCAAAAACTTATATTAGTTACTATTTTTTTTCTTAGTTTCACATTTACTCCTAGTTCTACTCCTAGGTGTGTTACTATTCTTTTTTATCATATATTTTTATTTAATTGATAATACACATAAACATAATAAGTTATTATTAATTTGAAAAACAAAAATGTATGATTAATTATTTAATTATATTTGTTATTTTACTGATATTTAAACTATTAATAACTTTTTTAGACTATTGTACAATATAGTTGTATTGTATATTGAATTGTATTTAGAATACTATTTTAGATTATTATAATATGGAAGTTGTATGTATAGGGAAAAAAAAAAAAAAAACATTTTGTTTTTTACTTCCCCCCCGCTCCCCCGAACAAATTTCTAGCTCTATCATTGCTAACCCCCGTAGAAAAAAATCATGGAACTTCTATAGTTATTATTAAATTGAGCATTGGAAAACCCTACTATAAATAAGAGCAAATTTATAACCAAATAATCTTGAAAGTAATATCAAACTAACACAAACTATACAAGGAGAACTTTGGGGTTTGAGTTTTATTTAGGAAGAGGAGCAAAAAAGAAAATAAAAAAATTGTATAATATATTTTTAAAATTTAAATATATATTAATTACAGGCGGTGTTTGGGTCGGGTTAGGCAGATTTGTGAATTTTACAACCCAAACCCAACTTGACCCACTGTAAAAAAAACAAATCTAACCCAACCCAACATGGCGGGTTGGGTTGGATCGGGTCAGTTTTGGTGATTTGGCTGCACACCCTACTCAATGTTATGTCATTGCTTTTGTTGAACGATGTTGTTTTGAGTCAAATTTTTTAAAAAATTCGGACAGTAAAACTGTTGTGGAAAATTTTTGAAGTTTTTTCTTTACAAGTAATTTCATTCATCATTAAGTTATTGTCTGTATGAGGGTACATCATAGTAGGGATGTCCACGGGTCAGGTGGATCGGGTTTGAGGTTAACTCGTTACTCAAAGCTCAGTCCGAGTAGAAGGAGTGAAGACTCGTAACTAACCGCCAACAACCACGAGTTGAGTTAGATCGGGCTTTGGCAGACGATTTTTGCAGTTTAATTGAAACCGATGGAGCGGTGGTTGGTGGAGGAAGGTAGATCTTTGCTCAATTTGAGCGGAGGAGAGAAAGGTTTGGCCGGATTTGAGCGGATTAGAGCCAAACATTGCCAGATCTAGGCAAAACTCCGCCAGTTAGATTTGAGTAAATCTAAGCCAAACATCACCAAATATGAGCAAATCTAAGTTAAACATCTCCAAATTTGAGAGAATCTAAGTGGTGAAGGGCTTAATAGTTGTTGGATCTGGGTAGATACGAGGGTTGCTTGAAGTGTTTTTCGATTAGGTAGGGTGGCTTGGTTTTTCGTGGAAGACACCTGCAACTTAACTAGTCGGGGTTTGTTTCTAAGAGAAGGGACCTGTTGTTGACCGACGTAAGGATCGGATTGAGCC
The DNA here is from genome assembly GCA_019022515.1 of Quercus aquifolioides. Lineage (NCBI taxonomy): Eukaryota > Viridiplantae > Streptophyta > Magnoliopsida > Fagales > Fagaceae > Quercus > Quercus aquifolioides. Next base: position 20,716,212 of record CM032336.1, read on the forward strand.
CCCAATGGTCGGTCCCGTCGGGTGGTGGGGTTGCTTGGACAAACCTACATCATAGTATGATGTGAATCATCTGATCACTCATCATAACCATACAATAACATTATTTTGTCATCACATGTAGTCTTATATGGTTGTGGATTCCATATGTTGTTAGAGAAAATGATACATATCTTTTATGCAGAACACGCTTTCTCTCAAACTGAAGGCATATCCCAAAATTTTATTGACTTGCAATATGAAGAATTTAATGTGGCTTGAGGCTGTGGTGGCCAAAAAAAAAAAAAACATAAAATGAAAGGAAATAGAAATTAATCTAAGTTTTATAAATAAGAGTATTGTAACATCATTTAATACCTTTGCATATAAAGATACAGATTTTAGGTCCAAATGCCTTACCTCTAAAGGAAGTCATAAAGCGAACTTATCAAACAACTAAGGATTGTTTGAGAACAAACTACTATGGGACCAAGCAAGTGAGCAAAGCACTTATTCCGTTTCTTCTATTATCCAATTCAGGAAGAATAGTAAACTCCACCTTGGGACAATTAAAGGTACAGAATGTAAAACTCATCTTATTAAACCATTTATAATCAGCTATATTTGGTCATGAATATTTCACGGCAATACAGAGTGCAAGATTATGGCTGCGACGATTGTGTTGGTCCTTCACTAAACATTTGGTTCTAGGAGATTGCTTGAAATTTTTTTTACAAGAAATTAAAATTTCAATTATGTTAATATTTCAGCTTATTTCAAATCAGAATGCAAAGAAAGAACTAGGAGATATTGATGGCCTCACAGAAGAGAAAGTGGACAAGGTGGTGGAAGGATTTCTAGAAGATGTCAAGGAGAATTTGATTGAGACCAAAGGTTGGCCTATTAAAATTTCTGCTTACATAGTCTCCAAGGCAGCTCTTAATGCATATACAAGGGTTCTAGCAAGGAAGTGCCCTAAAATAGCAATCAACTGCGTGTGTCCAGGGTATACCAGCACAGACTTAAACCACAACAGTGGAGTTTTAACTGTTGAAGAAGGTGCAAAAAGTCCTGCGATGTTGGCTTTGATGCCTGAAGGTTGGTCTTCTGGCCTCCTCTTTGATCAAATGGAAGTATCAACCTTTTGAATAAGAAACGATGCTACCCAATGAGTACATAAGCATAGGGAAGAAACATGGAGAATGAAAATGTGTTATGGAAGCTTCTTTAAATCTTATAGTTGGTTTGTTTCGATCTTGCATTGATCAATAAAAGCTTTAGAAAGTCTTTTTTATTCTACTTTATATTATCTGAAAACTCTTTCAACACTAGTTGTTAGAGCAACATTATACTTTTCGAAACAAAAGACTTTTTGACTCATTTATACGGTTCGGTGCTCTAAAGAAAGAAAATTTAGGTTGCTTTAAATTTTTATATAAATATATTGTGGGTGCCTAGTTCTCGGTTATGGGTCTAGAAACGTGATTGGGCTCACAATTTACTTACTATAGTAGACTTATGTATATCCTACAACGGAAAGTTCCTTTGAATTAGGGTTGAAGTTAAAAAGGGATTGTTGATTGGAATAACCGAGTAATCTGGCTTCTAAACCTATTCTCTCTTTCTCACTCCTTTCTAGTTCTCTACCTTCTAAGGTCCAACCCCTCCCCCTTCTGCTTGCTCCCTATTTATAACCTTTTGTTGGTGGACCAGCAATGATTGTTTTCAACGTTCTTCATGCGGGTGGGGCCACTAGGATTATTCCTGATGAGAGGGGCCCCACTTTGGAAATAGAAATTCAATCCTTGGGACTCACAATAAATGCCGGATGCTACTTGACAATGATATTTCCCAAGGCATTACCGACATATATCGGAATGGATCCAAGCATGGCTAGCCCCCGAGGACATCTCGGTCCACGGTTCAAGCTACCAAACAACAGAGATTGGGCTTATCATGGAGTCATTATCCAACCACTCCATGTTTAGGCCTATTGGAAATGGTACAATGACCGTACTATAGCCCCCCTTGATCCTTTCCCCGTTCATGGGGATAGGATCAAGAATCCTTATTGCGCATACATTTTATTCCTCGGGGATACCAATCATCAGTCATTAGTTGCAAACAAGATAGCCTGTATGTTTGACAAATGGGATGACAGGTTGTCTCATCAAACGGCCATCATTACTTGACAGTTCGTGAACCGAGGCTGTGCATGCAACGATTATAAAAAAAGGTGTTAGGTTCTAAGACTTTAGGATCTTAATGTGTTAGAACTTCAATGTGTAATATTGGCAAACCATGATCTAAACATTTTAGTCTAGATTTATGCTGCTCAAAGTGTGGTTATGTGTAAAGTTGGAATCGAGTAATTGCAGGAAATTACTATTCAATTTCTGCAAGGCTTAATCGATCTAAAATTAGACTCGATCGATCGAAGTTCGTGCAGATTGTTTTTTCTACAGAATTTCCAACTTAACCCAAGCTCATATGACGTGTAGGGTTTTATGTTTTGCTTCAAGTATAAAAAGAAAAACCCTAGCCACATTTTAAAGGTTGTTGATATGCTGTGTGTGTGAATCTCTTATGAGATCTAGAGGTGTTTACCTTCATACATACTTAGAGTTATCAAGTTCAAGATTGATGTCAAGAACTTGATGATCACTTCGGTTGCTATTTCAAGAGCTTAAAGAAAACACAAGTGGGAGTACTTGTGGTTGCTGTGGATCAAGGAAAGAAGTAGTCCGTGGACTCAGAGCTGTCACATGGTCGTGGTAGTAAGTTTTCTACTTGAGGTAGTAATAGGATGTTAGTGGTCTAAGTCGCTATTGTAAAACTTCAATTCTTTCATAGTGGATCTGTTTTACCTTGAGAATAACTAGGTTAAATCCTCCTCAAATTTTTTACCGGTTTGGTTTTCCTAGGTTATCATATCATTGTGTTCTTTATTTTCCGCATTGTTTACATGATATGATTGTTTTGTTATAACTTAGATTTGAATAATTTACCTAAGTAATCACTTGGCTAAATAACTAGGTTAAACAACTTGTATTTTAAGGAGTCTAAAAACGTACAAGTGGTATTAGAGCGGATTAGCTCTAGTATTTAGATCATTTGATCTAAGAGTTAATCATTGACCCTTGTTGTCATGGAACACGGTCACTCTCTTGTGATCCCACCTCACTTTGATGGGAACAACTATACCTACTAGAAAGTAAGGATGAAAGCATTCCTGAAATCTATCGATGAGAGAGTTTGGAATTCCATGGAATACGGATGGGAGAAGCCGACTACTCCTGTAAGCGTGTGGCAAACTTCTCAGAAAGAAGTAGCCGTTTTTAATAGCAAAGTCATGAATGCTATTTTTAATGCTATTTCAATGGAGTAATTCAAGAGAATCTCTAATGTTGAGATTGCTCATACTGAATGGAATATTCTCCAAACTGCGCATGAAGGCATAAAGGCAGTTAAGATCAATAAGTTGCAGCAGTTGACAACTAGATTTAAAAGCATTAGTATGTCTGATGATGAAAGTTTTGATGAATTCTATGCTAAGCTTAATGATATTGTTAATTCTACTTATAATTTGGGTGAAATCTATGATTAACCTAAGATTGTTAGGAAGATTCTTAGATCCTTGACTCAGGACTTTAGACTCAAAGTGACTGCCATTACTGAGAGTAAGGATGTGGACTTCATCCCTATTGATGAACTTGTAGGATCTCTCCAATTCTATGAGTTAAACCTACCCAAGACAAACAAATCCAAATCAATGGTTCTTAAATCAGTTGATAATGTTGATGGGAACGAATTTGATGACAAACTCTCTTCTACAGAGATTGCTTATCTTGCCAAGAACTTTAGAAACTTTCTTAGGAACAATAATAGAAGGGTAAGAGGTAAAAGCAATGTTGAACCTAGAAATTTTAAGAGGAATGAACCCACTAAAATGAACAATATTGATAAACCTAAAGAGAAAGTAGGTCAAACCTCTAATAATTCTATGGGTCAACAATGTTTTGGTTGTCAAGGGTATGGTCATGTGAAATTAGAATGTCCCACACTCTTGAGATCAAAGGGTAAAGTTATGGCTATAACCCTTAGTGATGATGAAGTTTCTGATCATGAGTCTGGCAGTGATAAGGATGGAAACTTCATTGCTTTCACAGCTATTGCTATAGTTGATGAAAGTGTTGTGGTTGATGAGAACCCTTCTGATGGGGAACTCTCTAAGAATGCTGATTTGCAAGAAGCCTATAATAAACTTTGCAAGGTTGCTGCAAAGGATGCTATGAATGTTGATTTAGGTTTAAAGAAAATTGCTTCTCTTGAACTTGACAAGAAAAATTTTCTCTTGAAATTGTTTGATGCTAATGAATTGCCTGATAAGGTGAAGATTGAGAACATGCTGTTGCTTGATAAAGTTAAGAATTTGGAACTTGAATTATCTGTTGCTGGAGAACAAAAAAATAGGACTGCTATTTCTAAACTAGAACACATGTTGAGTATTCAAAAGTCTCCCTTATACAAAATTGGTCTAGGTTTTGAAAATAGCATCTCTGTGTCTGAAACTCATTCCACAAACTTTGTTTCTTCTTCTGAGCCTCCTTTGAGTAAGATTGTCAAACCAGTAGAAGTTACACCTCCTAGGTAGATTAGGGTTGATCTTAAAGAGTCTAAGCCTAAGAATCCTACCCTTCCGAAGGATAAGTTGCGTGATAGACCTGTATGGGTTTCTCTTTTTTGTGGAAAGTCTGGGCACATTTGTCCAAACTGTTTCAAGTTGCAAGCTGCTAAGCGGGTAAATAAGCCAACAGTACTTATGCCTTAAGCACAAGATCCTATGGTACTTATTGGTGAGTTGGTAAAGGCTTTAAACCTTTATTTAAATTCTGGGGTTGTTCATCATTCTAATATGAACAATAACTCCAATGCAAGAGGTGCATTTAAAATGTTTTGGATTCAAAAGGCTCAATCTAATTGAGTCTTTCTGACATGGTCCTTGTACTTCATCTCTCTATTCTTTGTGATCATTCTTCGTTTGTTGTTTTGGTTTCTTTTTGTTTTTAGGATTTGCATTGCATAACATTCATGCATTTCATGATAGGTTGTTTTTTCCATTTTTTTCTTAAAAAAAAAAAAAAAAGGAAAGAAAAGGAAAAATGTGTTTTGCATTATTTTTCTTGGACTTATAATCAAGGTTGGCCATATTATCTTTACATAACATGTTTATGTACCTTGTTTAGCTTGGATGAGCTTATTTTACTGCACCTTACTAGTTTTAACTTTGTAGTGCATGTTGTGTGGGAGTTATTTATAGTTTTGATCATATGATCTTGATTTTGAAGTCACATGCTTTTGATTGTAAGTACTAAAAAATCCTAAGTGAAAGACATAAATAACCATCTCATCATTGTTTACTAGCCAATCTATCATATGATTTTGTGCTCGAGAAAGTATAGCACATGTACAAAAAGAACATAAAATGTAGGCTTGGTTTAATAATAAAATCGGTGTGTACATTATTGGGATATAATAAATTGGTGTGTGGGAGTTATTTATAGTTTTGATCACATAATCTTGATCTTGAAGTCACATACTTTTGATTGTAAGGACTAGAAAATCTTAAGTGAAAGGCATAAATAACCATCTCATCACTGTTTACTAGCCAATCATGAACACCTTAGTGCATATCATATGATTTTGTGCTCGAGAAAGTATAGCACATGCACAAAAAGAACATAAGGTGTAGCCTTGGTTTAAATAATAAAATTGGTGTGTACATTATGAGGCAAAACAAGAAACTTATATGATTGCAAACTTGTTTTCTAGGAGATGTGAGAGTTATATGATGTAACTCTTTAGGTGATAGTCACTTTCAAACTTATGTGATGAATTTTGTAAAAATTGTGATTGATCACTGTTTTCTTATCACCTCACATGCATCTCAAGCTATTGCTAGTTGCACACACTACACAAGTTATTCTTTGCTAAACTTAGTACATGAAATTGTGTGTGATCTTGTTATGGCCATCCAAGATTAAATGTTCTTTGATTTTGATGCAAAATGTGTTTTAATGTTTGAGCTTTAAGGGCAAATTGATTGAAAATCTTGTTTTTGGAAGATCTGGGTTGAATATAAGTGTTTTTGAAAAACTTTTCATCTTATAGTCATGCATTTTATTCGTAAAACAATGTGTTTTGAGGAGTTATTGCATTAAAATACTCTGTTTTTCAAAATTTTGTTTTTTCCAAATTTTCGATCGATCGAACCTATTGCTTGACTGATTGAAAATGCGATAAAAACTTTGGTTACAATCTGCCTAGCTCGATCGGTGCTCGATTGGTGCTGGATCGATCGAAGCTGCTATTCAATTGATCGAACCTAATAATCGACCGATCGAAAATCGGTCTGTGAGTTTTTTTTTTTTTTTTTTTAAATTTCTCTCACGTGTTCTTCACACTTTTCAAATCTTTTCAAAAGCTCTTTCCCTCTCTTTGCTCGACCGATCCAATCTAAGTCTTTTTTATCACTTTCTGCCTCAAATCTTCAAAGGGTTTTTGTCTTCTAGCTTGAGTAAGTCTCTTTTTCCCTTTATTTTTCATTAAAATCATATTTTACATGCATTTTTCTCTAAAATTTCGAACACGGGATTTTGGGATTTTTGATTTTTGGGTTGTTTTCTTTCACATTTGATTCATGGGTTTTTTTCTCTAGATGCTATTAACTTGATTGTCATGCTTTAATTTGATTAAAATTGTGTTTTGGGACGAATTTGAAATTCTAGGGCTTGAAACTACATGAAAATGGGGATTTTGTTCAATTGGGCTTAATTTGGTAAAATTGAATTGTGAAATTGGTTAATTATGTCATTATATGATGGTTTCTACCTAGTGTAATGATTAATTACTCAATTTGGTTAAATTTTTGAAATTGGGTTTTTCAAAATTTGGGGTTTTTGTTCTAAACCTCTATGTTCAAGTCAATTGTTGGTTCATAAAGTACAATTGAATTGTTTCCAATGCATTAGAGCATGCATCATTTGTTCATTCAAGTCAATCATCATATAGATTGTTATTTTCTATATTTTATTGCTCAAACTCTCTCTAATGCAATCTGCCCTTAGTTTTTTTTTTTTTTTCTTTGGTTTCTGTTTCTGTCTATCCTTTCCAATCCTTAGCATTATAGTTAGGAAAACTAGAGCCAATAAGAAAACCACCTCCACCTCTACCCCAGCCTTTGATAGTGAGAGGTTTCGGTTTGAGAAAAACCAAGAAACCTATGAGAAGTTAAACATATTTAGATCTGTTTGGGCTGAGAGGAAGGTCATTTTAGATGAGTTAGATCCAGAGATTAGGAGGAACTTTACGCATAGGGGTTGGTTACCTTTGTTGGACATTTCTCATCCTCCTCTGACTGCCTTGATCAGAGAGTTCTACTCAAACCTCTCTATCCACTCCGATGATTCCAACACTCACTATGTGATGAGTAGGATAAGGGGTGAAGAGTATGTCATTACTCCTTTAGTAGTGGCCTTTGCTCTTGGGGTACCTTTGGTATGACAACCAGTTTACCCTTATGATGAGACCCCTCCTCTTGATGACATTATGTCATATCTTACTAGTACTTCTATTCAGCGGGGTACTGATCCTCGTATTACCTCTCATAAACTTACAGAGATTCATTATTTGTTTTTCCGGATTTCTTGTCATTCTATTTGGCCCATCTCTCACTTGCACACCATTCCTATTGAGAGATGTGCATTTTTGTATACCCTTGTGACTAATGCTCCTATGAGTTTTCCTTCTCTTTTTATTTGATCCTTGGTTGAGGTTCATAGGAGTAGTTCTACTGCACATGGTCTTTTCTTCCCTATTTTTATACATAGGATTTTGTTACATCTAGGTTTAGAGGATTTTCCCGCGTCTGAGCCCTTACATATTATAGCTCCTATAAGTGCCATCTTCCTTAGGCAGAGAGCAGCTCAAATGAAAGCTGGCTCTAAACACCCTAGAGTAGAGTCTTCCTCAGGTGCTGCACCTCCTCCTCCTCCTTCTTCAGGTGACCCTACGGCTGAGGCTTATGTCGATCCCACTGCTATTGTTGATCTTCCACCTTCTTCTTCGCATGATTCCAGCATTCGAAGTATGTTGGATTCTGTCATGACTGTTCAGGCGGTGCATGGACAGCTTTTGGTGGATGTGTTCACGGAGCTTCAAGCTTTACGTGCGGATTTGGTGAGTATTCAGCGGTCTTCTCCACCACCTCCTTTTGATGATGAGTCTTGATTTCCCAAGGTAATTCATCACAAAAAGGGGGAGTATATATTGATGGAGATAGGGGGAGATTTTGAGTTTTTGGAGCTTTGGAGCTTTAGATTGTATCTAGGTGCTTCATGATGTATTTATTTTTTTGGCTCATAATGTATTTTATCTTGATGTATTTATTTTTATGGGTTGTATATGTTAGGGGGAGATATGTTTTTATTTCTATTATTGTTTCTTGTTTCACATATGCTACATTGATTATTGATTTATATTATGAGGTTATTCATGATATGTCTTTTATTTTATGTTTTGTGAAATCAAAAATTTATTTTATTTTACTTGTATTTTCCACACATGCGTTTATGTGTTTGTTGAGTGTTTCAGGAATATACATGTTTATTCAGTCGTGCTGCTATCTACACTGGCAACTGATAGATAGTAGTTAGGTTGAATTGTGTTTAGGGCATGTTTGATGTTTAATGGGTTGTTTTGTAACTTTGAGCATTTCTGTTTTGGTATGTGTTTTGTCACGGATTGCCAAAGGGGGAGTTCGTTAGATTCTAAGACTTTAGGATCTTAATGTATTAGAACTTCAATGTGTAATATTGGCAAACCATGATAAAAAATTTTTAGTCTAGATTTATGCTGCTCAAAGTGTGGTTATGTGTAAAGTTGGAATCGAGTAATTGTAGAAAATTACTATTCAATTTTTGCAAGGCTCGATCGATCAAAAATTAGACTCGATCGATCGAAGCTTGTGCAGATTATTTTTTCTGCAGAATTTTCAACTCAGCCCAAGCTCATATGACATGTAAGGTTTTATGTTTTGCTTCAAGTATAAAAAGAAAAACCTTAGCCACGTTTTAGAGGTTGTTGACATGCTGTGTGTGTGAATCTCTTGTGAGATCTAGAGGTATTTACCTTCATATATACTTAGGGTTATCAATATCAAGATTGATGTCAAGAACTTGATAATCACTTTGGTTGCTGTTTCAAGAGCTTAAAGAAAAACACAAGTGGGAGTACTTGTGGTTGCTGTGGATCAAGAAAAGAAGTAGTCCATAGACTCGGAGCTGTCACGTGATCGTGATAGTAAGTTTTCTACTCGAGATAGCAATAGGATATTAGTGGTCTAAGTCGCTATTGTAAAATTTCAATTCTTTCATAGTGGATCTGTTTTACCTTGAGGATAGTTAGGTTAAATCCTCTCTAAGTTTTTTACCGGTTTGGTTTTCCTGAGTTATCATATTGACAATATCTCCTTTTCAATACACGGCTCCTAGTATGTGACTAACCACTTTGATAGGCGGATCCCAGTACGCGGCTTACTCACCAACTTAAGAAAGATGTTGGCTACAAAGTTCTTCAGTTCATCACACAATGAAGATCAAGAAGCTCCTTGATCATAAAACCCTACGGTGTACAAACATAGCAGCTTCTTCAAGAGAAAGATGAACAAAGGCAAATTCTATCTCTGGTCACAATTTGCATGAACACAACTTTGCTTCACACTTGCGCAACCTTTGACGGCCCTTAAATAATCCTTATATATGTTTAGTGTTGTGAGAAAAGAAAGCCTAAACATGTACCCACAGATTGGATGCAAAACAAAACTAAAAATCTATTTTTCATAAATCTCGACAGATAGCTTATCTATTGAGAATCCACTATTATCAAAATAAGTGGTTACAAGTAAATGAATCCCAGTACCTTATACTAACCTACAGTTGAACCCTTACCCCAATACCCAATTGGACTTGTTTTGTAGTGACAATCTCTCATTTTCAATGCACGGCTCCTAGTATGTGACTAACCAATTTGATAGGCGGATCCCAGTACGCGGCTTACTCACCAACTTGAGAAAAATGTTGGCTGCAAAGTTCTTCAGTTCATCACACAATGAAGATCGAGAAGCTCCTTGGTCACAAAACCCTACGGTGTACAAACATAGTAGCTTCTTCAAGAGAAAGATGAACAAGGGCAAATTCTGTCTTTGGTCAGAATTTGCATGAATACAACTTTGCTTCACACTTGCGCAACCTTTGACGGCCCTTAAATAATCCTTATATATGTTTAGTGTTGTGAGAAAAGAAAGCCCAAACATGTACCTACGGATTGGATGCAAAACAGAACTGAAAATCTGTTTTTCATAAATCTCGACAGATAGCTTATCTATTGAGAAATTGTCGAGCATTGGGCTAGAACAGCTTTTTAAACCTTGATAGATACTAGTTGTCGAGTTTTAAAATCCAGCACATCTTCACTTGTTTCTTGGACAGACTTGCATGGTTTTAACACTAGAACTTGAAACCTTGTTCCTTGAAGTATTAAACACATCCTAGATCTACCCAATTACAAGTAAAGTGCGTTTTGTCAAAGGATTAGCCAATTACATAAAATATTGACATATGTTCCTAACATGATTCACATATGTCCTAACAATCTCCCCCTTTAGCAATCTGTGACAAAATCACAACAAACAAATGAACATATGAGAGAAGTCATAAATCACTCAACTCATACTCACTTATTGAATTACAATAAAATCTATCATAACATAAACTCTTGAAAAACTTTGCAGGAAGAGAGTTTATGGTAAGAAGACTTTGACAACCTATATTTCTGAAACACTTTAGACAAAACTCATCACGGCATCTTAGTGTGAAATAGAAATAATAGATTACATATATTAAATAAGAAACATGTGTATAAAGAGAGAAAAGAAACAACACATGGAGAGATAGGTGAAATGTGATAACAACATCATCAAATATACATCAAAGATAAGTACAATGTTTGCTATCACCAAAGTGGTCACAAGACCAATGTACAAGAGATAATGTATCAAAAAAAAGAAAGGAAAAGATACAAAAAAATCCTCACTACATCCCTTATAAACACTCCCCCTATCACAAAAAATCTCCTATGCTAACCCTCCCCCTATGTATGACTACTCTCATATCAAAACTACTCCCCTTTTTTGTCACGAGTGACAAAGGGTAAGTACATCAAGTAGACATCTCATCATCACTGGGTGAGCTAGCACCATCGCCCTCATTAGCATCATCATTGCCAGACCCATCGTCACTCTCATTCTCAGAAGCTGATGGAGATGGAGAAGAAGCAACAGTGAAACCACCCAAGATAGCTTGTGGTCATGTAGTACGACTAACACGGGTGTTCACCTAACATAACTCATCACTGAGAGTGTCAAGGCGAGCATCCATGCACACAAGTTGTGCCATGATGGCCTCAAGTGTCACTCCACCCGTAGAAGACGAAGGAGCGGACGTGGATGGAGCAGTAGAAGCTGGAGGAGTCGCCATCTCTGTCTGGGGCCGCCTCAGTCTAAGCTGTGCCTCACTCCGTCTGATGGTAGCAGCATCTATGGCACTCATAATTCGAAAATGAGGAGACTCAGGAAAGGAGACAGAAAAGTGGCGAAGAAGCCGCGTGATAGCCGAAGGAAAATTGCGCTTATCACGGGTTGCTGTATCCCTATAGATATAGATAAAGGATAAAATGAAGTGAAAAGGGAAGTTGATAGAGATATCCTCTAAGAGGGATAACAAAAATCGAGCATGAGGCTCTGTAATAGTGTTATAATGAGACAAAGGATGAAGAATGAATTTTATCACCATATTAAGGAATCTCGAACCTTTTGCAAAGGCTGAGCAGGGGGTGTTTTGACAATCACCCTAAAATGAAGGTGTCTCACAGAAAAGAGATGAGAGTTCGTCTTTGGACACAGTCCTCAAAAGATCGCAGCTAGGGTAGTTAGGATGCGCTACCCTAGAAACGTGTAGTACCTCGGAGACAATCTCTGGAGTAACTACGATGCGCGTACCTCGAACGCGAGAGAAGAAATGAGGTATAGAAGTATCAAATCTGTACATATTAGAGTAAAACTCTTGTATGATCACAAAAGGGCACATGATCGGGATGCCACACAGTGACTTCCAACCCCTACTGTAGATGACAGTGGGTAGGTCAGTATCGGAAAAATTCGATAAGATGACTTTGTGTTCCGAATGAATGCCTCATCGAGAAAAGTTCTCTGAAAAGTCCTTTCGGGCTTTATCATCACGGAACCGTACATGAGAATAGGTAGGGTTAGAAGAAGAGGTAGATGCCCTAGAACGAAGAAGGTTCTGGGACGGAGTGGATATGCGTTTGGGTGCCATAGTGCAGACTTACACAAGAAAGAAAGAGAGAGAGAGAGGGGGAGAGAGAGAAACAATTAGAAAAGCTCCAACAACACAAAATAGTAGAATATAAAGAATTGAAGGTACGTATGCATGAAAATGCGATAAAAGGCAGCTGAAAGGTCTCAATAGATAGCATAGCTGTCGAGAGGTATCGAGAAGCTATCGAGATTGCATAAAACAGTTTTTTAAGAAAAGAAAAAACACAGACATGAATGCAATCAAGCATGCTACACAACCGAAGATCCAAACAACATTTTAAGCTTTCAAAATCATCTCTCAACAAGAAAAATGTCAAGCACCTAGATCCAAAGTACACACACACACACTAAACAAGTCTAGCTAATTTTATATTTCAAAAATAAGTTAAGACAGTTTAGTGAGCATACATCAACACATGTATTCCTTGTGATGGCCAAATCACATTGTACATGCACATGTATCAAAAGTAGCAAAGAATATTGTGTGTTGTGTGTGAAAATATTGCAAGATTACATACGTGTCTACATGTTTTGACGATTTGAGATATGAGAAAATCACTTTAACTCACACACAATTATAACTGTTTGATGAGGACTATCATCTTCGAGGTACATCCTATAACTCCCACATTTCCTAGAATGCACGCTTGCAACCATATATAAAGCATTTTGATTCTTTTTGCTTTTTGTTGTTCTTTGCATATTTTTCTTTTAAGCAAACTATGCATGGGCATATAAGAGATATAAAAGAAATACCCAATGATGTTAAGCATTTGACATTCCACTTTTGCTATGTTGAAGCATACAAATGTCATTTCATGATTGGTAGGCAACAGTGGTGAGATGGTTATTTATGTCTTTCTCTTAGGATTTTCTAGTCCTTCATGTCAAAAAGAGTGATACGAGTGTTAAGTACAAGAGATTACTTAATCTTACTCATCACAAACACGAGCCACAAAACTCACTTGCTTAGTTGTGCATAGAGATGCTCATCTAAGTTATAAATGATACAAAGTTTAGAAAACTTTGTTTCAATGGTCATCCAAGATACATAAGTACCAATGTACACATACATACACTGTTTTTGTATTTTTCTAATTTTTCAATTTTTATATATATATTTTTTATTTTATATGAAAAACAAAATAAAGCAAAACTAAAAAGAAAACAAACAAAAGCATGTTAAACAAAGCAATGCATAAAACTAGACTGACTCAAAACACGAAAGCAAAACACACAAGTAATGCAAAAACAAAAACAAGAAGGGGAGAGAAAGAAAAAGTGACAAAATCACTTGGAGTCTTTTTCCTTCCACACCATGGAAGAACCTTTCCGTTTAGCAAACCCTTGATCCGGCGGTGAGGGAGAAGAATTGAAACTGTTCAAGTTCGAAAGGAACATGAGGGCTTTAAGAAGATCTCCAAGAGGAGCAACAAAGGATGGAAGCTGATTCTGGTTTCCCGACGAGATCATGCTATTGCTCTGTTGAGTGGCTAACCACTTATAACAATTAGGTCGAGTATGTCCAACTACTCCATAGTAATGACAGAAATGCTGCTTTTTCTGTTTGGGCTTTTGAGTATTTCCCTTCTGAGTCTTAGGGTTCTTAATCTCTTTCTTATCAAGCTTAGGGGGTGCTCTTAAGATAGATTTGCCCTTGTCTATGTTCTCACTGGCTAATTTATTTTAACATCATTGTTCTTAGTTTCAATATTATCAGCAGGAGGAACAAAAACAGTAGTACTAGCAAAAGCAATATTAGGAGAAGAGAAATCATACTCTAAACCAGTTCGATCGGAAGCAAATTTCTAAAGACTGAGCATCTCATCGAGTTTTGCACTTGAAGTCCTTTCCAACTGGGCTTTGACTTGGAACAGTTTTGTCTCAAGCTTCTTAGTCTTCTCAGCCAAGAAATTATTCTCAAATCTTAGTGTTCCAATGGTCTGATTTGCTTTATCAAACTTTGTGGAGATTTTTTCTCGTTCAAACTCCACTTTGCTAGGCTTCTTGGTGGCCAACTTATACAACTTCTCATGCTTTTTCGAGACCTTGTATAACTTTGCATAGGCTGTGTAGATGTCATCTTATTCATTCATCTTTTCAAACTTAGACTCCACCAGTTCCTCTTCTTCATCCACCTCTTCAATAATCCCTTCAGTAGGATTTACAATGGCAATGAAGGCATTTAGGATTCCATCATCCTCATTTTCGAAATCATCTTCAAGCTCAGTATCGCTCAAGGTAGCAGCAAGTGCCTTGCTTTTCCCAATGGTCTTGAGATATGTAGGGCATTCTTGTTTCATGTGTCCGAAGCCTTGACATCCAAAGCATTTTGGTCCTGAGGGAACAGTGTACTGACCGTCATCCTTGGCATCCGTCTTCCCTTTGTCTTAGCTCTTGAACTGCGAAGAACTAGATTGCTTTCGATCCTTGTCAAATCCTTTCGCATTGGCATTCTTTATAAACTTCTTGAATTGCCTCATGGTATAGGATTACATCTTAGAATCTTCATCATCTGAAGACTCATCAGTGTCACTACTCTTGGCGTTCAATGCCATACTCTTGCTCTTGCCTAATTTCCCGATCCTTATCAAACCCAACTCATAGGTTTGCAGATTGCCAACCAACTCTGTCAAAGGAATTTTGTCAATATCCTTTGATTCCTCAATTGAGGTGATCTTGGCATGAAATCTCTTGGGTAGAGATCTAAGCACCTTTCTAACAATCTTGGGTTCAGGAATGGTTTCCACAAGATTAAAAGCTGAGTTCACTATGTCCTTGAGCTTGGCATAGAACTCATCGAATGACTCATTCTCCTCCATCTTAATCTCTTCAAAGCTCGTAGTAAGCCTTTGAAGCTTTGAATCCTTGACAGCTTTGGTTCCTTCATAGGTTGTCTGGAGAATGGTCCATGCTTCCTTAGCAGCTTCAGTAGAGGATATCTCTTTAAACTCCTCATTCGTGACTGCACTGAATAAAGCATTCAATGCCCTACTGTTGAAGTTCGCCGCCTTGATCTTAGCATTATCCCAGTTGGCCGGCGCTTCCGTAGACCTGGTCCAGCCTATCTCCACAGCTTGTCACACCTTTTCATCTAATGACTGCAAGAAAGCTCTCATGCGTACTTTTCAGTATGCATAGTTAGTGCCATCAAATAAATGAGGTATAATAAGAAATTGTCCTCTATCTATGACAAACAGGGGTCAATGGATCACATAGCAAAGATTAACCCTAATCAAAGTGTGTTTGCTCTAATACCACTTGATAGGCCAAGAATGTATTGACCCCTTGTGATGAATTAACTAATTAATTAGCCAAGTTAATTAATCAACTCAATTAGCATGCAATAAGCGTGGTAGCATAAACAAATCACTAATTAATCTAAATGAAGCAGAAATTAAATTGACACGATGATTTGTTTACAAATGGGGAAAACCTACATGGCAAAAACTCCACCGGGTGATTTTAAGGTCACTACTCCCGAGAATTCACTATTATCAAAACAAGCGGTTACAAGTAAAGGAATCCTAGTAGTACCTTATACCAACCTACAGTTGAACCCTTACCCCAATACCCAATTGGACTTGTTCTGTAGTGACAATCTCTCATTTTCAATACACGGCTCCTAGTACGTGACTAACCAATTTGATGCGTGGATCCCAATATGCGGCTTACTCACCAACTTGAGAAAGATGTTGGCTGCAAGGTTCTTCTGTTTATCACATGATGAAGATCCTTGGTCACAAAACCCTACGGTATACAAACACAGTAGTTTCTTCAAAAGAAAGATGAACTAGGGTAAATTCTGTCTCCGGTCACAATTTGCATGAACACAACTTTGCTTCACACTTGCGCAACCTTTGACGGCCCTTAAAATAATCCTTATATATGTTTAGGGTTGTGAGAAAAGAAAGCCTAAACATGTACCCACAGATTGGATGCAAAACAGAATTGAAAATCTATTTTTCATAAATCTCGACAAATAGCTTATCTATTGAGAAGCTGTTAAGCATCGGGCTAGAATAGCTTTAATTTTAAACATCTATAGATACTAGCTGTCGAGCTTTAAAATCCAGCACATCTTCACTTATTTCTTGGACAAACTTGCATGGTTTTAACACTTGAACTTGAAACCTTGTTCTTTAAAGTATTAAACACATCCTAAATCTATTCAATTACAAGTAAAGTGTGTTTTGTCAAAGGATTAGCCAATTACATAAAATATTGACATATGTTCCTAACATGATTCACATATGTCCTAACATCAATTGTAGTTACTATTTTATTTGAGTGCTAATAATTCGCCCCATTTGTGCAGACGCTAAACGATTCAAGCCAGATCCTAGTGTCATACACACATAGGACTTGAATTTCGTGCTACAGTTCAAGATTTTTGTTCACTTTGACGGTCAACTATGGGCCTCTCATCTCATCCTCAGTTGTACTCCCTCGTACACAAGCTTTCAAGACCCCGGATAAGCGTTGACAGTGGGCAGTCCCCTCCTATCATATCTTGACGTCTAGTTGCGCGGTTTCCTCCCCAAAGGATTAACGCTCGGTGAGGCCCAGAGACTCGGCGCTCGGCAGATAAAGGAGGGTTCACTGCTACCAGTCAGGGATGGTTCGGCGGACAGAGTTTTCCACAATCAGGTCGAGCACATTCCAATTGAAGAGCCTGATGAGGAAGTTCAAGCTGAGGGGCGGGCTGTAGCAAAATCTGTCAACTCTTCATCGAAAGGAACTGAAGTTAAGGATTCAGAGACCGAGATGGTGGTTAGAAGAACAATGACAGCTGACCGGTTTCTGCCCGATAGGTGACCAACCCCCCAATAGCAGGCACCCATTCCCCAGCTCCTCGTGGACGCAAGAAGCCTCGAAACACGTCTGAGCCCATTAACTGCCAGGAATGTGCGCCCCCTAGAACCCCTCCTGCTCTGACCACAACACCACTTGTCATTCGAGAACCCTTTAGGCCCTAGACCTATTGCGGCTGTGGGTTCAAACATTGCCTTATTCTCAGCACCACCTACACAAAGTGTTTTCAGGTTCAGCAATTAGCCTCTACTCAACGTCCAGTGTTTGGAACTGGGCCAGTGGACAAGGTGGTCGAATTGCCCGGAGCCTAGGTCAGGCCCTTTAATTGCCAAATGACGTGCAGTACTTCTTGGATGGCAATGATAAAGTGGTGTCACTCAGGCTTGAGTGGCACACCATCGTGGTAATTTTAAAAAAAATTATCACTTAATAGTTTATCATTTACACTGCATTTCTTAACTTAGCATCTAAGAGTTTTCTGCTATTTTGATAAGCTGCCCAACTAGCTCATATGATGGAGAACTGGTTGAAAAGCTCGGCAAAGGAAGTTGAGAAGGAGAAGACTCTCAAAGAGGTGGCATAGGCCACTATGCAATAGAAGAGCGTCGCGTTGAAGGTTGCCAAAGGAAGGGCTAGAGACTCCGAGGGGGCCTGTGCACTGGCTGAGCAAAGGGCGGCGAATCTAGAGGCCAAGCTGGGGGAGATGGAGCTCAGACTGGCTAAGGCCAAGAGTGTAATCTCGACTTAAGACAAGGAAGTGGCCGACCTGAAGGTGGCAGTGGAGGAGAGTGAAAACAAGTTCTACGACATAGGATTTGCTGATGCTGAAAATTCCAGTGAGCCAGTCATGTTTTAGTCTCGGCGGTATAGATTTGGTGAAGGGTGGATGGCTACCGTGACCGCCCTGGGTGTCCCTGAAGAATCTCCCATAAAAAATCCCAAGCAGATACCTTATCCAGAGCCCCTACCTCCTCCCGTCCAGAACCTGGCATGAAGGCCTTGGTTGAAGAGATCGATTTCAAGTAACCCCGCTGCTGAGCAAGATCAAGCACCTCAGTCCCTACTCCCCAGTCCCAACCTTCGAACTTCCACTGATGCCACTCCCCATCCTTCTGAGCAACTTCAAGACCCCTCAGTTTAAATCCTGAATCTTGCTTTTAAACAGTGTTTTATTTTTACCGCTTTTTTACCTTTTCTTTCCTCCCCCTCCCCCACCCCCTAAATCACCGGGGTGTGGTGATGAAACATTATATTTGAAGTCACCGGGGTTTAATGACGGAAACCTTTAAACATTTAAACTATATTTGTTTGCTCTGTGTATTGAATTCTTCTTTTCTTTTTCTTTATTACATTCCTACTTGTATCATGTGAATGTTTCATGCATTGTTGTTTTACTTAGTATGCTTGATTTATCATGTTCGGAATATCTGACAAACATACGCTATGTTTTGTCATGGCATAAACCTTGCTTAGATTGATTGGGGACAAAGCTTCTTGTTTGGTCAGCAATCGAAGTCCGGTTAGGAGTAAACTATTTTTCCTAGAAACTTGAGGACAAGGTTTCATTTAATTAGTATCTGAGGTCGGACCGAGGTTAGACTACGTCTCTAGAAGCTTTGTAGAATAAGATTTTCACCTAAAGGTGACCGAGGTCAGGCTGAGGTTAGGTGATGCAAGCCTCAATTAACACGCTTTGACACCCAACAAATAATATTGGAGTATTTACCCAAGAAAGCTAAAATTCAAATTTTGATAGAACCCCGACCCAACATTTATAAGTGAAACGTGAACCAAAAGTATAAGTAACAGACCTTGACCTAATGATTATAATTGAATCACGAACTGAAGATATAAAGTTTGAATGCCACAAGGAAGAATCCCTGATAAGTTCACAGTTCTTGAAGAACCAACCCAACTAGAAATTTATTGAGATATTATTAGGTGTGGTAGGATGTATTAAGTTCTAAATAAAAAGTTGACATGACAATCTTTTATTAGATGGTATAAAACTTGGATTTTACACCCCTTCCTTACCAAATTCAAACTCTAAAAATAAAGGTACTAAATTTGTAAAAATTTAAAAATTTACTAAAAAAATATTAAAGCAATGTAAAAAACTTTCAAATGAATTTTCATAATTGTTATAAAGCCAATAGAAAATAATAAACTATAAACAAGTATAAAGAAAATTTTGTTTAATAATCTTTCATATACAAGTATTTTAATCTAAAACAAAATAATTTTCAACATAAATTAAAAAATGGTTCAATCACATGTAAAACCATAATTCTTGAATCACTAAGAAATTTAGCAAATAATAAAAGATTGAGAGATAGTTGATATACTAAGAAATTTAGCAAATAATAAAAGATTGAGAGATAGATGATGTAATAAAGGCGAAAAGCCACTTTTAGTCCCTACATTTTCAGGCGATTCCCATTTTAGTCCCTACATTTTATTTTTACCGCTTTTAGTCCCTATTCTGAAAAACGCTTTCCGTTTTAGTCCTTGCCGTTACTCATTTAACAAAATTATCCTACGTGGCAAACGGTCCAACAGTAAATGCTGACATGTTCATTAAAATAATATTAAAAAAATTATTTACGTTTTTAAAAATGCCACATCAGCAATTTAATTTTTAAAAAAATCCACGTCAGATAAAAATAATATAAAAATTTCTAACCTAATTATTTTTTTAAAAAAAGAAAAGAAATTAGTTAAATCAATTTTTTTTTCTTTTTTTTGGAAGAACACGAAGAACTTAGAAAATTTTTTCTGAGTAGAATCTCCGGAATGGACGAAGAAGGCGTTCCCCCAACCGCGCTTAGCAAAGTCTCCTTGCTCCAAATGCTCTCCCAATCTCTCTACGTCGTCTGCCTTCTCTGCGTTGAACACTCCCTCAACAAACACGGCAAGCCTCTTCTCTACCTCGTCTTCGAGTACCTCGAAACCGATCTCAAGAAGTTCATCGATTCTCATCGCAAGTGCGCCAACCCTCGGCCCCTCCCTCCTTCCCTTGTTCAGAGTTTCCTCTACCAGCTCTGCAAGGGCGTCGCTCACTGCCACTCCCACGGCGTTCTCTACCGCGATCTAAAGCCCCAGAATCTGCTGGTCGACAAGGACAAGGGGATTCTAAAGATCGCAGATCTTGGACTCGAACGCGCCTTCATCGTTCCTCTGAAGAGCTATACACACGAGATCGTTACTCTCTGGTACAGGGCTTCGGAGGTTCTTCAAAACGACGATCAACCACATCGCCAAAGGCTCTCCTTTGCTCTGGATCCATTCCCTATTCGTCATGTTCTTCCAAAAAAATAGTTCTGAGTTCTAAGTTCTTCATGTTCTTCCAAAAAAAAAAAAAAATTAATTTAACTAATTTCTTTTCTTTTTTTAAAAAATAATTAGGTTAGAAATTTTTATATTATTTTTATCTGACGTGGCTTTTTTAAAAAATTAAATTGCTGATGTGGCATTTTTAAAAACGTAAATAATTTTTTTAATATTATTTTAATGAACACGTCAGAATTTACTGTTGGACCATTTGCCACGTAGGATAATTCTGTTAAATGAGTAACGGCGGGGACTAAAACGAAAAGCGTTTTTCAGAATAAGGACTAAAAGCGGTAAAAATAAAATGTAGGGACTAAAATGGAAATCGCCTGAAAATGTAGGGACTAAAAGTGACTTTTCGCCTATGATAAAATGAAAAACTATTAATCTCTCCAAAGCAAAATAAACCTACTAAGAAAATCGAAGACACAACAAAGACAACTACCTAAGTGGTAATAAGTAACTTTGCCATTAAAATTATTTTTTTATTCACTAATAATAATTTGTCACTTATTATTTGTTATAAAAGTTTAGTAAAATAAATATGAAATAGGCCGGGCTGTACAGAGCAATGTTTAACTTCAAACGTTTAACTTTGTTCCTGTTCCTAATATGAATAGGACAATGATGCTAGTAATAAACATAAACATCGTATTTCGAATTTTTAAGGATAAACCTTGGACGTCATGGCTTACGTAGAAAAGCAGCTCCATATAGAACAGTGAGTAAAATTCATGTTTCGAATTTTCATAGGAACTACCCTCTGACGTCACTGCCTACGTAGAAAAGCTAGCTATGACAAATAATATCAAACATTTATGCAACTATAAATACATATAAGCTCTTACCTTACCCTAATTACAGCCTTACACCAAGAGCAAAATCATAAAACATTAATCTATTGTCAAGGGACATTGTGCGCATTAAACAGACTCTACGTACGTTCATAACAAATGGCAGATCCAACCAAGAATGCTGGGACAAAGAGGTAATTTGCTCATCATACTTTCTGACCATCATACTTGGAGTTTATATTTTACATATATATCACGTGAAAGAGTTTAGACATGGTATGTGAAAAAACTATAAACATTGTTGGATGTGAAACAAGCAAACCCCATAAATGTTTTCTAGTTAAACTTAAATGTAAGCATGAGATATATATATATATATATATATATATATATATATATATATCCTTAATGCTCACTTCTTTCATTGTTTTTGTATTTATTACGAACTTTTTCGTGTAGGATTGCACTTGTAACGGGGGCCAATAGAGGGATAGGATTTGAAATATCTAAACAACTAGCGTCAAACGGAGTCAAAGTGATATTAACCGCTAGAGATGTGAAGAGGGGCAATGAAGCTGTTGAAAAACTCAATGCCGCTGGATACTCTGATGTGATTTTTCATCAACTAGACTTGGAGAACTCGGCTAGCATTTCTACTTTGGCGGATTTCATCACAAACCAATTTGGGAAGCTTGACATATTGGTAAATGCAAAATATAAAAAAATTAATCAAAATGTTTATTAATTATATTATTGATGTGTCATCAAAACCCAATTTTTGTATTAAAATTGATAATAATTTTACTATTTTCCCATTGTGGAATTATATACAAAATTTTTAATACAATCATTATATCTTGATATTAAGAAAGAAACTAAAGTATCAATTGATGAGTCTATATATAAAAGTGATTTATTTTGAGTTTTTGAATTGTAGATGAGAATAATCAAAATATGAATATCCAATGAGCTCATACTTCGAACAAAGATAAATATCTCTCTCTCTCTCTCTCTCTAGAATATTTTAATACAATGCATTGTAAAATGTAAAATGAGATGTAGGATACATTGTAAACTAGTTATACAAAATAAATAAAGTAGCTTTTTGGTGAGTTAAAATGCCTTTTTTTCTCATAACCGGATGTGAATATTATTAGAAAATGAGAATAATTCTGTTTTTCAACCTCTTCTTTCAACTTTACAGTATTAAAGAAAATTAGTCTTCTTCTTTCTTTGTTTTTGTTTAATTTTTTTTTTTTTTTTTTTTTCCTCTTTTTCAATTGCCAAGTTAGATGAACATGTGTTGTCACTAAATTGGGTAAAAATTTAAAATACAAATGAAATCTTGTTCCTTTCCCCTATTTTGGTAGCTCTAACTTTGACATTACTTCCAAATCGCAGGTAAATAATGCTGGGGTTAATGGAGCCATAGTCAGCGAGGAATTGTGGAAACTTGATGTTACAGAAGTATGTCTTTCAATATTATATTATCTTTGCTTTTGTCACAAATTAAAGACATAAACCAGAAATTTTAAATACTATAGGTTCATGTTTTTATTATATCCTCCATCCTTATAAAATTTCAAAAAAATCAAAGATCAATAGTTATGTCATCAATCAATATTTAAATTTCAAGTTTTTGTGGTATAAATTTATGCATAAAAAATAAATTTATTTATCAAATAGTAAATAAAATCTGATTTAAACGAAATTTAACATACATGTTAAGAACTTTAAAAAAAAAAATGCAATTAAACAGTTAGATTTTCAAAATTTATATTCTATGTTTAAATTTCAAATTTTTGTGGTATAAAATTATGTATAAAAAATAAGTTTATTGATTAAATAGTAAATAAAATCCGATTTGAACGAAATTTAACATGCATTTTAAGAATATAAAGAAAACACTATCCAATTGTTAGATTTTCAAAATTCACATCCAATAAAAAAATGTATAAGAAGTTTGAAAGATTTTTCTTTGAACTAGTTTAGAGAGAAATTTTGTTCATATAATAATCAATTTTTTTTCTTTCATAGAGGGTACATTTCACAACCAAAATTTTATTTATCATATATACAAGTAAAGTGTAGCCTTTTTTTTTGGGGGGGGGGGGGGGGGGGGGTGGTGTGAGTATACGTGATACCATATCATATAAAATTTTAAATGCCTCAACATATTACAAACACCTTCATACATTTAATATTTAATTCGAACCATAAAAGAAATCATTTTCAAATGAAGATGATCCTCGAACCCTAAAAAAATAAAAATAATCTATTTTCTAGAAAACAAAATCAGAGAGAGAGAGAGAGAGAGAGAGAGAGAGAGAGAGAGAGAGAGAGAGAGAGAGAGAGAGAGAGAGAGAGAGAGAGAGAGAGAGAGAGAGAGAGAGAGAGGTTAAACTTTTTATACATGAGTGCAATATCATTTACCATCGCTTATGATAATGCAGATTCTTCTAGGTGCAAATGCCAGACCTTTAAAGGAGCTTGTAAACCAGACTTATGAAACAGCAAAGAATTGTCTAAGAACAAACTATTATGGGTTCAAGCAACTGAGCAAAGCACTTATTCCACTTATTCAATTATCCAATTCAGGGAGAATAGTAAATGTCTCTTCCATCTTAGGACAACTAAAGGTAAAAATTCGAAAACTCATCTTATTAAACCATTTATAAGCAGCTGCATTTGGACAAGATCATTTTTGGTAAATACAGAGCTCAAGTTTATTAAACTCATCTTATCTATGTGTGGCATGAATGTTTTGTGGCTGTGACGATTGTATAGACCATGCAATATCCATTTGGTGGTAGGAAATTGCTAGGGCAGATTATCAAGAAATTGAAATTTTAATTTTGTGTTTTTATTTCAGTTTATTTCAAATGAGAATGCAAGGAAGGAACTAGAAGATATTGATGGCCTCATAGAAGAGAAAGTGGACAAGGTGGTAGATGGATTTCTAGAAGATGCCAAGGAGAATTTGATAGAAACCAATGGTTGGCCTGCTAATTTTTCTGCTTACACCGTCTCCAAGGCAGCTCTTAATGCTTATTCTAGGATTTTGGCAAGGAAGTATCCCAAAATTGCAATCAACTCAGTCCATCCTGGGTATGTTAGCACAGACATTAACCATAATACTGGAGTTTTGTCTACTGAAGAAGGTGCAAAAGGTCCTGTTATGTTGGCTCTGATGCCCGAAGGTGGGCCCTCTGGCCTCTTCTTTGATAAAACTGAAGTGTCTACGTTTTGAACAACAACATAATGTTTTTTTTTTGGTTAGAACGTAATGTTTGTGCTTTCCAAGTCACCTATGTAATAACTAATAAGGATATAACATGTGCTTTCCATCACTGGCTTATTCTTTGGGGGACTAGGTATATTTGTCACAAGAAATACTTTCTCTGAGTCTATGTGTGAGAGAGAGAGAATAAAACTATCATCTTTATATCAGACGTTGTGGAAGGCCATTCAAATATTGCAGTTGTTTTATTTTTCTATAAATGATCTTTAAGTTTTTTTTCCATGTTAGATGTAATATCCTGAATTGCATGCATTTGTGTAATTTTTTATTGTAAACTGTAAAGACATATTCAGGGATGTGTGTTAAGTTCCATATAGATTGTCTACAAGATCGACTTGGGATATATAATTAATTGTTAGGGTTTTAGGCCCGATTGTCACAATATTAACAAATTCTTAACCAAGTAATTAATTTGCTTTAGATCTAAATTGAATAACATCACACAAACATGAATCATGTAAAACACCAAACTGATGACCCAAGAAAACCGATGAAACAAACTATTTCATAGTAAAAACCTATGAGGATTTAACTATCAAAATTCTCAAGGCAAAAAATCCACTAGAATTGGAGAGAAGTTTGTATGCAGTACTTACTGACGTCACCACACCTAGCTTTGAGATCCAATGACTCTTTTATTCTGATTTGTTGCACACGAATTCCTAGTTCATGACTCCAAGATCCATTATCAAAGATTTGTCTAGTAACTGTAGTCAATTGGGTTTCATCAACTTCACTTGATCACCGAATCTTTGTATGCACTTAGGCTCCAACTAATGCTTCAAGAGGACTTGGAAAATTTCAGTTCTATGTACAAAACATTGCCCTCTTGGTTGTAATTGTATTTTAATTTTAAATATATGAAAATTGATACATGTTATTCAAGTCAAGTGTGACTTATTAATCAAATAGGTTAACGTGTCGTGTCAAGTCGACCTATTTAATAAATAGGTTGTGTTAGGGTCAAGGATTCTTGACACATTTACCAAACAAATCGGGTTCGGATCAACCCATATAGCCGAATACTCAGGGCTTGACATGACACGGCCGACACATGAACACAAATTGCCATGCTTAGCTCTAGGACTTGTATTTATAATGTACTTGAGTTACACAAAACCCTAGATCTGACGACTGAGAAGACCTGCTGAGAAACCAATTTGCACAAATCTCAATCAGTCAAGATGTGCAGTTCGACCAGTCAAGTTAAGTGGATTTTGAACTGTTGAGTTGCAGTCAAAATGCAGTTCTATAGGAGTCTATTTTCTACAATCTTGAGTCTTCCAGTGCTTGATTCTTGATTTGTCTTAATTAAATATTCAAACGATACCAACTAACAAGACAAACTAAGTTCTAAATCATGAACAATTAATTGTTCATGATTAGCCAACCTAAAAATATAGGGCTAACATTCAAGAAAATTTACCTATTTACTAATGAAGGTTGCGCTCAAGAAAGCCACCGCATGCTTTCACTAATTTTTGCATATTAACAGTACTCCCGAATTGTTCACAGTATAATGCAAAGAGTAAGAGGTACCATCCTACAATAACTAGTTAAATACTGGAGAACTAATTTCATATACCTCTCAACATATACCACTCAATACCAATATAAAATTTCTTTCTTCTAGTCAAAAGAATTTGTAAGGGATGTCTGGTGCATGTGTATTGTCCTGCTTGTCAAAAATTAGCCACACAATTGTGTTCAAATTTTCCGCTAACTCATACACCCTTTTTTTTTTCTTGGGTAAATGATATATTTGATTTTTATCCTTTATATCTTGTGTTAATTTGGTCCCGAAGTTTTCAATTATGTCAATTTTGTCTCTAACCTTTCTTTTTTGTGACAAAGAAAAATACTTTGAAAGACTAGTAGACACAACTAAAAGCAAGAGAATTCAAAATTCGTTGTTTTGTGAATGCATTCTACTAGCCTAAATAGCCTGTTGTAAAATGGCCATAACTCCCACTAGAAAAACTCCAAATTATACTCCATTTTATGAGTTGCAAACCAATGTTTTAAAATCGAACCGTTCAAAAAACTGGAAAAAGGCAGTAGTTCAATGTTTTTAAAGCCAAATGAAAGTTCAAATCATGATGTTGTCATAAATTAATTAATAATTAATTAAAATAAAAGTGCTAAATTTGTAAAAATAACTAAAAATAAATATCTAAAGCAATTTGAACAACTTTCAAATAAATTTTCACATTTGTTTAAAAGCCGATTAATATAATAAACAACTATTAAAAAATTGGGTTTAGTTATCTTTCAAATAAAAAGTATTTTAATCTAAAATAAAACCATTTTCAATATAAATTTATAAATAGCACATCACATGTAAACATTATTCTTGAATCATTAATGTATTTAGCAAATAATTATAGATAGCGAGAGATATAATAAAATGAAAAAGTAGTAGTATGATTTATAAATAATAAAAAATTAAAAAAAAAAGCCGATAAATACCTATGAGCAAAATAAAAATTATATGAAAATAGAAGATACATGTTGATTGCTTAAAATACACTATTATCTTAGTCTTGGTAGGCAATATCACATCAATTTCATGTTTAATTACACGTAAATATGTGAGTTTGAAATACTTCTAAAAAATATACTCATTACGTGTATTTTTCTCTTGTAGGAGATTAAAATCATTCAGTTAATCATACAAAAATGCTATCAAGAGAATACAAGGGTCAAGATCAATTGGAGCATGATTTTTGAAGCATTAAATAAGTAAAAAATGTAGTGTGAGAATAAAAAAGGGAAGAAAAAAATATGTCCAAGCCAAAATTGGAAAAATCCTGATAAAGAAACTAGGGGTGGCAATTCGTGTTCACATGTCGGGTTCGTGTCGTGTTAACTCATAAGTATTCGACTATATAGGTCAACCCTAACCCGACATGTTTATTTAACGGGTCAGGATTTCTCAACCCTAACACAACCCATTTATTAAACAGGTTAGTCGTGTCAACATGTTTATCAGATTTTATCAAAATAAAAAAAAAAAAAAAAGAAAAAGAAAAAGAAGAAGACTAATTTTAGTATTAACCAAATTGATATGAATTATGAAAAACCAACCAAATAAATATTTTTAATATAAAATTCAGAACTAATAAGTAACTGCATCACAAATAATCATTCAAAACTAAAACATATTTCCATATCATAAATAATCAATCATAATGTGTCAAAAAAAAAACCACAATAACTAATAAGTTTATATACTTAGGATTTGAAGGGTATATTGGTAAAATGTCATTTAATTAAACGGGCTAAACAAGTCAATCGGGTTTCATGTGATGGACACTAACCCAACCCGTTTATTAAATGGGTTAGTAGTGTCAACCCAAATTTGACTAGAACTCATTAAGCCTCAACCCATAACCTACTAATTTCATGCCGTGTCGTGTCGAGTTCGTGGGTCGTATCCAATTTTGTCACCCCTAAAAGAAACATCCTGCACTGTTTCAGTATTTTTGCCATAACTTCTTACACAGATGTCCAATTTACCTGATTCTTGCGGCCACGGAAAGAAGACTTAAAGATATACAACTTTGTAGTTTACCACAAATTCCAGAAAAATCGTTTTGAAGGTCAAAAGTGGGCTGGAAGCTGACAGTGGATAATATTCCGAAAATCAATGGATTCCCATCCTAAATTTGAGGGATTTTCTCTTTTTCTTTTGGAGGGGGCTGAGGTTATAGTAGAGGAAAAATCCTAGGACGTTTTTCATCTTTTGTTTTATTTTTTTTAGACGTTTAGCATTGTTTTTATGGATTTCTTTTGCATAACTATGTGTGGCTAAATCAGTAAATCTCTAGCTCGAGTTAGAGGTGAAACCTAATATTTTTATCATGTATTCTTGGGATTATGTACGTGCTTTCTATGGATTGATGATTGAATTTTGAGATTGATTTGCTATTTGGAATCATTGCATGTTGATATGTTTTTAAGATTTAAGAAAATTTTTATTTATATCAAATACTTGAACTCCCTGATTCTTTATGATTTGAAAATGTATTGAATGCTTAATCTCCCCTGTAACATGTCAATTGAATGTTTTGCTCAATCACTCATATTCAATCTACTTTATACTTTGTTTGAGTACTTTATTGTTTTATCTTCCGATTAGGCGAGTTGGCTCTCTACCTTAATTGAGTTAAAAATAATTCAAGTTCATGTGATAAAATATTAGGTGGATCCTTGAATCCCTAGTGTTTTCTCTCCATTAATTTCTCTTAGATTTATTTTGCTATTTGCAATTACAGTTTCAATATTATCTTGCTCCATCATTGGGGTGGAAAAACAAACAAACAACTGTTTTTATTTACTACTTAATAATAGAGGTTTTTACATTAGTGCCAATAATTCCCTGTAAATCGACCTCAGACTCACCGAGATATAATTACTTGTGAAAAAAATGCACTTGAGTTTGCATTATTTTAATTGCAACAATACAACAGATGTAGCTACCTTAGTGGTTAACATAATTGGCATTTCTTTCAAAAGGGTAAGGGATCTTGATTTCAAACCTTCGCATTTCCTTTGTAAAGTTTTCCACAGAAATGGCATCTCTTGAATGGACCAAACTGCTACTGGTTCAACAATTTGTTGGTTCAACCAGCGATTCGAAAGGTTCTAGGCCGTTAAATAAAATGGTTGGTTTTCGTAACTAAAATCCCTGACTTTTCTCAAAAATGGCATCTCTTGAACGAACCGAACCACGATTGGTTCAGCAATTTGCCAATTCAACTAAAGATTCAAAAGGTTCTAGGCCATTATTTAAAATGGTTAATTTCCAAACTAAACTCTGATCCATAGCTAACTCGGTCAAACCAAGCGATCTGATCTGGTTTTGAAAACCATATTGCAAAATGCAAACATAGATCTTTCCAATGGTATATGATTTTCTATCTAACAATTCTAGAAATAATTTCGAAATTGACCCAGCAAAGTTGATTTCAACTTCTTTGCAAGACATAAGAAGAACTACATGGAGGGGTTGTTAGATGCAAACGGGGTGTGGCAGGATGATGAAAACAAAATAGAGGATGTTAGAGATATATTAGCCCATTAGTATAAGCTCAAGCCTAATTTTACTTTGGGTGCAAGTCAAGTCTCCTACTTGTACTAGAAATTTATTAGTCTAGGATTTAGTATACTATATATACACATGTTATGGTTCATTGTAACACAGGATTTGTACTACACTTTAATATATTATTGATGTAGCCATTTAGGGTTTCCTTTGTAGAAGTAGGCCGTTAGTCTAAACCACGTAACCCTCGTGTGTTATTGTGTTCTATACTTTATGCTTTCGCTTCCGCATCCATACTAGCATATTCAACATGGTGTATCAATGCTAATATTTAACATGGTATCAGAGCCACATTCCTATGGCCATGGTTTTCTATCCTTACGGTGTATTAAGAGCAATCTTTGTCTTCCTCAGTGTTTCTTCGCTGTGTTCATCTTTTTTGGCTTCTCACTGCTGCCGTCAAATCTCTTCAGTATAGTCATGCCACCGATAGAAGTTGCATCAACACTGCAAGACCATTGCCTTCCTTAAACCACCGTCACAGAGCCAAACTTCATTCAAGGGATATTCTCAACCTTATCAAATCTCAAGATTTCATCAAGCTTCCATCTTGAATTTGAGAGGGGGTGTTAGAAATATATTAGCCCATTAGTATAAACCCAAGCCTAATTCTACTTTGTGTGCAAGTCAAGTCTCCTACTTGTACTAGAAATTTATTAGTCTAGGATTTAGTCTACTATATATACACATGTTATGGTTCATTGCAACACAGGATTTGTACTACACTCTAATATATTATTGATGTAGCCCTTTAGGGTTTCCTCTATGGATGTAGGCCGTTAGTCTGAACCACGTAACCCTCGTGTGTTATTGTGTTCTATACTTTATGCTTTCGCTTCCGCATCCATACTAGCATATTCAACATGGTGTATCAATGCTAATATTTAACAGAGGAGATCATAGTAGACTATTATAGCAGCTTGTTTACATCAAGCAACCCAACATAGTTTGATGAGATTCTGAATGTAGTGCAGCCGAAGGTATCAACCTAAATGAACCAAGATCTAATCCAAAGCTTCAATGAGAGTGAAGTCAGATTGGCTTTGAAGCAAATGTACCCGTTGAAGGCACCTGGTCCGGATGGCATGCCTCATCTATTTTTTCAACATTTTTGGAGCATTAATGTAGCAGTGGTCACCAAAACAGTACTGGATTTCCTCAACCATAGTATTTCTCCTCCTAATTTTAATGAGACTCATATTGTGCTTATTCCAAAAGTAAAAGAGCCTAAAAAAATAACAGAATATAGGCCTATCAATCTGTGTAATGTAGTTTATAAGATTGCTTCCAAAGCTATAGAAAATAGGCTTAAAAAGGTTCGACCATCTAGGGGTGTGCATGGGTCAGGTTAAAAAGGTTCTACCATCTGGGACTGTTGTTACTCCCTGTGCGCAAAAGAACATAGTAAGCACAATTTGAAACTTCTTTTTAGTGTATTTTGTGTTTGTATTGTTTATGGTGTGTAATATGTTATTTGGTTGTTGTGGAAAAACGTACAGAGTAGGATGGAAGAACTGTTGAGCCAACAGGGCGTGCGACTACAAGGAGAGCCTGGTAGTGGAGTTCTCTGGTCCAAAGACGATGCATATGCGAGGGTGTTTGGTCCAGAGCGCCCTGGACGTGTACGAGGGGTGGGACTTGGAATCACCCCATCCGGATGAAGTGCCACAAATGCTTCAGAGTTTAATATGACTTCATCGTTGCCAAGCAGAACAACACAAAGGATTTCGGAGTTGGAGAACAACTCCTCTAGACTGACTGAGCAACTAGCCCAAGTGCAAGCACAACTCTTCCAGTCAGAAGCAAGGCACCAAGAATCAAAAGCAAGGCACCAAGAACAACTCTCCCAAATGGAAGCAAGGCACCGAGAATCAGAAGCAAGGCACAAAGCCCAAATGGCCGAAGTGATGACGCGCATGAATGCAATGTTCGCCCAAATTAGCCAAGGTGTACGTGATTCAGATATGTCTCAAGTACCAAATTGAAGGTGTATTTAGCAAAACACTACTTTTTGCAATGCATTTTTATATGATATTAATATGATCTTTTTAATATATTCAGGGTGGCAGTGCTTGATGGGGACTCTCCACGGGAATGAAACTATGAATACTCTGGTAAAACAAATACAACTATTCCTTATAACATATACAACTATATTGGGAAAAAAATAAAATAAAAATCAGATATATTCCTGCCTTTGTTGGTTTTATTCCAATTTGAAGGTCCCACATCAGTATATATGAAGCAAGAAGTTAGGGAAGTAGATGTACTATAAGACATAAAAACAAATTAGAAAATTTCAACCATGCATTTTTACACTTGCGCAATGTAGCTGATATTTCCTTACAAAATTTACATTATTTATTTAATTTTTTTAAAGGGAGGATAATAATAGCAATGTGGTTAATTAGAACATGGTATACTCAACATGAAGTGTTCGCATTTTATTGTTGAAACTTGAAAGAATTGAAATTTGATGACTAGTGAGCTTGAATATGAAGGGACCTTACTGGAAGGTAGCTTTCCATCTAGGAAATTATAACATTTGTTGTTATATTTT
Organism: Quercus aquifolioides; assembly: GCA_019022515.1. Taxonomy (NCBI): domain Eukaryota; kingdom Viridiplantae; phylum Streptophyta; class Magnoliopsida; order Fagales; family Fagaceae; genus Quercus; species Quercus aquifolioides. Next base: position 20,748,549 of record CM032336.1, read on the forward strand.
ATAAAACGGCAGTGAATATGGATTATGTAAATGTATGTGTATATATGAATTTGAAGAGAGTGGAATCTATGATACTGTATAGAGTTTGGAAAGATTTAAACCTTTAAAAGTGCAGCTAGTGAACTATGTCTCACTCTTAATCTTGTTTTAAGATGCCATGGTTTTAAATGGATACAAGCAAAAAGACAATGTGTAAGCCTCATATATGATAATGACTCTAAAAATGTAAGGGATGTTGACCTTGTTAATAGACTGACTGAGCAAAATACTTGGTTATTTGTTTAGAGTCTGTTTGTTTTAATTTAAAACATTAGCTTATTTCCAGTGTTCTCATTGTCACAGGTAATTGGCTGTACAATGATGCTTGCTGGAAACTGGCTGCTGAAGAACCATGATGCTTAAGGGGTTCGAGATTTTGTGATGGTGTAGACTGTTGTTGGGAACTTGTTTGTAAATATTTGTTTATGTAATTAATCTTTTGGCAATGAACTTTTTTTGTTTGTTGGCAATTGTTGGTTCCAATTGGTTGCATCTGAGTGTACAGGTCTTGTTTTGGGCAGGAATTACAGGTTTTGATTTGGGTAAGGATGTGTCTCGGAAGAAAAAAAAAAAAAAAAACCTATAGCCACATTTCTAAAAATGCGGCTATAGGAAAACCCAATGTCGGGGTCTAGAGCTGCGTTTTTTACAGCCTATAGCCACATTTTTTCACAACCACAGATGCAGAACCTGTAGCAGCGTTTTGTAGAAAATGTGACTATAGGCCCGATTTAGGCTGCGCTTAAAACGCAGTTATAAGTTGGACCTATAGCCGTGTTTTTTAATAAACGCAACTATAGGTCCGTAGCCTATACCCGCATTTTAAATGCAGCCCAAAACGCAGCTACAGGTCCCGCATTTGTGGTTGTGAAAAAACGCGGCTATAGGCTGTAAAAAACGCAGTTATAGACCCGGTTTGGGCTGCGTTTTTGAAAACGCAGCTCTAGGTCCCGCAGGGGGCTATAGTCATACCGGATAGGCCATGTTTGGAAACGCAGCTATAGCCTATAGCTGCGTTTTTAGGGTCTGTAGCTGCGTTTTTCAAATGCGGCTATAGCCCTCTTTTTTTGTAGTGAGGTTTTTTGACCCAATCCACCATAGTGAGTCAAAAAAATTCAATCCAACCCAACCCATCACATAAGTCTAACCCAACCCAACCCACATGGGTCGGGTTGAACCCATGGGTTGGACAAATTTTTAATTATTATTATTAAATTGAGTAGAAAAAAAATATAAATATAAATATATTAAAAAAACCCAAATATTAGTATCAATGTAACTCCTTAAAGACAAACAACACTAATAATGACTAAACAACAATAGTAATTTACTAAGGTTTATGTGAACTAATTTGTTTTTATATAGGATAGGAAGAGCTAGTTATTTTTAAAAATTTATTAATTATATAATATATTTTAAATATATATATTAAATATATGGGTGGGTCGGGTTGGGTTTGGCGGGTTTGGAATTTTATGAACCAAACCCAACCCGACCCGCTATTAAAAAAAGTATTTGTAATCGAACCCAACCCACCAAGCCCTAAAAATCGACCCAATCCGGCAGGTTGGGTTGGGTTGGGTCGGTTTTGGCGGGTTGGCTGCACACCCCTACTATACCATCTATTATTAGTGAAACCCAAAATGCATTTGTGCATGGTAGGTTAATCACTAATAATGTGCTAATTGCTTTTGAGACTATGCACCATATTAGTTAGAAAAAAGGTGGAAAAGTGAGAGAAATGACTCTTAAACTTGATATGAGTAAGGCGTACGATAATGTGGAATGGATGTGTCTGAAGAAAATCATGGAAAAATTGGGTTTTGCAGAGAGGTGGATACGGTTGATTATGCAGTGTGTGTCTTCTGTAACTTATGCCATAAAGATAAATGGGGTTCCTAAAGGGAATATTATTCCATCAAGGGGGATCCGTCAAGGTGACCCTTTATCTTCTTACCTCTCTTCTTTTATGTGCAGAAAGCTTATCAACTCTAATCAAAGCAACGGTTAACAATGGTCAGATGAATGGACTAGCTGTATGTCGCAGTGGTCCAAAGCTATCTCACTTACTTTTTGTAAATGACAGCCTAATTTTCTACAAAGCATCCATAGAAGAATGTGATACACTACTGTTAGGTTCTAAATGTTTAGAACAATTGGCAAATCGTGAACACAAACTTGTCTAGATATAGATCTTAGAGTCTATAGGTTTTATTAGACAATGCTCAAGGTGATTCAAGTCAAGATTCAAGAACATACAAGCTGCAGGAAGAAGACTTCGTATTCTGCCTGGTTCGATCGATCGAAGAACAGGCTCGATCGATCGAAAATCGTATCTGCAGAATTTTAAGTCGGCCCAAACAGCAGCTTAAGCCCATTAAGGATTAGGGTTTCAGATCTACTTCTCCCACTATATAAAGGAAACCCTAAGCCACGTTTTTGAGACTTTTGGATGAGAGATTAGAGTGCCTCTTGTGCCTCCTTTTATTAGGGTTTTGTACCTAAACCTCTCTAGGTCTTTGTTGCTCATATTTGCTGTTTATGTGAATCTCTTGTGAGATCTTTGAGGAGCTTTCCTTCACATAAACTTAGGGTTTTCAAGTTAGAGATAATATCAACATCTTGATGATCATTATAGTTGCAACCATTGGATCTTAAAAGAAAAGCAAGCGGGGAGCTTGTAGCTGATTGAAGAATTCAAGAAAGAAGTAGTCCGTGGATTCGGAGCCTGCGCGTGGTCGTGTCAGGAAGTTCGTACTGGTGGGTAGCATTAGGAAGTCGAGCGGGGAGCTTGTAGTCCTTCTGTAAGAACTTCAATTCTTTCATAGTGAATTCTGGTTTGCCTTGAGGATCGGTGGGTCAAATCCTCCCCAGGTTTTTACCGTGTGGTTTCCTAGGTGATCATATCTTGTGTTATTTATTTTCCGCTGCATTATTATTCTTGATATGATTGTTGAATTGCTTTAACCTAGAATTGTTTAATTTGACTAAGTAACAACTTGGCTAATTAATCTAGGCTACGCAATTTGGTTGTTTTAGGGGTCTAAATAACCTAACATGTGGTATCAGAGCGGGTAGCTCTTTGTTTGTTTTAGATCTTTTGATCTAAGAGCTGATCCTTGACCCCTGCTGTCATGGATAATTTGAAGTGTCTTTCTGCTCATGCTTCTGCTGATTTTATTGATGACTGTGATGTTTTGAATAAAAAGGACACTGTTGTTTCTGTTGATTTTTTTGATGCTTTTGAAACTCTTCGTAAGGAATTATCTAAATCTTTGAAAATTTCTAAGAAATTCAAAGAAGAGTTAAAATTGACTAATCTTGAAAAAGAGGAATTGCTTGTTAGATTAGATGAGTCTAATAAAAAGAATGATTTTTTGAGAAATCAAATTTCCTCTCAAGATGAGAAGATGAAAAGTTTGGAACAAAAGTTAGCTAAGGCTGAAGCTAAATTGGAAAATTTGTCTAATACCAAACTTGCTGATGATAACAGAATTGTTTCTGTTTCTCTTAAGCCTAAAATTGAAAAAGTTTATATCCCTCCTTTCAAGAGGAATAATAATGAAAAGGCTTATTTTGCTAGGTTAGACAAAGGTAAAAGTTCTGATGTAGACGCTGAAGTTTCTACACCTAAGTCTAAACCTACTGTTAGAGAGCATAAGAATTTTGTTTTTGTGCCTACTTGTCACCATTGTGGTGTTGTTGGTCATATTAGACCAAACTGCTCTTTGTTGAGGCAAAAACCAAAATCTGAGACTAGATTTGTTGTTAGGAATACTGATGTTCCTAAATTTGTTCCTGTTTGTCACTTTTGTGGTGTCTCCGGTCACATTCGTCCTAATTGTCATAAATTGAAATTTAATCATTCTGTGTTTCAATCTAGGATATGTGATGATATTTCTCCTGCCATAAGTCCATATAAATTGTTTTATATGCTTTTGAAAAATTTGAGCTTGTTGGCTTGTGAAAGGAATTTGCAGGATTTCAGTCTCTCTCAGAAGATTAGTGTAATTCCTCAAATACACTCTGCTTCACATGGATTTTCACCTACAAAGCCGAAGAATCGTGCTAAATGGGTGAGAAAAGATTCTCCAAGGTGAGTGTTGCTAACTTGTCCCTGATTTAATTTTTTCAATTAATTGTGGACATGTTTTGTTTTTGTTTTTGGTTGTTTTATTTTCTTTGATTGTTTTGTTTTAAAAAAAAAAAATCCAAAAACATTGAAAAATTTCAAAAAGACAAAAATATTTTATTTTGTGTCTTGTTTTATTTTTCTTGAGGATTACATGAATTATGATATCTCTCTTGATTTAGAATATGCTTGACATTGTGGAGAAACTTGAATAGTTTGTGCTAAGCTATTTTTGATTTTGTGTGAGTATGTACTAGTTTGTACATGTACTCAAGGGTTAATTAAGAAATTGATATTTCTTGTTTGTGTACCCTCTATAGCTTAGTTTTTGCACTATCATGCATTGCTTTTGCATTGTTCATTTAGCATAATATGTGCTTTTTGTCTTTGGTCATAAATTTTTTTTAAAAATCTCAACAAGTGGTTATAAAGTTTGTTAAAACCAAAAAGATTTTTGTGTTTTGTATTATATATCTTGGATTTATAATCAAGGATTGGCCATATTATCTTTACATAACATGTTTATGTACCTTGTTTAGCTTTGATGAGCTTATTTATTGCACTTTACTAGTTGAAGTTTTGTAGTGCATGTTGTGTGGGAAAGATGTTTGTGGTTATTAATCACTTTGTCTTGATCTTGAAGTCACATGTTATTTGACTGTCGGACTTGATCCTTTTGAGAAAGGCATAAATAACCATCTCACCACTGTTCACTAGTCAATCATGAACACCTTAGTGCATATCATAAGATTTTGTGCTTGAGAAAGTGTAGCACATGCACAAAAAGAACATAAGGTGTAGCCTCTTTAAATGCTTAATGCTTAAAACTGGTGTGTACTATTAGGCTTGATGCCAATTCACTTAATTCAAACCGGTGTGTACTATTAGGCTTGATGCCATTTCACATAATCTAATCTGGTGTGTACTATTAGGCTTTATGCCAAATTTCACCTAAATAATGGGGCAAAAATACAAGAAACTTACATGATTGCAAGCTTTTGTTCTAGGAGATGTGGGAGTTATAGGATGTAACTCTTTAGGTGATAGTCTCTTTTAAATTCTATGTGATGAATTTTGTAGACTTTGTGATTGATTGCTATTCACATATCACCTCACATGTATCTCAAGCTTTTGCTAGTTGCACACACTACACAAGTTACTCTTTGTTAAACTTGGTACATTATATTGTGTGTGATTTTGTTGTGGCCATCCAAGATTAAAAGTTCCTTGATTTTAATGCAAAATGTGTTTCAAGTTTGAAAATTTTGAAAATATCTTGAGATTTGTGCAGAACATATTTGTTGCTTAAGAAAATTTCAATGGGAGAATGATTGAAACTTGTTTTTGAGAAAATTGGATTTAAAATTTTGGGTTTTTGAAAAAGCATTCCATCTCATACTCATGCATTTTGTTTCTGTAATTTAATGCTTTGAGGAGTTGTTTTTTAAAATTAGGTTTGTATCTTTCAAAACTGTGATTTTTCTCAAAATTTAGTGAGCCTCTGCCCAGTTCGATCGATCCATTCTGATTTTTGATCGATCGAAAAAGTGCTTTAATTTGTTTAAAAATGACTGTTTCATTCGATCGATCGAATGTATTTTTCGATCAATCGAAAGTCGCGAATCAGGTTTTTAAAAAGGATTTGTTCTTGATCCGAATTGGGGCTTTTGTGAAATTGAGTTGAATTTGATGAAATTGGCTTGTTGTTTGGATGTAATTAAGCATTATACTCTGTGAGTTGTGTTATGTGATGCTCAATTCATCAATTTGTTTAAAAATTCAACAAGTGGTTTTCAAATTTTTGGGGTTTTTGTTAGAAACTCTATGCTCAAACCAATTTTGTCAATTTAATCTCAATTGAACTTAATTACTCACTGCATTTGTGTTTAGGATTCACATGCATTACATTGATTTTTGTATCCATCTTGCAATTTTGCAGTCATATCTCTTATTGTTTTCACACATAACATGCATACACTTTGCTACATTGGGTACTCAACTTGATTTAAAAAATGATTGATTAATTTTTGAGTTTTGTACATTCTAGTATATGCTATTTCTTATGTGTGAACTGTAGAAAATATTTTTCTTAAGAGATATGATGGACAATCAATGTGCAAATATTTTCTCTACTTATGCAATTGTTTATGGGTCACATAATGCCATGTTTGCATTTTATTGAAAGAGAGAATATTTTTTCTTCATGTGTATCCTCACCTTAGTTTTTAACTTTGGATTATGTGTTTTTAACTTTGATCCTGTTGGTGATGCTGCTGATCCCCCCCATTCTATTTTTCCCCAAAACTGTTTTTCCCAAAACTTGTTTTGTTTTTCCTATTTTTATAGGGGGAGAAAAGTTTTTTTTTTAACCTGTGTTGTTCATAGGGGGAGCTGTCTCTATTTTCTATAGAGTTGAATTGTTTTGTGTTCCGCTTGATTCTCTATTTTCTCTTATCCTTTATTGCGTATGTTGACTGTTTACTCTTTGTATGAGTTGTCTTTGTCAATACGTGACAAAAAGGGGGAGAAATTATTGATTTAAGGGAATCATGTTTGTCTTGTTTAGGGGGAGTTGAAATTATTTTTGAAAGGGAAGAAAATAAAAACTTTTTGTTGTATCTAACTTAGGGGGAGAGTTAGGTTACTTATGTTTTTATTTATGTTTCTTGTTTCACTTCTTATTGATTTATACTTATGAGTTCTTCATTGGTATATGTCTTTATTTTATGCTATGTGAAATCAAGAATTTATTTTTGTTGATTTACTGTTTTTTCTGTCACACATGCGTTTATGCGTTTGTTGAGTGTTTCAGGATTATACAGGTTGATTCAATTGAGCTGCTGTCTACACTTGCAACTGATGGATAGTAGTTAGGTTGAATTTGTTGTAATGAGCATTTTATTGTATTGGGTTGTTCTTGTATTTGAGCATTTCATTCTGTATGAGAGTTTTGTCACGAATTGCCAAAGGGGGAGATTGTTAGGTTCTAATTGTTTAGAACAATTGGCAAATCGTGAACACAAACTTGTCTAGATATAGATCTTAGAGTCTATAGGTTTTATTAGACAATGCTCAAGGTGATTCAAGTCAAGATTCAAGAACATACAAGCTGCAGGAAGAAGACTTCGTATTCTGCCTGGTTCGATCGATCGAAGAACAGGCTCGATCGATCGAAAATCGTATCTGCAGAATTTTAAGTCGGCCCAAACAGCAGCTTAAGCCCATTAAGGATTAGGGTTTCAGATCTACTTCTCCCACTATATAAAGGAAACCCTAAGCCACGTTTTTGAGACTTTTTGGATGAGAGATTAGAGTGCCTCTTGTGCCTCCTTTTATTAGGGTTTTGTACCTAAACCTCTCTAGGTCTTTGTTGCTCATATTTGCTGTTTATGTGAATCTCTTGTGAGATCTTTGAGGAGCTTTCCTTCACATAAACTTAGGGTTTTCAAGTTAGAGATAGTATCAACATCTTGATGATCATTATAGTTGCAACCATTGAAACTTAAAAGAAAAGCAAGCGGGGAGCTTGTAGCTGATTGAAGAATTCAAGAAAGAAGTAGTCCGTGGATTCGGAGCCTGCGCGTGGTCGTGTCAGGAAGTTCGTACTGGTGGGTAGCATTAGGAAGTCGAGCGGGGAGCTTGTAGTCCTTCTGTAAGAACTTCAATTCTTTCATAGTGAATTCTTGTTTGCCTTGAGGATCGGTGGGTCAAATCCTCCCCAGGTTTTTACCGTGTGGTTTCCTGGGTGATCATATCTTGTGTTATTTATTTTCCGCTGCATTATTATTCTTGATATGATTGTTGAATTGCTTTAACCTAGAATTGTTTAATTTGACTAAGTAACAACTTGGCTAATTAATCTAGGCTACGCAATTTGGTTGTTTTAGGGGTCTAAATAACCTAACAACTACAACGAATCTTGGAAGTATATGAGAACGTTTCAAGTCAACAGTTGAATCGAGCGAAGACATCCTTGTTTTTCAGCAAGAACACATCCAAGGAGATCCAAGAGGAGATAAAAGGAAGATTTGGTGCCTAAGTGATCAAACAACATGAAAAATATATTGGCCTACCCTCACTTGTGGGGCGTAATAAAAGGAATACCTTCAATGACATTGAGGAGAAGCTTGGCAAAAAGTTGGCAGGGTGGAAAGATAAAATGTTGTCCAAAGCTGGAAAGGAGATCCTGATTAAAGCAGTGGCACAAGCTATACCGACATACACCATAAGTTGCTTCAATCTACCAGATTCTCTTTATGAGGAGTTAACAAGCATGGTCAAAAACTTCTAGTGGGGACAAAAGAAAGAAGAAAAGAAAACTACCTAGCTTAGTTGGGAGAAAATGTGCGAGCCAAAATCATGTGGAGGTATGGATTTAAAAATTTTAAAATTTTTTAATCTAGCTCTTCTAGCAAAACAGAGATGGAGGCTTCAAATGAGCCAAAATTCATTGGTGTATAGGGTTCTTAAGGCCAAATATTTTCCAAAAATTGATTTTGTGAATGCTTCACTTGGAAACAACCCTTTCTTTACTTGGCGTAGTGTCATGGCAGCCCAACATTTGGTTAGAAAGGGTCTTAGATGGAGTGTTGACAATGGAGAAAGTATCAGAGTATGGGGTGATAAATGGCTGCCAACATCCTCCACATACACAGCGATTTCTCCAAGGTTATTTTTGCAAGCCGACACAAGAGTGAGCGAGCTAATCGAAGCATCCACCGCTAGTTGGAAGACCTCCATTGTTGATGCTCTGTTTTTATCCCATGAAGCAGAGACAATAAAAAGCATTCCATTAAGCTCTCGCCTACCAGCTGACAGGTTAGTATGGACCGAGACATCGAATGGTTTGTTCTCTGTGAGCAGCTGTTACAAGTTGACATCCAATAGGAGAATTGGGGTGAGGGTTCGGAGAGTAACCACATTCGTCGATTCTGGAGGAAGCTTTGGCACTTACCGATTCCACACAAAATTCGTCATTTTAGGTGGCGAGCTTGTCGTGAAGTCTTACCAACGAAAGTGAACTTGAAGAAACGGCAGATTGTACAAGACGATACATGTGACAACTGTAAAATGGAGTCGGAATCTGCAGGGCACATTTTATGGAGCTGTTCGACAGCTCAGGAAGCTTGGGGTCACTCTAAAATGGCGAGAAGCTAGAACTTGGAAGGATACCGTACATTCCAGGACCTGATGTGGATTCTAATGATGGTCGATGCAGTAGACGATGAACAAGCAGTGAAGGTTGTGACAATTGCTTGGGCGTTATGGCATAATCGTAACGTGGTGAGACATGGTGGGGAGAAGAAGAATGGGAAGTCTCTGGTGCAGTGGGCCCTTAACTATATTATGGAGCACAATGAAGCAATAGCTGATACTAGGGAGTCAACACAAGTGGCTGAGCTAGCTGTTCCTTGGCGTCATCCTCAAGCGACTTGGTATAAAGTTAACGTCGATGGTGTAGTATTCTCAGCACAGAAAGCAATAGGGATCAGTGTGCTCACTAGAGACGATAAGGGAAGGGTCGAAACAGCGCTATGTAAGAAGATTATGGCACCAATGGGAGCTGTTGAGGCGGAGGTAAAAGAGCTTTTGAAGCCGAGTTGCTGCTTGCTAAAGACACTAGCATCAAAGACTTGGTTGTAGAGGGTGATTCTGTGATGGTTCTCAACGCTCTCAGTGGAAAGTCTACACACCCATCATCGGTAGAAGCAGTGGTATTGGGAATGCAGGAAATGGCCAAGGATTTTAGGCGGATCGTGTTCTCCCATGTTAGAAGACAGGGCAATAATCCTGCACATTTACTAGCTAAACATGCATCTGGCGTTAACAACTATCTTGTATGGAGTAGAGAATATCCTTGCTTGCTTTATTGAGCAAGCTTTAACCCATGATGTAATCTCTATTTATCATATGCAATAAAATGTCGGTTTTCACATCAAAAAAAAAAAAAAAAAAAGTAGTGTGCTTGAATTATCAAGGATCAATATGATTAATACTAAAAAGTCAGAATGAGTAGTGCAACCAACAAGTGGTGACTGGCATTGGCGAGAGAGAGAAAATGAGCGTTTTTTTCTTTTGTCCAAGACATCAATAAGATAGTGTCAAAGCTTACACAAACATAACAAACCCCTTATTTAGTAAGGAAATGAGAGAGAAGAAAGTCTTGATAATAAATCCCACATTCTGTGCCTTTTGCTTTCAATTACTTTTTTACTTGGGAACAAAATACATCCAAAAAAAAAAAAAAAGTTACCTTCCAAGCCAATTTTTCTTTTGGTCATTTAGGAAATTGCACAAGGCCCCGAATTGCAAGAAAATTGGTTAATTTTAGTTTGATAGTATTAAATTATAGTTATATAATTATTTAAAATAAAATATATTTCATATCCGTTGACTCTTTGTTTTGTGTGAAAATTGTCAATGTTTGGCTAAAAAATGAAAGATACTTCATATACCCTTTTATCTCTGCATAACTTAAAAAAGTATTTCCATCTTTTCTCAAACATCTCTCTCTCTCTCTCTCTCAAACAAAGACGGAGATATTCATTGGCATTGGGGGGCAATGGCCCCTCCAATTTTTTTTTTTTTTAAATACTACTATAAATAGGTACTAATTTTAGTGATTTGGTTCAATAAAATTACACTTGGCCCCCCTCTTTAACAGTATCATTAATTCTTTTAAAGGCCATAAAAAATTTATTGATCTAAAAATTAATAAACTCAAAAAATTAGCACAACAACAAAAATTATGCAAAGCTAAAAATATTTAAACACAATCAACAAATTTTACCTAAAAAAAAAAACCCAATCCTTTAAAAAATTTTAAACAAAATTATTTTGCCATTACCCAGCAACAGATGCACTCATCAAAGACATACACACAAAAAATCCTAAGTGACTAAGCAGCTGAACTGAGAGAAGAAAAAGTGAAAAACTACAAAGCGGGTTTCAACTATGAATATTATCAAAAATGATATTTGAAATAAAATTAAATATGAGTTTTTTTTTTTTTTTTTTTATGGATGTTAGAGCATCCACAACAAACCTTGGATAATAGAAAAAATGGTGAATTTTACACATTTATGCATGTGGATCAGTGCTGGCGATGTAGATCGGTGCTAGCGATGTAGATAGGTGCTTGTGGGTCGACTGAGATCGGTGCTTGTGGTGGAGAGATTGGTTCTTGTGGTGGAGAGTTGATCTAACTGTGAATGAAAGAAGAAAAAAGAAGAGGAAGAAAAAGAAGAAGAAGATGGTTGTGGTGGAAAGGTAATCTAACCTTGAGAGGAAGAGGAAAAATAAGAAGAAGGTGGAAACTGTTGAAGAGAGTGGAGAGTTTTGAGAATAAATGGCAGAGGAGAGTGGAGATGAGAGTGAAAATGATTAGATCAAATGAAATGAGATAAGTACAAAAGAAAGAGAGATAAGGACAATAGAAAAGGATAAAATAATAATAAAAAATAAAAGATATATTATTATTTAAATAGAATAGATTGTAAAATAGATGAATGGATATTAGTGCTTTGAAAAAATGGTAGTGTAAAATAGAAAAAGTAGGTTCTTAGCGTAAAATAGACAGAAAAATTTGGCCGGATTGATGCATTTGCTCTTATGGTGTTATTTATTGAAAGGATATTACTGCAAAAATTAGTATGAATTCAATTATAGATGATTTTGAAAAAAAAAAAAAAACCAAGTTCCCTTTTCATAAATGATTGCATTGTAATGTATTAAAAAATAATGATTTTGTGTCTTTGTCTTTATTGACGATTTGTTAACACTAAATAAATGATTATTTGGAGTTTTATAATGATTTTTCTTAATACTTCCGCTCCCTAACTTTAAATTTTGGTTCCATCCCTACTCTCAAAGTTGCTCTTACAATCAGTCACCACAAAACCACTCACATGTACTTCCTTTCTATCTCTAAATACATCACTTGTCATATATATTATATTAAAATGGAAGTGAGAGAAAGTTCAATAATCCTGAATCCAAATTAGATTCTAATTGAACTTCAATTTTGTGCCAAGTGTTCTTTTAATTGCCTACTAATTTGATGCCAAGTGTCTCTACATTTTAAAGGGGCTTCAATTTATGCCTAGTGTCATAACCATCTCTTTATTTTGTGTTAAGTTTTTTTACAAATAGATTCATTAGTCCAAACTTAAAAAATATAAATAGACTTAATAAACAGTTTATTATACTTCTACATAATATTTTGAATGTTTACTACTTGCAACTTATTTAAAACTATTCTAAGTTCATCTAAAACTATTTCTAGGCTATTCTATTTCGTTCCATTTGAAAACTACTTTTAATTTATTAAAACTAATCCAGATTTTCTTACAAAAACTTATTATTAGTTTAAATATAAATTAAAAAAAAAATTATATCATTTAAAAATTGGTTGTTCATATCTTATTTGAAAAATGAACACATGAAATAAATTTATTGCATCTCAATAACAAAACTTAAGTAATATTATATTAAAGTCAAAACACAATAAGAATCTAAATCAAATCCAAATTATCTTGTAATTTTAGTCTAACTTTGTGTGAAGTATCTATTTTATTTATTTTATTTTAATTTTGGTACTGAGTGATCCATTCTTAATAGTTCGTGCAAAATCTAAATGACCCTTCACTCACATTTCTAAGACCAATCATCACTATTGTTGAATACTAGTAGCTAATCCGTGCGATGCACGGGATAGTTAAATAAATATTTAATTAATCAACCTCACATTAAAAGAAAAAGCTAGGTAAATAAATATTTAGTTAATCAACCTCACATTAAAAGAAAAAGCAAAAAGAATCAAGGAAAGGCTGATTTGCCCACCAAGAAAAAGCTAAAAAGGAAAGGAAAAAAAAAAAAAAGACATTGAAAAAGAAAGAAAAAAAAAACTTTTTTAAAAAAAAATAATAATGTTGAAAACTAAAGCAACATTAAAACAATGGGAAATATATTTGCAAGGGATTGCAACCTTTGTCTGTTTACTTGGCTCAAGGTCAAAATCCAAATTCAATTTTGAAACAATGAAAATATACTTCATATTAATTGTAAATCAGTCTCACTATATAAATTCACTTTTCGCTCTAATGTATTTTGTAGATCAAATACTATCAAAATAAATCTAATAAACACTATTGCCACATCTATATTTGTTGTAGGAATTTAATTTACATAGAAGCCAATAGCAACTGCAATAGCTATCACGATTGCTCAATGCTATGACAATCTAGATCCAAACATTCTTCTTCTAAAATCTCATCTCTTTTCTTTAAACCTGTACATCAAGCTTTGTGACATGCATCCCCCTCATCTTCATGGGAGAACAAAAGAAAATGAAGTTGATAGTTGTATATTTATTGGCTGCTTTGCAAAGGAACACCACTCCTTTAACTGATGATGTAAGTATAGCTTATACATAATAATCACCAAAGGCAATGGTGAAATTGACCAAAACATCAATTACAGATATGAAAATAACATGTATACATATACCATATAAGAGGTTAATACTCATTGATAATTGTCCACAAAACCGCATGAAAAAAAAAAAAAAAAAAAAAAATGACAACAACAACAAAATACGCTTTACAACTTAATGTCAAGTGCATGTTCTTCCCAAATGATCTCTTAGGCAACCCCTTTTATGTTGACCATAGACTAACCCAATTTCCTAAATCATAACCAATCCACCACAATAACAAAACTTAAGTCATATTTAAAATCCAAATTTTAAAAAGGGAAAACAAAAACCTTACTAGTAGATGTATATAGAGGGTTGTATATAGAAATGGACCCAAATTAGGGTTTCAACCACTATAAAACCAATTCTAATTCAAAACCAAATCTACCACAATTACATAAATTTTAAACATAACCTAACATTATAAGGTGATATCCAAAGCATAGCATTAGAGTGCTATTACATAGCTTTGCCATTTACGCTACATATATTCAAATAAAAATAATTTTATGTAGTGAAGTCATAGGTTGCAGCATCATTTTCAACCTTTTAAAATGATTGCTTAAATAAAAGCACAACATTTAAAAAGAAAACCAAAATTCCAAAGAACTTATCAATAAAAATCATTACTCTTAACCAAAATTCTAAACGCTTACAGTTCTCTATTAACAAAATTATAACTCACAATTCTAGTTGGGAGTTGCAATACAAATTCCCACCAATAGTACCCACTGTAATTCAAAGATAACCCAAAAAAATCGAATTATAGCAACTAATAACCTAAAATACTAAACTTTTTTTTTTGATAGGTAATCAGAGTATTATTAAACACATTGAAAAACAAAATAAAGCAAATACAAGGTGTTCATGATGGTGAACACAAGGAAATGCAACCAACGAACAAACAGCAACAAACAACAAGAAAAAATTTAAAGTGCAATACTAAGAGAAGAAATAAACTCCAAGATAGTGGAACAATCCGAGAAGCCCCAACACCTAGACCAATCAAATAAAGTCTTCTGGCATAAAGCTTGTAATTGAGCCAAGGATTTCTCGGTATCCTCAAAAGAGCGCCGATTTCTTTCCGTCCAAACAATCCACATCAAACAGCCAGGAACCATATTCCAAATGTCAGAATTAAATTTACCCAGCCAATAGCTCCAACAATACACCAAGCTTTCCACAAAGCCTGGCATGACCCATTAGGTCCCAAAGATCTGAAACATATAAACCCACAAAAAGTGAGCTACAGGACAATGGAGGAGGAGATGATCTACAGTTTTCTCATTCCGATGGCACATACAACACCGATTCACCAAAAAGCGCCCCCTAAGCATGAGATTATCCAATGTAAGGATCTACCCATGAACCGCTGTCCACACAAAAAATGCCACCCTCTTAGGGATCTTAGCTTTCCAAACACCCTCTTATCTATCGGTAAACACACCTTCTCCCAAGCCACCAAAGGATATTTGAAACACTCCTCTGAAGATCCCCATAAAAAATTTCTCTAAATACGCTCCAATCTATCAGCCATAGCTACGAGGATGACAAATAATGATAGATAATACATAGGAAGGCTAGAAAGAGTACTCTTCAACAGGGTAAGTCTACTCCCCTTTGATATATAAAGACGCTTCCAACTAGAGAGCTTTTTCTCCATCCTTTCCAATATAGGATTCCACACAGATGCAGTTTTGTATGGGGTGCCCAACAGCATTCACAAGTATTTCATAGGCAGACTACCCACCCTACATCAAAGAATGGAAGTCAAAGCATCTATATTTCCAACCTCCCCAACCAGAACAATCTCACTCTTCCCCACATTAACTTTCAAACTAGTAAAAGCTTGGAAGCAAGACAAAGCCAGCCTAATGGACAACACCTGATCTCTAGAATCATCACAAAACAAAATGGTGTCATCTGCAAACAGCAAGTCTGAAATGTGTACCCTGATAGAGTTAGTTGGCCCCACATGAAAGCCATGAAGCAGACCACAATCCTTAGTTTTCTTCAAAATCCTACTAAGTACTTCCATAATTAAAAGGAAAAGAAAAGGGGACAGCAGATCACCTTGTCTCAACCCACTAGAGCTACCAAAAAAGCCAACCGGAGAACCATTCACAATAATAGAAAAGCGAACAGTGGTTATACAAGCCTTAATCCACCCCCTCCACTTCACCCCAAAACCCATCCTATCAAACAGATAGAACAATGCATCCCAATTCACATGGTCATAGGCTTTCTCAATGTCTAGTTTGCAAACCACCTCGGGGACCAGACTCTTCAATCTGCTATCTAAGCACTCATTAGCAATAAGCACTGAATCCAAAATTTGTCTCCCACCAACAAAAGCATTTTGAGACTCAGAGATGAGACTATTTAGCACAACCCTCAGTCTATTTGCCAACGCCTTACACAGCAGCTTGTACACACTCCCTACCAAACTAATAGGCCGAAAATCCTTAACATCAATTGCATTATTTTTCTTGGGAATTAGAGAGTGAAACGAGGCATTTAAAGACCGTTCAAACACTGAATACTTGTGAAAGTGCTCAAAAACAACCATGACACCAACCTCCACCTCCACCACACTCCAACATTTTTGAAAAAAAGCCATGGTGAAGCCATTAGGCCTAGGTGCTTTATCCCCCTCCATCTTCGTCAAAACCTGGGTAACCTCTTCTTTAGAGAACTTCCTCTCCAAGGACAACCTCTCATCCTCTCTAATGCAAGCAAAATCCAGACCATCCACAGTTGGACGCCACATATCTGTCTCTGTGTAAAGATTTTGATAGAACTAAACCACCTAAGATTGTACAGCAGAACCATCCTTATATAAGACACCATCTACCTCAATGCTTCTAATGTGATTAGCTCTTCTATGAGAGTTTGCTAATCTATGAAAGAACCGAGTGTTATTATCTCCCTCCTTCACATACAGAGCACAAGTCTTTTGTCTCCAAAAAGTCTCTTCTAAAGCAACTAAAGCTGCAATATCACCTTTAACCTGTGTTCGACGGGATTCTTCCTCATATGAGAGGCCCAATAGTTCTTCCTTAGCATCTAGGCCCAATAACTCAAACAGCAAACACTTCTTCCTAAATGCCAAATCTCCAAATTCCTCCTTATTCCACTTTTTAAGGTCTTCTTTAAGAGCCTTCAATTTTTGAGCTAGAACAAAACTAGAGGAACCCATAAAGCTATATCCCTCCCACCAATGTTTAACTCTCTCGACAAAACCCTCAACTTTGAGCCACATATTCTCAAACTTAAAAGCACAGCGACCCCTACCAACTCCACCAGTTTCCACCAAAAGCGGACAATGATCAGAAATAACACTAGGGAGCACCCTTTGAGACACATTCCCGAAATAATCCACCCAATCCACAGAAACTAGAGTCTTGTCAATACGTGACATAGCTTGCGGCTCAGCATCTCTAAACCAAGTAAAAGTAGCCCCATCCAATGGAAGATCCACTAGATAATTATTCTCAATAAAGTCTGAGAATGCAAACATGGCTGGGCTAAAAGACTCACAACCAAGCCTCTCACATGGGTATCTGACAATGTTAAAATCACCAAATAAAAAACAAGTTGTGTTCCACCTGACCCATACCCTGGACAACTCCTCCCATAAAGCAGCCCTATGATGATCAACATTGGGGCCATATAGACCAGTGCAAACCCATTCAAAACCGTCCAAAACTCCCCTGAGAAGAACACTAACAGAGAACTGATTAACAGATACATCAATTTTCTCGACCACCCGTTTATCCCAAATCAGCAAAACCCCCTAAACTTAACAGCATAATAACATATAAAGAGAGCAATAAAAAATTCCAGACTTTTTCAACCAATCCAAACATATCAAACTCACAGTTCAAACAATCTAAACGTAGCAACGGTGAACACTCTGAACATTAACAAAGCAAAACTCACAATTTACCAACGTATCTAAAAAAACCCTTCACAACTGATTGTGCTTCCATTTACTTTTGCTTCACTATTTTTTCCCTCAACACCCAAACGATGCTCAATTAAAATTTTGAGAATATAATCCAACATGTCAAACCCAGAAAAGTTCATGAATTGGTGGGTAAACAATCTTTTCTCAGTAATAAGTTGCAACTCCATTTAGCCTTTACAACAGAACTTTAAACAAAGGAATAACGCAACGTGTGGCTTTTTGAAAGGCCACACACTTATTAATAGATGTTACTTATCAATAAAAGGCAGGGAAAGAAACAATTTTATGGTATAAAAACACAAGTCCTCAAGCAAAGCCTAAAGTCTCTTGGCTGGTAATTTCTAACAAAATGGAACAACCTCAACATGCATAAAAAATAAAAGAAATTAACACCTAAAATAATAGAGCAAACATTAGTCAACTCAACAAATCAACTAAGCCTTAATTGTAATTGCAAGCTGACTTCATAGATGTAAAGATTGCAAACAAAAAAAAAAAAAAAAAAAAAAAAAAAAAACAATTTATGCTAGTACAATTTATGCAATATTAATGTATAATAAATTATGAAAAGGCAACAAACAACAAAATTAAAACTTCCAATGTTCAAAACCTTACATAACATAGAAGCATTAACTCGATTTCTTTTCACCTTGCTGTAAAATATGAATCATCCAATACCAAACCACATAACTATTTATACCAAAAAAATTACAAACTTGGTCATCCATAAAAATTAAAAATAAATCTGGGTATCCCAAATTCATCAACAACGTGAAATTTAAACTCTAATCAACCACCAATCTATCCAAACCTACTGAATTTGAAATTTCAACTGGTACATACAATCCAAAAGAAACCAATACCGAAAAAACCCATTCTTTGCTTCATCTCTATGTAGGGTTGTAGGTGTCTTCGATTGTGCAATTCTTTTCGTTTTTCTTTATCATTCAACCTTAATCAAAACCAATAACCCAAATACCTGAATCAAAGACAATCAACCCAAACTAAAAAAACTTAAATACTCTTGGTGGTAGACTAAAATAAAATTTCATGTGTTAGTTTCAGTTTGTGATGGAGAAACCCAAGGGTGAGAGAGAGCTCTCTGGGTTGTGGAATTAGTTTTCTTGAATATCCTGCATATTGCCCATGAGTCCTGCAAGTTCTAAGCATGACTCATTTTGACATAAAAGTAAACCACAATCAAGTGAACAAATCAGAAGTTCTTAAAGCTTTAAATCAAGGCAGTTAAAAACTAAAAACAGAATTCAGAAAATTTCATGTCTCAAATCATTTCATTAAGCAAAACATTAAAGCCAACCACACAAACACAGAAACCTAGTCACAGAATACAAAACCGACAGAACAATATGAAACACATAGCATTAATTTCAGCGAGGCCTAAATACATACATAGTATGTACACATATACACACAAACAGAACACAAATATACATACAGATCAAACGGACTCAAAAGTAAAATCAACTCAACAGATCAAATGAGTAGTGAAGACCAAACAGTTCATCGAAAAAGTTCAACAACAAAAAAATGATCAAATCAGAATCAAGCAAATCAGTAACTGAAAAAAAATTTACAAATCAGAATCAAGCAGATCAACAAATAGTTTTACAGATCTAAACACACACACACACACACACACACACACAAAAAGAAGTCGAAGTACTCAGCATTGTTTTTGTTTAGAGAAAATATCGGAGGAGAAAAGAGAGAGACTGTGAGTGAAGAGAAAATCTAACTATTTTAATCGATTGCTAATCAATCTAATCAAACCCTAGGTTTGATAATGAAAAAAAAAGATCAACTTTATGCAATTTTGATCGAAAATCTCCAAAAAATAAGAAATAGAAGAAGAAGAAGAAAACGAACCCTAATTTTCTGAAACAAAGTTCTAATTCAACCATCTGAAGCAATCTGTGTATTTTTTAATGAAAAAAGCAGAAACTAAATTCAAATCAATCGAAAATTTCAGATCCGATGTGAAATCGTATAGATTACCTAAAAATACGTTGAATTGTCTGTTGGTTTGTGGGTATGGTGGGTTTTCATTAAGGAATCTATGGGTCTTTAGATGTGATGCTTTGCTGTTGGTTTGCCGTGGGTCTGATCAAGGAGGAGCTGGTAGAGGAAGGCAGGGAAGAAAAGATATAGCATCGTGAAAGGGAAAGGAAGAGTCGGGTTTTAAAAAAGTTTTATAACTTTTTTTTTTTTTAAATATTGTGCTGACGTGAAAAATTGTGGGAGTTTCAGAAGATTCGGTTATATATATATATAGATTACACACGAGCTACTATCTAGTTAAAAAGTCATCATCAAACTACTCCTTTTTGCTTATATCCTTAAAAACTTATTCCCAAGAATTATATTTAAGACAAATCAATTTTTTTTCTTTAGATTTCTGGTATATTATGCGTTGTAAACAATTGATGGGATAAAAAATAAAAATCTATTATTAAGTGAATTCCTCGTTACTTGTGAAGGCTTAATTTCTTTCTCTCTCTCTCTCTCTTTTTTTTTTTTTTTTTTTTTTTTTTAAGGAATGAAGGTTTAAATTATTTGATGATCTATTGTTAAACTTTTTTGCTTGCAGTAATTATATATAATATATCTCCTTAAATCTAAAAATGTATCAAAACCTACCTTATTAGTTATTACCTTCTTTTCATTTTCTCTCTCTTTCCTCCCCATTCATTTCTCCAAGCATATTGTAGTTTGTTGCTTTGTTTTCTTTGTTTGCTTTTTTTAACTCTACAAAGTGAAGCTATTTTTTTTTCATAGAGTAGCATTATTTATAATTACAATATAGTAGTGTTTATGTTTTTTTTATTAAAGAGATGTTACATCTATAACATTTTTACAACAAATCATAGGTGGTAAGTTGTTATTGATTATAATATGAATCCACAACTTAAATTATATTTTTGCCAATTCATAACAATCAATAGCATACTATCATTTAATATTTGTTGTGAAAATATTATTGACACAGTATTTCTCTTCTTATTAAGGATGTCCTATGCATAACATTACAAAAAGGTTAAACATAAAGCTAGGAGTAAATTGTTGGTTTATTAAGAAACTAAAATTTTATATTTGAAATGGAGTAAACTAGGAGTTTTTAGTGTTTGTTAGTTTTTAGGAAAAAATGTATCAAACATATGTGAAATATATTTAAATAGAGAGGTTGCTAATTTTTAGGAAAAAAATTTATTATTATTTTTTTTTGGAATTTTGTTAAATTACAATTTTAACCCCTTTTTATTTTTTAAGAATAAAGATTATCTAATTAGATTAGGAGTATTTTGACATTTTTTGAAACCATAACTAACTTTCTGAATCCTCTTAATATATAGAAATATAGAGATGATCAAACATCAGATCCAAAAAATAAATAAATAATTAAAAAAAAATTAGCTAACATTAATCAAAGAAATTATGTAATCGGCAAATGCAAACTGCTAAAACGATAAAATCCAAAGAAATTTGAGCAAATAAAACCAGAGGATCGGAAATCAAGCAAGCCTTTTCTTCAAAGTTAATAAAACCAGACAAGGGTTGAACATTTAAGACTATTTACATTAATAGTCTGTTTGAGATCCGCTTATTTTGTTGAAATTGAAAATTTTTTGTTGATAATATAGTAGATAAAGTTAAAAATTAGCTGAAATAGTACAGTGGTACCCATAAATATTACCAAAAAGTACAATAAGACCCATAAATAGTAACAAAAATAAGCTGAATAATAAAATAAGTTAATAAAAATAACCGACACTAAGTAAAAACAAATATTTATTTTTAAAATTTAATACTCAAGAATTATTAACATGAAAAAAACGATTTCTTCCCAAAATAGAAAAGAAGAAAAAAAAAAAAAAAAC
The DNA here is from genome assembly GCA_019022515.1 of Quercus aquifolioides. Classification (NCBI taxonomy): domain Eukaryota; kingdom Viridiplantae; phylum Streptophyta; class Magnoliopsida; order Fagales; family Fagaceae; genus Quercus; species Quercus aquifolioides. The sequence continues at coordinate 20,770,061 of CM032336.1, forward strand.
TATAGAAACTTTCTTTTTCTTTTTTTTCTTTTTTTCTAAGAAGAAGGAAAAAAAAAGTGTTTTAAAAAATAAAATAAAAGTGATAGTGGAAGGGGGTATAATCATTTTTCAGAAAAAAGGACCACGTATATATATATATAAATAAAAAATTAAAAAAAAAGGGTAAAAATGAAATGGCAGTTGCCAACTGGCAAATCAAATCCGAAATTGAAGATGAAGAGACGTGGGAGTGGGAGTATTAAAAGTCCGTACCACCACCAACACCAGCACTAAGAGCATTCCCATCAAAACTTTTAAAAATTTTAGCATTTAGCATCTCAAAAAGTCACTTTATCAATTTTAACAGTTTATTTTACAATACACCCAACATCAAAAGTTTTATTTTTTTACCATTTCGTTTAAAATAATATAAACTACTCATTAAAATAATAAAAAACAACTACACAAACCACCTTTTCCACCACAAGCATTAAAATAATAATATATTTTTTAAGATTGGAGCTACAGTGAGCTTTCAAAGATGAAATCTCACTGTAAGCTCAGTTGCTATTTTTTTTAAGTTTAGCACGTTTGTTGTAGCTTACTTTTTGGTACTTTTTACAAATTTGATGTTAAAATTTAGCATTTATAGCATTTAGCATTCTTAATGAGAATGCTCTAACACGCCTTTTCAGTTTCTGTACTCCTACTCCCTACTGTACTTTTAAGTATTTCTTCTTCTTTGCCTTGCCTTGGATTGCACCTCTCTCTTCTCCTCCTCCAATGGCGTTCCATGGTCTCTCTCCCACTTTTTATTATTCATTTATTTATTTATTTTATGCGTAATCCCTAATCTATGTATTTTACTGTTTTTATGTCACATGTTTAGTTATGTTTACATTCACTCACCGTTTGATTTCCTCTCTCTCACTTAATTAATTAATTAATGGATATATATTTATTTTTTACTGTATCTTTTATATAAATCTGGATTCTGCAGTTCATTCACTTTTTTTTTTTTTTCAAACTTTATGGTCAGTTTGGATCGAGGGATTGAGAGAGAGGGAGAGGGAGAGGTGGGGAGAGTTGAGTTGAGTAGAGTAGAACAGATTTAGCACAAAAATTAGCTTATTTTTAGTCAACTCTACTCTACTCTCTCCACTTCTTCTTCTTCCTCCCTCCATCCAAGCAGTTAGAGTTTAGGGTTTACTCAAAATCCTTTTTCTTTTTTTTTTTCATTTTATCTATTATTATTATTATTATTATTATTATTTTGGTGAAGAGGAAAATAGAATTAAAACTAGGCTGCCAGAATGGCTAAGTTAGCAACAACTTGTCCACAGAAACTTTCCCCAATCTCATCTGCATACACTACAGCAGAAACATCATCACATGGGGGACCATCAAAAATAACAAATTCCTCATGAGCATGACATCCTTTCTTAGCTAAAGCATCTGCACATTTATTTGCTTCCTGAAACACATGCTTCACCTTGGTATGAGGAATCATTTCCAGTAATAATCTGCAATCAAACAATAAGGATGAGTATGCTGTATTGGAAGAGTTTCTGGAGTTAATTAAGTCCACAATGACTTTCGCATCAAGTTCAACTTTCAAATTTTGCATGCCAAGCTGAATGGCTAATTGCAAGCCATCCCTAAGTGCCCAAAACTCAGCTATTATGCTTGTAGTATAGCCAATATATCTAGCAAAACCCCTTATCCAATTTCCTGCAATGTCCCTTATAACACCACCGCCTCCTGCTCTCCCGGGATTTCCACACGACGCCCCATCAATATTTAGTTTAAACCAATTTAGAGGTGGTTTTTCCCATCTCACAGCAATGACAGCCATGCATCTCTGTTCCCTGATCTTGCCCGCACAAAAATAATACTCCATGGCTTGATTTATACACAGTCTGCATAGAATTGGATTTAGAGGATTATTCTCAAAAGACACTTTGTTTCTATGTTTCCACAACTCCCATATAGCAAAAGGAAAGACAAATCTCCATGGCACCGAAGATTGGTTCTTTGCGTTACTAAAACAATTTTCCCGTAGCCAAGAAACCACATCTGAGGCATGGAATGACTGCACAGCATTAGGTGGCATGCTCATTAGATGCCAAAAGTTTCGGGCAAAGTCACACTCCCTCAATAAATGCTCAATTGTTTCTGGTTGATTCTTGCAAATAGGGCAGATCTTATCTTCAATGATACCCCTTGAAGCAAGAATATCTTTAACTAGTACACTCTTATGAACACACAGCCACAAAAAACTCGCAATTTTGGGTAACACATCTAACTTCCAAATCCAAGCACCATGGAAGGTAGGGGCTGGATCCTGAGATATATTAGCTAAATAGGCTGATTTTGCAGAGAATTTCCCATCTTTTGAGTGTTTCCATAGCACTAAATCCTCACTTCTACCAACTTGGCTTAGTGGTATAGCTTTAATTCGATCTTTAACTTCCTGAGGCAACTCAAATGAAAGCCTTTCCCATCTCCACCTCTGACTTTGTCCACCAAGAAGCTCAACAACCATCATATCCGCCTCATGTTGATTCAAGGGACCTTCAATCAATTCCCTTAGAGACTTTCCTCTTATCCAACAATCTGTCCAGACTCTGATCCTAGTCCCATTGCCCACTCCCCAACAAATACCATCAACAAAGGTTTGGAAGCCAGCTTTAATAGTCTTCCAATTAGATGAGGCTGGAAGCTTGTTAGGATTTCTTGATCGTCTTTTGTCTTCTGAAAGTACTTTTTCAAAATAACACTAGCCCACAAAGCTTCTTTCTCCTTATACATTCTCCAATTCAACTTAGCAAGGAGCGCTAAGTTTTTTTCTCTTGCTGCCTATATCCCAAGACCACTCTTCTCCTTAGGTTTAATTATTTTACTCCACCCAACCAAATGAAGTTTTTTCTTCTCTCTAGTTGACCCCCATAGGAAATTCCTATTGATCTTATCCAATTTCTTGCATAAGTGTATAGGTAATGCCTCCCCTTGCATTACATAGTTAGGAATAGCTGACATGACCGATTTCACAAGGACAGTCCTCCCTACAAAGGATAAGAACTTTGTCTTCCAGCCCGCAAGTTTATTCATCACCCTATCCGCAACAAAATTAAACCGGTTCCTTGCAGTCCCTCTATGATTAATAGGAAATCCCAAATACTTGCCAATATTAGTCGTGGCTTGAATTCCCAATTTTGAGCATATCTCTTCACTAATTCCCTCTTGAACATTTGGAGAGAAATAAATTCTCGACTTTTCAAGGCTTACCTTTTGCCCCGACTCCTCACAAAATCTGTTTAGAACTTCTGAAATTGCCTCACAAGCTTTCTCCTCCACCTTAGCAAATAATATTAAATCATCCGCAAAAAACAAATCGGATATTCCAATATTCTCCCTTGAGGCTTTTAATGGAACCCAATCTCCATTGACACATTTCTCCTCAATTAAGTGCCTAAGAAACTCCATACACAAAATAAACAAGTAAGGAGAAATCGGATCACCTTGCCTTAGCCCTCTTGACGGCTTAAAAGGCTCCAAAGCACCCCCGTTAAAGAGGTCGAAATCCTTGTAGAAGTAACACAGCTCATAATCACCTTGATCAGGTTAGGAGGAAAATGAAAAGCTTGAAGCACCTTATAAACAAAACTCCACTCTAATCTGTCATAAGCTTTCTCCAAGTCCACTTTAATAGCCATATACCCTTCCTTTCCTTTCTTTCTATCCAAAGCATAAAACAGCTCTTGTGCTAACAACACATTATCAATACCCTTCCTACCCAGTACAAAAGCTGTTTGGACAGGGGCAACCAGTTTACCTATGAGGGGTCTAATTCTGTTTACAATGATTTTTGAAACTACTTTATAGATCGAATTACAAAGACTGATCGGTTTATAATTATTCAAAGATTTGGGGCTTTGGCACTTTGGAATCAGAGTAATAAGGGTCTCATTAAGATAATCAGGCACCTTCCCATATTCAAAAATATCCAAAATTTCTTTGCAAACCGAATTCCCCACATCACCCCAGAAATGTTGATAGAATCCAGCATGCAAACCATCTGGACCTGGCGCTTTAAATGGCCTCAGGCTCCACAGACCATCCTTAACCTCCTCCTCCGTTACATCTCTACCCATCCAATCCCTTTCTTCTTCAGTTAAGAAGCAGCAAGCAAATTCTGATATCGGGGATTGCCGTGAGGACATACACATCTAAGTGGCATCAAGTTTTTCAAACCCCACCAAGATGTGCTTTTTAACCACCTCTTCATTATCCATCAATTCCCCAACACTATTCTTCAAGCATCTAATCTTGTTCCTCTGCCTCCTAACAATAGTAGACATGTGAAAATAGGAGGTGTTACGATCGCATAAATTCTTGATTTTAGAGCCCAATATTCTTCTTCCTGGAGGAGGATAGAAGAGTATTATTATTATTATTTATGTGTACTTGTGCTATGAAACAATGTAGTAGTTATCTTAAATATGTTGATGTGTTTGTTATGCAGTTCCAGGCCATCCTGAACTTGATCCTGTGATTAATGCTGTTGTTTATGCCGCCAACTGGAAATTTCGTACCCCTCAAGAGTATAATAATAATCTCTCTCTCTCTCTGCAGTATTACTTTCCATGTTTCTTTTCTTTCAATTCTCACTCTGAACACACTTATTACTTCCTTTCTACAGTTTAACGATCTTTGTGTTGCTTTCCAAGCTTCATTTCTTAAAGACTTGTTATTTTACAGTTCCATTTAGTATTATGTTCTCACAATCTTGCTTCATTTCCTTGGCATGTTCTAGCAGGATTGGATAAAGGGTTGCTGAAAATGGCAGCGTGATTCCGGATTTGGAGGGTCGAACCCTTTTCCATTATGCAGCTGCTACAGGAAAGACCCATGTGTCCAAGTATTTTATGGAGCAAGTGAAAGTTGATGATGTCAATATGAAAGATGGGCGGGGTATTACTATTCTCACTGCCCTTATTCTGCAAATTTATTTGAATGCAATACAAACAAAGAGATCATTGAAGTTTTTAAAGCTATGAAAGTTTTTTCAGGATGAAAAGAGCGCGCGCGCACACACACATATAATGGGATCTTAATTACTTCGATATTGAGGTGATTTAAGATGAAAAAAGAATACAAGTATGTGAACAACAGGTTTCGTGTTGTCCTTACTTTAATTCAATTGGTATTTGGTGCAAGCCGCTTAGTCTGCCTAGGGGTACATAAAGTTGGGGGAGTGCCTAAATGACTGATCTATATGTATTCAGGGTTCTGCTACCTTTTGGTTTGGTTTAAGGTCATATTATCTGCCCCAACATTCTGCTCTTGTACTGTGATTTTGTTCTTACTACATGCTTTCATTAATGGTTGAATCGTAGTATCTTGATACCTAAGAGTCTGTTTATTACTTGCATACAGATGGTTTTTGTGAGTAAAACTAAAAAAATTCCATATAAATAGTTTGATTTGTGTGATACATAGACTATAGGATTATGTCATAAGTTGTGAAATTTTGCAACATTTCATAAGGACCTTGTTGTAGTTGCAGAACTAAGCACATTTCTACATAGTGGCTCAAATGTGTTAAGGTTGGTTTTGTCAAGGTGTGTAATTTCATCTTAGACAATGTACTTGCTTTAGGCGTATTATATTTACAATGTGATTCTTATTAACTCATTTGGTGGCAGAATGTATTATATGGTGCATGGTAAGCTATATATTCTGGAAATAGTAGAAATTTTTTTGAATGTGGTCTATAGTTTCTGAAGTTTCATAAATTTTAATATTAAAACTCTGTTTATTTTTGTTTGTCATATGAAAATGGGGTGTTTTGTTGCCCCCAAGGCCTGTAATTGATTAAGGTGATTTTGCTTTGTCAGTTTTAGTTTAAATGATATGTCATTAGCTGTTCGTTGTTTTATGTATAGGCATTTTAAAGCTTATAAATGGTGTGTGTGGGAAACACAGCTGGATTGCTCAAATACACCTTATATTATTAACAATGTTCACTTTTTTTGTGATGCGTCTGATTGCTGTGTTCATTGTTGGTTGCAATTATTGCTAAAATTCCCGAGACCTCTCATTTAGCTCTGTTGATAAGTAATGTGGAGCTTGGCATTATTTTTTCACCTAAATGTGCTGTGGATGGTATAGTGAAAGATGCATTATGGCAATGGGCTCTTTACAGGTCAAACTCCTTTACACCATGCAATTCTAGGACACTATTATCACACTGCTGCTTATCTTCTTGAGAACGGTGTGGATCCTAATGCAGAAAATGAAAATGGGGAGACTTCTCTGCATTATGCTGCATGTACAGGTTAACTATATCTCTTTGCAAAAAGGAAAACTGGTCTCCTTCACCCTCAAAAAATTTTCCCTTATTCAGTTTTGGATCCAGATGTCATTCGGTTAATGAGTATTAGAATTTATACATTTCTGTTTTGCTTGGCTATAATAGAAAAATTAATTTGGATGCTTGTTGAATGTTGATCGGATGTAATGAGCTTTAGCTCAAACGAAATTTATCCCGTAAGAATGGGTGGAGGTTGCAATCATGGATTCAAATCATGGATTCACAATCCACTGGGTGTGTATGTAATTTACCAATAAAAAAAAAAATTATATCCACAACTCTTTAGTATATTCACTTGTTAATTTGCATGAGTATAAGAAAAATAACATGGCTGGAAGGATTATAGGTTTGGGACAAAAGTTTAACTAGAAACTGGATATGCTTTATAATCTTTCTATCTAATGCATTTGCATTTGCATTTGTAACTCTGTAAATTCAGCCAAACTTGTTTGAGATGTTCATGTTAAATTTGGTTGGACTATAACTTAAAAAAGCACTAACTTTTACCCTAGGTTGCACCGACACGCCATTTTTGGCGACGTGTCGGTGTCTAACACTTGTCGGACACCGGAATGGTTACGACTCACCGGACTTCGGTGTCCGAGCAGTGTCTTTTTTATTTTCGCTTCTTTGGCACGGCTCTGACACGACCCCGACAAGTCTGACACGCCAGCAGTGAAAAAAAGAAAAGAAAATTACAAACCTCTGCCCGCATCTCAAGTTCTCAACCCACCCTCCCTCTGACTTCTGCCTGCTGCCGCTGCCCTTTGTCCCTCGCCGGAGCTAGATCGGGCTGATTGGTGAGCTCTATAGACGTCGACGTTGTGCCCTGTCCCTTCCGATCTCTCTCTCGGCATGGACTGTCCGACCTCTTCTCTTCTCTCTCTCAGGTTTTTTTTTTTTTTTTTTTTTCTCCAGATATTTTGGTGAGTGGGTGTACTTTGTTACTCACTTTAATATAAGTTATAACACGTTTTTTATTTTTTATTTTTAAATCCCACTCTCACTGTCACTGTGTCAGGAAATTATTGTGTACTCTCAGAGTACCATAAATGCGTACTTCTTCCTCTCACATGAATGGTGGGTCCCACTAATTAAATTCATGGTGGGACCCACCATTTATGTGAGAGGGGGGAGTACGCATTTATGGTACTCCAGGAGTACCTAATAATTTTCCTACTGTGTCACTGGCACTCACTGGGTTATACTTTTTAAAGCTTGGTTTCCTTTTATGTTTTTAGTTTGATGTTGAATGTAGCCTATTTAAACTTTTGGTTTGTACTCTAAACATTTTATATTTATTATTGTACTATTTTGGGGGTTAGTTTACTTATTTGTAGTTCTTACATAATTTAAATTCTAAACATAAATGTATTTTATGTCTAAAAATATTTAAAAATATGCCTATATATAAAATTTAATTAATTATTTAATTGCCGTGTCAACGCCGTGTCGTGTCCTTATTTTTCAAAAATTTCCGAATCCTCATGTCCGTGCAACTTAGCTTTTACCTTGATTTATGCTTTTTCAAGGTTTTGATATAAGCTTCTATGCACTAGTTCTGTCATTTTTCTTTCTTTTGGTTTAAGTACTATGGCTTTGACAATTGGCTTGTTGTAATCACAGTGTACTCTACCTTGATTTATATTTTTTGAGTTTTCAAGATAAACTTTTATGTATTAGTTGACATTTTTTTTTAGTTTAATTACTATGGCTTTGACAATTGGCTTGTTGTAATCACAGTTAGTCAGTTACTATATGTATAGCCTTTTGATAAAATAAAAATTATGTCAGGTGGAAGATTTCATATTAGGAGAGAAAAGCCTACTAAATTCACATATTGGTCTGATGACTGTTTGGAATTAATTGTTTTTTGATTACTCTTTTGCAGCCAAATGTAATTTTCCATGATCATGTACCTCCTTTGGTGATGGCTATCCATGTGAATTCAATCGAGTGTGTTGAACTTTTGCTTCAGGTAAAAAAAAAAAAAAAAAAGAACTTGTTATACCATAGCATGTATATTTTGTTGCTGGTTTTGCTAATTGTCACAGAAGTTAACATGAATGTGTGATGCATGTCACTATAATCTTAGAGTTTCTCTAGCAACAAACATGCAAATTAAGGAGGTTGTTTAGCTCACTGTCATAAAGTTTTTTTCAGTCTTCTATTTTTCATTCAAAATTATGTGACTCATGACATCTTTTTCTATGTAATAGCTCTTACTTGTTGAAGTAAATCTCTCTGGAAAAAATGTGAATAATTAAACAGCAAAATAATCGATAACAATGTCTTCTCCAAAATTGGAATTATTATATGTTATCAATATTTCAGAAAGATGAGAAGGCTCATATTGACTTCTCAACATAATTATTTTTTGTGTCAAATGCTTAGCTTTCATGCTTCCACACAAGAATGCTGGGTCTCACAGCCAATGAGTGTGATTGTTAGTTGACTTAAAAGCTCCTTATGCTTTGTTGAAGCGCTTGGTTATATTATTCTAAAAAGTTTTTCAAAATAAACTCCAGTTATGTTATTTTTGTTTTCAAAAAGGGATCTATGGTGGCTGTTTCCCTTTTCATAATTTAGTCTCAGAGATACCATCATTACTAGTCTCATTATTTGATAGATTTATTTGTTGTTGAATTATATTGCAACAAGCTGTTTGTATATGGTAGCACTTATATTCTGATAGTTATGAGTAATTGACCACAGAAATTTTAAGTTTTAGAGCATTTGTGCAATTTCATTAGGCAGGAGCTGATCCAAACATAAGAAAGCATGGAGTGACACCTCTAGAAAGTGCTGCTTCCGAAGGGTTTACAGAAATTATCAAATGCTTGTTGAATGCTGGAGCTGATCCCAATGTAACCAGTTTTGTGAGTACTTCATTTTTAACTTTATTTTTGTGTCTAAAATCTGTAATAGATGCATGCTTGAAGTGAAATACATGGACAGAACAAGGGATGCACATGTAGTTTTTATCACATTATTTATTTTTGATAAGCAAGTTTTTGGACCTGAAGGGAGGGGGAAGGGGAGATTCATATTGGTAGCTTTTGTCACATATATTTAGAGTTCCTTGAGGTAGCACCATATGATGTAGGATTTTGGTTATAAATATTTTAGGGTAAAATGCAAAACCGACCCTCTAAGTTTCTTCAAATTTCATTTCAGTCTTCTAGCTTTGTTTTTGTTCATTTCAGTCCTCTAATTTTCAAGTTTATTCAATTAAAGTTTTTCCATCAACTTTTGTTATATGTTGTGATTAATTTTTAATTTTATAAATTTTTCTTCAAAATTTTTAAATTAAAAAAATTCAATTAATGATTGAGAAATATTTTCTAGATTTTTTTTTTTTCCAAAAAATTTTAACAAAAGTTAACGAAAAGGCCTTAATTGAATAAATCTGAAATTTAGAGGATTGAAATGAACGAAAGTAAAGTTAAAGGACTGAAATGAAATCTGAAGAAAGTTAAAGGATCAGTTTTGCATTTAAAACAATATTTTAAAACCTTAGATTTATTGATGGGGGAAGTGCAAAGAGATATCTATTTTGAGATGGTAAGAAATATATATATATATATATTAATGTTGTTGACCTGTTTTTTTTTATGACGTGGAGCCAAGCCAAGGCAGGGCCCTTTGAACCCCTAGGGAATAAACCACGGATATATACACGAAACCCCTTTCCCAGGAACCCTCAAGCACTTTGTGCGTGAGGAGTTACCTTCTCACCTTCAAGGGCTGGGTGAGTATTTTTGTATTTCAATAATTGGGATTCTCAAAGTCATTTAGAATTAGGTTTCCTAAGTAAGTCGGAATTAGGGTTTTTCTGTGTAAGTTGGAATTAGGGTTTATTAGTCTCATAAGCACAATAATGTTGTTGTTAAAGGTGATAGTGTTTAGGGTTTTATAAGTCACCCCTAACACTTAAAATATTATTATTTATATATGAAGGAGTACAGTGATATTATTGTTTTGCCCCTAGTTTAAACTCATAACAAACGTATTCCTATGGAGATGTATTATTTTGCTAATGAAAAAAATTTCTCTTGAAATTGTCCCAATGGTCTGCTGACTCCTAGAGGTTTTCTTTTGCTTAATGTTGACTCTAAGCACGCTAGGTGTTGACTCCTAGGCTATTTATCCTTTATTTTCTGTTCTTTAATTTTCGTGTATTTCTACCCATTCGAAAGCCATTACAGCCAAGCTTTCAACTCAAATTCAAACCACCACCATCAAACCACTTAGGTAACACAAACTCTAGCTGCTGCTGTCACTTGAACAATCAATAACCTAGTTCTCGTAAACCTAGCTCCCGAAGGTGATTCCTAAACTGAAGTAAGTGTTACGTGTTTATAATTTTGATCTTTCAACACTTTCAAACTCAAGGTCAAGTTTCTTCCAACTAAGGAAGAAAGATGTGGAAATAGCAAAAAAAAATATTTTAATTTTGGAAGTCAATTGTATTATTATTGCATGTCTTAGTAGTTTAATTAGGTTTATTAGTATTGTTATTTAATTTTCTAAAGTCAAGGGCACTTTTGTATATACAAAATTGGGATTTCCCAAGTCATTTAGAATTAAGTTTCTTAAGTCAATTAGAATTAAGGTTTTCCTATGTTAGTTAGAATTAGGTTTAGTAGTCTATATAAGTGCAGTAATGTACTCTTATGGTTATGGATAAGGATTATTCTGATTATGAATAAAATTTCTCTTGAAATTCTCTCATTGGTTTGGTGCTAAGAAGCATAAGCACGGACACGGGTACGGGTACGACATGGTGAAATGGGCAATTTCTGAAAAATTATAACATAAAACAGCCGATACAATACTGTATGACATGGGTACAATACGGGTAGGCACCCTAAATGAAGTGTCTTGTGCTTCTTCGCTAGCTCTAGTCAACTCTAAGTGAGGACCATTAGAGGTTCTCTTTTGCTCAAAGCAAGTTTAGGTGCTGGCCTTTATTTTCTGTAATTCAATTTTGTTGCTGCATTGTTTTGTTTTTGTTCTGTGTCATTTATGATGTACACGTCTTATTTTTGGAGTCATACTGAAGATTCTATCTTTTGTTACAGTATGGATTGACACCAATAGAAATTGCAGCATTGCAATGTAATTATCAGGGTGTCATGCTTCTCTTTCCAGTTACTTCTCGTATTCCAACTATTCCAGACTGGAGTACAGTTGGAATAATGAAGTATAATCACTCTGAAGAAGCTACACAACAGGTAATTAAACGTAATCCACCATTAAGATCATGAGATTTTGAGGGAAATCTTGTAGGATTTGATGAAAACATACTGAAGTCAACCAAGAGTTATTAAACCTATGGTTGCTCTCCATTATTTTGACAGTACAGCTATAGGATGTACAAAATCTTGTATGATTAGATAAAAAACACGCTTTGTAGAATCCTCATTTAGATGCCTTCCCTGTAGTTATTAATGTCGTCTTATTTTTTTGGGGTGTAATGTGATTATTACAATGATCTGTATGAAGATATTTGGTTAAATAGGCTATTATGAGGGTAAAGTCTAATTGGCCATAGGCAATCAAAATCAGTTAAAATTATCATGTGCATTGTTCGACTCTTATACTAAACTTTTATGTTCAACTTTTTTTTTCTTGACTTTCACTTGATTTCTTGCAGATGAACTGAAAGTTAAAGGAGAACTTTTTGACCTTAAAATCCAAGGGAGAAGATGCCTTTAAGAGAAAGGATTATCTTGGTGCGATTTGTTGGTATACAGAGGTGAGCAGAGACCTGTACTTAATTTAAAGGGAAACAATAAAATAAAAAGATTTCCAATTGATCTCTTGGAAAAAATTGTAGGCAATTAACGCAGAGCCCTCTGATGCTACTTTGTTATCGAACTGAAGTTTGTGTTGGGCTCGCTTGAATGAAGGAAATCGTGCTTTATCTGATGCTGAGGCTTGTATTGCATTAAGGCCGGACTGGCCAAAGGCATACTACAGGGAAGGTGTAGCATACATGTTATTAAAAGTATGTGCATACTTTCTTTTTTGTTAATTCCAAGTTTATCCTACTCAAAATTGATATTTCATTATCTGATGATGAGTGTCATTTTACAATGTTGCAGGATTTTGTTAAATCTGCATATTCGTTTAATAAGGCATTAGACCTGGATCCCAAGAATGAGGAGCTTCAAAAGGCTTTCTGGTATTGGATTCTATCCACAATCCTGGTTCATCTTATGGTTTATAAGAAATATTTGAATATTTGGGTGTTTGTCTATAAACTTTTTTTTTTTTTTTAAATTATGACCAAATTAAAGAATATGTATGTATGTAAATTTTGAGGGGACCATGGTGCACCCTCCAACCACATATTGAGCTCTGCCTCTGTTATACAAAATATAGTTCTATTAAGTTTGCACTGGCTTGAAAACTGAAACTCAGATCTTCCCTTGAAGAGAAGATTTGTCAATTGTAATTGAATTTGCAATTGAGGTTTACTCAAAGTTTTTCCTCCTTTGATGGATGATTATGCTGTTTGTTATGCTCCCAAAGCTAGCAATGATGTTGTAGCAATTGTAAATGAGTATGATGTGATGTGAATTTCATGGTGAATAGTGTCAGTCATTAGGTTATCATTATATGGTATATGACCTTCTTTGGTTCAAAACATTCTTCTGGGTTTGTTACTGTGTCTGATATCTGAGCTTTGTTAATTCTAAAAGCTACTTGAACGCTGACTGTTTTGTTCATTCCGTTCTTGAAACAGGGAAAGCTGTTGGGTTTGTGATTAGGTAAAGTTCGTGTATATTGTGGAGGGAGGAAATTACACAGTTCGAGTTTTGGTATGTTCTGCTAAAATTTCACATTGGGTTGTGATGGAAGTGGGAAAGCTCTCGCTGTAGGAGAACTAGGAAGTCTGTGACTTAGTTTTTTGTTAGTGTAAACTGTAAAGTTCACCAAACTATAGGTGTTTATCTTTTTTTGGGGTACAAATACTTTTTTTCCGGGTACAAATGCTAGTAGCTAATTCAGTAACTTAAAGTAGTGTTTTTGTTTTCCGTAAAAACTGAATTTGAAGCCTACTTTTACGTTACTGTTGCGTTGCCTCGGGCAAAACCTTTCTTTAATTAATCAATCAATATATATATATTACATTTAGAATCTCACTTGAGCTTGATAGTAAGTAAACAAAGTAGTTTACCGCATTGCTCAATTATCCATCCTACGTTTAACTCTCTTTTTCTTTTATTTTGTTCAGTGTTGGTGTATTCTAATATTAAAAATGATAAATAAATTGTAAGTTTTCTTGTAACCATGCTATTTATTTGGATACTATTAGGCTTTGACAAATAAATACGTGAGTTTCAATTTGTTAAATAGAGAGAGTGGCTTGTATTTTAGCTCCCAATTTTTTATTTTACAAACTCATTACGGGGAGGGGTGGGGATTCGCTGGGCCCCAAGGAGCAAAAATGGGGCAAGAAATTTTTCTTCGTTATACGGGGCGAGGATGGAACAAGACAAAACCATATGGGGTGGGGCAAAGACCCTATCTTTTGGCCCCACCTTGCCCCATTGCCATCCCTACCGCTGATTGGTTGTGCAAGCACTTGATTCGCCCTTCAGAATTGAGAGAACAAAGAGAGAGAGATTTGGTTCTATTATTTATGCCTTTATATGCTAACTTGCCTTACCCGGTAGCTGGTATCTCACTAAAATTGAATAAACAGTCAGATTAAAAACCATTAGATTTGATGGTCAGGATTTGCTTGGGTACCATACCCAAAAAATAAAAAATAAAAAAAGGAGCACGGCAGAATGACCCCAAAATAAATCACAAAAACCTAATAACTTTTACCCAACTTTGCCAATCCTAACTCTCATCTTTTCCTCCATAGCTCCACTTCATTGCCACCGAGTAACAACCTACGCCATTGACTGCTCCACACGGTAGTTAGTATCACCAGTAGCTTGGGTCTGCTACCATTGGTGTATCCACTCGTCCCTCCCATCCATTATTCACACTCACACGAATCCGAATCAACAGAGGAATGGTCTCATGGATCCCTTTCTTCTTTGATCTTATCTCTCTCTTCTCTGATATGATATCTCTCCTCACTGTCTGCGATGTGAAGCTGGTTTGATGTCTGACATTTTTAATTTGTAAGACCCATATCTGCCCACAACTCTCGTGTGATTGTGTCTGAACTGTGAAGTGGTCTTATTTCTTTTTCTTTTACTCCTTGTTTCATTTGTTTTTGTCATACACTTTTGTTAAATGGGAAACAAATCTGAGTTCATTCATTATTGAAGTTGGCGATCAAGGTTTTCAGACTTGGACCGTTCATTGAACCGTAAAAGGGAGAGGTTCAAGGTTTTTGAGGTCAAACCGAGGTCGAACCGTGATGACGTCATAATTAATTTAATAATTAATTAAAGCCTAAATATAGATATTAAATTTATAAAACTAGCAAAATTGACTAATATATCTATATATGTGAGGGAAATTTAATGATTTTCAAGCATATTTTTAATAATTAAATAAGAAAGTTAATAAAATAAAATAATAACCATGAAAACATTAAAATTTATGATTAATTTTTGAAGTAAAGTTGAATATCTTTGAAGGATTTTAATTATAATTTTTTTTTATTCCTTGTAAGAGATTGATAATTTAATTAAGTAGAATAAAATTGTGTTAAATTGTTTTTATAAAAAAAAAAATGCTAAGGGGTTGGACCGCACGGTTCTTGCCATCAGTTCGTGCGGTCCAACCCCAGTTTTAGGGGTTCACGGAATTGCCACATATGCCCGGTTCTTTATGTTTAAAAATTGATTTTCATTCTGGTTTTCGGTTTTCACGATCTGACCTCCCGGTCCGGTCCGGTCCAGTTCTGAGAACTATAGTTTCTATAAAGTTCTATTGTTTTCATTTAAATAAAAGAATTGATAAGCACTTAAAAAATAAAAACCTATATTATCTGTGGCTCTTTCTAAATGGATGGGAAAAACTTTATTTGTGAGACTTCTTAAGTTGATGGAAAAAAAACTATTTGTGAGACTTCTTATTTAGTCAAACTTTCCGTCTATTATTATTAGTAAGTTGTCATCTTTATTAATATTTTTTTAAATTGAAATTTTTGAAAAGAAAAGATCTCACATCTTATGCTATTTGATGATGCTAAAAAATCAACAGTAAGCCACACGGTCCTTGTACGCTCGAAACAATCCCTGCACAACACAAAGAGAAAACCCTAGGAGAGTACTGGTGTGGTACCGGCTGAAGACCCTCTGAAGGTTAAGTCAGAAAACCTTTCTACAACTCTAGAATGCTAGAGTTGGGGTGAATTATGCGTATCTGTTTTCTGAGGGTCTTTGGGCTTTTATAGTAGTGTAGAGTCAAACTCCTAAGACTTGCGTAATAAGTCTTTTCCTTAGAGGGAAGATCTCTATTGTTGTGTGTATATCCCAGAATCCTCATAATGTTGAAATTCTATTCATATTGGGACTCTGTAGACTAGGGTTTATCGTGAGATGTAAGTTGTTTCTATTTAGGGTTTCTTGGAGACCACATAATGACTAGTTAAGCGCCACGTGGCCCTTTGATCCATCCACCCTATATCCGTTCACATAGGATCCGTTCAGTATGAGCAAATCTATCCAGCACCATCAAGTCCCTCTACATGGATCCGTCACCTCTAATTTTCACCCTCTTCAGTTGCCCCCTCACCCCATAGGTCCGTGATCTCTTAATGGAAGGACCCGTGGGGTGATGGTTCAATCCGGTCTCTTGGAGAACACTCCTGGCCCTGACAGGCTGGCTTAAGATCATTAATGATGAAAGACACGTGGCGTTTACTGAATGGTTGTTCACTTAGATCGAAGCGTCCCTTCATCTTCCGTGCCGTTCCCTCTATATAAACCAAACTCTCTTCTTCTCATTTCTTTACTTTCTACTGAAATCTATGATTAGAGCGCACCCGTCATCATTATCAGTCGATCATACCGTTCAGTTGTTGCATCCGTCATCGAAGCCTCTTACCGTCCAGTTCCAACCTGGTAAGCATTCTTTCCCCTTAAATTTTTATGCATTTCTTCATTTCTAGACTTGGTACTGCCGTTATCCATTATAGACCCGTCAGAGTCTTAGGATTTACCATCACGTGTAGGTCATGTCTAGTGCGTCGAGTAACCAGTCGTTTGTCTGCGACGGGGCGGGCTACGATGAAGTGTACCCGTCAGATCACAAAGACCCAGACGTGTCAAATGAAGATAGAACTTCGTCAGCCACCTCTCCTTCAATAGATGAGGGTATGGAGATGGATGGGTTAGAGGGTGATTCTAATGACGGTATAGAAGGTGCAAAACCCCAAATTCAGTCCGTCATTGGTCTTGATGGAATGAGGGAGTTTATAATGCTACCCATATGGACGGTAAATGCTTTTGTTTCCACAATCAAAGAATCTCATTTCAAGACATTGAGGGAAAAATACCAAATACCTGCCAATATTCCCATCCGTCTTCCTTATATGTCGGAAAAATGCTACTACGAAAGTGTTAAGGGTGTTGGGGTCTATGAGCAGATGTTGAAGGCAGGGCTCAGATTCCCTCTAAGTTCCCTTCACCGTCAACTCCTTCAGTACCTAGGTGTGTCCGTCAACCAGATCTCCCCAAATGCTTGGAGGGTCTTCCTCGGCGTGGAGGTCTTGTATAGGGCAATGTCCGACGGAGCCAGGAGGTTGACGTTAGAAGAGTTCTTTAATTGTACCGTTCAGCTGAGATTGCTCAGTCAAAGGGCATGTATAGCTTTGTGCCTAGGAACCCCCACACAAGGCTCGTGTGTGAAACCCCTGACTCTAATAGAAACTGGAAGAGTCGGTATTTTTTCATGGAGGGCGACGAGTAGATATGTCGTCCTGGTGATCGTGAGTTTGTGCCCATCAACACAACATGGTGAATAATGCCCTCGTATGGTATGCATCCGTCTATATTCAAGATATCAATTGTTTCCTTTAATTGTTTCTATGACCGTCCTCATTCTTTTTTGCAGTTCAAGACCATCCTCAGGTCACTTTAGAACAGTGGAGTTTTTTGGAGAGGATTTTTAGCAAAACTAAGTTAGAGGAGAAGACGTAGGCAAAGTTGGTCACGCTAGACACCCTCCATTGGTATTGCGACGGTCCCAAGCCAACTCCAGCCGCTCGTTGATACAACGCCTAAGTTCGTCAACGTAAGTCCGTTATCCACAAGTGGTTTTTGTCTTTGACTTTACTCTAAAATATCCATCTACTTTTGTGCAGAAATGGATGCTACCAAGAGGATAGCCCACATAAAGCAGCAAGCTGCTTTGCAAAAACAATAGGAGGGTCAAACCTCTAAGGGGCTAGGCTCAGCCAACCTGTCCACTAAGAGAAAATAGCCAGAGAAACCTGGCCGTCAACCCATCAAGAAGCCTAAAATAGTTCTTGAACCCGTCATGGGTTTAAAGGTCGAGACCAAGAAGGCGGTCACAAAACTCGGCCCAGGAAAGGGAAAGGGACTTATGACCGGTCCTAATCCTTCTAAAGAGAAAGCGCCCGTCCTCCTCCATGAGGACTCCAAATATGCATTAGAGTAGCTCTTATCCATCATCACGGCTAATGATTATGAGGACTTGAGCAATCATGCAACCGAGGCCATGAGGGAGACGGGTCTCTTTTGCATTGCTTAGGTAACTATGCCCGTCTACCGTCTCACTTCCTTTCTGTCAACTTGCTTAGTTATTAATCTTTTCATCTTTAGGCAATGGTAATGATGAAGGGGTTGATGGGCCGTTGCTTCAACCATGAGACGTTGTTGGACCGTATTCGTGATAAGGCGAGGTCGACGGAGGATGAGTTGAACGAGTTGAAGGCCTAGAAGGTGGTCTAGGAAAAGAAGCTCGTCATGACGGAGCGAGCTAGGGATGAGTTTTCAAAGTAGATGGAGCAACTGAAGCAGGTCTTGGAAGACAAGGAGAAAGAGATCCGTGATGCTAAGGTCCAGCTCCGTCTAGCGAAGGAAGTTGCTGTATGAGAGTACCGTGACTCCGACGCCCTTCTGGCAGAGCTTGGAGTCTCATATGGTGAAGGCTTTAACGACGCCCTCCGTCAAGTGAAGACTTTATATCCCGACCTGGACGTGTCCAATGTCAACATCAATGTCCAGGAGCAAACATCAGTTCAGCCCGTCCATTCCGAGAGTACGGATGAACTTTTTTTCGAGGATGCCCTCGTCAACGACACTCATGGTGACAGAATTAATGTTGAAAGCCAAGCTAAACCAAATGATGATCAGGCCTGTCACCCTGAGGATTTATTGGTTAAAGAGAAGGATGAAACTCCCGCTCAAGTTTTTTTTTTTTTAATGGCTTTGGAGAACATTAAGTGCTTATCTTAACCGTCGTCTTGTGTATTTAAACTTCTCCCCTTCATGGGTTTTAGCTTAGTTACTTTATTCTGTTTATTTGTTTTTTATGAACAAATCTATTTAGTTTACGGCTGTGAATGAGTACAACCGTCATAACCATCTTTCCGTTCATATTGAGGGCTTGTAATGTTGGTTCCATCGTATTTTTGATCCCGTCCTTTATGAGGGGTTATCATTCTCTTAATGGGCCCATCCTATAATGTTGATTCAATGAACTGTTGGATCCGTCCACTTAAGAACTTAATATCCTTTCGGATGGATCCGTCCACGTTGTGAGCTTGAACCCGTCCATTTTAAGGACTTAAGGTTCAACCTAATATTATGATGGGTCTGTCCTTTATATGTACCTTATAGTTTATTCTTATGAAAAATTTGTCTACTCTTAATAATTAATTGTATGTCGAGCCTGTCCATCATATGGACTTTATCATACTTTGGGATGGATCCGTCCATTTATGGACCTGTGAACTCGTCCATCATATGGACTTTATGGTTATCATTCACTTATGGACTTGTAATAAACGCCTATTAATAATAGACCGGTCCATTTTATAATATACCCGTCCACCTTATGGACTTTGTAATAGTAGTCTACTTAGACTCGTCCACTTTATGGACTTTGTAATAGTAGTCTACTTAGTAATAGACCCGTCCACTTTATGGACTTTGTAATTGTAGTCTACTTAGTAATAAACCCGTCCACTTTATGGACTCTGTACTGTCCACATGGTGAACTTTAATAAATCAATCTATTTTGATAATAGAATCGTCCACTTTGTTGTGGACCCGTCCACCTGTAGACTTATGGAGTATGTAGAAACTAATAAATACGATATGAATCCGAATAATCCTCCTCTTATTATTATGTGGTAAATGCATGTAGAAAATTGTTCTTGGAAAATAAAAAGAAACCTGCCTTCAGGCTTAAAAGGTAGATAATAAAAACTATAAAACTAGAAAGAAAAGATTGGCAATGAGGAGGTGTTGCTGTCGCCTACTGCTAGTAGCCTACTGGTAGTACTTTTTCAGGTGCTTCGTATTCCATGGGTGATGTAGCTTCCGTCCTTCCAGCATTTCCAGGTGGTATGTTCCCTTTCTATGCCACGACGCAATTCTGTACGGTCCTTCCCAGTTAGGTCCCAGCTTCCCTTGGGAGGCATTTCTTGTGGTGCCCATTACCTTTCTTAGTACAAAATCCCCTACTTGGAAGTCCCTGGGTTTGACCTTGGAGTTGTAGTGCTTGGCTATGAGATTCTGATACCGTGCTAGTCTTTGTTCCGTTGTTGCTCTGACGTCATCCATTAGATTAAGCTGCAGGCACATTGCTTCCTCATTTTTGCCTTCGTCATGGTTTTCCACCCTGTAGCTTGTAAGTCCTACTTTCGCCAGAATGACCGCCTTACTCCCGTATGTTAATTGAAACAGGGTCTCTCCTGTAAGTGTCCGCATCGTTGTCCTATATGCCCACAAAACATTTGGCAACTCTTCTGAGCAAGGATCGATTCGTCACTTCAACTTGCCCGTTGGTCTGTGGGTGGGCGAGTGATGAGTAATGGTTCTTGATCCCTAGTTGTGAGCAGAAGTCTCGGAATGCATCGTTGTCGAACTGCTTCCCGTTGTCAGAGACCAATACCCTTGGTATGCCATACTTGCAGATGATGTTCTTCCATACAAAGCTTCGAACACTCTTTTCGGTGATGGTAGCCAGGACTTTTTCTTCTACCCACTTTGTGAAATAGTCTATACCAACTATTAAGAACTTCAATTGTCTAGTTGCTGTTGGGAATAGACCCATTATATCTAGTCCCCATTAAGCAAACGGCCACGGGGCTGTCATAGGGGTAAGCTCCTCCGTTGGTTGCCTAATGAGGTTGCCAAATCTCTGACATTTGTTGCAAGCCTTGACATATGCATGGACATCCTTCTATATGGTCGGCCAATAGTATCCTGCCCTGATTAGCTTATGCACCAATGAACGCGACCTCGAGTGGTTCTCGCAAATTCCTTCATGAACTTCCCTCATAACATAGTCGAGACACCTTAGGTAGGGTCGAGAGAAACCTCTTTTGTAAAAAACGTCTTTTATCAGGACAAAGCGGGTAGCTTGGACCTTCAATTTTCTTGCAGCCTCCTTTCCTTCCGGCAGCACGCCCTCCTTCAGGCAAGAGGTTATTGGTGTTGTCCACTGGTTCTCGGATCCTACCTCCTGCACACTGATGCTATCTATTAGTGGTGAAATCTGAACGAAGGACGGTACCTAACTGGGAATGACCATTTGTTCTGCTGATGCAGCTTTAGCGAGTCGGTCGGCGTGCTCGTTCTTCTCCCTCGGGATTTGAATGAACTTTGCTCGGAGATTATGGACCCAGTCCTTGACCTGTCCTAGGTACTTTTTCATTCGTTCATTCTTGCAGTCGTATTCTCCGTTGACCTGACTTATCACCACTTGGGAATCGCAGTAGAGGACCAGATTTTCAGCTCTTGCGGCCTTCGCGAGGTCCAGTCCTGCTACTAGGGCTTCATACTCCTCTTCATTGTTGGTCGTAGGGAAATTCAGGCGAACCATGCATTCGATCTTATCCCCTTCCGGGCTATGGAGTATCACGCCAGCTCTGCCTGCTTACTTATTGGAGGATTCGTCTGTGTGGGCGCTCCATTGTGGGACCTCTTCTGCCCCCTATCCTTCTACGTTGGTGAACTCTGCAATGAAGTCGGCGACCACCTGTCCTTTAATGGCAGTGCGGGGGTGATATTGTATGTCGAATTCACTCAATTCGATTGCCCATAACACCACTCGTCCGGCAGCTTCAAGATTACTCATTGCCCTCCTTAGGGGTTTATCCGTTAGGACGATCACTGTGTGAACCTGGAAGTAGGGCTTGAGCTTGTGAGCCGCGGTAACTAGAGCGAAGGTGAGCTTTTCCATTGGTGGGTATCTCTCTTCTACACCTCGAAGCGCACAACTTGTGTAGTATACGGGCTTCTGTACCCTATCTTCTTCCCTGACTAACTCTGCACTGACGGTCGCCGGGGATACAGCTAAGTAGAGGAATAGTTCTTCCCCAGGTTGGGAAGGACTCAGCAATGGAGGAGATGAGAGGTAGGCGTTCAGATCCTCAAATGCTTACTGACATTCGGTCGTCCATTCAAAAGACTTCTTCAGCGTGCGAAAGAATGGTAGACACTTATCTGTCGCCCTTGATACGAATTTGTTGAGTGCAGCTATCTTGCCGTTGAGGCTTTGGACTTCTTTGACATTCCTTGGAGGTGCCATCTCCATTATGGCCCGGATCTTGTCTGGGTTGGCCTCGATACCCCTTTGAGACACTATAAACCCCAGGAACATTCCTGCTGTCACTCCGAAGGCACATTTTCCTGGATTTAGTTTCATGTTGTAGGAGTGAAGGGTGTCGAATGTTTCTCTAAGGTCCTTCAAGTGATCTTCCTTCCTTCTGCTTTTTACCAGCATGTCGTCCATATAGACTTGGACGTTTCTCCCAATCTACTGCACGAACATCTTGTTCATAAGCCTTTGATACGTCGCCCCTGCATTTTTGAGGTCAAATGGCATTACCTTATAGCAGAAGAGGCCTTGGCTAGTGACGAACGAAGTCTTCTCCTGATCGGCTTCGTCCATCCTGATCTAGTTGTAGCCTGAAAAAGCGTCCATGAATCTCAGCAACTGGTGTTGTGCCATAGAGTCAACCAAGATATCAACCCGTGGGAGGGGGTAACTATCTTTTGGACATGCCTTGTTTAGGTTGGTGAAATCAATGCACATCCTCCACTTTCCGCTGGCTTTCTTGACTATTACCACATTCGCCAGCTAGTCGGGGTAGTAGACTTCCCTTATGAAGTCTGCCTCTCGTAGCTTGCGAACTTCCTCCGCTATAGCTTGGTCCCGTTCGGGGGCGAATACCCTTTTCTTCTAACAGATGGGTGTGAAGATGGGCGACACGTTCAGTCTGTGCATCATAATGGCGGGATCTATCCCCGGCATGTCTTCATGACTCCAAGCAAATACGTCCCAGTTATCCCTGAGGAAGGCTGTCGGCGCTTGGTGAATCGTTGGGCTGGCGAGGGTACCGATCCTTGTTGTTCGATCATTTCTAGAGTCGTCGAGGGGTATCTCTTCGAGCTCTTCCACAGGTTCTATGGTCGTCCGATGTTCTTCTATGTTGGTGATCTAGAGATGGTCATCTATCTCCATCATTGCTATGTAGCATTCGCACGCAACCACCTGATTTTCGCGCAGTTCCCTCACATCGTAATCCGTAGGGAATTTGATCATCAAGTGGTAGGTTGAGGTTACAGCCTTCCATGAGTTGAGGGTAGGCCACCCTATGATGACATTGTACACGGACGAGCAGTCGACCACAAGGAAGGTTACGTCCTTAATGATCTGTTGGGGGTAGTCATCTACCATCACGGATAACGTGACTGCACCAAGTGGGAAGACCCGTGTTCCTCTTAATCCAATGAGTGGAGCGTTTGTTGGAATCAATCGTTCTCTATCAATCCTCATCTGTTAGAATGCCGGGTAGTAAAGGATGTCAGCCGAGCTGCCATTGTCGACCAGAATTCAATGCATATTGTAATCTCCTACTCGTATGCTGACTACGAGTGCATTGTCATGCGGGTGGTGAAGATGCCGGGCATCTTCTTCTGAGAACCCGATGACAAGATTATCCATCTGTGTCATCTTTGGTATGGAGCCTGTCAGCTGGACGCTCTAGACCATCCTTAGGTAAGTTTTTCTGGCCTTTTTGGATGACCCAGTGGCTGTCGTGCCCCCTACAATCATTCTTATGTCCCCTATGGGCGGCCTAGGGTGCTCATTCTCCTGTCGGGGGGCCTGCTCCTATGGCTGATCCGTCCTCTCCTTGTTGACGAACCTCTGCAGCTTCCCTTACCGATAAGGGTTTCTATTTGTTGCTTTAGGTCGTAACAGTCAGATGTGTCATGGTCGTGATCGCGGTGGAACCGGCAATACTTGTCCTTAGACCTCTTATTAGGATCTCCTTTCAGCTTGCTAGGAAAGGTCAAGGCTCCTTCATCCTTGATCTGCATCAGGACTTGGTCGATTGAGGCAGTCAGCGAGGTGAAACTCGTGAATTTCCCCGCGTGAGGTTTTGGGCGCCTGTCCTCCCGTTGTTCTCCAGTCCTTGCCCTCTTCAGTCCCTTGTCCTGCCATATGTCTTCCTGCCTCTCTCTCTTCTTGGGCTTCTCTTCTCGGGCCAGCAATGCATCTTCTATAATCATATACTTGGTTGCCCTATACAACACATTTGACATAGTTTTTGGGTCATTCTTGTATAAGGAGAACAAGAACTTACCCTTTCGCAGTCCGTTCATGAAGGCGACTACAAGGATCTTATCGTCTGCTTCATTGATCGAGAGAGCTTCTTTGTTGAAGCGGGTGATGTAGGATCTCAGCGTCTCGTCCTCCCGCTGCTTAATGTTCATTAGGCACGTAGTGGACCTCTTGTACCTGTGTCCCCCGATGAAGTGTGAGGCGAACTGGGCGCTCAATTCTTTAAAGGTGCTGATAGAGTTGGGCATCAATCTGCTGAACCAGATCCTTACAGGTACCTTCAGCGTGGTTGGGAAGGCTCAGCACATGATCTCGTCGGGCACCCCTTGAAGGTGCATCAGGGTCTTGAAAGATTCTAGGTGATCTAAGGGGTCCTTAGCTCCGTCATAGCTTTCCACCTGTGGCATGCGAAACTTTGGCGAGAGGAGAAAGGACAAGAAGGATGCGGTGAAGGGTGAGTCGGTTCGGTGGACCAGGTCGTCGAGGTCACTAGATACTCGTCCCTTGAGGGCGTTCATCATAAGTTCCATCCGCTCCTTCATCATCTGCATCTCTGTGACTATTTGAGGGGGAGCCGTATCCAAGTCGAAAGGACGGTTGGTATCCTGTTATTCTTGCCTACTTGGTGCGTTGCTGCCTTCCGGCTTCTCTTGGTTCCTTTTTTCAGCACTGGTTCCTTCTTGATCTTCCTTTTGGGTATTCAGTACTGCGTTTTTCTAGCGCAGCTGCTCCTCTAAGTCGTGGTTTTGTTTGGTGAGGCGTTCCACGGCAGTGGCGAGAGTCTGAACCTGTCTCTCGAGGGCAGTCGTGGATGGTTCATCTCCTTGAATGTTGTTGGTAGTTACCATCGAGCCAGTGAGCACCATGCAACTTTTTGTCCAGGAAACGATTATGTGGCCTATGAATTGCACGAAATTCCCACAGATGACGCCAACTGATGATGCCGAAAAATCAACAATAAGCCACACAGTCCTTATACGCTCGAAACAATCCTTGCACAACACAAAGAGAAAACCCTAGGAGAGTATCGGTGTGGTACCAGTCGAAGACCCTCCGAAGGTTAAGTCAGAAAACCTTTCTACAACTCTAGAGTCCCAGAGCTAGGGTGAATTATGCGTACCTGTTTTCTGAGGGTCTTTGGGCTTTTATAGTAGTGTAGAATCAAACTCCTAAGACTTACGCAACAAATCTTTTCCTTAGAGGGAAGATCTCTATTGTTGCGCGTATATCCTAGAATCCTCCTAATGTTGGAATTCTATTCATATTGGGACTCTGTAGACTAGAGTTTATCGTGAGATGCAAGTCGTTTCCATTTAGGGTTTCTTAGAGACCACATAATGACCAGTTAAGCGCCACGTGGCTCTTTGATCCGTCCACCCTATGTCCATTCACATAGGATCCGTTCAGTATGAGCAAATCTATCCAGCACTATCAAGTCCCTCTACATGGATCCGTCACCTCTAATTTTCACCCTCTTCACTATCTGACTAATTTTTGGACATTAGAAACATCAACAACTGTCAATCAAGATACAAAACTCTTGGCTATAAATCCATATAATTAATACTCCTATAACTGTGCGAAGTTATATTATTTGTATTATATAGCTATAATTGGTTTGTGTAACTAAACATTTAGAAATTATTTCATGAATTTTCTTAACATGTAAAATGACGTTTCGTAATGGTTATTTTACTTTTCTAAAATGATTTTTTTAAATTGACTGACTGTTTTCAGTAGTCTTACAATGAATAAATCTTGAGAGGCCATATGAAATTAATATATATCAGACGAAGAATTAGTGCAAAATTCTGGTCCTTAACATGATTTTTATACTTATATGCTGACGGCAATATCGCTAATAATGGTTCTTATTATCTGTTAGTTGCTTCACTGTTATGAACTGTTGGTTTTTTTTTTTTTTTTTTAACCAACTATTGTTGTCCATTACATTGGTGATATAGGTATCATTTGTTAATATCATCACACTTTTAGTGCGATAGTCACTCCACAAGTATAAGTGCTTGTGAGGGGTAAGGATCGGGGTTCAAGTATTTAGAAGGGAACTTCACACACATATACACTTAGATTAGACTAGAGTCGAATTTCTATCTTGTATAAAAAATAAAAATAAAAAAGTATCTGTACACACAAAATTCGTAAAAGATAAATCACACGATCATGAAATAGTGTAACAAATTCTCAATTTGTATTGATTTGTATATATGTGAGTACAATCCTCTATATGATCTTGAACTAGATTAAAGGAGAATCCTCACTTTGATTTAAAGAAGTAGGAATAGACCTTAATAAACAATGGAATTCTTGTGAACTTTAGAGATGACTCTCTATTTTAGCAGAGTGTCAATAGGGTTTTCTCTCTAAGTGTCTGTCCCCTTTCTCATATGAGAAGCCTCTATTTATAGACAACTCAATAGAATTTAATTTGAGAATTTTCTCTTAGCATTTATTGAGAATTAATTATGAATTTAATTTGATCTTTCATTTAATAAGAACTTTCCATATAAGTCTTTTCTTCTGCCGTTGCCATATGGCTTTCTTCATTTGATGTTGCCACGTGGCTTGATTTTATTTGTCGATCATCCACATCATCAATTTGAGATTATTTGATCACAAATATTTTATCATGAACAATCGGATGGTTATGAATACATCATAAAATTTTGATGTCTATAGTATCAATTGTCAATAGGCAATGTCAATATCAGTCATCCAAAAACTCAATTACAAATCAACCCTTGCATGAATATCTAATTCTATATAAATGATTTGTATTAATGTACCACATTAATCCATGCACGTTCAAAACGGCCAAGATTAGCAAATCATCTACTCGACGTTGCGAGAGAATCTAATAATTCCTAATTGATTAACCGCATAATCCACAAGTCTCAAACTCTTACCTATGAATACTGATGATTGGCATATGACCAAGATATAGTAACTAAATTAAGTTCCATATAAATAGAGGAAGGTTGTTACATTTTATCCTTAATTCTACCTAGACAATGTCTGAAGGACCTGGTCAGACTATTTTACATCTCCTATTGTATTAGAGCACTAAAATCTGTATGCTCCAAAAGGAATGGACCCGATATCACCTGTCCTCCATATGGAACCTTTGCCGCTCATTGTTCCAGTTCATTTTGGACCTTTGATATCTACCTTTGACATTCACAAGAAAAGGTAGTTAGCGATGATCTGGATGTGTGAATTCGTTTCAATCTCAAAAACTGAATTGAGATTAGAACTCCTATGATTTCTTGCTGAATGGCCATCTTTACAAATATTTATTTAACATAAACAGATCAAAGTTCTGTTGTTAGTTTTGTATACTGCACAACAAAAAAGATGGCATTCAGTGGGACTCTGCAGAAATGCAAGGCTTGCGACAAGACTGTTCATGTCATAGAATTGTTTACAGCTGATGGTGTTCCTTATCATAAGACCTGCTTTAAATGCAGTCACTGTAATGGAATTCTAGCGGTATGCTACATCTTTTTTTCTCAATTTTGTTTTTCCTTTTCATTTTTGTTACATGGAAATTAAGGAAAAGAAGATTTAATTTCTTTTGTTAGCTCTTAGATGGGTCCTCTAAGATTGAGGGGGGGGGGGGGAACCAAAGCTTAAATGGTTAACAAAGATTTGAGAATGAGAACTTGGCTAGATTTTGAGGCATTCGTGTTCGGTGACATTTGTCTTAATTACAGATGAGCAGATACTCCTCCATGGATGGAGTCTTATACTGCAAGCCTCATTTCGAGCAACTCTTCAAGGAGACTGGTAGTTTCACTAAAAAATTCCAGACATGTAAGATCAATTTTGCCTTTAATTCTTATACCATTGGCATTATATCTGGTCCTTTTATTTTCCAGTTTGAGGCTAACAATGTGTTATTTTCCATCATGGATGATCAGCTGGAAGGCCACAAAATGATCTGGTAAGTACAACTTCTATCTATTTCATATAGTCTCAGTTCTCTGAAATATGTTTAATTAGTATGTTTCTTCATAACTTATGAACATTCTTTTCTTATTTTCTACAGAATCGTGCGCCTAGCAAGCTCTCCTCCATGTTTTCTGGGACACAAGAGAAATGTGCAGTTTGCAAAAAAACAGTATACCCGCTGGAGAAAGTAATCCTGTTCTTGTCTTTTACCATTCCTGGTTCACAGCCATACCTTTTATTTTATCCATCTACAAAGGCATCATATGCACTCAGTCTCACACTCACACACACACGCATATATTGCACCATTGCACACACATGTATATATTAGAACATTTGATTTTGTATACATAGCACCAAGTGATTTGAAATTCAATTGTAATTTTATTTTTATTGTTTTGTAACAACTAAAAGAACCTTTTTTGTAATAGCTTACAGAAAGCTTCAAATTGCAGGTTTAATATAGATTTTATAATTGACATGGTGGGCTGAAAGACTAATCAAGTTGAACAAAATTTGTAATAGGTGACTATTGAGGGAGATTTTTATCACAAGTCATGCTTCAGGTGTGCTCATGGTCGCTGTTTCCTTACACAATCATCCTATGCTTCTTTGGATGGATTTCTGTACTGCAAGCACCACTTTTCTCAATTGTTCAAGGAGAAGGGAAGCTACAATCATCTAACCAAAACCGCTTCACTGAAAAAAAATGGAGCAGTGTTACCTGAAGTGAAACATGAGGAAAAAACAAAACTATCAACAGTACCAGAAGCAGAACCTGGACAGGACTAAGAGCAATAGTAAAAATGTGCACCATTAGACTGTCATCAACTTCCTTCTTGTTCTCATTTCTCCAGGGACACTACGCCATGTGATTTGGGTTTGGCACTGCCCATTTAGCACAGTGCGTCGTGAAGAAGTTCTTGTGTGATTGGCTCATCTGTGTTTGTAACTAAGTTTTGTTTTGTTTGTTTTGCTTTTTTTTCTTTTTGCCCCCCTGATGGGGCATTTAAATGTTTTGTGGAAAGGACTCAAAGATCTTGTAATGAATTAAATTAATTTATTGCTTCATAAGTCATTCATATCACCGAGATCTTGTAATAACATTGTGTATTCTTCTTTAGTGAACAAAGATTTAAATCCCTTTTCTTCTATAAGTTTATCCAATTTTATATATATACACACATATAGGGTTGAGTTTGAGTTACACCTGATGTAACTAAGCAATATTACACCATCTAATAACTTGTTATTTGATTCATATTTTGAAAATCTCACCGTTGAATTGCATGTTTTATATGCTCTTAACATGCATGTCAATTTCATCCAATTAAAAAATATTGCATAGTGTAATATTACTTAAAGTTACACCAAGTATAACATGACACAATTTTGGAACTTTATGTATTGAGTACAACCTTTATTCGACACTAGTTTTTTTCTTCTTGACATAAATTAATCTCTCTCTCTCTCTCTCTCATGATAAAGATATAGGTTATTATGTGTTTATGTATAAGAGCCCTAGAGACCCATGTATATTGTAGGCTTATATTAGGCTAACCCCTAATTACTATAAATACGCTACTTAGGGTTCATCATTGCAGCACAAAATAAAATTATTTTTTTTTGAAGGAATTATTGTAACACACTTGATCATATACTAAAAATGTAGTTATGGCAGTAGATCATTAGGTTGAAGTACATAATTCTCGTGTTCTCCATTTTCTCTTACTTTCGTTCTTCGCATCTTAACATCAATTTCATAATATTTGCTTCTTCAATTTTAACAAATCATATGATTAATTATCAAGTAACTAATGGGAAAAAAGAAGGCTCATTATAGCAGTTATAAAAGCTTAATTGGTCAACACCTTTTTGATGTTTCCAACAAAGATATCTGGAGTTCAAATTCTCATAAAAAAAAATTGAAAAAAAGTATAAATAGCATGTTCATGTTTTTTGCTAAACTAAATAGCATTTTCATGTATCTGTGAAAGATGTTGAGATCATATATTGTACACTCGAGCTTGAGTAAAACTTTTGCAGGGAAAAAGAAGAAAAACTACTTTATTTCTATATTTCTTTGTTATTTATTTATTTATTTCTAATTATTATATATATAATAATTATCCCATCATTCCACACTAGTAGTATTTAAGGGTGTGCACATTGCAATGTGCTTTTGGGCCATATTTATTATTGCACTGTGAAGTGCAGTTTGCCCAAAACCCTCATTGTGCATCACCTTTTTTTTTATAGGTTATCTCATCGGAGGGCTGTCCATCTCACCCGCCCAACCCGCCCGTACCCGACTCGCTACAACCCGATCCGACTGCTCCGGTGGTTAGATGCGGGTCCTGAGTTCCAAAACCCGACGCCAGCGGTTCGGTTTCGGGTCCCCTCCTTCAAAACCCGTTCAGCCCGACTCGCCCGAAGAGAGAACAACTCGTTGCAATTTCCAGATTTTTGACAAGTTTTCCAGCATGATTTGACAGATTTCGGCGACCAAAACACCAAATCCGGTGATTCTCAACACGATTTGGTGGAAAAGGCATCGGATTTGGCGAAATCTCTACCAGATCTGGCTAGATCGCATTGTTTCTTGGACAGATCGAGAGAGATCTCGCCGTTTTTCTCCTTTTTTCCATGGTTTCCGGCGGATTTCGGCTTCACCCGAAACCGATGCTCACCCGACGGGAAACTGACCCGTAAAACCCGAACCTCTGGCGAGTCGGTTGCGGGTTGGGCACAAACCCGACCTGCCCGACCCATGGACAGCCCAGGTTTGAGGTAGTTTTAGACCGTGCAATGTATTAAGGTTTGGTCCCAAAAAAAAAAAAAAAAAAAAAAAAAAAAAAAAAAAACTCTAGTAGTATTCTACGGGATTAGGATCCGGTGCAATACCTAGGGTATTGCACCGGGTGCAATTACTATCAATGGTTGAGATTGATAGTTGCAAAAAGCAACTTTCAATCTCAACCATTGATTAAAAAATGTTAAGAAAAAAATTAACAAAAGTAAAAAGTAAAAATTTAAAAAGTAAAATGTAAAAAATATTTGTGAGAGAGGGGAGGGTGAATTGCACCCGGTGCAATACCCTAGGTATTGCACCGGATCCTAATCCTATTCTACGGATCTACGGAGTTTAACAACTCTAATTGAATGATATAATGCCACGTGGCTTTCCCCCAAATAGAAATAGAGTACCCCTATTCTCTTTCCCCCTCCCTACTCTCTAGTCGTTCTATTTCCATCTATCTGTATCCGTATCCGTATCCGAATCCGAATCCGAATCCCCTTCTCACCCAATCCACAACTCCCAAGCTCCTTAAACACTCACAGTCACAGACTGACACAGCTATGCATTTCATTTGGACGCAACCACCGTCTGATGAACACCACACTCAGAAAGAATGGACGGTCTAATTGGTCTCACCAACAACACCTTCTTTACCCGTATTATCCATTCATTTTCATCCACAACTACAGCCACAGCCAGAACCAGAACCATCTCTTTAACTCGAAAATCCCAGAATGGAAAATTCATAGTTTCAGCTTCTAAAGAAGGAGACACTCCCAAAAATCCTAAACTCGACCGCTTGGACCAAATGGAGCTCAATTTCGGTCAGTTGCTTGGCGAGGACCCCAAACTCACTCTTGCTAAGGTTTCCCTCTTTCTCTATTATTTACATACACATACACATACACATGCACAATGACGATGACAAAGTTGGTAATTCAGATAATGGTGTAGAAAAGCAAACCCACATGTATTTTGTTCACTACATAGCCGTAGTTCACTGCAAAGTCGTTGTATTTTGTTCTTTTTGGATTATGTATTGTTTATTCTAATTATGTGTGTGTAGTGTTTGATTGTAGTTTTAGTAATTTTATATTGAAAATTGTTTGTTTTGGTGATTCAGATAATGGGTAAGAAAGCAAACCCAGATGCTTCGTATCTTGAAATTGAGAAAAATTTTTATAAGAAAAAGGGTAAGTTAGTGGAAATTAAGGAGGTTCCGTTTGACGGGTCGAAGGAAGTGCGGACTTCCACTTCTTTGGATGGTTTGGATTTGGTTCGACCTGTGCCAAAGAAAGGATTCGCATTTAAAGCTGATGATAAGCCGATGGAGATGAAAAAACCAAGCAAACCGGTTGGGAAGGCAGTGGGTAGTAACAAAAGTAGTATTCCTGATGTTATCTTGAGAAAACCAACCGTGTTTAATGAGGATGATGTTGGAGAAAAGCCATCAAGGTTGAGGATTAAACCGAATTTGTCATTGAAAATGGGGAATAGGCAAGTGAAAGATAGATTTAGTGACATGACGCTATTGAGGAAGCCGGAGCCAGTAACTGTCAATCAATCTATTGAGAAGAAACAAGAGCCCTGTGGTAATGTGGATGACAAAGTAGTTGATGATCTTGAATCGAAGGTGAGGAGAGAAGAAGCAAATGACAAAGTTAGTGATTTTGCACTGTTAAAAAAGCCTGAACCTATGAGTGTCAACACAAATCTTGAGAATAATGGAGAGCAATTTAGGAGTGTAGAAGTTACAGTCCAGGATGATATTGAAGAGAATGCTTTGTCAGGCTTATCAGAATTGTCTGCAACTGCCAACACAACAAAGAACAATTATGAGGAGATCATGGATGGCTTAATTTCAAATGGAAGCGAACAAGACAATGACTTTGTTGTAGGTATTGCTCTATATTGCATTTTACAATTTTAATTAGTTGAAATTGTCAACATTAACATTTTGCTTGGCCTTTTAGGGATTACAGTCACTCAAGCTGAGTGATATGGGGTCCAGTCAGGAGATTACTGCTTTGAGTGATACCTATGCAGTTGATTCCAGAGTCAAGTTGTCCACGGAAGCTGCACTACAAGGAAAACCAAAAAGGTAGTTGAAGTCATTCTTTTGATTTGTTGATTTCTTTTGTTGCTAGTTTTCTTTTCATAAGCAGGCTGCTTTATTATAGATTAGACCAGTCTGTGAAAAGAACACAAAAGTCTACTAGAGAAGAGACAGTTGTTGTGAATTCTAAAGGTGATGGTGATGCTGTTGAGTTAAACAATCTTGTTGCTACATCACCTTTGGAGGTTAGATTAATTTCCTTGTATAGTTTTTTATTTATTTGAGCAATGGTGTGAGATGGTCCTTGGCGTTCATTGTATGTGTTTCATTTGTAGGAAAGTGGAGAAACTGATTGGACTAAGGCAGAAGATCTGGTTAAGACAGGAAATAGGGGAGAAGTGGAATTAATAAGCTGTAGCACCAGAGGTTTTGTTGTAAGTGTACTTTAGCCAGCAATCAAAAATAAGTTTTAGTATAAGCTGCTTGCTTCTCCTTTGCAATACTCATTTACAAGTTAATAATTTCCATTTGTATTACCTTTTTGAATCTGATTGGACCATTTTGCAGGTATCTTTTGGTTCATTGGTAGGGTTTTTGCCATACCGAAATCTTGCCGCCAAGTGGAAGTTCTTAGCTTTTGAGTCATGGTTGAGACAAAAGGGCGTAGACCCATCAATGTATAGACAAAATTTAGGAATTATTGGAAGTTATGATGTAGCAAACAAGACTCTTAACTTGAGCTTA
This sequence comes from Quercus aquifolioides, assembly GCA_019022515.1. Classification (NCBI taxonomy): domain Eukaryota; kingdom Viridiplantae; phylum Streptophyta; class Magnoliopsida; order Fagales; family Fagaceae; genus Quercus; species Quercus aquifolioides. The sequence continues at coordinate 20,803,733 of CM032336.1, forward strand.
GATCAAGAAGTTGATCTAAAAATCGGGGGAGAAATATCAGCAGATATGAAGTTGGAAGATCTTCTTAGAGTTTATGATCAAGAGAAAATCAAATTCTTGTCGTCATTTGTGGGCCAGGTTTGGAAAAATTGATTTGATGTTGAAACTTGACTATTTTATTGTGGATATTGATCAACTTTGTACTTGCAGAGACTCAAAGTAAATGTGACGTTGGCAGAAAGAAGATCTAGAAAGCTTATATTTTCAGCAAGGCCAAAAGAGAAAGAAGAGCTGGTTGAGAAAAAGAAAATTCTCATGGTTAGGGGATATCTCCAGCAGTGACATTTCTTGTATTCTTTTGTTTGTCCTTGTTGTGTTTGTATACTTGCTCTTTAAGTTACCTATCAAAAAAGAAAATACTTGCTCTTTTTTAGTGCTTTTAAAAAACTATCACATTGTGGCAGCAACAACTATATCCATCATATGAAATTTAAGGTTTATTAATCTTTAGTTTTTCATGCTTTTTCTTTTCATATTTTAGCATGCAAAGGGTGCTGGTAAAATGTAGTATTTTATGAACATATAAATATATGCTAAGACTTTTTAGGATTTGAATTTGCTTGCGTTTATTTTCATATTTAATGTAGATGATTATGAGTCATTTCCTTTCATTATTAGGTTACAGTTATTTCGTTTCCCTCCAAGATGTAATTTAGGTATCCTATTTAAAGGCCCCAAAATTCACTATTGTAAATGGTTGACCATTGATTAATAAAATTGGGTTGGAAGTTTCTTTTAGTGCTCGGTGTTGACTTCCAACAAACCTAGGTGTCAGTATCTAGGTTCCTATCATTCTTCCAATGCTTGGTGCTAAAGCCAAGGTTTTATTTTTCTTTCCCACTTGGTGCTAATTCCAAGCAACCCTAGGTACTGCTTCCAAACAACCTTAGGTGCTGACTCCTTGGTTCTTATCCTTCTCTCTACGTTTGGAGTTGACTCCAAGCAACCCCAAGTGTTGATTCCTAAGTTCAGATCCTTATTTTTTCCTTTTGGTTTCCAAGCACTAAGCCCCTTTTGAGAGTTTATTGTTCTGCACCCCTGTTGTTGGTAGGAAGTGTGATAGTATCTTTTAGTACCTAAAAGCATACTAAAGGGGTTTACTTTTCTGGCTAGAAGCTTGATGGGAAATTGAACCTTTCAAGCTCAACATGACATATCCTTTGCATTTTTTTTCTTTCTAAATGGACATCAGTGTTACACTTCTGTATCTTAAGAAGCTAGTTTATTATTATTCAAAAACTTCTTATGAATTTGAGTTATCACAATCATGTGCCATTTCTTGTAACAGGCTAAACTTCAAGTGGGGGACGTTGTGAAATGTTGCATCAAGAAGATTACTTATTTTGGTATTTTTGTGGAGGTAATTAGTCAAAGGTTTGCTGCTCCTGTTTCTTCAAATCATTGATATTGCAGTTTGGAAGGAGCTTTTAAACACAGAAGGGGTGTTGGTTAACATATTGGAATACCATGCTGTGTGGTTTTAAGCTACCTGCTTTGACATACTTTTTAAATGGGTTACAACCCCTACTTCTAAACCTGGAACTATGACTTTGAGATATGGAGTTCTTGGCTGATTCTCTTTTATCAAATTTTTTACCTAACTTTACTAGTGCAGATTGAAGAAGTGCCTGCATTAATTCATCAGACAGAAGTATCATGGGATGCCACTCTGGACCCTGTATCATATTTCAAAATTGGTCAGGTATAGTATTTTACTGAAGGATCAAGCTATAACAAATTAAGTGTTTTTATTTCACTCTATGTTACTGAGATGAATTCTGGTATTTTGGTTTCATTTGATGAATCTTGACTGGGTATAATGTTGTATATCTTCCTGTCAATCATTATGTGTCTTTCTTATTTGTCATCTCATTTCAGTGCATTACATAAGGCAAAGATCACTTTACATATTCTCCGTGGTTCTGGTTATGTCTTCTCTAATTTGTTTGGATTTGAAAGAAAATCTTTCTGGTCTCAGGTCGTGGAGGCAAAAGTTCACCAATTGGATTTTACACTTGAACGCATTTTTTTGTCATTGAAGGAGATTACGGTAGCTAATGATTTTTTTTGGCTTCTTTATGTTTGAATTGCTATTTCAGTTTATGAAAATGTATAAATTATATACCAAAACAAATACTTTTCTGTTGCAGCCAGATCCATTGATTGAGACCTTGGAGTCTGTGGTTGGTGGTTGTGATCCCTTGGATGGGAGATTACAAGCAGCCCAAGCAGAAACTGAGGTTATTGTTTTCACCCTTAGTAGGATTCTTTTTCAAGTGCCCTATGAGAAGGAGCATTGATGCAAAGACAATTTTATTTAATTTTAGAAGTTGATTGTTTATACTATTAGTCCATTGGATTTTATTTTAGGTCTTCTAAACTAATTAGGTTATTATTATTTTATTTTATCTTCTAGAGCCAAGGTTATTTTTGTAGTTCGATAATTAGTTTTTGGCCCAAGTCAATCAGGACTAAGGTTTAGTCCTAGTAGTCTATATAATTGTGCTATTGGCACTCCAATGCAGCCAAATTTATGATGAATTAAATTTTTATAGGAACTTTTCTGTGGCTTGCTGCTAAGACAATTTTTAATTTTACCATCTTACTTGGTGCTGTTGCAAGCAATTTTGATGTCATTTCATTGGTTTAACATATAAATAATGAAAGAGTTAACTGAAAAGTTTTTTCAAAATTCACTTTATATTACATTAATTAGGAAAAGTGCATAACAATCAAAATAGGTTCTCTAACAAAATTACTTTAGTGATTTAGGAAAAAAAATGAAAAGTTTTTTTCAAAATTCACTTTATATTACATTACTTAGGAAAAGTGCATAACAATCAAAATAGTTTCTCTAACAAAATTACTTAAGTGATTTAGGAAAAAAAAATGAGAACATTTTATTGTTATATAGCACTATTATATAATTGGAATATTCTGTACTTGGTTTTACCATGTCTTATCCTTGCCATGTGATTTATATCTGGTATTTTGAGCAGTGGGCTGATGTGGATACTCTTATCAAAGAATTGCAACAGATTGAAGGGATCCAGTCTGCATCAAAAGGCCGTTTTTTCTTGAGCCCAGGTTTAGCTCCAACATTTCAGGTACAAAGATCTAGATTCCAAGATATAATGCGATGGGAAAAATATTTAATAAGTGTTAAAAATTTTAAAAAGAAGATATTTGCTTCAAGAAGTGCCAGTTCACAATTTGTTGTTACTGATTACATTTTTGGCTAATGAATCTTTTGCAATATGTTTAGTAAATTTGAGTTTGTGCCACTATTTATTGGGATTAAGTGAAGGTTTAAAATCCTACATATATATGGATGCGAAAGAGGTCGTTGGAATGCTCACTGTGTGAATAAGTCAATAAGATAATCATAGGGGCATTCTTCTACTTGTTACATGTTCTGGTTCTTTTGACTATACTGGCAATACCAAGGATAGCCTGTCTTGTCACATAACCAACATAACACACTCCGATGGGTCTTGAACCCACGACCTCATCCTCATCCTGGCACTTAGGGTAGGAAGTGCCAGTTGGCTAGAACTCATTGGCACCTTCACTACTGAACATCTAAACAAAATACTTCTGGTTTGGTCCAAGCCATCGGTTATATCTTCTTAATGATATATGGAGGAAACTGTAAACAACACTTTACCATCCCCATCCAGCTTATACTAACCTAAAATTTCTGTTTATTATTTCGCCAAATATTTTTGGCCTTTTTGTGTTAGACTTGATTCATAAATGTCTCATTTATCATCTGGTGCAGGTGTATATGGCATCCATGTTTGAGAATCAGTACAAGCTACTTGCTAGATCTGAAAACAAAGTACGAGAGGTAAATATTTCAGAATTTTTCTTGTTTGGCTGCTGTCCAACAGAACTAGATTACTCAAGCTCGCATCACTTTCCTCCATTATCCTGAAATTTGATCTTGCAAAACTTAAATATTCTCATCATTCTGTGCGCTATTTTGGGCAGGTGATAGTTCAAACATCACTGGGTAAGGAAGAGATGAAATCTGCAATCCTAACATGTACCAACAAGGTGGAATAGTTGTTTGTCACTCTCTGGTGATTGTAAATTTCATTGGGGAATGCACATGACTCTGGCAGTCATCTTGGGAAATCCAGAGGAAAAAATTTACGGGGAAATCATTTACAACACGACAAGGGTCAGAATTTTCTTGTTCATTTATAGAGGCAAGTTTCTGTAAATTCTTTCAAGTTGTAATGTAAAATTATAATTATATAATCGTTCTTATTTTGATCCAGTATGTCAGTTGTACCACTACTTTATTGATATGTGAATTTAAAATAATTAGGTGTAAGATATCGTTTCAAATCTATAACAAGTGTTTCTAATTCTTTTTTTTTTTTTTTTTTGATAAGAAGTGTTTCTAATTCTATTTAAGCAAAATCGCAAGAACTCCAAAGCTCACATGATCAAGTGTTATTAAATTTATATCAAGCAATTTACATTAGTAATTGTCTTCAAATCTCTTAATTTTAAATCTTTGAACCCTTATACAAACTCATAGCAATCCCGTACTTAATGAGTATATCTAGCAGTTATATGGAACCTTTGTTTATTTAAGAAGATGGGAATGGGAATGTCCTTGTTAACAAGACTCTTGGCCTTTAATGTTCTCTCTATGCATAACAGCAATAGCATCCAGAATGCCAAAAAAATTCTATTTTACATCCTAAAAACTTTATCTATTTTATCATATCATTTTATAATTCTCTCAATATTCCAATTTTTATTTTTAAATACAACTTAATAAAATAATATAAACTATACCAACAAATAATATAAACAAATCAATTCTCACTTCTTTTTTTATCTATTTTTTATTCTTTCTATCTCTTCCTTTCTCTTTATTTTTTTTTTCCTTTTTCCATTATGCTACAGCTACTGCCTACCGGACTCTTGCTCAGTCTTGCTTTCCTCTCCGTGCTCCCAGCAACAAACCCATCCATACCAAAATCAACAAGCCCAGCAACCAAATCCATTCATACCCAACCTTAACAAAGCATCTAAACCCAAATTAAACACAGACACATTCCAAAATCACCCAAAACCAACAAATAAACTCAAATAAGATGAACCAAAAACTAACGATTCAAACCCATCCCACACCGATTTAACAACCCATAGCCACCACCGATTCAACAACCCAGCCAACACCCAAACAACCACCACCGAAGGGACCCACATCGATTCAATACCGGAATTGAAATCTAGCCAACACCGAACCCAGCAACCACCAAGTCTCCACGATTCACAACCCACTGCCATCCACCACACCAACCCTACAAACCCAATGCCGATCCGAAGAAAAGAGAAAAGGAAGAAGAGAGAATGAGAGAAAGAAAGAAGAGAAAATGAAACAGAGTGATAATCTGAAAGTGAGGATGAGATAAGAGGCTTAGGCGTGTATGATTGAAGGGAGAGAGAAGGATAGATATTTTGAGTAAAATAATAATTTTTTTGTTTCCATCCGGAGCTACAGTAAGTTCTAAATTTGAGAACTAACTGTTCATACTTTTTAAAAAAATATAGGTACCCAAACCCGGATGTTGCTCATTTTTTGTTGGTTGGTTGCTAAAATAGCAACCTGGGGGGTTTTTATACCCAATGCTAATGCTCTAATATTTGTGGTAGCTTCAAACTCTATCTCTCTCTCTCTCTTAATCTTATTAAGTTATAAGACTCTTGCCTTTAATGTTCTCTCTATGCATAACATTTGTGGCAGCTCCAAACTCCAAACTAAAGGCCACAATCTTCAATTAGCCACCATCACAAATTTATCCAAGAAGTAATATTTGTCTCGTGCTTGGATTTCACGGTGTTCGATCATATTCGTAGTGGATTCCAAACAGTTACTGGGGCTACATAAACATTCATTTAGACATTTGCCCAATTCTAAACTAATATTTTAATTGGATTGGCCAACAACCCTTGTGGTCCGGTGGCTTTTTGGGGGAGATATCTGGGGTTTGATCCTCTAATATATATAGTGTGCGTTTGGGACAAGTTGAAAGTTTCAACTTATTTGCAATTTTAGCTTATTTTTGCTATTATTTATGGGTCTCATTACATGTTTTGGTACTATTTATAGGTTTTACTGTACTATCCAGGTAACTTTTATTTTTATCTACAATATTTTTAGCAAAAAATTTTCAATTTCAAGTAAATAAACTGTTCCTAAACGGACAATATAGTGTTGTAAATAATAATAATAGCCGATGGGGCAAAATATGGTCTTATTTGGGTGTGTGCAAATTGATTACCAGAGAAGGTTAAAAAGCCTAAGGTTACCTTTAGATATCAAACAAAAATAGATAGCAAATGAGAGAGGGATATTATTTTTTGGGCAAGACTTAGATACAGTATTTAGGTGCTATTTCTTAGGTTCTCATTTTAAGATTTTTTTTTCCATGTGGATTTTCTCTCATGGGATGAAAGTGTATTTTTTAGTTAAGTAGCAACATGGTTGAATCTTAAGAGAACAACTTAAGTAATAACACCTGAAGTACTGTATCTAAGTTTTGTCCTTATCTTTTAAGTGTAGTATATTAGATTTTGGGTCCAATTAATGTATACTTTTATTTATTTATTTTCTTTTAGAAACAAGACTTCTATTATTATTTAAACCAAGTTAGCCTTATCAGCTTAAAGTACAGGATAAATAGGTGGTAGAACATCCTCCATCCACATGACACAATTTGGAAAATTAATTGATAATCTAATCAAACTATGAGTTACCTTATTACCATCTCTTTTTGTATAAGAGTAGAGCAATTTTGAGAAAAAGTTAATGTATACTCTTAGGGCATACATTAATCATTTATTTTAGCAAATTTTTCATGAAAAAATGAAAATGCTGTTAAAAAGTTAGTCACTTTATCATTTTTCTATAAAAATTTCCTAAAATATTTTATTAATGTATAACCTAATCCTTAATAAAATCCTTAGATTTTTTACATTTTTCAATTAAATTTAAACACATAACTACATTAAATTGAATTTAATTTTCATTAAAAATGATAATACTTTTTTAGTTTTATTGGTCAATATAACCATATGTTTGAATTTCATTTTTTTTTTTTTTTTTTTGAATTTCATTTGATAACTTGTACTACAACTAATTACCTATGACTATGTTTTGCCATTACAAATATTACTCAACTCCAGCACTTCATCCAATTTGGTATGAGTGTATGATAATGAATTAAACTATGACGCAGTAGTTATTACTAATAATTTAATCAGTAAAATATATGTTTTATTATACAAATACAACTTAATGTTGCGGTACTTTTATGATTTTTTTATTATATATATTTAGTTATCAATTGAACCCCAATTACTAAGTAATTTAATATAACTATTTTTGCTAATTAATTGTTCTCTCTTTAACAAAACAAAGTACACATATTATGATAATTAAGAATTGTAAGTTCATTGTTTGACATGGTATTTAGACTTCAGAGTAAGTCAATAAAGTGGCATTTTATTTACCATGCTAAATTCGTAATAATTTGCATAGCCTTATTCATTATTATTTGATCATATCACCAAAATATTCTTATATGTATTAAGTATTTTTAACAGACACAAAAAAAGAATAAGGTTTAAAAAAAACTTACAATAGCATATTTTTCATATGTTATCTAATAAATAATGTTGCCTTTATTTATTTATTTATTTTTTTTTAAAAAAAGTGAGAGAGAATGTATTTGTTGTGTAACTCATTAAAAAAAAAAAAAAAAAAAAAGGGGGGGGGAAGACAATCGAAAACGACATAGATACACTTGACTACATACTACACCCTTGTCCTACGGGGAACAAAAGTCTTTTTCTTTTCCAAACCGTCAACGTTTTTAACGTCTACCTTTGACTTCGAAGTTAGATTTCTGTTAAACGGTGTCGTGTCGTGTATGGTAGCAATCTACGAGGAACATGAACCATGTGAATGTCTTTCATGTAGTGACGAAAGTGCCCTTCCTAATTTAACACTGTCCCCAGACAAGAAAACCCCTTCAGCTTATCCTACTTGCCCCTTCTCTTTTCTTCAAGTACGAGTGCCACTTTCTTCCCAAGAGTTCAGCTCAGAAGCGAGACTTTCTTTTAATATTTCATTATTTGTAAACACACAGAATTTCTGCCTTCTCTCTCTTCTTTGTTGCTTTGTGGGGAAGAGAAGACTGGAAGGTTAGAGACAAAAAGGGATATGGGCGTAGGAACAAGCACCTTTGTAATCAGATGGATCAACTTTCTCACCATGGTATGCTTCGTGCTTTTTCATGTCACCTTCTTGTTCTTTATATTTCAGTTTTGATTCTTTTTGTACATTTTGAAAAAAAAAAAAAAAAAAAAACAAGTTTCTTTCTTTTTGTGTGCTCCAATTCTTGGTTTTCTCTTGTGGTGTTGTTACTTGTTAATCAGCTCATATATGGGTTTGTTTCATTTGGGACATTTGATTTTTATCTGTTATTTACTATAGATTTGGGTTCTTGTTGTTCAATTTACTCCGACAATGGTTTTGTAGTTGATTTCGCAAGTGCTTCTAGATAATGTAGTGGTTGTTAGTTCGTTGCCTGTTGTGATTTGGTAATGTGAGTTATCAAAAAAATATGTGGGCAACTCTAGGTAGTTGATGTGTAATTGAAATGAAAAACATGTAAAATGGAAGCAAAGAAGTAAATCTTGTGCTTTTAGTCTTCTTAATAAAGGGTTTATGCTTCTTACCCTCACTGTGCAGCTTTTAGCTATAGCTGTCATAATTTTTGGAGTATGGATGAGCACTCATCACGATGGCTGTCGAAGGTCCCTTGCGCTTCCAGTTTTAGGCCTTGGTGCCTTTATCTTTGTAATGTAAGTTTTACTTTCTGTTTTAGCCGATATTGATGCCTTATTTTACTGCTAATCTTTTCCCTTTCCCTTTTATTCCCTAAACTTCACATATAAGTTTTTTTTTTTTTCCTTTGACCTTTAGATCAATAATCGGGTTCTTGGGCGCACTCAAAAACAGCTCCATTCTCTTGTGGATTGTATCCTTTCCATAATTGAATATATTTGTGATATCTACATTGTTGCCTCTCTTTTGGGTGCTCCTTGACATTTCACTTGCAGTATCTGATCATGTTATGCTTCATTTTGGTGGGAATTCTGGTATTCACAGTATTGGCGTAAGTACATGTGATGAAGATTGTAAAATTGATTTGTCATCTAAACTGAAGCTTACAATAGGATTTAGATGATTTTTTGCCCTGGAATTTTTTCATTGAAATTTCTAAGCTTTTCTGCAAATGCTATGAAGTTAAGCATGTTATGATTCTAAATAACTGTTGTTACTAACTTATAAATTTATATTTTAATGTTTCAGGTTAAATATAAAATGCCCATATGCCTACTAAGGTGGCATTTTTTCAAGAGATCTATTCATGTGAAAATTCTCACTAGGGAGTATTCAAAAAAAAAAAAAAAAAAATTTAATTGGTGTTACTGTTATATGTCTAAAAAAGAACGGAGAATGAGTGGATAATCTCTTGTGACATTGTTTGAGTGCTAAAGTGCTAGGGGATTTAGTTTTTTCCCTTTTTGATGTTATTTGGGTGCTTTCTAAATCTGTCAGTGAAATTATTAGGGAGTGGGTATGGGAGTTTGGTGACAATGATATAAGATTGCCTTGAAAATTTATGCTATTATGCTTGAGGTGGAATTTGGATTTCTAAAGCTTTTAAAGGGTTGAATGACCATTACATTACATTAAGATCACCTTTCTCAGAAGCACCTATATCCCTTTGGAAGTGGATCTTTCCACTACTTTCTTTCATGGTTTCTCTTTTTAGCTAGCATTGATACTATCTTCTTTCTAGCTCTTTAAGGGCTTGAGTCATTGAATATTTTGCCACATATATGGGAGCTTGACCTTTGGTGCATTATAAAAAAATTATTAACTCTTAAAAAAAAAGAAAAGAAAAGGATGTTTGTTGAATCAGTTATATGGCTTCTGAACATAACATGCAACCTCAAAACATGGTGAAAGAAGTGGGAGAGGAAAAGTGGAATACTATTGTGTGGCTAATTTTATGACAAACGGGACAATACACAGGCACCAGATATCCCCTTCCAGATTCTTTTGACTTGAATAAAGAAATGGTTATTGACATTGAATGTTATATGTTGAGGAGTATATGAAGTTAGTTCTGTGGTAGCTATTGCAGAGACCCTTATATTTATATATTTATTCTTAATAATAATTTTTTATTACTATAAAATTATTAATATAAAAAATATATAATAAAATAAAAGATTAGATTATAGAAATAATTATTTCTAAAAAATTAGAAAGTTATTTAAAGGAATTTCTTTATACCTGCCGAAACCCCTTAGTAACATATGGTGAACAGTATTCAGGAGTACTAATATATATTAATATGCCAAAGGAGAGTAGTGCTGAACCATCTCTCTAATTTTCTTTTTAGTAGGAATAATTGGAAGTTACTTATGTGATTACCAAAAGAGAAATCATTGATGAAATTGACTGGAAGCATGGTTGATAGGAAGCATCATATGGTACTGGAAGCCTCTATGTTGTGTAAAATTGCGTTCCTATGAGTTTTTTGGTTTTCATTGGAATGCATTGCCTTTCCTTAATTGCCAGCTGATGCAGGGATTCAAGTTGTGGTATTAATCTGTTTGATGTCTGTATGCAACTTCTGTGGAATTGATTTCTTTGAAGATAATGTTAATTAAATATGTAGATGTGATCTTTCTTAATAATCTGGAGCTGCTGTTATCATTTTCTTCACTTTACATTGTTTTTTAGTAAATAAAAATTCCAATTTGTTATGTTTTGACTTAAGGAATGCTTATATAGAATAACAGTGGTTTTAGTATGAAGGACATGTTAAGAGGTAACAAAAGTTTGCTTTAAAATAGGACCGATCTGCAGAAAAGAATACTTGTGGTTGACACCAATTAGTATGCTTTAAAATAGGACAGATCTGTAGAAAAGAATACTTGTGGTCGATACCAATTAGTCTATTGAGGATGCATAGCTGACCCCTAAGTTTTGGGATTGAGGTGGCGGTGGTGTTACACAAAAGCATTGAATTTATCTGGTTGGGGTGACTCCTATTTTTGTTTCTGATCTAAATTTTTTTGGACCATTTGTTTTAGGCAGGAGAAATGTAGTGCGTCTTTTGGATCTATTATGGTCTTTCTTCATTTGATATTCACGATACTGATATTCAAATATTTTAAGCTGAATGCTATGAGAAAAACAGGACTTTGAGTCCAAACAATGACATTATATGACTTATTTTTTGATAAGTAACATTATATGACCTATATTCTCTTGGTTATTGGTTAAATCTTCATTTTTCCTTCTCCATAAGTATTGTTAGAAGTATTCTAAACAAGTAACAAACTCACTTCAATTAATGCTTGTTTAAATTTTATCTTTCTCTCTGCCTGTACTTGTAGGTTTATTGTGACAAATAATGGAACAGGTCATAGCACTCCTGGTTTGAGGTGAGAATACATGTAATTCACTGATAAAAACGTTTTTTTTCCCTCAGTTTGATTTTCGGGGTAGTAAAATGCTATTATGCTATTATTGCAAAAATTCCTTTTCAAATGATAAAACATTCATTACTTCTTTGTTGTTTTGATTCTCTTTTTCATGGGTCAACTAGGGTTGGTTTGAGATCTGCAATTAATCTCATCTTGTCTATGGTTAGGTACAAAGAGTATCAACTTCAAGACTACCATTCATGGTTTCTAAAACAGGTGAAAATCTTTGGTCATAAGCAATGTGAATAATAGTTTCAAGCAAATTTAGAAAGAAAAAAAATGCAATGTAAAAAATATTAGTGTGAACTTTGTTATGTATTTATGCTTGATGTTGGACTTTTTGTTTAGCTGAACAATACCCATAACTGGGAGCACTTGAAGAACTGTCTTGTCAAATCAGAAGACTGCAATGACCTATCAAAAAGATATAAGGTTTTACTTTTGAATTTTTTTATTAAATATGCTCATCTGTCTCCAGCGACATTCCTTCCATTTGGTTTTACATTTTTTTACTTGTTGATTGCAGACTCTTAAACAATATAAATTGGCAAAACTGAGCCCCATTGAGGCTGGATGCTGTCGACCACCATCTGAGTAACTGTCTGACTGTTCTTTGTCAAAATTTCATCCTCCCCTCATAAATGGTTTTTTGTTTCCTCTTTTTCAAATGAAGATGATTCCTCTACTGTATACATTTTAATAGTCACTCTCCATGTTCAATTTGTCTGTGTTATGTCATTCGTTTGTGTGTAGAATATAAATAATCCTCTTCATGTAAAAATGTAACATTCCAACAGTACTTTTCATATATATGTGTGTGTGTGATTACAGTTTAAATTGTGCATTTGCCATTTATTCAGACAATAATTCAGAATAGTGATGATGTTACTGACATTATTATTTGTTTGAATTCAACTTAATCATAGATGTGGTTATCCTGCTGTCAATGCTTCGTACTATGACTTGAGCTTTCATCCAACTAGTTCCAACAAAGACTGCAAACTTTATAAAAATTCGCGGGCCATCAAGTGCTATAATTGTGATTCCTGCAAGTAAGCATCATGAGTTCCTCATGGTCTTTTCCTATGTTTCTTACCTGTTTAAATGTTTCTACATTTGCTTTTCCTTGATCATGTTTCCAGGGCTGGTGTTGCACAATACATGAAAATTGAGTGGAGAGTGGTAGCAATCTTCAATGTTATTTTATTTCTTCTCTTGGTGAGACTCTTCCTCTAACCAATTTGTTCTGATCATGAAAGTATCTTTCCATATTGTCCTTTTAGTCAGTACTTAATGCCCTGATCTCTGTATTTCATTATGTTGTGCAATGAAGGCAATGATATACTTTGTGGGATGCTGTGCAAGACGCAATGCTGCCAGGGGCCATTCTAAAGTTTAAAGAGGACCCATTTATATTCAGGAACATTCATTTGAAGCGGAAAAACACAGTGGCCGTGAAGTTCAACCCATTCACTATTTGACTAGATTTTTCTGGGAGTTATTGTACTTGAAATGAAGCGTTAAAGTATACTTATTGTCTCATGCAATGGGTTGGAAGTTCGGTAGGTCATTTCACCAGAAGCAATGAATGCAATTGTGTTCAAATGTTAGCTTCTGATGTTATGTAAACAAAATGTATAATTTATGTAACCATCTGAGATTTGAGTATGAAATATAATTTCTCTCTCCCTCTCTCTCTCTCTCTCTCTCTCTCTCTTTCTCTCTGTGATAAGTAGTTTCTTTCATGTCCTCTAACATAAATAGAATAAACACTAAAAAGTTAGCCCACTAGCTTTAACTCAAAAGACACATTTTTTATCTTTAAATTGAGTCATTAATGTTATTCCAAAGTAACAGCTTCTTTCAAAGGATAACAAGGTTATGTAATCAATCCAAGATTGATACTTCTGGGTTGTCTTACATCAAAAGCTAGATACCTCAATCTCGTCAGCGAATAAGCCTGTAGGACCAGTTTCAGGCAGCAAAGAAAACATCACAGGACCTCTTGCACCTTCAGGAGGACTCAATATTACAATGTCACATGTCATCTCTGTTTTGACCCTTCCTGGATGGATAGAATTTATATGGTGTTGAGGGAACCTTTTTGCAATGAGTTTTGTATAGGCATTTACAGCAGCTTTGGATACCTTATAGGCTGATACAGTTTTCGGCCAGCCATTGGCCTCCAACTTTTGCCCATTGAAATCCCTTAAAAACCATTGCAAAACCTCGTCTATTTTCTCTTCTGTTAAATCATTAACATTCTCTAGCACTGCTTTAGCTCTCTCATTGTTGATAAACTGGGATAGCAAGATGAAACAATGATAGGTTACATGTTTCCAGTACTTTTATGTATTGCAAATCAAGGATGAATACCTTAATGTGTTTTATTACCTTTAGCTGTCCATGGAAGGAGGAGATATTCACTATTCTTGCTGATTGGGAGAGTTGCAGAAGGGGAAGAAATGCTTCAGTTACTCCAATGGTTCCATAGTAATTCGTTTTCACCCATTCTTCTGCCTTCTCATAAGTCTGCTTGAGAATATCCTTCGGCAAGTGGGCATTTTCATCAATCACCTTCTAGAATTTAAATTTTTTTAGTCTTGCTTGCCAATCAATTGAGAAGTTAAGCAATGCTTGCTGCAAAAACATAGCGGGTATTGTGGCTACATTACTTCAGTCTAGTTTTAGCTTAAGACTTGCTTCTATACTCGATCTGGTTTACATTTGGTACAGGTCATGATTGAAGCTAAATAAGCAGTCTGGCAGTCTAGTAATAGACAAAATCCCCATCTGATCAGTTCTAAATTTTAAAGCCAAAACATTTTGACATTATAATTTCTTCAAATCAAGATTGTTGCCAAAATTGTATGAAAGTGCATATGTATCCAGCAAACAGTGTTACATATATTAATTTGTTAGGAAATAATATTAATGATTATTTATTAGTTGTTTCATGTTTGTAGAGAATTACCATGTTTATTAGTAATTTAGTATTAGTTAAGATAGGGCTTAGTGTGAGTAGGAAGTTGTTGGTATTTGAGTTGTATTTGGATTGTATTATTAGTGTTAGTGGTGTCCTAGTTTTAGGAGCATGGCTATTGAGGCCATAAGTAGCTGGAGTTATTTTCAATAAATGATATTAAGAAAAGTTTAATAAAATTGGATTCTAATTGGTTCCCAAAGGTTAGGATTTCCTTGTAGGTTCCAGTTAGCTCAAATGATAAAGTCTCTGATGATTATATAAGAGATCTGGGGTTCAATCCTCACTTACACCAAAAATTGATTAGTGTCTTGGTTTGAAGATAAAGAGTTATCATTAAGAATGGATGTCATATATTGAAACTCTCTATAAAAAAAAAGTTAGGGTTTCCTCAACAAAATTTAAACTTTATCCCATTGTTATCTTTTTTTTTTTTTTACTACGTACCAAGTGCTTCATTAGAATCCTCCTAAAAAAAGTGTAACCAAAATTCTACTTATTCATCACTAAATATTTATATTTTCCCTCTCCAAAAATTGTGTACGTATCAAACAGATTGTTGACATTTTTATCCTTCTATATCAGTACATTCCCTAAATTCTGTTCATTTGAAGGGGAATACATTCTCTATAAGTGGAATTATAAAGAATGTTAACAATATATTATTGAGAACATCTTGGTTTATGCATGAATACCGATAGAAGAATTTAGAGACTTACTACATTGCCAGCAAGTACATAGGCCGTATAGGCTTCACAGTTTATGACTAGTCTACCGTCTCCTGCGTTGTTTACCTACATGGATGCAACCTTATGAATATTCTAGAGGAATAATTACATTTCTGCTAATATTTTTTAAGGTCAATCCTTCTACTAAACTATAAAATCTAATCATCTGCTTGATAATAGGCAAAATGCCCCCCCTGCCATTAATAATTTCTGTTAATCTAATAATTCTAATGTAAAAATTCACAAACTAAGAATGGGAGAGATTCACCACAGTTCTTGATTTATAATTTTCCATTGATATTTTGAAATTTATGAAAATTGTATCAGCAAGGGGCATTTAATTTTGTCTATCACAAATCAGTTAGGGGACACATTGATCAATTTTATAATTTATTTTACAGAATTGAATTTGGCTCTATAGTTCAGAAGAAAATCACAATTAACCTTATTTTATAAGTAAATTATCATGCAGAATTCCAAAACTAATTAAAGCAAGTTTTTCTTTATTTTTCCTGAAAGTAAATCTATTTATATGATTCCTAATGTCTTGCAAAATGCAATGATGAATTCATAATATTAATGTCCAGAATTTAAGTGAACCAAAATTTAGAAATTCATGGTAGAGATGCCACCTAAGAAGCACTAATACAAGTAAATGCTAAAAACCATAAATTATAGTATATAAATAATAAAACTACTACTATATAGAAACATGTAATTTGATAGCCAGAAAATGAGTGAAAGAGAGAATGAAATATATGTAAATCAAGTTTTCCGAAATGTGACTAACAAGTATATCAAGTTTACCGAAATGGGCTTCGATAAATTTTGTTCATGAAGCTATGCTGGCCTGTTCTTTCACATCAAGTTGATGAGACAACCCAGAAGCTTTGAGATTTTCCACAGCTTCTACGCCTCCCTTCTCATCTCTAGACTCTAGCAGTTGATATGACCACAAATCCAGCAGATGCTAACTGACGACAGATCTCCAGCCCAATGCCTTTGTTGGCCCCGTAACCGAAGCACACCTGACATGAATGCCAACTCAAAGTTAGGACAAATTTCTTGCTGATCTCCAGCAGCGCTTAAAAAAAAACCTTTTCACTGTTGAACTAGTGTCGGTTCTCTGGTACAAAACCAAAACAAAGCAGTCAACTGATGCTAATGGAAGATTAAATTTAAAGATAATGATAATAGTAGGAGTAATATATTATTGTCCGATCAGCCTTCCCATAAGGTCTATTTATTTTGGTCCAGCCATGCCATGGGGAGCCCAATTAGAAAAGTTTCAAATTAAAGCGAGCCTATAAAGGGTCTTAAGGGGCTTCCTTTGTGATGGGAAACCCAAACCGAATAGTATAATAACTCATAGGAATAATGCATCGAAAGCAATTAGACCAATTGTAGGTTTGTACCTTGTGGCGAATTGTAAAGGGTGGCAAAGAATAAGAAACGTTGCATAAGAAAATATCCTACGTGCCGTCCGCACGGACTCCTACTCCTTTGAAAGCTCTATTTGCTTCCTGCTATATAAATTCAATTTACAATGACGGCTTATTACCATTGGAAAAAACCTCAAGATTAATCTTCTGCATCCCTTTTTGCAGATTCAAAAAGAGCTTCCGGACATGAAAACTCTCTTATATGGAGACCTTTGGTTTAGTGAACATGATCCATTCTTGTTTGCTAAAATTTTCGACAAGTTTGTATTATCAGCGAGCCCTTCTCAAACATCAGACTATATTGACAGTTTGTCAAAGTTGGCCTTTTGCCAGCCGCGTGATAAGTCGTGGACCATAATTACAACAAATTTTATACCGTTGATGTTTGGGGAAAAGTTTTTGCTTGCGACATAGGAGATCCTGTGATAGCCCTTCCTAGGGAACTTACGCCCAATGTTATTGAGCAGTTACACCTGGTGGAATCCTCCGGTGCTTTGTTGCTAGTTTCACAAGAAGGTGTACATCTACGGCCTGCGAAGGAAGGAATTGACAAGTGGACTTTCAGTAATCTATTTCCAGAGTCTGAGGAACCTTGTCTTAAGAATTCATCCTATGGGACCACAGCGTTCAAAGTTTTTGGGGTGAACTTAGGTGGTGAGGAGTGGAAGGAGTTGAAGAACTTGGACAACAGAGCCCTCTTCTTGGGACATAATTCTTCCGTATCTGTTAAGGCATCTGATTTTTGGGGATGAAAAGCTAATTGCATTTACTTCACTGATAATTTTGAAATACATTGGTCAATACCTGGTGGAGGAAAAGAAATTATTCAGTCTTCTGGTAGACCACGTCATTTGTCTATCATTTTACTAAAAGACTTCTACTTGTTTAAAATTGTTGAGTTAGTAATCAGTTTTTGTTTAAAAAATATTTCTAATTTAGCAATTTTAAACAAGTGAGAGTAGGGTTGGAGCCAGAACTTTGAGTTAGAAGAGCGGTTTTACTGTTGGCTGTGTGCAGTGATTTCAACCCCTAATTCTACTACTTAGCTGCTAAGATATATATATATATATTTAGGTAAGAACAAAATTATTTTTGTTTAGAATTTTTTTTAAAGGGCATGGTTATTTATTTTGGATAAAATTAGTTAATTAAGATTAATTTTGTTTTTAGTTTTACTGGTAATTTTTGTTGTTGAGCTTTTTTTTTTTTTTTTTTTTTTTTGGCTTGTATATTTTGTTTTAGATTTTAGATCTATAAATTTTTTTATGGTCACTAAAATGAGGAAAATACTAGAGTTGCAAGTTTTTTTATAAATTACTTATGTAATAAGTGGTTACTAGTAAGTAAAAATATGATATAAATAGTGTGCTCATATGCGAACTAATAAGAATTTGCTACCAAAAAGGTTTGTAAAAATATTATAAAAAGTTTGTGAAAACATTACTCTTAAAAGAATTAATGATATTGTTCAAGGGAAATAAAATGTACTTTTAATTTATAGAACAAAATTGCTAAAATTAATACACATATATATAATAATATTTTTTTAAAAAAATTTGGGGGGGGGGGGGGGGGGGGGCGCAATGGCCCCCTTGGTCCAAGGGTAGTTCCGCCCTTGAGTGAGAGTCTTTTATTGGAATAGTGGATCGCGTCACTTGCCAACTAAGAGGACCTTATAATTTCTTGTGGAGGAGGTAGGGATAAAGGCATCTACAACATGCTAGATGGAAGCATCGAACCACACTACCCAAGTGAATCTCTTTCTTGCATTACACCACCTATGTGGGTTGTCCCTAGTTTTTGAATGATCTTTTGCAAAGAAGAATAGAGTATTAGATCGTGTTTGCACTTATATCTATTCTTTTTTTTTTTTTTTGGGTAGTTTTTTAATCGTATTGCTCTTCCATATTTGGATGGTTTATATGAATTTCAATCATTTTATTTTGTTTGCTAATTCAATATTTTCATTAATTACTACTTTTCTTCTCTTTCGTCTTCAAACATTGATGCATCTTAAATAAACTTTCCTTGCTCCATATTGATATCAATCTATTTTGCATTTTATTTTTTTGAATGATTAATACTTTTCTCTTTCTAATTGATGCATTAATGTTTTTGGAACTTGTTCATATCTAAAACAATTTATAATTAATGATATATATGGATGAAATGCTAACCAAGTCTATGATGGACCCAAGATCATGGTTCTCAGAAACGGACCGGACCGGGAGATCGGACCATGAAAACCGGGAACCGGGATGAAAACCAATTTTTTAAGCCTAAAGAACCAGATTTTTTGTTAATTCCGTGAACTCCTAAAACCAGAGTTGGACCGCACGAACCGGTGAGAACCGTGCGGTCCAACCCCTTAGCAAATTTTTTTTTTTTTTAATAAAAAAAACTTAACAAAATGTTATTCTACTTAATTAAATTATCCATCTCTTACAAGGAATAAAAAAAAACTATAATTAAAATCCTTCAAAGATATTCAACTTTACTTCAAAAATTAATCATAAATTTTAATATTTTCATGGTTATTATTTTATTTTATTAACTTTCTAATTTAATTATTAAATATATGCTTGAAAATCATTAAATTTCCTTTACATATATAGATATATTAGTCAATTTTGCTAGTTTTATAAATTTAATATCTATATTTAGGTTTTAATTAATTATTAAATTAATTATGACGTCATCACGGTTTGACCCCAGTTTGACCTCAAAAACCTTGAACCTCTCCCTTTTACGGTTTAATAAACAGTCTGGGTTTGAAAACTTTGCCCAAGATTTCTATTAGGGGGTGGGGGCGGGAGAAGCATGAACCATTTTTTTTTTTTAATGACTATTAATTAAAGGGCAAAATTTAGGTACAATTTCTTAGGTACAATATTTTAGGTTCTCTACTTAAAATTTTGACATCTATCCAATTTAACAACCAAAGCAAATGGCGTTAAAACTATTTTTTTTTCCCCTTCTTCCTTCTTTTTCCTGTATTGCAACTGCAAGAGAACCCATGGCTTCAGATCTTTCAAATTGTAGGATCTGTGCCTTCCGCTGAAGAATAAATAGATATGATCATCAAAAGCAAACAAAAAAGCCCAACAAAAAAAAAAAAAAAAAAAAAAAAGAAAAAAAAAAAAAAGAAAAGAAGGAAGAAAGGGGAAGAAGGCAGAAAGCTTCATTGCTAGACTCAGCTCTTGATCTTTGAGTCCAACGACTGGCCTCTTCTCAAAATTGTCACCTTCTCCATCGCCGGACCGGTCTTCGTCACTGTTAGATTGTCCACAGAGCTCAACCTCTTCAAGACCGACGACTCCACCATGGTGACATACCTCTTCTTCTCCTGCCAGGCTGTCGGTTTCTGGCTAGATCTAGTGTTAGAATAGTTAAAGTTAGGGTTTCCATAGATTCTCCGGTGATAAAAAAGCGCTAGCTTCTTTATTTTCTCCTTTCTTTTTTATTTTTTTGCTGGGGATTTTTTGTTTGCTTTTGGTGAGCACCGTGGGAAAGCAAAAAGCATAGCTTTTGATGGGTTGAGATGAGAACAAGTTTACAGGTGATGGACTGCAATCCCTTACAAATAATCTTTGCAACATGTAAATTCCTTGAAAGTTGTTTTAGACTTCTTTGTTTTCCTTTTTGTTCTCTCAAAAGGAGTACCTCCACTGTCTTCATGGTTATTTTTATTATTTTATATAGTTTTAGTTGCAGTGAGCCAATAACTATTGGATTTATTTGGATCTCCCATGGTGATTTTTGTTTTTTTATTTTATTTGGATTTATTTGGAGTAGAAAGATCTGAAATTTGAAGCCATGGGTTCTTTTGCAGTTGTAGTACAGGAAAAAGGAGGAAGAAGGCAGAAGGGAAAAAGAAAAGAAAAGAAAAGAAAAGAATTTTTAGTTTTAACTCCGTTTGTTTGGGCTGTTAAATTGGACAGATGTCAAAATTTTAAGTAGGGAATCTAAGGTACTGTACCTAAATTTTGCCATTAATTAAATTATCACCTATTTAGTATTTAACAAAACATCAACAAATGAAAAAACACAAAAGGATAAATTACATATTTGATCTTCAACCTTTACATCATATGTCAATTTGGTTATTAACCTTTCAAATGTGTCAATTTAGTCCCTGACATTTTAATATTGTGTCAAAATATTCATTGCTATTAAGTGATGGGTGAAAAATGTTGACATGACTAACAGCCAAACTAAAGTATAATATTTTATGCCACATAGACTACCATGTGTATTGCCACATCAGCATAAATTAAAAAAAAAAAAATGAAGATCAAACAAAATCCCTAAATCTCAAACAAATATCTTTAATTCCGCCTCACTAAAACTTGATGACAAATTTAAAGAGCATTAATAGTGAAACAAAATCTAACACAAAAATTTCAACTTGAGCATAAATGTGTAATAGCAGTCGTCCATAAATGTTTTTCAATCAAATGGGTAATTGTTAAAAAAATTCCAATCTTCCCATCAAAGTTTCTGAGAAAAAAAGAAAAAGAAAAAAAGAAGAAGTAATACCCAAATCGATGAAGACATGGATGAAGAACAACATTGGAGTTTTTTTTCTTAACAAAAAAGGGGTTTCTTTTCCAGTATTTTCTTTGGAACCAAACACAGCAGAATCGGTACCTAAAAAACTTCAAAAGGCAGATATGGAAGGTGAAAATGCAGGGGTGACAGAGGTAGAGAGATTATTCGCTAAGAAAGGAGAAAGAGGAGACCATCAAATAGCCTAAGCCTCTAGTTCAATCCTCATTGTGACAGACCCAACAAGTAGTCTCACGTCTATGTACTCACGCCACAACTTTACAACAAAACCCAACTGAGAAATTGGGCTATTCAACTCAACCATAAACAAAATGACTCAATTGCATGCCTTTTATATTAGGTAGTCCCCACCAAATGATGGACAATAAATTTCGGGATAGTGATTGTGGGTTTTAGGATGCCATTGCAAAAATAGGCCGACGGAGAGAAAGAAAGAGTAATCCCCGGGTTGTTATTTGATAGATTTTCAGATATCTTTATATTTGTTTGAAGTATTTTGCTAATGGTGATTGTAGATTGAGAGGTTTCGTTCTTTGGCAAGGCGGGGAGATGGGGATTGATTAAGGACGAGAACAGAGAGAGATTTTTATTTTGCATTAGTTTAATCTTTAATGATGTGGGGATCTAAGTGTCAATTTAATGACGTGGTTTTTTTAAGGTTTTGCTGATGTGGTAGTCCATGTAGCAGTTATGTGGCAAAAAAAATATACTTTATTTTAATTGTTAGTCACGTCAACATTTATCATCCATCACTTAACGATAAGGACCATTTCAACCCAATATTAAAAACTTAGGGACCAAATTGATACATTTGAAAGGTTAATGACCAAATTGAAATATGGTGTAAAAGTTAGGGACCAAATATGTAATTTACCCAACACAAAATAACTATTTCTTCTTTTGAATCTCAAGAACACTAAATGTTACAGCAATTTTATTTTATTTTGAGAATACTAAATATTTTTAACACACACATCGGGAGAGGGGAGAAGATTTTTTAAAGAAATTTACAGTGATGTATATTCAAAATGGCCTAATTCTTGGATACACAGCAATTTCATTTTCAATGCATAAAATCAATGAATGTGTTGATGGTTCAACGTTCTTTAGATAAATAAAATAAAATTGATCTAAAGAGAAATTATGTTGGGTTGGTAAAGAAAATTTAAATTGAGTAAAATAATAATATTTTAAAATACAAAAGTTTAGAAATCCCCACACAACACATCTATTGGTAATCCTAACAATTATTTATTTTATAATTCAACTAAAATTCATACGAAGGATAATCTTATTTGGATGATTTAGCAATAAGAACATAAGAACTTGTTTTCTAAAGGTAGTCTTATGAATTTAGTTGATTTTAGGCAAGACAAAATTTGTGTTTGATTTGTAGGGAATCCTAAGCCTTTAAAGTGCATGGAGTTTACTTTAAATCCAAGAATGATACAAAATTAAAATTTTTTCTAGATAATTAAATAAATAAAAAATACAAGGACTTGAACTTTAAAATCATAAATGTATTGTTAAGAATATACCAATAGTTATCCCTTACCTTAGCATTGGCTTCTAGCAAGCTATTACACCAAAGAAAACTTTAAAATTTGAAAAGAAACTCTAAGAAAAACATAATTTTGATTTAAGGCAGCCACCCTTTAAATTTTGACCTAAAAACATTTTAAATAAGTTTGGAAATCTATTACAATAAAATTAAAGTTTGGAGAAAATTCCTAGGTTTTAGGCTTTAGTAGGCTGAATCTTTTGGCTCATTAAACATCAAAATTTGGACTTTTCATAAACTACAAAGTTGTAGCACTTTGAGTTAAATTTCAAACCCAACTTGAATCATCACAATCCGATATCAGAATCAAAATTTATGTACAAAATAGTAAATGGGTTTGGTCCAATTGGGCTAGGATTCAATCCGACTTAATTAGTTCGGGTCAAATCGAGACCGAGAAAGAAACATGTTGGATTAAAATGGAATTTCATTGGCCAACCATTTAATTACACATTAAATGGTGTTCGGTACAAAACAAATAAATTTTTTTGAGTTTTTGTTTTAATGATATGACCGAAAATCACAAAGCACACATTATGCTAAATGAACAAAATGCAAATGCAATGCATGAACAGTGCTCAACTAAGCTATATAGGGTACACAAACAAGAAATATTAATTTCTTAATTAACCCATGAGTATATGTACAAACGAGTACATACTCATACAAAATTAGAAATAGCTCATGCACTTGGTTATGCTACATATACTTTCTATGTTTCTCCACAATATCAAGTATGTTCTAAATCAAGAGAGAGATATTATGATTCATGTAATCCTCAAGAAAAATAAAACTAGACACAAAATAAAATATTTTTGTCTTTTTGAATTTTTTCAATATTTTTGGATTTTTTTTTCAATAAACAAAACAGCCTAAGAACAAGACAGCCATAAACAGAAAGTAAACATTTTCACAAATAATTGAAAGAATTAAATTAAGGATAAGTAAACAACACTCACCTTAGCAAATCTTTTCTCACCCATATAGCACGTGTCTTTGGATTTGTAGGTGAAAAACCATGAGAACTAGAGTGTATTTGAGGAATTACACACTTCTTCTAAAAGAGACTAAAATCCTACAATTTCCTTTTATAAGCCAACAAGCTTAAATTTTTCAAAATCATATGAACCAATTTATTAGGACTTATGGCAGAAAATATATCATCACACTTCCTAGACTGAAACATAGAATTCTTAAATTTCAATTTATGACAGTAAGGATGAATGTGACTAGAAACACTACAAAAGTGACAAATAGGAACAAATTTAGGAGTATTAGTATTCCTAATAGCAAATCTAGTCTCAGATTTTGATTTTTGCATCAACAAAGAACAATTTGCTCTAATATGACCAACAACACCACAAAGATGACAGTTAGTCACAAAAACAGATTTTTTTTGCAATTTAGTAGTAGGTTTAGACATAGGTTCAGAAACTTCAGCGTCTATATCAGAACTTTTATCTTTGTCTAACCTAACAAAATAAGGCTTTTCTTTATGAGTCCTCTTGAAATGAGGAATATAAATATTGTCTTTAGGCTTAAGAGGAACAGAAATAAAAACAAATCTGTTATCAACAGTAAGTTTGGTACTAGACAATTTTTCCAGTTTAGCTTCAGACTCAA
Organism: Quercus aquifolioides; assembly: GCA_019022515.1. Classification (NCBI taxonomy): domain Eukaryota; kingdom Viridiplantae; phylum Streptophyta; class Magnoliopsida; order Fagales; family Fagaceae; genus Quercus; species Quercus aquifolioides. The sequence continues at coordinate 20,828,279 of CM032336.1, forward strand.
CCAACTTTTGTTCCAAACTTTTCATCTTGCGAGGAAAATTGATTTCTTAAAAATTGATTTTTTTTATTAGATTCATCTAATCTCACAATCAAATCTTCTTTTTCAAGATTAGCTAATTTTAACTCTTCCTTAAATTTCTTAGCAATTTTCATAGATTTAAATAATTCATTATGGAGAGTTTCACAAGCATCAATAATATCAATAGAAACATTAGTGTCCTTTTTATTCAAAACATCATAGCTAAAAGCAATAAGACACTTAAAATTATCCATTACAGCAGGGATCAAGGATCTCACTCATGACGTTAATCCAATTAGAGTGAACCCGCTCTAATACCACTTGTTTATTTGTTTAGACCCCTATAAACTAGATTAGTTTAACCTAATGAATTAACTAAGTTGATACTTAGGTTTATTATTTAGATCTAGGTTAAACAGTAATGAATCATATCATGCACATTAGCAGAAAAGTAAATAACGCACAAATATGATTACCTAGGAAAACCAATAAAACCAATAGTTTCAAGGTAAAAAACCTGGGAAGGATTTAACTTGACCTATCCTCAAGGCAAATAAATCCACTAATAGAGAATTGAAGTTTTTACAAAGATCTAACCCTAAATCTATTGCTACCTCTAGTAGTAACTTACTGACACGACTACATGCAAGCTCCGAATCCACGAACTCCTTCTCTCTTAGATTTGCAGTACACAAGCTCCAACGCTTATGACTTTGAGATCCCACTCAAAGGTTTAGCAATACAAACTCTCAAGTTTATGACTCCAAGACTACCATCGAAAGTTTAGATCATGAGTAGTTGTTGATCATGTTGTAACAATTTTAGATCTACCGGATCTAATGATATGAGAATGATTTCTGGTAGTGAATTTGAAAGAGGAAGGCATAATACCTTTTAGATCTCACAAGAGCACCTCCAAAGTCTCTACAAAACGTGTCTCAAGGTTTCCTTTATATATTATGTGAAATAGATCTGAAACTCTAATCACTTAATGGGCTTAATGAGTAGTGGGTTGAAATTAAAATCTGCAGAATTCGCATTTCGATCGGTTGAGCCTTGTTCTCGATTGGTTGAACTTGGCATGTTTCAAATTTCCTGAACTTGCAGCTTCCCTTTTCTTGTATTATGACTTGCAACACCTTAAGCATTGTCTAATATACTCTATCGACTTAGGAATTTATATCTAGACAAGTTTGTGCTCACGGTTTGCCAATTGTTCTAAACTTTTAGAACTTAACAATATTAGTTAACACACAATCATATGTACTATACATAGCAAAGAGTTGTGTGTAGTGTGTGCAACTAGAATGTGTACAAAGCACTAAAAAGGTAACATGTAGATAGTAACCAAACAAATTTTCTTCATCATTAATCACATTGACTTGAAAGTGACTATTACTTAAAGAGTTACATCATATAACTCCCACATCTCCTAGAAAACATGCTTGCAATCATGTAAAAGCATTTTGACTCTTTTTGCTTTTCTTTTTCTTTTGATATTCTTTTATTTCTTATTCTTTAGAAACTAGCACCTCGTTTTATCTTGCTATGCAAGTGCTACACCTCATCGAGCAAAATATTTGTGTTTTATAAGAGCTCAAAATCCTATATTTTTTCATCAAAGTACAAACTGAGATTTTAAGAAAACCATAAACTCTACCCTACTTAGACTACAACACAAATATTTTGCTTCCTTGTGGTGAACTCCGTAAATCAAAAGCTCCATATTCTCTCAGTCAGTTTTCTCAAGAACCAAACACAGAGAGAGAGAGAGAGATCACTTACTCTCATTAATTGAAGGAGCAGTCTTGTTCTGATCAGGAGGAGGTGGGATCACAAATTTCCCTTCAGCTACACTCAAGTTAAAATAAAACTTCATTATTTTATTTTAAAATAAAATAAATTTCAATGTTAATTATCATATATCTAAAAATTATTTTATTCTTATTATATTATAATTTTTATTGCATGTTGATCATGTTCTTTTTATTTGTAAATATTTTTTAATTATAAATGTCTACTAAAAAAAATATCAATTGGAATAGGAAAATCCTTATAAAATAGTGGGAGAGAAAGGGGAAAAATATTAAATCTCAAATAGTAAAATATAACTAATAAATTTTTTTCAAGAAAACTTAAATTATTAGCAGTGTCGACTTGATATATAGTCAATGACGAAGTCAAGATTTGACTTCAAAGAGAAAAATCTATAAACACATGTACCTACACACACTTTATATAAATTTTTAAATGAGACATAGGATGGAAAGTAGATTCCAACTCATATCACATGATTTAATACTATGATAAACTATTATTTGTCTAAAAACTTAAACTATCAAGATGACCAGCTTGATGTATAGTCAATGACAGTTATGATTTGACTTCAAAGAGCAAAATCTATAAACATATGTACCCGCACACATATATGTATATATATTAATTTAATTTAAATGTGTAATTATGCCAACCTACATAAATTTATATTAATATGTAATTATCCCAAAATTTTAATCCTTATTACACAAATTTTGATAAAGGTGAATAATTAGCACGTATAGAATTTGAGGTCCTATCAAGTTTTTTCTTTTATATACAGTTATAACTCTTTCATAAAAAAAAATAAAAAAATAAAAAATAAAAAAAGAAAGAAAAAGTTATAACTCAATCTTTGTTCTTTTCCACTTTTGTTCTCCAAGCTTTATTTAGTTTTTATATAGTTTGAATCTTAAAAGAAATCGATAGAATAGGAAAGAGTTTCTTTCCAAAAAAATGAATGTGACATAAAAAGATGTAATTTTGTAATGATTACAGTATGAAAAAAATATTTAATATATCAATAAGAAATAAATAAAAGAAATTCACATCAAAATAAGAAAAAAAATAAAATTATAATGTGGAGGGGGCAAAGTTTTAAGATAATCATAGTTTTAAAATTTACTGGTATTGGGGTTAATTATTTAATGGTTATAAGTATATATTAGGAAAGTATTACTTCTATTATCACGCTCTTACGACACATTAATAAGCTCTAGAGGGCTTAATTAGGGACATTTCTGAGAAAAGGTGCCACGTAAATATTTGGATTAAGAAATTCTAAAGCACTATAAGGCATAATAAATTAGAAGTACTGAAAAATAAAATCAAGAAACTAATTGCAAAACTAATTTTCATAAATTAATTACCCAAGCAAATAAGAATCAACAATAGATTTGGTTGCAAAGAATATGAGAGAGAGATATCTCAAAATCCTACATTTTTTCATCAAGTACAAATTGGTATTTCAAGAAGAGCAAGACTTAGGTACGATATTTAAGTGTTGTTCCTTAGGTTCAATTTTTAAGATTTTGCCATGTGGATTTTTTCTTATGGGATGGAAGTGTATTTTTTTGGTTAAGTAGACACATGGCAGAATCTTAAAAGGGGAACCTAAGAAATAGCATCTAAGGTACTATACCTAAGTTTTGTCCTTTCAAGCAAACCACAAACTCTACTCTACTTAGTCTACAACACAAATATTTTGCTTCCTTGAGGTGAATTTAATAAATCAAAAGCTCCATTTTTTCTCACTCAGTTTTATCAAGAACTAAACACACTCAAGAGAGAGAGATATCTCAAAATTCTTCATTTTTTCCATCAATTTTAATAAACATCAATATTAAATAATAGAGGTTTTAATTTGTAAATTGAGTTATATTACTCTTTGTGGGGATAAAAGCCCAAGATCGTATATTGGGCTTTGAGCCCTATTTGAGGATGTGAGTACATCCGAGGAGGAGTGGACTATTAGGAAAGGCCCCAGAGTGAAGAATCACGTCAGGAAAGGATAAGGGAATATAGTCCGAGGAGTGTACCCTTCTCGGATGCGATGAATATCAATCAAGCAAGTACTTGGGCGATTTAGGTGACCTTCCTGAAAGTTCCAGCGATAAGGATGAACTTCAGGCACGTACAAAGATGATAAGAATACAGAAATATCTAAAAGAAAAACTGCTACCACCGCATTAAATGCATTGTAGCCACTTTTCTGGCCACATTTATGTGGAGAAGACCCTTGAACAATGCAGTCTCAACCACCATCATTCACAGAGAACCAAAGAAGATGACTGATGGAACACATACTCAAGTGAAGGCTTAGATGATTAATAAGTGTATGATCAAGATGATCTAAGAGGAAACTATATAATATAAAAGACTTCCCATAAGGAGGGGATCGAAAAAAAATAAAATAAAATAGAAAGAGTGGAGAGAAGAAGAATCACTGTAGCAATAAGGATTACTTTAGATTTCAGGAACAATTTAATTCATAATTCATCTCCTTGGATAACAACTTAATCAAGTTTTAAGTGTTTTTTTTTTCTTTTCAATTTTGCTTATTCATCTTTTAAATCGTTTTTAGCCGTTGTCCAATTCATATATAGTCCAGCTCTTTCACCCACTCTCTACAAATTTATTGTATTGGGCTCATTCGGCTCATATCCCATCTCTTTTGGGCTTGGGCTACAAATCGTGACCCCCCACTCTTGATTTCAAATAACAAATTTATATATACATGATTATTTTACCTTTCCATTTTAAATTGCTTATTACTTTTCTCAAATCACGTTAAAAAAATCAATTGCTTATAAGGAGAAAGCTAAAGAAAAAGATGAAATGTTATCAGTCAAATGATTGGATTAAAAAAAAAAAAATGGAATAAAACAACAAACATGTAATTTTCAGTACATTTTGTATGTTGGAACATCTATATTTAAGAATCCATCTGTATGATCCCATTTCATTGTCCATAACATCAACTTCATGTCCATCTATATTTGATTGTACTTGATCAAATGTGTTGTGATTGTTGTTGATCTTGTCCTGGATAAATCAAAAAGTTTTAAGTCTTGTTTTAAAGTTTTTAATATGCCGTTGAATGGTTGATGAAAGTTTGTTTTCAACCATGTGTCTTGTACTGAAAAACAAGTGTTTTAGTGCCTTTCGCGGTTTCGCCTCCATTTTACGACTTGGGTCCAATTCATGGACTCAAAAGTATTTGATCCCTTGGGAGTAGTGATTTGCTGACCTACTGATGAGTTGGTCACGACCTTAAAAAACCCAAGTGCTTGGAACAGTGTTTTACGAGTTGGGATGGAAAAATCTGTAGTTATTCACTCAGAGTTGGCTTGAATTGAGATTCGGTGTAATTGTAGACTTGCAGTACATTTCAAATTTTTTTTTAAAATCATTTTTAATAAACATCGATCTTAAATAATATAGGTTTTAATTAGTAAATTGAGTTACAATATTTTTGGCTTCAAACAACAAATATATGTACACATGATTATTTTACCTTTCCATTTTAATTGCTTTTTATTTTTCTTAAATCAAGTGAAAAAAGTCACCATACATGATTACTTATAAGAGCATTAGCATTGGAGAATTCTAATTCTACTCTATTTTATCATTCCAAAAAGCCACTTTATCATTATACTATCCTATTTTACAATACCTCCAGCATCCCAAACTTTTATTTTTCTATTCTACCCATTAAAATAATATATCTACACAATAAAATATATTTTTTCTTTTTTTCCAATTTTCTCCTCCACCCCCCACAACCTCTATCACTGCGCCTCCACTGCCTAGTCACCACCACCGTGCCTCCACCACGCCCACCACTGCCTGCTGCCCATTGCCCACCAAAATCCCATCGGAACAAAAACCTATATTAAAAAAAGAAAAAAAGAAAAAGAAAAAGAAAACCCACTCCGTGACCCACTCTGACCAAAACATAGAATCCGGACCTCGCCGACCAATATGCAGAACCAAGACCTAGCCGACCAAGCACGACATAGCAACCCACGGTCAAACACAGCAACCCACCCTCTCCGATTCAAACCTCTGTCAAACCCATCAGAGCCATTGGAGCCATCTCTAGCAACCCACCCTCTCCGATTCAAACCTTTGTCAAACCCATCGGAGCCATTGGAGCCATCTCCAGCACACCCAGCCCGTCGATCCACGCCGATCCAAACCCACCATCAACCGATCCCAACCCACCACCATGCCCAGATCAAACCATGAACCCAACCCAGCTCCGGTGCAAGCCTTGAACGAGAAAGAGAGATGTGAGATGAGAGAAAGAGGGACTTTGCATGGAGTGGGAGACGGAGAGACAGAGTGGGAGTGAGAGGGAGAGAGGACTGAAGGAGAGAGAACCATGGAATAAAGAATTAGTATTCAATTTAGAATTGTGCTACAATGCAATTCTAAAGGTAGAATTGCACTGTAGCAGTATTGCAAAAAATTTTGCAATACTTGTGTTTGGCATTCCCTAATGCAGAGTGTTTTGAGGCTTAAAATGCTAAATTTCTCTTACATATGGCATTAGCATTCTCCAGTGCTAATGCTCTAAGAGCATTAGCATCTGGGATGCTAAAAAAGTTCTATTTTACTTTCTAAAAACCTACTTTAATTATTTTACAATCTCATTTTACAACTCTCCCAACATCCCAGTTTCTATTTTGACAAACAACTCATTAAAATAATATAAAATATACCAACAAAAAATATTAAAAATTATTATCTCCTCCATCACTTCATCTCTGTCTCTACACACCAGCACCACCAAACCAACCACCTAGAAACACCAAACACCACCACCATCACCACCTCTGAAACTCCATTAAAACACCAAACCAAACCCCCAAACCCACCATTGTAACACCAAACTAAAATCCAAAATTAAAACCCACAGAACAAATCACAGCCAAGACCTACAAAAACCTAGCTGAGCAAAACACATAAGACCCACAAAAACCCAGGCAAGCAAACCACCCATGCCGAGCAAAACCACCCACCCACGCCTACCCATAGCCACCCATAGGCCCAACGACCCCACGCCGATTTGCGTTAACTTTAACAACCAAAACCAGAACCACTCCAAGACGACTCCTTGGGTTCCTCCAACACCACCGATGACGACTCCTTCCATCTCGTCGATGGCAGGCCTCCACCTAAGCCTAAGTTTGGCCCTAAGTGGAGGTTCCAACAATAGTGCGAACTCCTTCAACGCTGCAACGAGGAAGTTGAAGCCAAAAAGCATGAGGTCAAGAAGGAATGCGCTTGAACTCTTCAAAAACCGCATCACTCCCATAAAGCCATCCAAAGCATATATGAATCTTGAAGGGAAAAAAAAGGGTAAAAAGAAAGAGTGTGATTGAGTGACATGGAAAGAGCATGGAGCTTCTACAATTGGGAGAGAGAAAGGGAGAAAAGTGATTGAGATGAGAGGCGAATGAAGAGAGAGAAGATCAGATTTTTCAATTAAAATAATAGTATTCGTTTTACATCCAAGTGAATAGTAGGTTCTATATATAAGAACCAACTGTTCACAATTTGTAAGATATATAGGATTCCTATACCATGGAGCATGTTTTTTGATGTTTTGGTTGTAAAATAGCAACTAGGGGGTGTTTACACCCCCCAATGCTAGTGCTTTAAGGAGAAATGGGTTGGGTAGGGTAGATAAAATTCATTTACTCATTATAACCTATTTAACCAATTAATTAAAACTTAAATCCAACCCAATCCAATTATATATATATATATATATAGAGAGAGAGAGAGAGAGAGAGAGGGGGGTAAAGCTAAGAGAAAATCAATTTAGATTTCAAATTGGAATTCAATTAGAGTCTAATTTTACGTCATGTGTCCCATCTAATCTAAGTTTTTAAATTTTTGTGTCAAGTGAGTTAATTCAGTGTAAAAATTGGATTTCAATTAGAGTTTAATTTTGTGCCACGTGTCCCATCTAATCTAAGTTTTCTTTTTTATTTAAATTTTTGTGCCAAATGAATTAATTAAGTGTAGAAAACTACGATTTCAATATTAATAAACCATAATAAACATAATCATAAATGGATTGAGAACCCGTGCGATACTTTCAGTATTGCACGAGTGCAATAGCTTTAATATTAGTAATGGATTAACTCTAATGCTCAGAAAATTGACACATCATATCTCCACGTTGGCAATCCGCATGCTTCAATTTCTCCACGCTGTATGATTTTGTTTGGGTTTGAAAAATGGGGGTTTTGGGTATGGCTGAATGTGTTTTGATTGAATATCTGTTTGATGGTGAGCTCGTGTGTGTCCTTGGTGTAGATATGTGTTGTGGTTATAGCTTTGTGTTAGGTTCTAAGGTCTTAGGATTTTATGTATTTAGAACTCTAATTTGTAATGTTGGCAAACCATGATCAAAACATTGTATTTAGTCTTGTTTAGGCTTGCTCAAAGTTGGTTTATTATTGTACAGTTGGAATCGAGTGGCTGCAGAAGTACTTGGGACTTTTGGCCTGGCTCGATCGATCGAAGAATAGACTCGATCGATCGAAAATCGCACAGGTTGATTATTCTGCAGAATTTCCAACTCAGCCCTACTTCATTAAACGTTTAGGGTTTTATGTTTTTACCCTAGGTATATAAACAAAACCCTAGCCACGTTTTTGGAGGTTGTCCATATTGTATTGTTGCTCATATTTGCTGTTTGTGTGAATCTCTTGTGAGATCTTTGAGGAGCTTTCCTTCACATAAACTTAGGGTTGTCAATATCTTGATGATCAACATAGTTGCAACCATTGGAACTTAAAAGAAAAGCAAGTGGGGAGCTTGTAGCTGATTGAAGAATTCAAGAAAGAAGTAGTCCGTGGATTCGGAGCCTACGCGTGGTCGTGTCAGGAAGTTCGTACTGGTGGGTAGCATTAGGAAGTCGAGCGGGGAGCTTGTAGTCCTTTTGTAAGAACTTCAATTCTTTCATAGTGAATTCTGTTATGCCTTGAGGATCGGTGGGTCAAATCCTCCCCAGGTTTTTACCGTGTGGTTTCCTGGGTGATCATATCTTGTGTTCATTTATTTTCCACTGCATTATTATTCTTGATATGATTGTTGAATTGCTTTAACCTAGAATTGCATAATTTGACTAAGTAACAACTTGGCTAATTAATCTAGGCTACGCAATTTGGTTGTTTAAGGGGTCTAAATTCCCATCAAGTGGTATCAGAGCGGGTAGCTCTTTTTGTTTGAGATTTTTAATCTCTGAGCTGATCCTTGACCCCTGTTATCATGGAGCATGGACACTCTCTATTTGTTCCTCCTCATTTTGATGGGAACAACTATGCTTATTGGAAAGCAAGGATGAAAGCATTCCTGAAATCAATTGATGAGAGGGTTTGGAATTCCGTTGAATACGGATGGGAGAAGCCCACTACTCCTGTGAGTGAGTGGCAAACTTCTGAAAAAGAAGCAGCAGGCTTCAATAGCAAAGCTATGAATGCCATTTTTAATGCTGTTTCTATGGAGGAATTTAAGAGGATCTCTAATGTTGAGGTTGCTCATATTGCTTGGAAAATCCTCCAAACTGTGCATGAAGGCACAAAGGCAGTTAAGATTAATAAATTGCAACAATTGACTTCTAGATTTGAAAGCATTAGAATGTCTGATGATGAATCTTTTGATGAATTCTATGCTAAATTAAATGATATTGTCAATTCTGCTTTTAATTTGGGTGAAATCTATGATCAACCTAAAATTGTTAGGAAGATTCTTAGATCTTTAACTGAAGACTTTAGACCCAAAGTGACTGCCATCACTGAAAGCAAGGATGTGGACTCCATCCCTGTTGATGAGCTTGTAGGATCTCTTCAATCCTATGAGTCTGACCTACCTAAAGTGAACAAATCCAAAAAAACTCCACAAGCTCCTCAAAAACAAAAGTCTCCCCCTAACTACAAAAACTCCTCAACAAGTCAAAAATACCACTCCCCCTTTTTGTGACGGAATGCCAAAGAGCAATCACAAGTCGCCATCAAAAGGAGGTGGTGAGGGTGAATGAAAACGCGCCAAGTCAGCTTGTAGAGCACGAAACTCATCTAGCAAGTCCACCAAAATCTGACCATGAGCCGCCTGAACGGTCATAACAGTCTCCAAAGTACGACGAACATCGAAGTCGGCCGAAGGAGGTGGAGGAACATCAGCAGCAGCAGCATCATCACCAACTGGATCAGAAACATCCTCACCAGTAAGACCTGCAGAAGAAGAAGGAGGAGGTGCGCTACTAGAGGGCTCAGACCTAGGGTGTTTAGAACCAGCTCGAAGATGAGCAGCCCTTTGTCTAAGAAAAGACGCACCTATAGGAGCAATAACATGAACGGGCTCAGAGGAAGGGAAGCCACCAAGATCAAGATGAAGGAGAATCCTATGAATGAAAATAGGATGTACAAGAGCATGAGCAGTAGATGAACTCCTATAAACATCGTTCAAAGAACGAAGAAAAAGATGAGGAAAACTAATAGGAGCATCAGTAACCAGAGCGTACAAAAATACACACCTCTCAAGAGGAATGGTGTGAACATGGGAAATGGGCCATATAGAATGACACGCTATCCTAAAGAAGAGATAGTGTAACCCGGAGAGCTCAGCAGAAGTGATCCGAGGATCAGAACCCCACTGGACAGTAGTCCCAGTGATGTAAGACAAGACAACACTAATCTCGGGAGACACGTCATATGGATAGACAGGATGTCGAACCAATGGTACCCCTAAAGCATCAGCCACTACCTCAGGAGTAATGGAGTACTCTACGCCTCGTATCCAACTCTTGACTAGAGTGTTGGAATCATAGATGCGGATAGAGATGTTCGAATAGAACTCTCTAATCAAGGCAGAAGGTGGAGGAGGATCAGAAACATCCACCAAGGGTAACTAGCCCCTACGCTCAAAGTTTGCCCTAATGGCAGGATCAAGTTCATCTAAGTGAACAGAACGCTCAGCCCAAATCTTTCTCCTAACATTCAGCTTCTCATAAATCTCTTGGTTTTCCTCACTTGAAAACTTCTCACGGTCAAAGGATGGAGGGGGTGAAGGAGAAGGTGAGGGAACATTCCTACGGGCTCTAGTTTTCCTAGGCATAGTGCTAAGGAAAGGACAGAGACACAAAGTGAAAAACCAAAAGAACAAGAGAAAGCAGAACCAAGGGCAGACTGCAAATTAGCACAATAAAAAATATAGAACAAAAATCTATATGATGCATGAACATTAATAATGTTGTGATGCATGATCTAATGCAGTAAACAAATAAGTTCAATTGAGATTGAATTGACAAAATTGGCTTGAACATGGAATTTTTATCAAAAATCCCAAAAATTGAAAACCACTTGTTGAAATTTTTACCAAAAAGATGAATTGAGCATTATAAAACACATTACATAGATTATAATGCTTAATTACAACTACACAACAAGCCAATTTCATCAAATTCTTCCCAATTTAACAAAAGCCCCAATTCGGATCAAGAACAAACCCTAGATTTTTCAATTTTTCACCAAACTCAAAATTGATCCAATTAACAGGTAATAATCATGTTTATGAAGTGTCCCCACAAAAACCCAATGATCAATTTCATAAAATAGGGCTTGAATCAATAGAAAAACCCAAAAATGGCAAAGTGCGAAAAACGCCCTCAAATGCATGGATTTATGCATGAAAAGATGAAAATAAATTCAAAAGGAAGGGCACAAGGGTCTTACCGACTTGAGGAGAGAGAGATTTTGCAAAAAGAACGGAGGAAAACGACAAAAATCTCTATGTGGAGCCTTGCCTCGTTGGAGAGAGAAAGAAAAAGTTTGAAAAGTTTGAAATAGAACTTTGAAAAAGTCAGATCAGAACTTTTAAAAAAGCTTTTCCACGATGTTCGATCGATCGAAAATCAGACTCGATTGATCGAAACACACAGTCATTTTGAGACAAAGGAAAGCACTTTTTCGATTGATCGAAAATCAGATTCGATTGATCGAAACACACAGTCATTTTGAGACAAATGAAAGCACTTTTTCGATTGATCGAAAATCAGACTGGATCGATCGAAATGGGCAGAGGCTCACTAAATTTTGAGAAAAAAACACAGTTTTGAAAGACACAAACCTAATTTTGAAAAACAACTCCTCAAAGCATTAAATTACAGAAATAAAATGCATGAGTATGAGATGGAATGTTTTTCAAAAACCCAAAATTTTAAACCCAATTTCCTCAAAAACAAGTTTCAATTATTCTTCCTTTGAATTTTCTCAAGCAACAAATATGTTGTGCACAAATCTCAAGATAATTTCAAACTTGGTTGGTCAGACCAAAAACACACACTAGCATGTACAGTGTTTAACAAAGAGTAACTTGTGTAGTGTGTGATACTAGCAAAAACTTGAGATACATGTGAGGTGATATGTGAATAGCAATCAAACACAAAGTCTACACAATTCATCACATAGAATTTAAAAGAGACTATCACCTAAAGAGTTACATCCTATAACTCCCACATCTCCTAGAACAAAAGCTTGCAATCATGTAAGTTTCTTGTATTTTTGCCTCATTAGAATATGAAATATATTATGTGAAATGTCATCAAGCCTAATAGTACACACCGGTTTGAATTAAGTGAATTGGCATCAAGCCTAATAGTACACACTAGTTTTAAGCATTAAGCATTTAAGCATTTAAAGAGGCTACACCTTATGTTCTTTTTGTGCATGTGCTACACTTTCTCGAGCACAAAATCTTATGATATGCACTAAGGTGTTCATGATTGACTAGTGAACAGTGGTGAGATGGTTATTTATGCCTTTCTCAAAAAGATCAAGTCCGACAGTCAAATAACATGTGACTTTAAGATCAAGACAAAGTGATTAATAACCATAAACATCTTTCCCACACAACATGCACTACAAAACTTTAACTAGTCAAGTGCAATAAATAAGCTCATCAAAGCTAAACAAGGTACACAGAACATGACATGTGTCAAAAGATAGACCAACCTTGTTTTTCAAAAATCAAGAAAAATAGTGTCTAACATAATTTTTGCTTTCTTCTTTTCCTTTTTTTTTTTTTTTTTTTTTTTTTTTATTAAAAGAGAAAACAAATAAATCCTAGAATGAAATGCATGAATGTAATGCAATGCAAATCCTAGAACAAAACAATAAAAAGACAAAAACCAAAGAACAATGGTCACCAAAGAATAGAGCAATTAAGCACAAGGACCATGTCAGAAAGACTCAGTTAGTTCGAGTCTTTTGCATCCAAGACTTTTTAGATGCACCACGAGCATTGGAGTTCTTATTCACATTCGAGTGATTCCCAACTCCAGGATTGGAATAAAGGTTTAACACCTTTACCAATTCACCAATTAGTGCCATAGGATCTTGTGCTTGAGGCACAGGCACTTTTGGTTTATTTGCTCTCTTATCAGCTTGAAGCTTGTAACAGTTAGGACGAATGTGTCCAGACTTACCACAATAATGACAAACCCAAGCAGGTTTACCATGCATCTTGTCCTTAGATTTGGTAGGCTCCTTAGGTTTAGATTCTCTTAAATCTACCCTAATCTTCTTAGGTGGTGAAACTTCTACGGGTTTAACTATCTCACTCACAGGTGGTTTGACAGTTTCACTCACAACCTCACTCACAGAAGGTTCAGAAGAAGAAGAAGGAACAAAAGTAGTGGAATGTGGTCCAGAATCAAAAATGCTTTCAACATATCCTAACCCAGTTTTATCAGTAGGAGACTTTTGAATATTCAGCATGTGATCAAGTTTAGAACTAGCAGATCTAGCAACAGATAAATCATGTTCCAAGGTTCTAACTTTATCAAGCAAAAGCATGTTCTCAGATTTAACATTATTCAAAAGCTCATTAGCATCAAACAGTTTAACAAGCAAATTTCTCTTTTCAAGCTCAAGAGAATCAATTTTCTTTAGGCCAAGTTCAACTTTCATAGCATCCTTTGCAGCAACTTTGCAAAGTTTGTTATAGGCCTCTTGAAGATCTGCATCTTCAGAGAGTTCCCCATCAAAAGGGTTCTCCTCAGCAGATATGCTTTCATTGACTACAGCAGTAGCTGTGAAAGCAATGAAGTTTCCATCCTCGTCACCACTGGACTCATCATCAGAAACCTCATTATCACTAAGGGTTACAGCCATAACTTTACCCTTGTTCCTCAAGAATGTAGGACATTCAGATTTCACATGACCATACCCTTGACAGCCAAAACACTGAGGACCCAAAGAGTTATTAGAAGATTGACCAAAATTTTCTCTAGGTTTTTCAAAATTGTTAACCTTAGTGGGATCATTCTTCCTAAAATTTCTAGGTTCAGCAGTGTAAGTACCTCTTGCTTTTCTATTTGTATTCCTAAGAAAGTTCTTAAAGTTTTTGGCAAGATAGGCAATCTCTGTAGCAGAGAGCTCATCATCAAATCCACCACCCTCAACATCATCAACTGACTTAAGAGCCATTGATTTGGATTTGTTCACTTTAGGTAGGTCAGACTCATAGGATTGAAGAGATCCTACAAGCTCATCAACAGGGATGGAGTCCACATCCTTGCTTTCAGTGATGGCAGTCACTTTGGGTCTAAAGTCTTCAGTTAAAGATCTAAGAATCTTCCTAACAATTTTAGGTTGATCATAGATTTCACCCAAATTAAAAGCAGAATTGACAATATCATTTAATTTAGCATAGAATTCATCAAAAGATTCATCATCAGACATTCTAATGCTTTCAAATCTAGAAGTCAATTGTTGCAATTTATTAATCTTAACTGCCTTTGTGCCTTCATGCACAGTTTGGAGGATTTTCCAAGCAATATGAGCAACCTCAACATTAGAGATCCTCTTAAATTCCTCCATAGAAACAGCATTAAAAATGGCATTCATAGCTTTGCTATTGAAGCCTGCTGCTTCTTTTTCAGAAGTTTGCCACTCACTCACAGGAGTAGTGGGCTTCTCCCATCCGTATTCAACGGAATTCCAAACCCTCTCATCAATTGATTTCAGGAATGCTTTCATCCTTACTTTCCAATAAGCATAGTTGTTCCCATCAAAATGAGGAGGAACAAACAGAGAGTGTCCATGCTCCATGATAACAGGGGTCAAGGATCAGCTCAGAGATTAAAAATCTCAAACAAAAAGAGCTACCCGCTCTGATACCACTTGATGGGAATTTAGACCCCTTAAACAACCAAATTGCGTAGCCTAGATTAATTAGTCAAGTTGTTACTTAGTCAAATTATGCAATTCTAGGTTAAAGCAATTCAACAATCATATCAAGAATAATAATGCAGCGGAAAATAAATGAACACAAGATATGATCACCCAGGAAACCACACGGTAAAAACCTGGGGAGGATTTGACCCACCGATCCTCAAGGCATAACAGAATTCACTATGAAAGAATTGAAGTTCTTACAAAAGGACTACAAGCTCCCCGCTTGACTTCCTAATGCTACCCACCAGTACGAACTTCCTGACACGACCACGCGCAGGCTCCGAATCCACGGACTACTTCTTTCTTGAATTCTTCAATCAGCTACAAGCTCCCCGCTTGCTTTTCTTTTAAGTTCCAATGGTTGCAACTATGTTGATCATCAAGATATTGACAACCCTAAGTTTATGTGAAGGAAAGCTCCTCAAAGATCTCACAGGAGATTCACACAAACAGCAAATATGAGCAACAATACAATATGGACAACCTCCAAAAACGTTGGAATCCCTAGCCACGTTTTTGGAGGTTGTCCATATTGTATTGTTGCTCATATTTGCTGTTTGTGTGAATCTCTTGTGAGATCTTTGAGGAGCTTTCCTTCACATAAACTTAGGGTTGTCAATATCTTGATGATCAACATAGTTGCAACCATTGGAACTTAAAAGAAAAGCAAGCGGGGAGCTTGTAGCTGATTGAAGAATTCAAGAAAGAAGTAGTCCGTGGATTCGGAGCCTGCGAGTGGTCGTGTCAGGAAGTTCGTACTGGTGGGTAGCATTAGGGTTGAATTGCTTAGATCTTTGACTGAAGAATTTAGACCCAAAGTGACTGTCATTACTGAAAGCAAGGATGTGGACTCCATCCCTGTTGATGAGCTTGTAGGATCTCTTCAATCCTATGAGTCTGACCTACCTAAAGTGAACAAATCCAAATCAATGGCTCTTAAGTCAGTTGATGATGTTGATGGTGGTGGTCTATATTGTATTGTTGCTCATATTTGCTGTTTGTGTGAATCTCTTGTGAGATCTTTGAGGAGCTTTCCTTCACATAAACTTAGGATTGTCAATATCTTGATGATCAACATAGTTGCAACCATTGGAACTCAAAAGAAAAGCAATGGCGACTTGTGATTGCTCTTTGGCATTCCGTCACAAAAAGGGGGAGTGGTATTTTTGACTTGTTGAGGAGTTTTTGTAGTTAGGGGGAGACTTTTATTTTTGATGAGCTTGTGGAGTTTTTTTTTAGATTGTATCTAGGTGCTTCACTTTGTATATCATTTTTGGGGATATTCATGTTAGGGGGAGTAACATTGACTGATATACATGTTATTTTTGTTAATTCTTGTTGCTTTATGATTCACTGCTTATTGATTTATATTTATGAGTTGATCATTCTTATATGTCTTTATTTTGTGTTGTGTGAATCTTACAAGAATGTTATACCTGTTGTTTTACTCTTTTCTGTCACACATGCGTTTATGCGTTTGTTGAGTATTTCAGGAATATACAGGTTGATTCAACTAAGCTGCTGTCTACACTTGCAACTGATGGATAGTAGTTAGGCTGAATTTGATTTTATGAGCATTATCTTTGTAAAGGGCTTTTACTTGTAAAACTTTGAGCTTTTAATTATGGTTTTGTCACGGATTGCCAAAGGGGGAGTTTGTTAGGTTCTAAGGTCTTAGGATTTTATGTATTTAGAACTCTAATTTGTAATGTTGGCAAACCATGATCAAAACATTGTATTTAGTCTTGTTTAGGCTTGCTCAAAGTTGGTTTATTATTGTACAGTTGGAATCGAGTGGCTGCAGAAGTACTTGGGACTTTTGGCCTGGCTCGATCGATTGAAGAATAGACTCGATCGATCGAAAATCGCACAGGTTGATTATTCTGCAGAATTTCCAACTCAGCCCTACTTCATTAAACGTTTAGGGTTTTATGTTTTTACCCTAGGTATATAAACAAAACCCTAGCCACGTTTTTGGAGGTTGTCCATATTGTATTGTTGCTCATATTTGCTGTGAATCTCTTGTGCGATCTTTGAGGAGCTTTCCTTCACATAAACTTAGGGTTGTCAATATCTTGATGATCAACATAGTTGCAACCATTGGAACTTAAAAGAAAAGCAAGCAGGGAGCTTGTAGCTGATTGAAGAATTCAAGAAAGAAGTAGTCCGTGGATTCGGAGCCTGCGCGTGGTCGTGTCAGGAAGTTCGTACTGGTGGGTAGCATTAGGAAGTCGAGCGGGGAGCTTGTAGTCCTTTTGTAAGAACTTCAATTCTTTCATAGTGAATTCTGTTATGCCTTGAGGATCGGTGGGTCAAATCCTCCCCAGGTTTTTACCGTGTGGTTTCCTGGGTGATCATATCTTGTGTTCATTTATTTTCCGCTGCATTATTATTCTTGATATGATTGTTGAATTGCTTTAACCTAGAATTGCATAATTTGACTAAGTAACAACTTGGCTAATTAATCTAGGCTACGCAATTTGGTTGTTTAAGGGGTCTAAATTCCCATCACTTTGGTTTGGATATTTGGGTTTCAAATTAATGGTGATTTTTGGGTTTCAAATGAACGGTGGTTGGATGGGTGTTTACACTTTACAGACTTATTGATGTAAAAATGGGTTTTGATATGAGTCTGTTTTATTGTGTAAATACATGTCATTTTGTGCGTGAGTTATTGAGTGAGTGAAATTTGTGTTCTAGAGTGTGCTTAAATTAGTGTAAACACATGGAGTAGTTGAGTGCGGATCTTAAAATCTGGGTATGTAAATGGTAAGTTCTACCTTCTTGTTTTTTTTTTTTTTTTTTTTTTCTTCCTTTACTTTGATCTTTGTTATTGCCTTGCTTCTTTATTGTTGCTGTTGCTGTGGCCTTTGAGTCCTCTGTTATTGTTGCTGAAGGTTTTTGTTGAAATGCTTCATAGAGTTTTAGTTTATCTCTATATATTCTGCCTTCTTTTTTCTTTTCTTTTTGGATTTTTATGTTAATGTGATGCTAAAACTGTGATGTTATATGTATGTAAATTGGATTTTCAAGTTAGTGTGTTATCATTGAGAACTTATCTCAGGCAAACAATAGACAAATTATTCTCATAAAAGTTATGATTTTGTATTCAAAATAGCACCCAAAAAAAAAAAAAAAAAACTATTTATTTGTTAACTGCATTAAGTGGTCTACTGGTTGCCCTAAGTTGTTTTAGCATTGGATTTGGAGTTTTATTGGATTTGACATTTAGGAAATGTTGATACCAAATCTATGATTCCCCTTGCCCCCCTTTTTTTTCTCTTTACTTGATTTATTTGCCTAAGATCATACATTTCTTACTCCTTTTAGCTTCTTTTATTGAAATAGAGCTATGATTCTTAGCTTGATACTAATTTCTCAGTTTGAAATTTGTCACAATGGATCAGTTTTTTTCTCATTCCCTATGTTTCTATTGTGGTTTGAGTTGTGAAATGCATTTAAGGTGTTTGTGAAAATATTTGTTAGAAACTTTGAAGTGATGTTAAGATATTTTATTTGTATGTTGTGTAGTCTTGAGGGAGATTCGTCATATTGAGAAATGCGCCAAGCTATTCTTTAAATTGGTTAATTCATTTAGGAGATTCATCTTGTGTAATGGAAAAATCAAAACAAATTGAAGTTTCGAATAGACTTGTCTCAGCCATGGCATCATTCAGGAGATTCATCTTTTGCCTTCCATTGTTGTCATTGTATAATCGAATTGCTGTGCAAGTTGTATTTTCATGTAGTAACTGATTTTTTTGTGTTGATGAATATATGAAATGTAAACAAATTTGTTTTGCAAATAGCATGTTGCGATGAAGTTCTATTATTAGCTTTTTAGGTCTTAATGCATTCCAATTTTTTATCTAGTCTAATTAGAGTTATTCTTGCTGGAGAGACCAACAGTTCTTTGTGTTTGAATATGCTTGGAATAAGTACTAAAAATTGGAGGATGACTTAAA
Source organism: Quercus aquifolioides (assembly GCA_019022515.1). Classification (NCBI taxonomy): domain Eukaryota; kingdom Viridiplantae; phylum Streptophyta; class Magnoliopsida; order Fagales; family Fagaceae; genus Quercus; species Quercus aquifolioides. The sequence goes on from CM032336.1 coordinate 20,847,333, forward strand.
AACAAAAAATTTATAAATTATTCACAGTCTCATTCTGGCTCTTCACAAAAAGCCAATCTATACAATGGAATTTCTTGGAAATACTATTAGTTCTCTTTTCTGTCAAATTACAACTTCGTGCTCAATATATTCTCTTGAAAACAAGAATTACATAACAAGAGTTATCAAGGATGTAGGATGTTTGGCATATTTTAAAATCAATGGATCCAAGATAGAAGTAAACCACCAAAAAAAGAAAAGAAAAAAGCTTGATCCAAAAAATGAACTAAATTGTATTAAATTATATTCTTTAATTAAGGCCATAATAGCATGATACAATAGATTTTTTTTTTCTACCTCCATATTACCTAATTTCCATGTAATAACCAAAAAAATAAAAAAAGTCTTGCATGCTTCAAGATCAAATGCTTAACAATCTTATGTGCCTACTCAATTGTAAATAAAAAATTGTGTCATGACCCTACTCAATTGTAAATAAAAAATCACATGCACTCTTTTAGTTCCTCGCTTGGGGTGTCTCTTGCTTCTTGACTTTATGCGTACATTCCATCTGAAGCTTGCAATTTTCAATCAGCCCTATAGATTTCTTTTTGTTGTTTCAAGTATTGGCAAAAAGGTTATCGAGCTAGAGAAGTGGGCCGCGGTATCATGGGGGATTTGGAATGCACGCAATAAGTTTTATTTTGAGAAGATTCAAGCCCATCCCAAAGCCATCCTGGATAGGGCTGTTGTTTTCTTGCATGAATACCAGAACCTTGTGGCTGCATAAAGAAATTCTTGATGCACGGTGTCGAGTCCTACTGCTGCATGCAGTGGGGTACTGCTGTTTTTTTTCTCTTCACTGGTTTTTCTGCACAGGGTAGCTGCTGGATTTCTACATTGGATGGTTGTTGCCTACAACATGTGGGCTGCTATTTTCTTATTTTGAATTGATTTCCCTCTCGACACTGGGTTTAGTTGGCAGCACTGGTTTTAGTTTTGTTGTAGTTAGCTCTAGCTGCATTTATTGTTTTGTTTCCCCTGATTGACCCCCAGGGTCTATACTTCTTTGTATACAAACTATTTCAATAATATATCTATCTTTGCCTCAAAATAAAAAGATAATGGTCATGCTACATAGAAGAGTGAAAGTAAATGAAACCAATAAGCACAACATCCTTCAACGGGCATGCACACCAGAAAAACATAAGAGATACTAAAGCTTAAACCACAATTCACATACAATATAGCATATGAACTACAAGAATCTCTGATTTATAATCCCCTAAAACCAGATATCAGATATTGATTTACCACAAAGTCTTACCACATTGATGCATAACTACAATTTTTTTTTTTTTTGATAAACAGATGCATGACTACATAGTAATTAGTAGTGACTGTAATCAGTTAAACTTCAACGTTCTAAGCATAATTCGTCAACCATCAAGAGAAAAGAATAACATGTTTTACCATGATGAAACTAAATTAGTTCAATGCCCAACAAATAACTATATGTGAGAGTGCCTTTTCCTTATCAGCACAGTAGCCCAAAGATCCTGGGCCAAATAAATATTCTTGGTGGACTGGGCTTGGTTCGCTGCATCTAAAAGACTGTTTAAGAATCAAGTGGTGCACAAAACAAGCTCCCTACAATACAAATATCTGGCAAACAACAATATCTGTATTGAATGACATTTAAACAGCAAAGGAATGCATAGCAAATGAAATACAATGTAAGAAAAAATTGGGGATCCTCAAATTAGTGAGGTGCATTTTATTAATTTTCTTTAGTTATGATCACAGTGCTCACTAAGACGTGATACAAGGTTCAACTAAGTTCAAAATTTACAGACTTCGATAGCTATTCAAGCTTCCAAGACTTGCAAAGTTTGAATTTGTTGAATCAAAGCATGTGCTATAGTGGCTGTCCCTGGGATATCGGGAGTGGTTCCTCTGTTTTCTTTTAATTTTACAGAGCTCTTCCTATAGTTCTATATTCTTTTTGATAATCCAAAAAAATGGCCATGAATGCCTGAATAATCTAATCCAAAAAATGAATCTCCTCCCTATATCCGAATCCCCCCTTCTCCTTTTATAGCACAGCTTGGGCGCCGGGGTACTGGTGATTTCTCCCTTTTACCCCTTAGAGTTCGTGCCGTGCCAATTTGCTCAGAGCTATGTCGTTTCCCTTTTTCTCATAGCTTCTTACTTTTGGTGTGACCAAACGAATGTCCCTTAGCTGGTTTTCTATTTCCAGACTTCTCCGTTAGCTGATCTTTAGCTATTTGGCCTTTTTTTCCACCTCTCCAACTTTTTCAGTTGTACTCTTCCTTGTCATTTTCTCCAAATGGTTGGAATCACGACTCTTGCATTTTGCTTCGTACTCTCTGGTCCTTCTGCATGTCTGGAGCATGAGCCCCACATGCTCTTTGTCTTTCATCCTTCTTTGAATTTGCTTCAATCTTAATTTGCGCGCCTAGGGATCCCCGGACTCTGGGGACTTTTGGGATCTCGGCCTAGCCCTTCTTACTGGGCTTTCTTTGATTTGCTGGTTCTGCCTGGTTTGGGCCTTTTTTTTTGTTCTTTCATGGGTCTCTGGATCCCAATCCTCTGGGCCTCTTGCCCTTTTCTTCTTTCTTTTCTCTTTTCTTTATTGTGTGAGCCCAGTCTTCCCTTTTTTTCTTATTTTTCTGTTAGCTCTTGTTATTCATTTTTTTTTTTTTTTTTGAAATGAGCCCAACGTGTTATTTTTTGGGCCTTAGCTTGTGACCAATTTTGAACCTCAACATTTAGCCCCTTAAGCTCATGGGTTGCCTGCAGCCCATGCGTGAGTTTTCTACAGTATCTCTTCTGTTTTGATCTTTATTCGGGGATCCTTATCTTCAATATATTATTATTATTATCAATATTATTATTATTATTAATTGGTCTTTTAGTATCTTGGCTCCTTCGCTTCTTTTTTTCTTGTAACTCCTCCTTTTTTCGTGGGACGTGGCAGTTGAGTTAAAATAAAACTCCTGCCACCTATTTTTACATTTCCCATAACCCCATAAATAACTGCTGATAACTCTTCCCTCTTTAAATTTCTAGCAACTGGTGTATCTTTCCACATATTGTCTTCTCCAACTACTCTTCATATCTTTATCCTAGGCATTTCTCATTAATGCTTTTATCTTTCTGAGTCTTCTACTCCTAACTTTCTCCCCCTTTTCCTTTTTTTTTCCAGTCTGGTTGCTTCCTGCTTTTTTTTTTTTAACTCTTTTTTACCTTCGAGACACCCATTGTCTCAATGGCTTCTTCTTCTTCTTCCCGAAAAAGAAAAGAGCGTACTCCTAGCCCCTTTGAAGATGAAGGTTCCTCTAGTTCTGCAGATGAGTCTCAGGAGGTTATTGGGCATCCTGCTTTTCCCTTACGAGACCCCTGGTACACCCCTAGCTTGTTCTTCCCTCAGGTGTCCCATGGTGAGGCCCCTCTATCTACTCATGCCTGGGTGTTCTCTGGCCAGGCGGGTTTTGTTGGTTCTGCTCAAGTCCCAGACCCCAGGGAGATTTTTGATCTCCAGATCAGGCAGGGACTTCGAGAAGTGGTCCCCATCTTTTTCGATTTCATTGCCGGAAAGATCCAAGGCTGGTCCATCTGGGTGGACAAGGAACTTTGTGACGAAGAGTTCGTTGGTTGTATGGAGCGTGCTGGTATCCTGAAGGTAGTGGCGATTTCTAGGAACCTTGAAGGTTTTAGAGATGCCAAGGGTCTCAGGCATTTGGTACGTCGTTGGTGTCCTACTTTGCACACTTTTTCTTTTTCTGTTGGTGAATTGATGGTCACTCAAGAGGATGTGGTTAATAATTTCCTCCTTCTGGTGCTTGGGGATGAAAATCCTTTTGATATCAACCTTACTGACGAGGATCTCAAAGTGGAGGCCAAGTTATTTGCTCATTTTGGTGGACGTACTGCTTCTCCTGGTGGGAAGCCGGCCAGAATGGGTAGGTGGGTCATAAATCTCTCACGCGAGAAAGATAAGAGAGTTAGGCGAGCTAGGTTCCTTGCCTTCTGGCTCAGCAAGTTTCTGTTCAGCGAATTCCCTGGGTATGGGATCAAATCTACTCTCTTTCCATTGGCGATTAGGTTGGCTCACGGTGCCCAATATCCTCTAGGCCCCATGTTTTTGGACCATGTCTATTGTCAATTGGATCAACTTCATGGAGATGAAGCCGAGGGTGACTCTTGTTATGTAATTACTTCTTCCCTTCATTGTGCCATTCTCCAGGTATTTTTGTGGGATCGTTCTTCGATTACTTTAGCAAGATGTAGGAATTTAAAGTTTGCGAAGGATAAGTTTCAGGGATCCCCTGACGTGGTCAAGGGGCTTTGTGGTAGTTTAACTGACAGCCACCTTATTATTTTTCGTTGGCTTAGTCTGAAGGGTGGCAGCCTCAACTTGGTTGAACTATTTGATCAAGCAGGTCATTTGCATTGGCGTTCTCCTCGGGAGTTTGGCCCCGGTTTTGTTTGTGATTTTGTGCTATCTCCTTTTCTGACTTCCACAGGAAACACTTTTGATTTGTGTCGTGGTGATGAGGGTAGCTTAGCCTACCTTGCTTGCATTAGTCCTTCCTGGCTACCTGTGCTTTCCTCGAGTGGTCCCCGGTATACTCATTATTTGGCACATCGAGTACTTCGGCAGTTTGGCTTTGATCAGGATATTCCCCCAGTGTTCAATGATGTAGTACCATCTCTTCCTTCCTTGGATCCTTTCATGAGACTCTAGGCTTTCTCCTATTGGTCACGAAGGAGTCCTTAGTTTGTAGTGCCCAACTTTCAGAGAGGGGTTTTTGCTTCTAGTGGTTATGCTGATTACTGGAGAAGGGTGCAAAAATCTTTTGTTGACTCTGCTGGTACTGGGATAATAGAGAGAGTTCCCAACCCCGATATTTCTTCTGTTCCAACATCCAACAAGCGTTTATCCCTACCTACTGCTCGTATTGTTTCTTCTGCTGTGAGCAGTAAAACAGGCTTCGTAGAATGGCATGCTTCCAGGAGAGGTTGGGTTACTTATGCTCAGGATTTTCCAGAAACTTGGCTAGGATGTGATCTTGTAATTGATTCTTTTGTTGGGGCACCAATTAAGAGGGGGCAATAGAGGCCATAAGTGCTAGTACTCTTATTGGCATGAGTAAGGGGAGAGCAATCAAACAAGAAAAATTGAAGGAGGCCACAGCTGAAGAGAGTGTAGAGGGCATTGGTCCTAAGACAAAGAAGAAAAAGATTGGGAAATCCTAGAAACAGTTGATACTTGCTGAGGAAAAGGAAGTAGAGCAACCTTTGGCCATAAGGGGCCAGGTGAAGACTAAGGTAGAGTCTTCTTTTCCCTAGGTTCCTGTGAGTCCTTCAGTTCATGGTTTTTTGAGACCCTCTAGACACACCCGTAGTAAACAACAGAGTCCTGGAGACCCTGTTGAGAGAGAGAGAGAGAAGGGCAAGGCCTCTTTCCTTCTTTTCTTTTTTAGGTTGGAGTTTTTGTTATTTCTTTTTGAACTAATGAGTGATTTTCTTTCCTGCAGTCCAAACGTAAGTCAGATCCCAGGAAGGGTAGAAGCCAATCCTTTGGTGAAGATGTGGTATGGTTTTCTCTTATCTGTGTCTTTTGCTGCTTACTCTTATTCATTTCACAAGTGTTGTGTATCCGTGCTGCTCTGTTGCTTATGCCTTTTTTTTTTTTTTTTGGTTCCCCCTTCTTTTCCTTCTTTAGGTGGAGGTTTCTCCCCCCGTGGTTGGTGAGACTTTGGAGAAGGAGATGGTTGCAGCTGCATCTCTTAGTATGGAATAGGAGGCTCCCAGTGGTGGCATAGCTGGGGAGACTGGGCAACCAATGCAGGATGTCCAGGCTGCTCAGGATCCTGAGGCTCCCAAGCTTCCCACATCCCTAGGCCCTCAATTTGAACAGATTCCCAGTCCTGTCAAGACCATGTTACCTCAGACTGGGTTAAGTACAAAGATTTTAGGAGGCGCATCACCATCTGGGCAAACAGGTGAACCTTACTTTTTTTAAAAAAAAAAAAAATTTATAATAGCATTTTAATTTTATTTCTTTTGCATCCCCCCCTTTTTTTTTCTTCCTCTCCTCTGAGTTCTTTCTTTCTCTTTCCAGACCAAGCCACTGCGAGATCTGTTTCTGGTGCTGCTTTTTCTTTAGAATCGGAGGATTCTGAAGGTGGGTGTTAATTGTCCTTACTGCGTTCTCTCTCTCTTTCTTCCCTTCTCATGTATTTCTGTTATGATGAAGCCCCTTGTATCCTTGCCTTCTTTTAGTTATTTTGCTGAGGCTTCCTCACTTTTTCTTCAATTTGCCATATGTTCTTTCTCAGAGTCTTTCAAGAAGTCAGAGGAGCAAGAGAAGGAAACTCCGCCCCAAGAGGCTGATACTGGTTTCTCCTCTACCCTCTTTTGTTCTTTATTTCTCTTTTTTTTTAGAAGAAGGAGCTAAGTTTGTCCCTCCCCTTTCCTTTTTTTTTTTTTTTTTTTTTTTTTTTTTTTGCAAGAGTTAATATTGGTGTCAAAAATCCTGAACTTGTGATTCCTGAAGGGGGTGTAGGATTTGCTCAGGTTGCTGGCCTTTGTTCTGTTCAGAGGGTTGAAGATTCTTCAGCTCCTTCAGGCGGTAATGCAATAATGGGGGAGGCTCTAGAGATGGTTGTTTTAGATCTTGCTTCAAGGCTCCCTGCCTTTTTAGCTCACTTTGATCTTCTGGAGTTCAACAGCCTCCTTGCCAGTCACTTTTGCCATTTCGGGCCCTCATACGGCAACTTTTTGCGGTTCTCTGTGCCTATGGAAGGCCTGCCACTGCTAGAAGGGCTGTTTAAAAGTCATGGGGATTTTACCAATGGTTTCAGAGGAGGAGTATTTTTGGGGAACATTCTGATGGAGCTGCTATGCGCCGTGTTGATTTCCTTGAGAGATTCTTCGCTAGACTCTCTATTTGAGGAAAAGCTCTTGGAATGGAGGGGAGTGGTTCAGGATCTCTTGGAAGCCAAGTTCAACTTGTCCTTTTTACTGGAGTACCTACGATCATTGGCCCACGTGCTATCCCAGAGGCAAGCTTCTAAGAGTATTGATGCTGAGATTGCTGCTGCTGAGGAAGCTTTACCTTGTGCTCACAAGACTTTGCAAGATTTGAAGATTAAAAGGCAGAGGGTTCTTTCTTCTTCGGCTGTCCCTGCTCTCTCCTCAGATGGCTCTTTGTTGGCTGTCCTTATTTCCTAGCCTTTTTTTTTTTTTTAACTGGTTTGGATGTGTAAGAACAATTTGGGGTTGTATAAGTTTTCTATCTCTTTGTTTGGACATTGCTTCTGGCTTTTCTCTTTTTTTTTTTTTTTTTTTTTAAGATCTGCACTTGTGCTTTGAGCCTGCTTCCATGTATTTGTGCTTCAGGATTGCTTTTATGTTTCAAGATTGCTTCTAATCTTTTTTTTAATGGCATATGGATCTTCTTTTCCTTTTTTTTTTTTTTTTTTTTTTTTTTTTTTTGTATTGAGTCCTGGTCCATGATTCCTACAAGTTTTGTTGCAGGTTCCGAACAAGTACCCACCCCTTTCTTCTTGGTTGCGCAAGTACTGAACTGGGTACATTGGGCGATTTTTTTTTTTTTTTTGTTCCAGCTCATGAACTTGGCAGGTTTTTTTTTTTTTTTTTTTTTTTTTTTTTTTTTTATCAAGTACTGGGCTAGGTATCCTCAGTATATGCCTGATATCCTAGACCGTGTATTTGAAACTTAACTGTTTGTAGTTATCTGTGGGGTGATCCTAGGTCATGCATCAAAAAGATTTTCCCAGGTATCCTCCCCTGATTCCATCTGCGTTAGGATTTTGTAATACTTAGGATTTAATAGCTAAGAAATAAAGAGAAATTTCATTGAATTTAAAACATAAACATCATTCAAAGAACACGGCAAATTTAACAAAGATAGTAAGGATTATAGAATGTCCTTCTACCACGAGTCCCTGAACAAAATTACTTAAGCAATAATATATAAAAGGAAAGAAAACACTTAGCAGGTTGGAGAGTTGGCAAAAAGGGATCCCAGTGTACTGAGACCTCTCCCTTCTTATGCATAGTACTGTTTTAGCCACTTCCCATTTATGGGCTTTGTCAGGATTGTCCCATCTTCCTTTGTAAGGTAATAATACCCACTATCATGGGCCTCCTTGATGATGTAGAGTCCTTCCCATTTTGGGGCAAATTTGGAGGGTTCTGGTAGGCTTCTCCTTACATGCTCTATTGTCTTTAGTACTAGCTGCCCTTTAGTGAAAGTTCTTGGGCGTACTGCTTGTGCATATGCTCTAGTCATTCTTTGTTGGTACCTCTGGCTTCTTCTTTTAGCTAGTTCTCTTTCTTCCTCCACCCCTTCAAGGTCTGCTAGTCTCCTTTCATTGTTTGTGCCTCCGGTGTCCTCCTGACTTTCTTCAAGTACTACTCTTGGTGTGGGAATAATTAATTCTATTGGGATGATGGCTTCTATCCCATAGACCAGGGACCATGGTTGTCTTCACAGAGCTCCTACATGCCCAAAGTACATCTGCCAAGTGGTCACTCCATTTTCCTCCATATTCCCGCTTCATTTTTTTAAGGATCTTCAATATCACCCTATTAGTGGCCTCTACCTGGCCATTTCCTTATGGGTAGTACGGTGTAGACCTTCCATGCTTGATATAGTAAGCCTCGGTCAACCCCTTCATGTCTTTATTTATGAATGGGGTTCCATTGTCACTGATCAACCTCCTGGGGACCCTAAACCTTGTAATGATATGCCCTCAAATGAAGTTTGCTACAGCTGCTCCAGTGGCTTTTTTCAAGGGGATGACCTCTACCCATTTTGTAAAGTACTCAATAGCTGCCAAAATCCATATGTAACCACTGGATGGGGGATTTATAGGCCATATGAGATCAAGCCCCTAAGTGTGGAAAGGCCATGGGGTTGTCATATCCTGTAACATATTTGGGTGAGTATGGATTACATCTCCGAGGACTTGATATGCTGGCAAGTTTTGACTAACTCCTCAGAGTCCTTTTTCATTGTTGGCCAGTAGTACCCCAACAGTAGTAACTATTTATAAAGCCTTCTTTTTCCTGAGTGACTTCCACAATCATCGAAATGGACTTCCCTAACTACTTCTCTGGCTTCCCTTGGCCCCAGGCATCTTAGGGGATCCCCGATGTATCCCTTTTTGAATAGGATCCCGTTTTGCAAGAAGTTTCTGACTGCGAGTTTCTTGAGCTGGTGGGCCAGTGCCCTGTCAGTCAGTAGGATCCCTTGAGCCAAGTATTCCATGAAGGGAGTCCTCCAATCTTCTGTAATAAATACAACGTAGCTTTCTTCCTTGTCCACTGAGGATCGACATTCTTGACATTTTTCTTGTATAGTTGTTGCTTCTTTGTTCATATTTGGCCAGTAATATCCCATGCATTGTATTCTCCTATATAGGCTGATCTTTTCTGAGGTCTCGCAGACTTGGGTATGTAGTTCTTCCAACCTTAGTTTCCCTTCCTTCTCATTGATACATTTGGATAGGATCCCTCCAGGCAATCTCCTGTATAGTTCTCCTTTTATTAGAGCGTAGTCCCTTAGCTCTTTGACACTCCTTTCGGATCCTGTTTCTTTCATTTTTTCTTTTACTTCGCTCCTTCAGTCCCATTGCTTGGACTCTTCGGGGGATATCTTTTGGAGGATTTTTAAGATGGAATGCTCCTGCCTTCCTATTCTGACCAGAGTGTCTTTTCCCTTGAATGGTACTTGGGACCCTAGGGTGGCAAGCACATCTGCGAACCTGTTTTCACTTCTCTGCGTGTATTCTATGCTAAAGGTCAAGAATTCCTGCCCCAGCCTTTGCGCCCAAGTCCTGTAGGTTGCTAAACTTTGTTCCCTTAGTGCAAAGTCACCTTTCACTTGAGAAACTACAAGATTGGAATCTCCTAGTACTCTGAGGTGTTTTACCCCTATACTGAGTGCTATAGTTAGCCCGGTCATGTATGCCTCATACTCAGCTGCATTATTGGAACAAGAGAACCCAAGCTTGAAAGACAGAGGTATGGTGTACCCATCCTCACAGCTTAGTACGACTCCCACTCCATTTGAGGTTGTTGTAGATGACCCATCGAATCTCATTGTCCATTTCTTTCCCAGGATTTCTACTACTGCTACCCCACCTAGGATCTCTTCACTTAGTGAGCTTTTCTCCTTCCCTAGGAACTGTGCTAAGAGGTCAGTTATGGCTTGACTTTTGACAGCCTTAGGGGTCCTAAGGCCTATGTCATATTGAGAAAGTAGGACCAGCCACTGTGCTATTCTTCCTGTTAGGAGGGGCTGATGCAGGGGTGCTTTTATGGGGTGTGACTTAGTCACAAAAAGGATTTGGTGAGCTGAGAAATACCTCTTTAGCCTCTAAGATGCGTAAATAACCACTAGGCAAGCCTTTTCTATCCTGGGGTACCTAGTCTCGACATCCTTGAGTGTCCTGCTTACATAGTAAACAGGTTGCTCATTCCCATCATCATCATCTTCTTGCGCCAACAGGGCTCCTATTGCTTTGGCATTTGATGCTAAGTACAGTAGCAGGGGTCGCCCACGCACTGGTGCTTGGAGAGTGGGTAAATGATTCATAATCTGCTGAATCCTTTAGAAGGCTTCCTGTTGCTCCGTTCCCCAAGTGAACTCGATTCCTTTCTTCAATAGTTTGGATAAGCCTCTTGTGACAGAAGCTAGCCCTAGCACAAATCTCCTGATGTAGGAGACCCTTCCTAGGAAGCTTTTGAGTTCCTTCACTGTTGTTGGTCTTTTCATTGTGGCAATGGCTACAGCTTTGGCTGGATCTACACTTATGCCTCTATGATGTACCAGGAACCTAAGGAACTTTCCTGCAGATACTCTAAAGGCACATTTCATGGGGTTCATGCATAGCTTGTATTCTCTGCATCTTTTGAAAACTTGTTCAAGTACCTGAAGGTGTCCTGTCCTAGTTTTTTACTTGACCACAATATCATCCACATAGTCTTCCATTTCCTTATGCATCATGTCGTGGAAGATGGCTGTCATTGTTTGCTGGTATGTGCCTCCTGCATTTTTGAGGCCAAAGGGCATCACAATGTAATAAAAATTTTCGATTGGTGTCCTGAATGTTGTCTTCTCAGTATCCTTGGCAGCCATACAAATCTGGTTATACCCACTATACCCATCCATGAATGGGAACATAGAACTTCCTGCAGCTGAATCCACATGGAGGTCAATATTAGGCAGAGGGAACTCATCTTTTGGACATGCCTTATTCAGGTTGCGGAAGTCCACACAGCAACGGATCTGGCCGTTCTTTTTCTTCACAGGTACTATGTTAGACAGCCATCTAGGGTGCTGAATGGGCTTGATAAAGCCAGCTGCTAGCAGCTTCTTGACCTCTTGAGTTATCTGGGCTTCTACATCAGTGTGAAAGACCTTGGCTGGTTGGATTACTGGTTTAACTCCTGGGTCCACATTGAGGGCATGGACCACTAACCTAGGATCCAGACCAAGCATCTCATCATAGGTCCGTGGAAACGCATCCGTGTATTCTTTGAGCAAGGCCACCAGTGGCTCCCTTTCTTGTGCTGCCAACTAACTGCTGTTGAAAATAGGCTTCTTGGATCCCAACTCAGCCCCCAAGTTTATTTCCTACAATTCTTCCTTAGGCTGGATTTGTGTCTCTTTGACTGGTTCCTTTGGGACTTCCTCTTAAGCTACCATATATTCTGGTGGTCCGGGACCTTCCTGCCCGATGCACTTAGGTCCCGCGCACCTTCACAAGCGGTAAATTAATCTTCCCCTGGGTTCCCATACTACTACACATTCCCGGGATCCTGAGGTGTTGGGCTCCTTCTTTTGCCTTTTTCTCTTCAGGAGGTTTCTTAAGTCATGGGTGCCTCCTCCTTCTTCTTTTTCCAAGATAGGTGCTCCTGGGGTCCCTGGCGTGAGACTCTCATCATCAGGTTCTAACTCATCATAGAACATCGTTTCTACAAAGTTTACTTCTCCTTGGTTGAAAGGGTTATGGTTGGTAGGGATCCTTATAGGCCTTCTGTTCAATCTCCCCTTAACACACTGGTGGTATGTGGATGGTATAAGGCAGTACTTATGGAGCCATAGCCGTCCCAGCCATACATGGTAGGACACCTCTGAGTTGATTACATGAAATATGGTCAAGGCTACTATTGGCCCCACTCTTGGGGCCAGCTGTATATATCCCTCGATCGATTCTGTCGATCCTCCAAATCTAGTTATCTCTATATGAGGTTGAGTGATGCCTCTGTGTCCACCAGTGCTCTTTTGATTTGGACATCGTTTATGGTGGCCATTAGATAAAAGGGTCTACGGTGGTCAGGATGCTCAACTTTCATGTCTTCATCAGTGAAAGTTATGGCATTAGTTGTCTCTAGGAAAGCTCAACTAGCATGTGACTCTGCTATGAAACATTCCATTCCTGAATTTGCTGCTATAGTCATGAGAGACTCCGTGGCCATCCTTCTTGCTTCCGGTCCAAATTCTAGCTAGTTAAATAGCGATTTGAACTTAGGATTCTTCTGAAGGGTCCTGACTGTGTTTGAGTGGAAAGATCCTTCTGGCTCTTCTGCTTTTGGCGGGTTCCCATGGATTACTATAGCCACCACCCCCTTTCCTTTGTGGTTGGGCAAGGGGTTCCTCTGTACTTCTGGCTCGTTCTGGGTGAGCTCCAGGGTTCCTTCTCTTAGCTTCCCGTGAAAGAGCCTGCGGAGGGTCCAGCAATCCTTGGTGGAATGCTTAACATAATTATGAATCCTGCAAAACAAAGGATTTTTCCTTTCTTCCTCGGTTGGTGGCCTGGACACAGTGAATGGCCTAACCACTCCATCCCCGATCCATTTGTCCAGGACATGGTTTAACTCTTCTACGGTACATGGGATCACTGGTGGTTCCTCGAACATTTTTCCATCAGGTCTCTTCCTTTTTTCTCCCACCGATGCTGTCATGGCTTGGGACGCTGGCATCCTCTTCACCCTCATAGTTTGTGCTGTCCTTCTTGTTCTCTGTAACAGGTCAGCGAACTGTATGATACATAAATTTTTGAGGTTGAGTCTATAATCGAAAAGCATGTTAGATATGCGAGTCTCTACGAGCTCTTTTTCTTCATGGTCCCCATAACAATCTAGAGACACATCTGTAAATCTTTTGATGAACTGGATGGGATCCTCTCCAGGCCTCTACCGTACCATCTGGAGGCTTTGGAAAGTGACCTTGTCCTCACCAGGGTAATATTTTGCACAAAATCTCTCCATAATCTCGCCCCAGGTCTTAATGGACCCAGGTCTCAGTGTGGTGTACCAAGTGTATGCCCTGTCCACTAAGGACTTAGCAAACTCTCTTAGACACAGATCTCGGTTTCTTGCGTAGGGGCCTATAATGTGGACAAACCTACTCACGTGTTCTACTGCGCTTCCATTCCTTCCGTCAAAAGGATGGAACTTTGGTGGCTCATATCCCTTGGGGTATGGCTTGCCAAGGAGTTCTGGTGGGAATGGGGGATCTCGAGAAAATTGCTTGGGGATCCCAGAAAGTTTTTCCTTTCTTGGTCCAGGAGGGCACTGACATCCGCCAGTGTTAGGTACTGGGGTTAGTTCCTCCTCCCACTGCTGACCCTCCCTCTGGCTGGGTTCTATCTTGGTTGCCCCCATGGGGGGCATTGTCTCTGACTTCCTGTGTCTTGCCTTCTTTGAGAAGGCGAAATTGTAGTCATCTGAGCCATGGGGTCTAGCTCCTGCCTTGCGTTTCTTTGTTCTGACACAGCCTCCTGCTCTGTTAGGGGCACCTTGCCTCTTTGTCTGGAGGCCACTTCATTTTCTCCTATGGGCTCAGAGGCCGTGGGTGGCACATTAGCACCTTTACTGTTCCTTGGTTTTGGAGGCATGCTTTGCGAAGGGATTGCTTCTTCCCTTTTCTTTACCCAATCCCCAGTGAAGTCGCCAAAATGTGAGAGTGCCTTTTTCTTATCAGCATAGTAGCCCAAAGATCCTGGACCAAATAAATATTCTTGGTGGACTGGGTTTGGTTCACCGCAGCTAAAAGGCTGTTTAAGAACCAAGTGGTGCACAAAACAAGCTCCCTACAATACAAATATCTGGCAAATAACAATATCTGTATTGAATGACATTTAAACAGCAAAGGAATGCACAACAAATGAAATACAATGTAAGAAAAAATTAGGGATCCTTAAATTAGTGAGGTGCATTTTATTAATTTTCTTTAGTTATGATCACAGTGCTCACTAAGACGTGATACAAGGTTCAACTAATTTCAAAATTTACAGACTTCGATAGCTATTCAAGCTTCCAAGACTTGCAAAGTTTGAATTTGTTGAATCAAAGCATGTGCTATAGTGGTTGTCCCTGGGATACCGGGAGCGGTTCCTCTGTTTTCTTTTAATTTTACAGAGCTCTTCCTATAGTTCTATATTCTTTTTGATAGTCCAGAAAAATGGCCATGAACTCCTGAATAATCTAATCCAAAAAATGAATCTCCTCCGTATATCCGAATCCCCCCTCCTCCTTTTATAGCACAGCTCGGGCGCCAGGGTGCTGGTGATTTCTCCCGTTTGCCCCTTAGAGTTTGTACCGTGCTAGTTTGCTCAGAGCTATGTCGTTTCCCTTTTTTCTCATAGCTTCTTACTTTTGGTGCGACCAAACGAAAGTCCCTCAGCTGGTTTTCTATTTCCAGACTTCTTCGTTAGCTGATCTTCAACTATTTGGCCTTTTCTTCCATCTCTCTAGCTTTTTCAGTTGTACTCTTTCTTGTCATTTTCTCCAAATGGTTAGAATCACGACTCCTGCGTTTTGCTTCGTACTCTCTGGTCCTTCTGCATGTCTGGAGCATGAGCCTTGCATGCTCTTTGTCTTTCATCCCTCTTTGAATTTGCTTCAATCTTAATTCGCACGCCCAGGGATCCTTGGACTCTGGGGACTTCTGGGATCCCAGCCCATCCCTTCTTACTTGGCTTTCTTTGATTTGCTAGTTCTGCCTAGTTTGGGCCTTTTTTTTTGTTTTTTCGTGGGTCTCTGGATCCCAATCCTCTGGGCCTCTTGCCCTTTTCTTCTTTCTTTTCTCTTTTGTTTATTGTGTGAGCCCAGTCTTCCCTTTTTTTTTCTTTTTTTTCTCTTAGCTCTTGTTATTCATTTATTTTTTTGTGAAATGAGCCCAACGTGTTATTTTTTGGGCCTTAGCTTGTGACCAATTTTGAACCTCAACACTATACAAATTAAAAGAAAAAGCAATGAGAACTAGCATCACTATCAAACTGCAATTGTTAATCTTTTGTAATTAAAATGACATCTAACTGGGTATAATATAAATTATAAAATTTCAATCTCTAATGTTTTATTTTATCAATCAATTAAAACAAAAACCTTATAGTTCAAAATCCAAAGAAAAAAAAAAATCACTCTCTTAATAGCTAAAATAACATCCCCATACAATGTAGTAAACAATGGTGAAAAAGAAAACTACATCACACAACTATTTAAACCAAAAAAAAAAAAAAAGTCCTCTATAGCCAGCATCATAACTTAAAACAATTATAATCTAAACAATTACAAAGCAAATTCCCAAACACACATAACGTAATAACGAAGAACAAAATCGCAAGCATCAAGATAATCGACATATTATCAAACAAAAACAGTCAGCTAAAAAATATAATAAAAAATAAGGAAGCCATAGCATAATGAAGGGCAAAAGAAAACACTCAGCTTGTTGAAAACACAACACACACACACACACACACACACACAATGATAATAATACTAATAATAATATCCTTTTCCTTCTCAGCCTCCTATTTCCATGGGCACAAGTCTGTAAAGTGTAAACACGCATCCAAACACCGTTCATTTGAAACCCAAAAATTGCCATTAATTTGAAACCCAAAAATCCAAAGCAAAGCTATAACCACAACACATATCTACACCAAGGACACACATAAGCTCACCATCAAATAGATATTCAATCACAGCACATTCAGCCATACCCAAAACCCCCATTTTTCAAACCCAAACAAAATCATATAGCTCTAGTCATCAAAATAATTAAAACTGAAACAAAAAGAAAAATAAAAGAGAAAATAAATTTGAGAGGGAGAGAGGGAAACTCGGTAGCCACCAGTGGTGGTGACACTGGTAATAAGCACTGCCAACGGCAGTGTGGGTGCAATGAGAAGAGAGAGAGCTACGAGAAAACCTTGAAAGAGGAGAAGACTAGACAGGGAAGCATCACCGGTGGTGGTGGTGGTGTGGGACGAGCTGAAGCCCATTGAGATTCGGCCATGGATTTACAGTCTCTAAGAGATTTTTTTTTTCTTATGAAATTCAAATTTGGGAAAGCTGAATTGCTGAAGTGAAAAGAGAAGAGATAGGAGAGAAATTGAAGCATGCAGATTGCCTCTGTGGAGATATGACGTGTCAATTTTCTGAGCATTAGATTTAATCCATGGCTGATATTAAAGTTATTGCACCCCGCCTCTCAATCCATCATATATTTAACTATATATATAAAATTAGAGGAAGAGAGAGTTTGAATGATTTTGTATTTATGAGTCCTTTTTTTTGTATAACTAAAAATAATTCCATGACTATGTACAGTTCATTACTAACAATATATGTGTGTGTGTGTGTGTGTGTGTGTAAGGACCTGATTCGATTCCTTAATCCAAAAGATGGATGGACTTAGGCCCAAAAAGCCCAAAACAATGAATTTATAGAGAATGGGTCGAAAAAACTGGGTTTTAGTGAATTAGTCAACAAATAAGGTAGATCTTGATGACAAGAGAAATAAAGATAGACAAGTTTAAACTTAAGAAAATGCCCTCGGCAAAGTCCAAGGAGATTGGTTCTTTTGTATTGATTCTTAAGTTGGATTACAACTTTTGTTCTAGATTGCTACAATGTTTTTCTATCTTTTTTCCGATCCCCCTTTCTTCAGGGGTTTCTAACATTATATATCTCCAATTGATTGATCTTCACCCTCAATTTGTTGATCATCCAGACTATTACTTGGGTGTTTGTCCCATCGGACGCCCTCTCTGGTCCTTTGTGAGTTGGGGTAGCCAATGCAGCACTATTCAGTGGTCTTCACCACATAAATGCGGTTAGAAAGTTAGCTGCAAAGCATTCAATGCTGTGACAACAGCTTTTCCTTAGATATTTCTGAGCTTCCATTCCCTTTGTAAGTTCATAATGCACGTCCCTATCAGTAGAATTTCCTGGAAGGTCACTTTAAACGATAGGATATACATTCGATCTGTGCTTTGTTTATCTAAGGAAATACCCCTCCTTGAACCATCTTTCCCAACCTTTCTGTTTGCAACTTACTCATGGGACTCTGAGTTTAACACCTTCACAACTGTTTATTCGTCCTCGGACCAACCAACGTCCTCGGCCAAGGCCCAAGGCCCAATATATAATTTTGGGCCCTTATCCCTACAATATATATATATATATATATATAGCATTTTGTTAAGGTTCAAAATAATTAAATAAACCACAAATAGGCCCAAAAGAGATGGAGAAGAAATTAGGCCCATTTCACACAAAAGAAAAGGAGAAATAATGAAGGATGGGCTCTCACAATAAAGAGAAGAGAGAAGGAAAGAAAGAAAGGAAAGAAGCTCAAAAGATCTGATCCAGAGGCCCACGAAAAAAAGGCCCAGGAAATAGATAAAACCAGCAAGCACAGGAAGCTCAGAAAGAAGAAATTGGGTCGGGATGTCCAGAAGCTCCCCAGAGGCAGGGGATCCCCGGACGCGCGAAGTGAAGATTAAAACAGAATTGAAGAGAGAAAAGAGACAAGAGGCATGCGGACCTCATGACCCAGACACATAGCGGAAGTACAGAGTGAGACGCAGGAGCTTTGGCTCCGACCATTTGGAGAAAGAGACAAGGAAGAGTGCGCCTGGAAAAGCTGGAGCAAAAGGCCAAAAAGCCTCAGGGCAGCCAACGGGAAAATCTGGAAATGGGATGTTAGATGGGAAACTTTCATCTGGTCGCAGCAAAAAAGGAAAGAAACCGTGAAGAAAAGGGAACAACAGGATCCTGAAGCAAGCAGGCACGGGACAGACTTCAAGGGGCAAAAGGGAGAAAACGTTACCACCCCGGGAGCCCAACGCTGTGCTATAAAAAGGGGAGGAGGGAAAATGGATAGGGATTCGATTTTTAGACGAATAGATTATCTTGTAAGAATTTGCAATTGTTCCTCTAAAGTCTCATAAAAAATGGCAGAAGAGACTCTGTAAATCTAGGAGAAAAACAGAGTAATCTGTTCCCGGTATCCCGTAGACAGCCACTACAGTACACGCTCGGATTCAACGAATTCAAACTTTACAAGTCTTTGAAGCTTGAATGGCTATCAAAGTCTGTAGTTTTTGAGCTCAGATTGAACCTTGCATCTTGTCTTAGTGAGCATTTGTAATCACAACTAAAGGAAACTAATGAAACACACCTCACTAATTAGAGGATCCCTAACGTGTTCTTTAAATTATATTTCATTGATTATGCATTTCTCTACTGTTTAAATGTCATTCAATACGAATACTCTCTTTTCGTTAGCTGCTTGTATTGCAGGAGGTTTGTTCTGTGCACCAATCAATTCTTAAAACAGCTCCTTAGCTGCGGAGAATCGATCCCAGTCCATCAAGAACATCTTACATGGCCCAGGATCCTTGGGCCATAGTGCTAAAGAAAAAAAAGCACTCTCACACATTTTTAAACCAAAGTTTAGAGAAAATTGAACTAGAATCAAAATTCAATTTTGCTTTTGTTAGCTTTTCATACAAACTAATTTGTTTAGATTTTGGTTATTATTTTTTCTCTAAACTAATGAGTATATTTTTTATATTGTTTCAATTCAAATATTTTGTATGCGAAGATATTGAATGCAACAAACTACAATGAGGTGAATAATCTCATGCACCTATCCCCATTTAATTTAGGAGATACTATTTGACTAATTTATTATTTTATTTTTATTATATTTAGTAGAATTTCACAGACAATAATTGTGAATTGATATTGTTGATGCCGAAAAAATCACCAGTGAGTCACATGTTACTCACACGCTCGAAATGTCACCTACATAACAAAAATAGAAGACCTTCAGAAAGCACTGGTGTGGTGCCGGCCAAATACTCTCCGAAGGTTAAGTTAGAATCTTTTATAACTCCAGAGTGCTAGAGATGGTCAATTATGCGTACCTTGATTTGCGAGGGTATTGGGGCTTTTATAGTAGTCGAAGGTTGACCTCTTTTCCTTAGAGTCGAAGTCCTTTCCTTATAGGAATCCTTTTAAGTAGTCCTAAATGTGATGGACAAGTCTTTTCCTTATAGAGAAGATCTTCATTAATGGGCGCAACTTCTGGAACATTATTTGCACTAGAATCTTATTTTCCTTAGGATTCTATGGTGTGCGCTACAAGTATTTCCCACTTAGGGTTTCTGGCTACCACGTGGACAATTGATCCATCTATGTTGTGTTCATTTATGATGGATCCGTCCTTGACAAGTCTTGCACGCAATGGACCCATCCTTTATCGGCCCATGGATGAGGAGTCGTCAGACCCACTTCGTGGGGATCCGTCACACCATATTTTTCCTCTTCAGTTGCCCCCTCATCCCA
The DNA here is from genome assembly GCA_019022515.1 of Quercus aquifolioides. Lineage (NCBI taxonomy): Eukaryota > Viridiplantae > Streptophyta > Magnoliopsida > Fagales > Fagaceae > Quercus > Quercus aquifolioides. The sequence continues at coordinate 20,867,025 of CM032336.1, forward strand.
TGGGTCCATCATCATTGAACAAAAGGATACGTGGGGTGACAGTTTTAAGGCTGGGGCGACGGTTCTTCATCCTGTGGGTCGACGGTTTCAACACTCCGTGAACTGTGCTTATGTCATGACAGGTTGTCCGGAAGACATTTATGACTCATGACACATGTCGTTCTTCTATTGGTTGTTGTCTCAGATCGAGGCGTCGCTTCGTCTTTCATGCACTCCCCCTATAAATATTACTCCCTTCTTCTTTCATTTTTTCCACTTTCCGCAGAAATACACTGTCAGAGCACATCCGTCATCATTGTCAGAGATCACCCCGTCCAGTTTCTGAATACGTCATCAATGCTCTTTCTCCATCATTTATTAACACGATAAGTACATTCTTCTTTAAGTTTCTTGTACCGTCAAATGTAATCTTATTAAAATTCTAGACTTTATTCACTTGTCACCCACTTTAGACCTGTCAGAGTCTTAGGTTTTGTCGTCGCGTGTAGGAAATGTCTAGTGCGTCAAGTAACCAATCAGTGGTCCGTGATGGGGCGGATTACGAAGAGGTATACCCGTCAGGTCATAAAGACCGAGACAACCTAAGCAAGGAGAGAAGTCCGTCTACCTCTTCCTCATCTTCAACAGATGAGGATATGGAGATGGTTGACCCAGAAGAGGGTCCTAATGATGGCGAGGATCAATCAAACCAGCCCGTCATAGGTGCTGATGGACTCAGGGGGTTCATCATGCTACCAGAATAGACGGTGAACGATTTTACATCCAAAATTAAGGAGAAACACTTTGGTACCCTTAGGGAAATTTACCAAATTCCAGATTACGTCCCAATCCGTCTACCTTATCAGTCAAAAAAGTTCTATTATAAAGGGATAGAAAGTGTCGGAGTGTATGAACAAATGTTCAAGGCTGGCCTTGGGTTTCCACTAAGTTCCCTCCACTGTGAACTCCTCAAATATTTGGGACTGTCCATCAACCAGGTATCCACGAATGCCTGAAGGGTCTTCATAGCAATGGAGGTCCTGTACGGTGCCATTTCAGACAGTGCTAGAAGGCTGACGGTGCGTGAATTCCTTCATTGCTACCGTCCGGATGAGGGATGTACAGTTTTGTACCCAAGAGTCCGTTGTTGAAGGTTATATACGAAACCCCTGACTCCAGTAGGGACTGGAAGAGCCGTTACTTCTTCCTTGAGGGCGACGGGTGGATGTGTCATCTAGGGGTCACGGAGTTCATGCCCGTCGATACTACATGGGGCGTATTACATCTGTTTGGTATTCGCTCGACAAAGTGCATATAAATCTTTATAACTGTTCAGTTTATTTAAGCTACTTCCATTTTTTTAACAATCTTTTTTTTTTTTCCCTTGAGAAAATTTTTGCAAAGCCCAAGCCAGCGGAACGGACTTAGGCCAAGCTAGTTAGCCTTAACATCGTCCACTGGTACTATGGTGGTCCTGAACCAACACCAGTGGCAATCAGATACGAAGATTGAATTCGCCAACATAAGCCTGTCGACTCACCTTGTTTCAATTGTTTTGTATTTCATCTTAATCGTACCCATCTATCTTTTCAGAAATGGACGACGTAAGAGGAGAGCGGCGATTAGATTACATGCCGCCAAGAATAAGGAAGCTAGTGTGAACACTAAGGGGACTGGTTCAAGCCACCCATCCACCAAAAGAAAGCAGTCGTCCAAAGGGGACCGTCCATCTAAAAAACCCAAGATTCCGTTGGAGCCCGTTATAAGGCTGATGGCTGGAAACACCTAGATGGTTACCCCAGCGAAACATGGTGCTGGCAAGGGTCTGATGAAAGGTCCTTCTAGTGATCAGAAGAAGCCACTCGTCCTGATCCGTGAAGACTCCAAGTATGCCTTGGAGAAGCTCTCGTCCATCATGACTGCTGAAGATTATGAGGACTTGTGTAATCATTCCATGGAGGCTATGGGGGAGACGGGTCTTTTTGGCATTGCCCAGGTAACTTATCCGTCACCTTCTCGTCTGTCTTTGATTATTTATTTGAAATTAATTCATTCTCCTTTTTCAGGCCATGGTCATAATGAAGGGTTTAATGGGACGGTGTCTCAATCATGAGACGATGTTAGGCCATGTCCATGACAAGGCAAAGTTGACGGAGGATGAGTTGGTTGAACTTAAATTCTAGAAGGTGACCAATGAAAAGAAGTTCAAGTTGGCAGAAGAAGCCAGGGAAGAATATTACAAGCTAGCAGAAGGCCTGAAGAAAGTTCTGGAGGATAAGGAAAAAGAAATCCGTTAGGCTAAGGAGGTGGCAGTACGAGAATACCGTGATTCCGATGCTATTTTGTCAGAGTTAGGAGTTTCGTACAATGAAAGTTTTGATGACACACTCTGTCAAGTTAAGACCCTGTATCTGGAGCTCGATGTCTCAGCCGTCACCGACAATGTCCCAGAGCAAACGTCCGTCCAACCTGCTCAATTAGAAGACACGGACGAGCTTTTCGGAGAGGATGCCCCCGTCAACGAAGCCCTTGGCGATCGGACTGTAGCTGAAAGTGATCCCAAAGATGGAGAGATCCGTCATAATGAGGAGAAGGAAACTCCCACTGTAGACTAAAATTGCTTTATCGTTTATTATTTCTCTTTTATGTAAGAATATTTAGAGAACAATTTCTCCTGACATATTTTTTGGGCTTTGTAGACAATTCCCTTTGAGGGTTTTTATTATTTCTCCGTTTAACTTTACTGCTATTTTGGCTTAATCCACCTATGACGATTTGTTTGATATTTTATTGTGGAATGCATCTGTTCTCTTTGTGGACTTTGTAATATATATATATATATATATATATATATTTTTATTCCGAGTAATGATCCGTCTAGTACGTGGACTGCAGTTCGTTCACTTCTTTTTTACTTTGTATTTTTTTCATCCTCTTGGGACGATCCGTCCACCTTGTGGACCATGTGAGAGTTTTCATCAATTTGTGATGATCCGTCCCTTTTGCGGACCTTGTAATATTTCCCTCTCTGGGGAAGTTCCGTCCAGTATTTGGACTTTAATCCGTCTACTTTTTGGACTTGTAATCTCATCCACTTGGGATGATCTGCTCATGTTGTGGAGTTAAATTATACCCATCCATTTTCGGACTTTGAATTTTCATCCTCTTGGGATGATCCGTCCATTTTGTGGACTTAAATTATACCCGTCTACTTTCAGACTTAGAATTTTCATCTTCTTGGGATAATCCTTCCATTTTGTGGACTTAGTTTATACTTGTCCATTTTTGGACTTTGAATTTTCATCCTCCTGGGATGACCGTCCATTTTATGGATTTATATTTATTCGTCCACTTTTAGGACTTTAAGACTTTAAGTAAAAAAAATATAGTCATGTCTGAATACTCCTCTTATTAAAAAAGAAAATCATGCGTTTGTAGAAAAGTACCTGCCCCCTTAGGTTTAAAAAGGCACTTGTAGAAATAATTGTTTGAAGTAAAACCTAATAATAGTAAAAATTAAATATTAAACTGGGAAATTGGGAAACGTTGATGCTCTTCATATGATCTCTATTGGTAGTATTTCCGAAGGTGCTCCGTGTTCCATGGATGCTGCAGTTTTTATCTGTCCAAAGTCTCGAGGTGGTAGGTTCCTTTCCTCTGCCATGATGCAATCCTATAGGGTCCCTCCCAGTTGAGGCCGAGCTTTCCTTGCGAAGTATCTCTAGTAGCGCCCATTACCTTCTGTAGTACAAGATCTTGTATCTAAAAGTCTCTATACTTGACATTGGAGTTGTAGTGTTTCGCCATAAGATTTTGATATCGCGCCAACCTCTATTCTGCTGCCCCCCGGACTTCATCCACCAGGTCGAGATAAAGGCGCATGGACTCTTCGTTCTCAACCTCGTCGTAGTTCTCCACCCAATAGCTTGTGAGTCCTACTTCTGCTGGGATGACAGCATCACTTTCGTATGCTAGTCGAAACGACGTTTCCCCAGTGGGTGTTCTTGCTGTAGTATGGTATGCCCACAGGACGCTTGGCAGCTCGTCAGGTCAAATGCCCTTTGCCCCCTCGAGCCGGGTCTTGATGATTTTAAGCAAGGACTGATTCGTGACTTCGACTTGGCCATTGGCCTATGGCTGTGTGGGCAACGAGTAATGATTCCTAATACCTAGCTCTGAACAGAAGTCCCTGAATGCGCTGTTATCAAATTGCTTTCTGTTGTCGAAGACGAGCACTCTGGGAATCCCGTACTTGCAGACGATATTCCTCCATACAAAACTTCAGATGTTCTTCTTCGTGATAGTGACTAGGGCTTCTGCTTCAACCCATTTAGTGAAATAGTCGATACCAACTACCAGAAATTTTAGTTGCCTTACCGCTGTCGAGAAGGGGCCCATAATATCTAGTCCCCATTGAGCGAATGGCCAAGGGGCCGTCATGGAGGTCAGTTCTTCGGTCGGTTGCTTGATGAAATTACTGAACCTTTGGCACTTATCGCAGGTCTTGATATAGGCTTGTGTGTCTTTTGACATTGTAGGCCAATAGTACCCCACTCGAATCAACTTGTACGTTAAGGACCATGCTCCCGAGTGGTTTTGACAAATACCCTTGTGGACCTCTCTCATCATGTAGTCTGCTTCCTCGTGGCTCAAACACCTTAGGTACAGTCGAGAGAATTCTCTTTTGTATAAGACATCTCTTATTAGCACAAATCTTTGAGGCTTGAACTTTCAGCTTCCTTGCAGCATCTTTCCCATTTGGCAGAGTGTCAGATCTCAGGTATGCTATTAATGGCGTAGTCCAATTGTTCTCAGAATTTACTTCCTACACATTTGCTTCGTTATCAATAAGTGAAGAGATATGGACAAAAGACAATACCTGTTCGGGGACAAGCATAAATTCTGCAGAGGCCGCTTTTGCAAGAAAGTCAGCATATTCGTTCTCCTCCCTTGGGATTTGAACGAATCTAACTTCGAGGCTATCGATCCGATTCTTCACTTCTTCCAGGCACTTCTTCACCCTTTCACTTTTGCACTCATAGATGCCATTAATCTGACTTGTTATTACTTAGGAATCACAATGTACGACCATGTTTTCTGCACTTGCTGCCTTTGCGAGGTCTAACCCTGCCACTAAGGCTTCATACTTGGCCTCGTTGTTGGTCGTGGGGAAGTCTAGTTGGATCATGCATTCTATTTTATCCCCCTTCGGGGTTTGGTCACCACAACAGCACCTCTGGCTTGTCTGTTTGAAGATCCGTCCGTGTGGATGCTCCATTGTGCGAGGACTTTTGCCCCTTGCCTTCTAATTAAGTATATTCAGCGATGAAGTCTGCCACAACTTACCCCTTTATTGCGGTTTGCGGGCGGTACTGTATATCAAATTCGTTCAGCTCTATTGCCTATAGGGCCATCCATCTAGCGGCCTCAGGGTTGCTTATGGCTCTTTCAGGGGCTGATCTGTCAAGACTATGATGGTATGGGCTTGGAAGTCTAGCTTGAGCTTTCATGCTACAGTTACCAGTGCGAAGGCTAACTTTTCCATCCGGGGGTACCTCTCTTCTGCCCCTCGGAATGCCCTACTTATAAAATAGACGGGTCGTTAAGATCCTTCTTCCTCTCTTACTAGGGCCACGCTGACCACTGCTTACGAAACTACTAAGTAGAGGTAGAGTTCTTCTCCTGGTTTGGACGGGCTGAGCAATGGTGGAGATGAAAGGTATTTCTTCAAGTCTTCAAATGACTTCTGGCACTCGTCTGTCCACTCGAACGATTTTCTCAGAGTGCGGAAGAATGGCAGACATTTGTTCGTCGCTTTCGAGACAAACCTATTTAAGACCGCAATTTTACCATTCAAGCTTTGCACTTCTTTCACCATCCTCGGTGGCTCTAAATCCATTATGGCTCGTATCTTCTCCGGGTTAACCTCTATACCACTTTGAGATACCATGAAGCCCAAGAATCTCTCCACCGTTACTCCAAACATGCACTTGCTTGGATTCAGCTTCATGTTATATGACCAAAGGGTGTCAAACGTCTCTTGAAGGTCATCTAGGTGGTCATTTTCGCGCAGGCTCTTCACTAACATGTCATCAATGTAAACTTGTACGTTCTTCCCAATCTGGTGTGTGAACATTTTGTTCATTAGTCTCTGGTACATCACCCTCGCGTTCTTGAGTCCAAATGGCATCACCTTGTAGCAAAAAAGTCATTGGCTAGTGACAAAGGAAGTTTTCTTTTGATCGGCCTCCTTCATCTTAATTTGATTATAGCCCGAAAAGGCATCCATGAAGCTTAGGTGGTGTCTCGCCGTCGAGTCTACTAAAGTATCTATCCGAGGGAGGGGGTAGCTGTCCTTTGGGCACGCCCTGTTGAGGTTCGTGAAATCGACGCACATTCGCCACTTCCCATTAGCCTTCTTGACCATGACTACATTCGCCAACTAGTCAAGGTAGTATACTTCTCAAATAAAATCTACTTCCAGTAGTTTCCTAACCTCTTCTGCTATCACTCTATCTCGCTCATGTGCGAACACTCGCTTTTTCTATCGGACAGGTGAGGATGCGGGGTTTACATTCAAACTATGAACTATGACTGAGGGATCAATCCCGGGCATGTCCTCGTGGCTCCACGCAAACACATCTTGATTCATCTTAAGGAAAGCTACGAGGGCTTGACGTATTGGTTGGTTGGCCAATATCCCTACTCTAGTCGTCCGTTCGAGTCTTGATTCATTGAGAGTTATCTCTTCTAATTCTTCAACTGGCTCTGCTATGGTCCGTTGCTCTTCTATGCACATAGTCTGTTGGTGGTCTTCCATTTCCAGCATGGCAATGTAGCATTCGCGTGTGGCCACCTAATCTCCTTATAACTCGTCAACCCCATAATCTATAGGGAATTTGATCATTAGGTGGCACGTCGATGTTGCTGCCTTCCACAAGTTAAGGGTGGGTCGTTCAAGGATAACATTGTAAGCGAACAAACAATCGACCACGAGGAATGTCACATCTTTAGTGATCTGCTGAGGATAGTCACCTATTATTACCAAAAGTGTGACCGCGCCTAATGGGAATACTCTTGTTCCTCCAAAGCCTACCAACGGGGAGTTCGTCGATATCAATCTTTCTCTGTTGATTCTCATTTGCTGGAATGCTGGGTAGTATAGGATGTCTGTTGAGCTGCCATTGTCGATCAACACCCGATGCACGTTGTAGTCCCCTACACGTATGCTAACAACAAGTGCATCGTCATGCGGATGATGAAGACGTCACACATCTTCTTTCAAGAACCCAATGATGGGGCTTTCCCTCTGCATTATCTTTGGTATGAAGCCCGTCAGCTGGACGTTCTGGACCATCCAAAGGTAGGTCTTTTGAGCCTTTTTGGATGAGCCAGTAGTCGTGGTTCCCCCTACGATCATCCCTATGTCTCCAATGGGGGTTCTTGGACGTTGATTATCCCATCGGGGGGCCTACTTTTGAGGATTTGGATCCCTTTCTCCTTACTGACGAACTTCTGCAACTTTCCTTGTCTGATAAGGGCCTTAATCTGTTGCTTTAGGTCATAGCAATCGGCTGTGTCATGGCCGTGGTCAAGGTGGAAGCGGCAATACTTATCTCTAGATCGCTTGTTTGGATCACTCTTCAGCTTTCCTGGAAACGTTAGAGCCCCCTCGTCCTTGATCTGCATCAGGACTTGGTCTGTTGGGGCATTCAATGGAGTGAAGCTTTTAAACCTTCCTCTCGAAGGCTTAGGGCGCCTTTCATCCCTTTTGTCTCCCGTTCTTGGTTTCTTCCGTCCTTGGTCTTGCTGTGCATCTTCCTGTCACTCTCTCTTCCTGGGTTTTTCTTCCTGAGCCAGTAGTGCGTCTTTTGCATTCATGTACTCGATGGCCCTGTAGAGTACTTCTGGCATGGTCTTCGGGTCATTTTTGCATAGAGAGAACAAGAACTTATCCTTCCGCAAACCATTCGTGAAGGCTGCTACAAGTATCTTGTCATCGGCTCATCGATCGAAAGTGCTTCCTTATTGAAGCGAGTTATGTAGGATCTCAGTGTCTCGTCTTCTCGCTGCCTGATGCTCATCAAGCATGTTGTGGACTTCTTGTACCTATGTCCCCTGATAAAGTGTGAAGTAAACTGAGCGCTTAGTTCCTTGAAAGTGTTGATGGAATTCAGCCTCAGTTGACTGAACCATATCCTTGCGGGGCCCTTCAGCGTTGTAAGGAAGGCCCTACACATGATTTCGTCTACTACCCCTTGAAGGTGCATCAAGATTTTGAAGGTCTCCAAGTGATCCAAAGGTTCCTTGACTCCGTCGTAGCTTTCTATCTATGGCATGCGAAATTTATATGGTAGGGGAAAGGAATTGGCAGGGGCAATGAATAGAGAGTTGGTCCGGTTGACTAGGTCGTCAAGATCGCTGGACACTCGTCCCTTGAGTGCGTTCATCATGACCTCCATCTGTTCCTTCATTGCTTGCATCTCCTCGACAATAGGAGGTGGAGCTATATCCATGAGGGATGAGAGGCTCATATTTTACCGTTCTGGCCTGCTTGGGGTGTTGCTACCTTCAGGCCCCTTTCGATCTCTTCGCATGGTACTAGTACCTTCTTGGTCCTCCCTTTGATTGTTTGGTGTTGCGTTTTTTTGGCGCAGCTGTTCTTCTAGGTCGTGGTTTTGCTTGGTGAGACGCTCCACAGCTACGGCGAGAGTTTAGACCTGTCTCTCGAGGGCAGTCGTGGATGGTTCCTCTCCTTGTATGTCATTGGTGGTTGCCATCGAGCGAGTGAGCACCATGCAACTATTTTGTCCAGGAAGTGATAATACAGCTTATGAATTGTAAAGAATTAAATTTCCCACAGACGGCGCCAATTGTTGATGTCGAAAAAATAACTAGTGAGTCACACGTTACTCGCACGCTCGAAACGTCACCTGCATAACAAAAAGAGAAGATCTCTAGAGAGCACTAGTGTGGTGCCGGCCAAATACCCTCCAAAGGTTAAGTTAGAATCTCTTACAACTCCAGAGTGCTAGAGATGGTCAATTATGCGTACCTTGATTTGCGAGGGTATTGGGGCTTTTATAGTAGTCGAAGGTTAACCACTTTTCCTTGGAGTCGAAGTCCTTTCCTTATAGGAATCTTCTTAAGTAGACCTAAACGTGATGGACAAGTCTTTTCCTTATAGAGAAGATCTTCATTAATGGGCGCAACTTCTAGAACCTTATTTGCACTAGAATCCTATTTTCCTTAGGATTCTATGGTGTGCGCTGCAAGTATTTCTCACCTAGGGTTTCTGGCTGCCACGTGGACAATTGTTCCATCGATGTTGGGTTCGTTTATGATGGATCCATCCTTGACAGGTCTTGCACGCAATGGACTCATCCTTTATCGACCCATGGATGAGGAGTCGTCAAACCCACTTCGTGGGGATTCGTCACACCATATTTTTCCTCTTCAGATATTGAATATGTAGTATCCAATAGTGATTTTCATGATATTGGCGTTACCAATATAATGAAAATCGTAAGGAAAAACTATTTTAATACCTCTAAATGTTCTGGTCAAAGTATGTCCTATATGGTTAATAACTCAAACTAACATTAATAGTACCATTACAATTCATCATTCTTATGTATAAGCACCACCCAATAACCAATGAATATTTTTTTATAGAAAAAAAATATGAATTATATATATATATATATTACCAAAATGCCCTTAAATCTATAAAATTACCAAAATGCCCATAAATTTTCAAATTGGACAAAATATCCTTAAAACTTTCAAAAATTACCAAAATACCCTTAAAACCTAAAAACTCAACCCTCATTATAATTTTCCGCCAAGGTGATTTGGGATTTAATAATATGCAATTTCTTGTTGTTTTGGTCAAGGCCAAAAACATGCTCATAGTAGGAATTTCTATGGCTTAGACAGTTCGTTCCATACGTTGAGTATAAGTAAGTTCAGTGGTTGAAAACTTGAAACCTCTGTAAGCTATCCATGGAAGAGACAATGTTAATTGATTATATTCATAACCCTTTATTTTATATTTTATTTTATACATATAACAAAGACATACTCTGTAGTATTATCATATGACAAGGAAAAAAAAAAAAAAACCAAGCCAAAGAAGAAATTAAAAGGAAAACTAAATTCCAAAATAATTTTCTTTATTTGTTCTGTGCTCTTGCTTAATTAGTAACCTTAAAAGCTGAAGCATCCAAGAAATTTCTTTGGTGTATATCCATTAGAGTGGAACTTCTTAGCCATCTCCTCTACCTTAAGGAAATCTTCTCTTCGTTTGGCTTCGATTGTTGCCCTCCTTTCTTCTGCTGCCTTGTGGAGCTCAGCAATTTTGTTTTTCATTTGCTCAGCATATTCTACCTTCTTTTTATCGAATTTTTCCTTTTACATAGAAAAGGGTTTGTCAAATTAACACTATTCAATCAAGTATTGATGTCATGTCATATGCTAATATTTTCAAACTAAGAGCTGAAAATTTTGTCATGGGCATCTGAACATACCATAACATTTGAGTATGTCACTAACAATTGCATAAAATATTTTATATTATTGACAATCGAGAGTCGAGACATGCACTTCTAGTTCTAGAAAGAATGTTCACTATCCTATTCCTAGTTAGTGGTGCCTTGTGCTTGTTCTTGTGCATCAATAAGGAAGCAACAGAACAAACACCAAGAATAAATGCAAGCAATCCAAGAGAGCTTACTACCTCAATCTGCTTCAGTTGTGCTTCTACAGATACTTTCTTGCTATTTTCCCATGATCCAACGGCAGACAGATTTTTATAAGCCCTGTTGGACAATCCCAATGCTGAGTTATATTATAATCAAGCTGAAAAATGTCATCTCGTTTATTGGCATTGAGAAAATGTTCCAGAATATTAATTATTTGACTAAATTTCATGTTTTGATTTGTTGATTCAATTTCTTTGATTTGGCCGTGGCTAGCAACTTATATAGAATTACTGCATATGTTCCAATAAAAATGATTAGTAACACTTCAATAAAATTAGTAACACTAAAAATGATTAGTAACACTTCAATAAAATTAAGCATTTATTTATTATGTTATATAACATTATAAATAAATGGTTAATTAATATTTATTTTTGTGATTAGAGACACATTATTTTACAAGATTTGTGTGGTAAAATTTATAATATGTCAACATTTTATTATAAATTTTGCTAACACAGATGCCCTGAACATCTTTTGAAGTCACATTAACTATCAAAGCTCATGATTAGATTGGTACAAAGAGTATATATAGTAAATTTAATAAGATGGATACAAGTACACAACATTTTCCAACTCAAAATGTGTAGGTTACAAAAAATAAAATTTTCAAATTTGTAGAGACCAGACCAACCAAATTTTTTTTTTTTTTTTTTTTTTGAGATAGTTAAAATTCTACTCTAACATAATCTAAATGTATATATGTGTGAAGTTTCCTCCTAGAGACTTGAACTTTAGTCTTTGCCCTCCACACCACTACAAGCTCTAATACTTGTTTAATCACCAAGAGTAATTTTTTTTTCCCAAATTAAAGTTAATTGATATAATAATTAATAACCTTCTTTAATTTATCCTCCAGGAAATTGGGCAGTACAAGAGAATACAAAGAGAATGTGAAAGGAATTTGAAAGTTTAAGATAGCCTCTTGCTTATATGGTTTTCCAGCCATATAAGCATACGTCAGTATGAGTTTAATTTTTAAAGCATTACAGTCTCAGAAGTTAGAAGTCATTGTTAGAAATCATTATATATATATATATATATATATATATAGCACTACGAGAAGCTAAAAGGCATAGAAACCTATTATATATTAGATTTGGGATATTAGAATATTAGTTAAATTATTGAATTTACCGTTTGTTGATAGCTAGAGCCGGCCATAGGTCTAGGTCTTAAAAGCCTCCAAATTTCCAAAATTTGGGGATAAATGATTTTTTAAGGAAAAAAAAGGCATAAATTTTTTTTTTTCTTCTCTTCAATCTCAATAAAGTTGTCAAAATTTCGAGCTAATAAAAATTCAACCCAATTAAAACTTCATTTTCATTATAAAAAAATGCTATATGTCTGATGAATCATTATTGACGATCAATTTCTCTTAATAGCTTGAGATTTTAATTTTTGTAAACTAGTTTTTCACATGATAAATGGTTAACATTACCTATCTATTTTCCACATTATAGATGTCTAACATTAATTATTTACCTATTTCAAACAAGGCCTCACATCAAACAATATCCTCTCTCTCTCTCTCTCTCTCTCTCTCTCTCCCTCTCTCTCTCTCTCTCTCCACATTACCAACATTAAAAGGTGAATTTCAACTTTCCTTCACCATGTATCATCTTACTCAAGATAAAATAAAACTCATTATATATATATATATATATAATTTCATTGTTAATAGTCATATATTTAAAAGTTTATTTTATTTTTGTTATATTATAATTTTGATTGTATGTGGATCATGTTCTTTTTATTTGTAAATATTTTTTAATTATAAATGCCTACAAAAAAAAAATCCATTTGAATAGGAAAACCTAATAAAATTGTGGGGGGAGAAAGGAAAAAAAAAATTAAATCTCAAGAAGTAAAATATAACTAATAATTTTTTTTCGAAAAAACTTAAACTATTAGTAGAGTCGACTTGATATATAGTCAATGACAAAGTCAAGATTTGACTTCAAAGAGAAAAATCTCTAAACACATGTACCCCCACACACTTCTATATAACTTTTTAAATGAGACATAGGATGGAAAGTAAATTCCAACTCATATAACATGATTTAATATCATGATAAACTACTATTAATATCATGATACACTACTATTTGTCTAAAAAACTTAAATTACCAAGATGGCCGCCTTGATATATAGTCAATGACAATCATAATTTGACTTTAGCGAGGAAAATCTATAAACACTTAATACCAAACATACTTATATGTATATATTAATTTAATTTAATTATGTAATTATTCCAACTTACATAAATTTATATTATTATGTAACTATCCCAAAATTGTATTCCTTATTATACAAAATTTTATGGAGGTGAAATAATTAGTACATATAGAATTTGAGAGCTCCTATCAGATTTTTGCTTTTGTATAAAGTTATAACTCATTCTTGTTCTTTTCCACTTTTTTTCTCCAAGCTTTGTTTAGTTTTATATAGTTTGAATCTTGAAAGAAATCGATAGAATAGGAAAGATTTTCTTTCCTTTAAAAAAAAAAAATGAACGTGACATAAAAAGATGTAATTGTGTATTGATTACAGTATGAAAAAAATTAATATACCAATAAGAAATAAATAAAAGAAATTCACCTCAAATTTTTAAGATAAACATAGTTTTTAATTATTATTTTTTGGGTGAAAAAGGGGGACAATTTTCTTCCCTGCCCTTTTTCCCCCTCGGCATATTGATATAGTTTGAGGTTTTAGGCAACAATTTGAAGTGGGTTTTTTTTTTTTTTTTTTTTTTTTTCCATATTCAAATGTAAATTCAATAATATTTATTTCACTTTCTGAATTATAATTTTAAATCCATTTTTGCTGTTTTTTAGTGTGATATTATTACTAACAAATAGTAATTTATCATGTTATTAAAACATGTGGTTTGAGTTTGAATTCACTCTCAATCCTATAAATTTAAAATGTTAAAATCTATCGGTGTTGAGGTTACTTATTCAATTGGTTACAAGTCTACGTTAGGAGAATATTACTTTTATCACACCCTTACGATGCATTATTAAGCTCTAGAGAGCTTAATTCAGGATATTTCTACGAATAGGTGCCAAGTAAATATTTGAATTAAGAAAATCTAAAGCATTATAAGGCATAATAAATTAGAAGTACTGAAAAAGAAAATCAAGAAACTAATTGAACATCAAATTTTCATAAATTAACTACCCAAGCAAATAAGAATTAAAACTAGATTTAGTAGCAAAGAAACTGTGAGAGAGAGAGATCTCAAAATCCTACATTTTTTTATCAAAGTATAAATTGGGATTTTAAGAAAACCACAAACTCTATCCTACTTAGACTACAACACAAATATTTTGCTTCCTTGAGGTAAACTTATTAAATCAAAAGCTCCATTTTCTCTCACTTAGTTTTATCAAGAACCAAAAACACGAGAGAGAGAGAGAGAGAGAGAGAGAGAGAGAGAGAGAGAGAGAGAGAGAGAGAGAGAGAGAGAGAGAGAGAGAGAGCTCAAAATCCTACATTTTTTCATCAAAGTACAAACTGGGATTTTAAGAAAACCACAAACTCTACCCTACTTAGACTACAACACAAATATTTTTCTTCCTTGTGGTGAACTTAATAAATCAAAAGCTCCATATTCTCTTAATTAGTTTTCTCAAGAACCAAACACACTCAAAGAGAGAGAGAGAGAGAGAGAGATCACATACTCTCCTTAACTGGAGGAGCGGTCTTGTTCTGATCAGGAAGAGGTGGGATCACAAATTTCCCTTCAACTACACTCAAGTTAAAATAAAACTTCATTATTTTATATAGTTTGAATCTTAAAAGAAAAGGTAACATAAAAAGATTTTATTTTGTATTGATTACAGTATGAAAAAAAAATTTAATATATCAATAAGAAATAAATAAAAGAAATTCACATCAAAATAAGAAAACATCAAATTATAATGTGACGGGGGCAAAGTTTTAAGATAATCAAAGTTTTAAAATTTACTGGTGTTGGGGTTAATTATTCAATTGGTTACAAGTATATATTAGGAAAGTATTACTTTATTATTACACTCTTACGACACATTATTATTAAGCTCTAGAGAGAGCTTAATTAGGGATATTTCTAAGAGAAGGTGCCAAGTAAATATTTGAATGAAATTCTAAAGCATTATAAGGCAGAATAAATTAGAATTACTGAAAAATAAAATCAAGAAACTAATTGCACAACTAATTTTCATAAATTAAATATTACCCAAGCAAATAAGAATCAACAATAGATTTGGTTGCAAAGAAACTGAGAGAGAGATATCTCAAAATCCTACATTTTTTCATCAGGTACAAATTGGTATTTCAAGAAAACCACAAACTCTACCCTACTTAGTCTACAGCACAAATATTTTGCATCCTTGAGGTGAATTTAATAAATCAAAAGCTCCATTTTCTCTTACTCAGTTTTATCAAGAACCAAACACACTTAAGAGAGATATCTCAAAATTCCACATTTTTTCATCATAGTATAAACTGGGATTTCAAGAAAACCACAAACTCTACCCTACTTAAGACTACAACACTAATATTTTGCCTCCTAGTGGTGAACTTAATAAATCAAAAGCTCCATATTCTCTCACTTAGTTTTCTCAAGAACCAAATACACTCAGAGAGAGAGAGAGATCACTTACTCTCATGAACTGAAGGAGCGGTCTTGTTCTGATCAGGAGGAGGTGGGATCACAACCTTCCCTTCAGCTACACCATTTCGAGCTAGCTCCTCATCCTCTTCTTCCTTTTCTTTTTCTTCAACAGGTGCAAGCTCTTGATCAACTTTGAGGGGCACCTCGTCTCCCATAACGTATTCTTTTAACTTAGCCACGGCTTCAGATCACTCCAACACAAACCAAAAGCTACAGTTCTGAAAGCAGCACACCAACTGTCACCACCAACTTAATTTTCAGTTTGGAGAAGATAAACTCCGAGAACAAGCTTTTTATTAGAAACCAAAGCAAGCAAACTCTTCCAAACTGGTGGTTGTGGTAGTGGTAGTTGGTTCATATAGGACTTTGTGTCTTGACAAATTAGCGGTTACTTAATAATGTCCCACAATAAGTTGTGCATTCTTTTTTTTCTTTTTTCTTTTTTCAGTGTTTCCTTGTCACAAAATAGATTTAAATCTGGTCTAAAATAAAATTAAGTTTAACTTATCTCCGAGAATATGTGTCAAATTCGGACCTAATTACTTGAATTAAAAAAAATTTACAAGAGCTAGTCCATTTCTCTGACGTGCAAAACGCCAGGATTTCTAATCAGCTAATGACAGCAGAGCAGTAGTAGTTGTACGACATGCGTTAAATTATAATGGTGAGCCATGCGTTATTGCGTTGCTTGCAAGGTGTCACGTCCTTCTTTTGCTTACAAAAATGCATTCATTTTTTAAGGGACAAAAAAAAATAATTTGTTTTTGTAGAGTCATGAGTCATGGGTATTTTGTTTTTTCAATACTAATTAATGACAGTAACAATAAGATGAGTTATACATCGTTTAGAAGTCTTTTAACTCCTAAGGGTAGTACATGTGTCGCATCGTTGTGTAGAACAAAATAAATACTGTATAGGACCTTGTATGCCGTGTCATTGAGAGGCAAATTTCCAATCGTTATCTTGCTTTTGTTTGAAACATACATTGTCTTTTGAAGGTGTAAAAAGGTATGATCCGGAAAATGATTTTTTTTTTTTTAATTTTTAATTAGAAAGGAAAATGACTAAAGTTTTGATTCAATTGAAGTTGATACATTAAGTATAAAGCCCTAAAATTTTGATTCAATTGGAGTTGATACATTAAGTATAAAGCACTATTCTAATAAAGTGGCGCATTACACCTCAATGCAAGTAATATTTTCAGAAAAACTAATAGATAAAACAAGTGATGCTTAAAGCATGGTAATTTTTGCTTAATTAATTTATTTATTAAAAAAAAAATAGTGTCATTGCGAGGAGATTTTAGAATTAACTAAGACAGTTACGATTGTATAAAGATTCTCATAATAAAACGTATTTTAATCAAATGGATATAGTTAATATAGGACAGAAACAGTGGCATTAGATTGGACAGAGGAATTGCAATTTGAGTTTAGTTCGATATTAAACAAGTGCTTAAGCATACTTGAATATTGTACCATTACCAACTGTTTTTAAATCTGGGCTAATGTTTTCTGTTTCTTAAAAAACATAACAAGTTAAATCAGGGCTAATGCATCTAATTTGGCTTCCATATTAATGAACCTGCATGTTGTATTTACAAGCTACAACTTAAACCATTCCTTGAAGCCGGCAACTTAGCCTAACTTTCATCACAGAAACGTTAAGAAGAATAGACCATAAATCGTACTATTTCAAAAGGCCAATAGCTTATGAACCGAAATTAAAACTGGTTGGACCGCCTTTTTATCATTGGGGATAGAATTTTTGGTAAGTATACAAAGTTTGCTATTAAATTCATGGTTAAATTCTTAAAAAAGAAATCATGGTTAAATGAGTAAATTCATTATTATTAACAACTTAAATTTTTTGAATAATTGATAATTTATAGTTTGTAAACTATAAATTATAAAGGCAAATGTTTTAATTTATGAATTGCAATGCATAACCAATATGTTATTTATTCATTTTCTTATTGTGGTAATTAGGTTAACACAAACGATGCAAAGGAGATTCTCAAGCTCTCCCATTCCAAATTCTGAATACTAGATAGATAGGATCATAAGGCCATATACTCAAACTGGCTCATACCAGGTTAGGAAAGGGTTTAGGTTGTTCCGTTGTTGGCTAAGGCTAACAACATATGTTTTGTATTCAGCACGTATAGATAACTATTAAAAGTGATACTTTAGTGTACAAAGTTTCCACTTTTACGAAGTATGAAAAGAGATTAAAATAAACAGTCTTATACTTAATTAATTTTTGTTTGGGAATGCTAATTATAGAACATATAGATAAATACTAATTAGTTTAAAAAAGAAGAAGGTAAATATAGCTCATGAGCTCAAAAATACTGACAAATAGAGGAAAATGATACAAGTGTTATGATAGAAGGCAGCAAACATTGGGTGGCAAGGTTTATCTTATTTAACATTTTATTGGCTTCATCATGAGGTCAATAAATAAATAAATAAATAAATCGCCAATCAGATATTGGCTTCATTGTTAAGCAATGCCCAACCACTTTAGAAAGCCACACAATAAGCTTGCTTTAGTGTAGTCATATTAACAAAAGAAGGTCTAATTAATACTTCAAAGGTTGTTTATTTTTTATTTTTATTATTATTATTATAAATAAACTCACACAAAAAAGAGAGGAAATATGGTTCTAACAAAACAATAAAATAAAAACATCGAAGCTAACTTTCTTTCTACATTGACTTTTAATACTTTATTTGTAAAATTAATATATTTCATGTAAAGTAGAGATAGATATATATTAAATTGAGTGAATGACCGCTTAAAGAAAGTTATACACTACTGTCAGTTTCTTTAAGATTTTTTTTTTTTTTTTTTTTTTGAGTGTATGTTAAAAATACTTAGTTTCTCAAAAAAAGAAAAAAAAAAAAGAATTTCATATGTTATTTCATTTACTCAATTATTTGTCTTGTCACTCTATTGTTAATTTGTTATCCTTGGTATTTTACAACAACTAGTAGCTAACCCGTGCTATGCACGGGATAATTCAATAATAATCATATATATATATATATATAATTTATTTGAAGGTACATTAATAATCAGTTTGCAAAAAAAGAAAAAAAAGTGTACAATTTTTGGAAATAACAAGGATGATTAGGTTTAATCTTTGCTGTGTTGTTTTTTTTTTCTTTCTTTATACACATGTTTCTTTAATTGTATGCAATCTATTATTTTTGTTTCACACTAAAATGCCTTGATGAGTTTTGTTTAAAGTGTTTTAGCAATATAGGTTGTCAAAATCTACTTGCCATAAACTCTCTTCTTTCAAAATTTTTCAAGAGTTTGTGTTAAGATAGATTTTATTGTATTCAACAAGTGAGTATGAGTTGAGTGATTTATGACTTCTCTCATATGTTCATTTGTTTGTTGTGGTTTTGTCACGGATTGCCAAAGGGGGAGATTTTTAGGACATATGTCATTATTTTATGTATTTGGCTAATCCTTTGACAAAACGCACTTTACTTGTAATTGGTAGATCTAGGATGTGTTTAATACTTCAAGGAACATGTTGTTCAAGTCTAGTATTAAAGCCATGAAGATTGGACCAAGAAACAAGTGAAGAAAAGGTGTTCAATAAAGCTGGACAGATAACTCGACACCTGCGGACAGATAGCTCGACAGCTGATCGACACATTCTCGATAGCTAGCTGTCTATCGAGATCTTAAGATGTGTCTTATCACAAACTCGACACCTTCTCAACAGCTGGTGGATCGATCAAGAAATCTCCTGTCTGCTCGACACCTCCTCGATAGCTTCTCGATAGCTGTATTTGTCGAAGTTGTTTAAAGCTTGAGACCTCCCGATCGATCGAGGTATCTATCGAGGTTACGGGAATTCAAATTTTCAGATTTGATTTTTGGGCCAGGCTTATGTATTTGTGTAAGGTTATTTTCTCAAAACCCTAGACTTATATAAGGCTTATTTTAGAGGCCGTCACATAAGAGAATACAAGGAGAACATAAGCAAAAGGTGACTGATGCCTTATTCTCTCTGAAAGAAGCTACTGCGTCTTTTGCGCCTTAGGGTTTTGTAACCAAGTGCTTCTTGATCTTCATTGTTGATGAAGTGAAGAACTTGCAGCCAACATCTTCTTCTAGTTGGTGATTAAAGTCACGTACTGGAATCCACGTAATTGGTTAGTCACATACTGGGATTCGTGCATCATCAAAGGGTGGCATTCATATATTGAAGAGTTCAGAGGTTCTGAAGTGGTAGAAGGTTTCTGCTGTGAGTTCATCTACGGGGATTGTAGAGTCTAGGGACAAAGGTTTTGTACTAGATCTGAAACTTCTCTTTACTACAGTGGATTGCTTTTCGGGAAGGTTTCCCCCTCGGGTTTTTTACTGTGAAACTGGTTGGTTTCATTGGTTTTCCTGGGTCATCATATCTTGTCTTATTTACTTTTCCGCTGCATTCATTGTTGACATGATATTGATGTTTGTTTTTTTTAACAAGTTTTATTCATGATTAATCTAATTAACAACTTGGGTTTAAAACTTGTTAATTCTTTCAACTAGGGTCTAAATTTCCCAACAATAAGAGTAGTTCTACTTTACATGGTCTTTTCTTCCCTGCTTTTATTTAATTGGCTTTTGTTACATCTAGGATTAGAGGATTTTCTAGATTCTGAGCCTGTACACATTATAGCTCCTATAGGTGCCACCTTCCTTCGGTAGAGAGCTGCTTAAATGCGAGCTAGCTCTAAATGCCCTAGAGTAGAGTCTTCTTCTGGTGCACCTCCTCCTCCTTCTTCAGTTGATCCCACAACTGAGAAGTATGTTGATCTGACGGCCGCTGTTGATCCTCCACCTTCTACTTTGGATGATTCTAGCATTCGTCATATATTGGACACTATCATGACCGTTCAAGCGGCTCATGGTCAGCTTTTGGTGGATGTGCTTATGGAGCTTCAGGCCCTGCGTGCGGATTTGACGAGCATTAGGCAAACACCTCCACCACCTCCTTTTGATGATGAGTCTTGATTGCCCTTTGGTAATTCGTCACAAAAAGGGGGAGTACATATGGATGGAGATAAGGGGAGATTTTTGAGTTTTTCGAGCTTTGGAGCTTTAGATTGTATGTAGGTGCTTCATCTTCTACTTATTTTTTGGCTCATGATGTATTTATTTTGATGTCTTTATTTTTTATGGGTTGTATATGTTAGGGGGAGACATTATGCTTGTATTTCTGTTTCTTGTTTCACATTGTGCTACATTGGCTATTGATTTATATTTATGAGGTTATTCATGATATATGTCTTTTATTTTATGTTATGTGAAATCAAGAATTTATTTTGTTTTACTTGTATTTTCCACACATGCGTTTATGTGTTTGTTGAGTGTTTCAGGAATATACAAGTTGATTCAGTTGTGCTGCTGTCTACACTTGCAACTGATAGATAGTAGTTAGGTTGAATTGTTTTTGATTGGGCAATTTTATTATAATGGGTTGTTTTTGTAACTTTGAGCATTTTGTTTATTATGTGTTTTGTCATGGATTGCCAAAGGGGGAGTTTGCTAGATTCTAAGGTTTTAGGATCTAAATGTTTTAGAACTTCAATATGTAATGCTGGCAAACCATGATCAAAGCTTAAAGTCTAGAATTAGGCTGCTCAAAGTATGTTTATTGTGAAGTTGGAATCGAGTAATTGCAGAAAATTACTATTCACTTTCTGCAAGACTCGATCGATTAAAAATTAAACTCGATCAATTGAAGCTCGTGCAGATTGCTTTTCTACAGAATTTTCCAACTCAGCCCAAGCCCATATAACGTGTAGGGCTTTATGTTTTGCATTAAGTATAAAAGGAAAAACCCTAGCCATGTTTTGAAGTTGTTGTTTATGCTGTGTGTGTGAATCTCGTGTGAGATCTAGAGGTGTTTGCCTTCATACATACTTAGGGTTATCAAGATCAAGATTGATGTCGAGAGTTTGGTGATCGCTTCAGTTGCTGCATAAAGAGCTTAAAGAAAAACACAAGTGGGAGTACTTGTGGTTTCTGTGAATTCAAGAAAGAAGTAGTCTGTGGACTCGGAGCTATCACGTGGTCGTGGTAATAAGTTTTCTACTCGATGTAGCAATAAGATGTTAGTGGTCTAAGTCTCTATTATAAACCTTCAACTCTTTCATAGTGAATCTGATAGAAATTTAGACCCCTTAAACAACCAGATTGCGTAGCCTAGATTAATTAGCCAAGTTGTTACTTAGTCAAATTAAGCAATTCTAGGTTAAAACAATCCAAACAATCATATCAAGAATATAAAGCAGCAGAAAATAAATAACACAAGATATGATCACCCAGGAAACCACACGGTAAAAACCTGGGGAGGATTTGACCCACCGATCCTCAAGGCATAACAGAATTCACTATGAAAGAATTGAAGTTCTTACAAAAGGACTACAAGCTCCCCGCTCAACTTTCTAATGCTACCCACCAGTACGAACTTCCTGACACGACCACGCGCAGGCTCCGAATCCACGGACTACTTCTTTCTTGAATTCTTCAATCAGCTACAAGCTCCCCGCTTGCTTTTCTTTTAAGTTCCAATGGTTGCAACTATGTTGATCATCAAGATATTGACAACCCTAAGTTTATGTGAAGGAAAGCTCCTCGAAGATCTCATAAGAGATTCACACAAACAGCAAATATGAGCAACAATACAATATGGACAACCTTCAAAAACGTGGCTAGGGTTTTGTTTATATACCTAGGGTAAAAACATAAAACTCTAAACGTTTAATGAAGTAGGGCTGAGTTGGAAATTCTGCAGAATAATCAACCTGTGCGATTTTCGATCGATCGAGTCTATTCTTCGATCGATCGAGCCAGGCCAAAAGTCCCAAGTACTTCTGCAGCCACTCGATTCCAACTGTACAATAATAAACCAACTTTGAGCAAGCCTAAACAAGACTAAATACAATGTTTTGATCATGGTTTGCCAACATTACAAATTAGAGTTCTAAATACATAAAATCCTAAGACCTTAGAACCTAACAAACTCCCCCTTTGGCAATCCGTGACAAAACCATAATTAAAAGCTCAAATTTTTACAAGTAAAAGCCCTTTACAAAAGTAATGCTCATAAAATCAAATTCAGCCTAACTACTATCAATCAGTTGCAAGTGTAGACAGCAGCTTAGTTGAATCAACCTGTATATTCCTGAAATACTCAACAAACGCATAAACGCATGTGTGATAGAAAAGAGTAAAACAACAGGTATAACATTCTTGTAAGATTCACACAACACAAAATAAAGACATATATGAATGATCAACTCATAAATATAAATCAATAAGCAGTGAATCATAAAGCAACAAGAATCAACAAAAATAACATGTATATCAATCAATGTTACTCCCCCTAACATGAATATCCCCAAAAATGATATACAGAGTGAAGCACCTAGATACAATCTAAAAAACTCCACAAGCTCCTCAAAACAAAAAGTCTCCCCCTAACTACAAAAACCCTCTACAAGTCAAAAATACCACTCCCCCTTTTTGTGACGGAATGCCAAAGAGCAATCACAAGTCGCCATCAAAAGGAGGTGGTGAGGGTGAATGAAGACGCGCCAAGTCAGCTCGTAGAGCACGAAACTCATCTAGCAAGTCGACCAAAATCTGACCATGAGCCGCCTGAATGGTCATGACAGTCTCCAAAGTACGACGAACATCGAAGTCGGCCGAAGGAGGTGGAGGAACATCAGCAGCAGCAGCATCATCACCAACTGTATATGGAACATCCTCACCAGCAAGACCTGCAGAAGAAGAAGGAGGAGGTGCGCTACTAGAGGGCTCAGACCTAGGGTGTTTAGAACCAGCTCGAAGATGAGCAGCCCTTTGTCTAAGAAAAGACGCACCTATAGGAGCAATAACATGAACGGGCTCAGAGGAAGGGAAGCCACCAAGATCAAGATGAAGGAGAATCCTATGAATGAAAATAGGATGTACAAGAGCATGAGCAGAAGATGAACTCCTATAAACATCGTTCAAAGAACGAAGAAAAAGATGGGGAAAACTAATAGGAGCATCAGTAACCAGAGCGTACAAAAATACACACCTCTCAAGAGGAATGGTGTGAACATGGGAAATGGGCCAGATAGAATGACATGCTATCCTAAAGAAAAGATAGTGTAACCCGGAAAGCTCAGCAGAGGTGATCCGAGGATCAGAACCCCACTGGACAGTAGTCCCAGTGATGTAAGACAAGACATCACTAATCTCGGGAGACACGTCATATGGATAGACAGGATGTCGAACCAATGGTACCCCTAGAGCATCAGCCACTACCTCAGGAGTAAGGGAGTACTCTACGCCTCGTATCCAACTCTTGACTAGAGTGTTGGAATCATAGATGCGGATAGAGATGTTCGAATAGAACTCTCTAATCAAGGCAGAAGGTGGAGGAGGATCAGAAACATCCACCAAGGGTAACCGGCCCCTACGCTCAAAGTTTTCCCTAATGGCAGGATCAAGTTCATCTAAGTGAACAGAACGCTCAGCCCAAATTTTTCTCCTAACATTCAGCTTCTCATAAATCTCTTGGTTTTTCTCACTCGAAAACTTCTCACGGTCATAGGATGGAGGGGGTGAAGGAGAAGGTGAGGGAACAGTCCTACGGGCTCTAGTTTTCCTAGGCATAGTGCTAAGGAAAGGACAGAGACACAAAGTGAAAAACCAAAAGAACAAGAGAAAACAGAACCAAGGGCAGACTGCAAATTAGCACAATAAAAAATATAGAACAAAAATCTATATGATGCATGAACATTAATAATGTTGTGATGCATGATCTAATGCAGTAAACAAATAAGTTCAATTGAGATTGAATTGACAAAATTGGCTTGAACATGGAATTTTTATCAAAAATCCCAAAAAATTGAAAACCACTTGTTGAAATTTTTTTACCAAAAAGATGAATTGAACATTACAAAACACATTACATAGATTATAATGCTGAATTACAACTACACAACAAGTCAATTTCATCAAAGTCATCCCAATTTAACAAAAGCCCCAATTCGGATCAAGAACAAACCCTAGATTTTTCAATTTTTCACCAAACTCAAATTTGATCAAATTAACAGGTAATAATCATGTTTATGAAGTGTCCCCACAAAAACCCAATGATCAATTTCATAAAATAAGGCTTGAATCAATAGAAAATCCCAATTATTCAAATTCCGAAAATAACCCTTAAATGAATGAATATATGCATGAAAACATGAAAATAAATTCAAAAGGAAGGGCACAAGTGTCTTACCGACTTGAGGAGAGAGAGATTTTGCAAAAAGAACGGAGGAAAACGACAAAAATCACAGATTTGAGCTTGCCAACGCGGAGAGAGGAAAAAGGTTTGAAAAGTTTTTGAAATAGGAACTTTGAAAAAGTCAGAAAAGTACCTTTTAAAAAGCTTTTTCACGATGTTCGATCGATCGAAAATCAGATTCGATTGATCGAAACACACAGTCATTTTGAGACAAATGAAAGCACTTTTTCGATTGATCGAAAATCAGATTCGATTGATCGAAACACACAGTCATTTTGAGACAAATGAAAGCACTTTTTCGATTGATCGAAAATCAGGCTGGATCGATCAAAATGGGCAGAGGCTCACTAAATTTTGAGAAAAATCACAGTTTTGAAAGACAAACCAAATTTTGAAAAACAACTCCTCAAAGCATTAAATTACAGAAATAAAATGCATGAGTATGAGATGGAATGCTTTTTCAAAAACCCAAAATTTTAAACCCCAATTTTCTCAAAAACAAGTTTCAATCATTCTTCCTTTGAATATTCTCAAGCAACAAATATGTTGTACACAAATTTCAAGATAATTTCAAACTTGGTTGGTCAGACCAAAAACACACACTAGCATGTACAGTGTTTAACAAAGAGTAACTTGTGTAGTGTGTGATACTAGCAAAAACTTGAGATACATGTGAGGTGATATGTGAATAGTAATCAAACACAAAGTCTACACAATTCATCACATAGAATTTAAAAGAGACTATCACCTAAAGAGTTACATCCTATAACTCCCACATCTCCTAGAACAAAAGCTTGCAATCATGTAAGTTTCTTGTATTTTTGCCCCATTATTTAGGTGAAATTTGGCATAAAGCCTAATAGTACACACCAGATTAGATTATGTGAAATGACATCAAGCCTAATAGTACACACCGGTTTGAATTAAGTGAATTGGCATCAAGCCTAATAGTACACACCAGTTTTAAGCATTAAGCATTTAAAGAGGCTACACCTTATGTTCTTTTTGTGCATGTGCTACACTTTCTCGAGCACAAAATCTTATGATATGCACTAAGGTGTTCATGATTGACTAGTGAACAGTGGTGAGATGGTTATTTATGCCTTTCTCAAAAGGATCAAGTCCGACAGTCAAATAACATGTGACTTCAAGATCAAGACAAAGTGATTAATAACCACAAACATCTTTCCCACACAACATGCACTACAAAGCTTTAACTAGTCAAGTGCAATATTTAAGCTCATCAATGTTAAACAAGGTACACAGAACATGACATGTGTCAAAAGATAGACCAACCTTGTTTTTCAAAAATCAAGAAAAATAGTGTCTAACATAATTTTTGCTTTCTCCTTTTCCCTTTATTTTTTTTTTATTTTTTTTTAAAAGAGAAAACAAATAAATCCTAGAATGAAATGCATGAATGTAATGCAATACAAGTCCTAGAACAAAAACAATAAAAAGACACAAACCAAAGAACAATGGTCACCAAAGAATAGAGCAATTAAGCACAAGGACCATGAAGTCAAACACAACTTAGGGACACCGAAGAACACCAATCACTTGACGAAGTGTCTCAAACTTACTTCCATCAAGAGGTTTGGTAAAGATGTCAGCATTTTGACGATCAGTAGGGATATACTCAAGAACAACAATTTTCTTTTCAACCAAATCCCTAATGAAGTGATATCTAAGTTCAATGTGTTTGGTCTTAGAGTGTTGAACAGGATTTTTAGATATATCTATAGCACTAGAATTATCACAATAGACAACCATGGTGTCTTGAGGAATCCCATAATCACTCAAAAGCTTTTTCATCCAAAGGAGTTGGGAACAGCAACTCCCAGCAGCAATATATTCTGCTTCAGCAATGGATAAAGAAACAGAATTTTGTTTCTTACTCATCCAAGCCACAAGATTGGCTCCAACATAAAAACACCCCCCAGTGGTGCTTTTTCTATCATCAGCATTCCCAGCCCAATCAGAATCAGAAAAACCAGCAAGAGACAAATTTGACTCTTTGCTATAAAACAATTTATAATCACAGGTTCCACTCACATATTTGATAATTCTCTTAACAGCATTTAAATGAGAAACCTTAGGATTAGACTGAAATCTAGAACAAACACCAACACTATAAGAGATATCAGGCCGACTAGCAGTTAAATACAAAAGACATCCAATCATGCTTCTATACAAAGTAATATCAACAGACTCACCTGATGGATCTAGTGTTAATTTTGCATTTGTAGCCATTGGTGTTCTAGCATGAGCAGCTTTGTCCAGTCCAAATCTTTTGACTAAATTCCTTGCATATTTAGCTTGATTGATGTAGATGCCGGACTCTGTTTGCTTTACCTGCAATCCCAAAAAGTAAGTCAGTTCACCAACCATGCTCATTTCAAACATTGCCTTCATTTCATCTGCAAAAGAATGAGCAAGAGAATCATTAGTAGCGCCAAAAACAATGTCATCAACATAAATTTGAGCTACAACAAAACCAGTCTTATCCTTTCTTATGAAGAGAGTTGTATCTGCAGATCCCCTTTTGAATCCATGCTCAGTGAGATATGCAGTCAATCTATCATACCAAGCCCTAGGAGCTTGTTTCAAACCATAGAGGGCTCTCTTCAACTTGTATACATCATCCGGTCTGTGAGGATCCACAAATCCCTTAGGTTGCTCAACATACACCTCTTCTTGTAACATTCCATTTAAGAAAGCACTTTTGACATCCATTTGATACAACTTGAAGTTTAGATGACTTGCAATGGCCAACAGTATCCGAATGGATTCCAATCTTGCAACAGGTGCAAAGGTCTCATCAAAGTCAATTCCTTCCACTTGTGTGTATCCTTGTGCAACAAGTCTTGATTTGTTTCTAATCACGGTACCATGTTCATCTAACTTGTTCTTAAAGATCCATTTAGTTCCAATCACATTTACATTTTCAGGCCTAGGAACTAATTCCCACACATCATTCCGAACAAATTGATGAAGTTCTTCATGCATGGAATTTACCCAATCAGCATCTTGAAGTGCTTCATCTACCTTTTTCGGTTCAAATTGGGACAAATAACATGAGTGAGTGATCACATTCAAGGCTTTTGATCTCAATCTCATGTTTTCATTTAGACTACCCAATATATTTGTGGAAGGATGATTCAATCTCACTCTAAAGGATGGACGTTTAACAAGAGATGTTGTAGTACCTTTCTGTTCAACTAGAGGACTGAACTCACTCTGTACCTGTCGAGTGTCATGAACCGGAGTGGATGGTTCTGAACTTGATGGTACTGAGACTGTATCATTCAACACCAGCAGCTCTTCCTCACTATGTTTCCCAACATACTCAGTAAGAGGAGACTCATTAACCTCTAAAGACTTATCTTGAGCAGGAACAGTGCTTTCTGAAGATGCTTCTGAACATACTTCATCATTTATCACAACATTTGAAGATTTCATGACTGTTTTGGTTCTCAGATTGTACACTCTATAAGCTCTACTAGTGGAAGAGTATCCTAGAAAGTATCCTTTGTCACTCTTTGCATCAAACTTTTCTAGGTTCTCTCTATCACGTAGAATGTAACAGTCACTGCCAAATATCCTGAAATACTTGACAACAGGTTTCTTCCCTCTCCAGAGTTCATAGGGAGTTTTCTTGGAGTCAGGTCTAAAATACACCCGGTTGAGTGTATGGCAAGCAGTGTTGACAGCTTCTCCCCAGAAGGACTTTGGCAACTTTTTGTTGTGTAGCATGACTCGTGCCATTTCCTGAACAACTCTGTTTTTCCTCTCCACAATCCCATTCTGTTGAGGTGTCTTGGGTGATGAGAACTCTTGATGAGTGCCTTGATCATTGCAGAAAGTCGCCAGTTTGGTATTCTCAAATTCTCTTCCATGATCACTTCTGATTCTGGCTATCACAGTATCTTTCTCAACCTGCAATTTCTTGCATAGATGTATCATCTTCTCAGGAGCCTCAGCTTTATCTTTCAAAAGCACAACCCAAGTATATCTAGTAAAGTCATCCACAACAACTAGAATATACTTCTTTCCACCCAAACTTTGAACTCTGGCAGGACCCATGAGATCAATGTGTAATAACTCTAAAGGTCTTGAAGTTTGAACACTAGTCACAGACGGATGCTTGGACTTTACTTGTTTACCTATCTGACATGGTCCACAAATGCACTTATCAATCTTCTCAAATTTAGGTAAACCGATAACTGCCTCACACTTGGAAATCTTCTCTAACTGCTTATGACTGGCATGCCCCAACCGTTGATGCCACAAATCAACTTGATCAATCTTTGCACTAAAGCATTTGTTGGTTACACTTGGTGTTATGCCATAACAGTTGTCAGCTGTCCTTACACCAACACACATACAGTCACCTCCTCCATCAAGTATCTCACATTCATACTTGGTGAAAAGTACATTCAATCCATTGTCGCAAATCTGACTTATGCTGAGTAAATTGGCCTTCAATCCATCAACATACCAAACATCTTCAAACACTGGCAATCCTGGAATGTCCACAGTACCAATGCCTCTGATCACAGATTTACTTCCATCTCCAAACGTGACTGTCCCAATCTTTCCTTCAAAGAGTGTTTTGAATAAATCTTTATTTCCTGTCATGTGCCTGGAACAACCACTATCCAAATACCAAAGACAAGAATCACGTGCCTTTAAGGCGGTTAAAGCAGTATAACATACATAATTCTTGTCACATGTGATTATGCCAATGTACTTAAGGAACGATTTAACAAGCACAACAAAAGGCAAAGATAACAAATAGATAAGTTGACAAATAAGCAGAATAATTTTCCAAGAATCCATGACAACAGGGGTCAAGGATTAGCTCAGAGATTAAAAATCTCAAACACAAAGAGCTACCCGCTCTGATACCACTTGATAGGTTATTTAGACCCCTTAAACAACCAGATTGCGTAGCCTAGATTAATTAGCCAAGTTGTTACTTAGTCAAATTAAGCAATTCTAGGTTAAAACAATCCAAACAATCATATCAAGAATATAAAGCAGCGGAAAATAAATAACACAAGATATGATCACCCAGGAAACCACACGGTAAAAACCTGGGGAGGATTTGACCCACCGATCCTCAAGGCATAACAGAATTCACTATGAAAGAATTGAAGTTCTTACAAAAGGACTACAAGCTCCCCGCTCGACTTCCTAATGCTACCCACCAGTACGAACTTCCCGACACGACCACGCGCAGGCTCCGAATCCACGGACTACTTCTTTCTTGAATTCTTCAATCAGCTACAAGATCCCCGCTTGCTTTTCTTTTAAGTTCCAATGGTTGCAACTATGTTGATCATCAAGATATTGACAACCCTAAGTTTATGTGAAGGAAAGCTCCTCGAAGATCTCACAAGAGATTCACATAAACAGCAAATATGAGCAACAATACAATATGGACAACCTTCAAAAACGTGGCTAGGGTTTTGTTTATATACCTAGGGTAAAAACATAAAACTCTAAACGTTTAATGAAGTAGGGCTGAGTTGGAAATTCTGCAGAATAATCAACCTGTGCGATTTTCGATCGATCGAGTCTATTCTTCGATCGATCGAGCCAGGCCAAAAGTCCCAAGTACTTCTGCAGCCACTCGATTCCAACTGTACAATAATAAACCAACTTTGAGCAAGCCTAAACAAGACTAAATACAATGTTTTGATCATGGTTTGCCAACATTACAAATTAGAGTTCTAAATACATAAAATCCTAAGACCTTAGAACCTAACAGAATCTGTTTTACCTTGAAGATAGCTAGGTTAAATCCTTCCTAAGTTTTTTACCGGTTTGTTTTTCATGAGTTATTATATCGTTGTGTTCTTTATTTTTCGCATTATTTACATGATATGATTTACTTGTGTTAACCCAGATTTGAATAATTTATCTAAATTAATCACTTTGCTAAATAATTAGGTTAATCTATTTGTGTTTAAGGGGTCTAAAAACGTAAATATTTGTTTAGCAGTACTGATATTATAAAAATCAGAAGTATCAAGATCTTTTTCTCCTTTGACGGATAATTCTTTCTAAATGTCTTTATTCAAGAGTTTCTCCATAATTTGCAACACAAAATTAGGAACTGATTAAATAAATGCAAGGCACAAGATTACAAAACATAAGAACCACCTAACCTAATCATGTACTTTTAAATTTTCTATCTGCCAAATAACATGAGATAAAGTTTAGTTTGTTGAAGGCCCTCGTTTGACTCCACCTTTGCTTGCAAGTTCAATACTAGGTAATTCATATCAAGACAACATACATAGAGATTATTCTTCTTCTCTTTCATCAGTGTCACTCCTCGTAACTTTAATTAGAAGCCAAAATGGGAAGCAGAGAATGTAACGAACGATGGGAAAAATAGTATAAAGAGAGTGATGAGGAAGAATGAACCAATGGTTGAAACTAGATAGGAAAGGCCAATTGAGTATTCTCAACACTAGATAATTACCTGCCATGAATGCTATGGAGACCATTGTTAGAGCTAGTCCCAATATTGGCACACTAAACTTAAATGCAGCAATCGCCAAATTAAGATCACCTAGCTGGGCCCAGATGAGGGCAAAAACAACAATAATGGCACTATACATAGCCATGGCATTGCTAATAACGAAAACATGGAACACGTGCTTCTATAGGAAAGTTGCCATGCTTCCAGTATTGTTGTAGCCGCCTGGCATGGTGAAAGTGTCACGCCCCAAACCCAAAAGGGTCCAAAGCGTGAGAGAACAACCATTAAGAGCAAGAATGTAGGAGTTTTTTTTTTTTTTTCGACTCGACACATGATAAGAATAAATAACCATACTAAAATCTCCATATTACAAGTCAGAGCTCTATAACACATTTACAAACAATAACTCAAATCATGTGCCTCCAAATAATACGTGAATATATTTCAAAGCTCCAAATGGATAACACAAAACCACAATCCCTTCTAGAATACACAACCTCAACATTGAAGTTAGGACTACAATGCCTAAGGCTAACAAACCTCAAATATCCAACCTCCAATAGAATTAATTATGATCTTGTTTAACTTTGCAAGATTGAATCATCAACCATTTATGGCCCAAGTCTCCCAATTTAACATAGCACTCCAATCACCACCAATAAATTAAGCTCTATGCCCGACGTGTAGCTAATTTATCTGTAAAACTGTTGGAGATTGGGATGAGCTAAAGCCCAGTAAGTAGCAAAATTAATGGGGGTGGGAGAAATGCAAGTCTCATGATAACGGGGCATTTTACAAAACATGTTATACATTGGGAATTTCAATGAAAATCTAGCTGTAAACACAAATTTTTCTCAATTGTAGAAAATTAAATTTTTCTCAATTACAAACACAACCAAAGCATTTTTATACACTATTGAAAGAGATTAAACCAAACCATTATTGAAGTTAACTAAGTAAGACACACGTCGAAGAAAATGTAAGAATTTACAAGCCAACCCACTCAACAAAGGTTTCAAGTAAATTCCACAAAATCCCAACATACTCATCATACTCTCAGATTCACTATACAGCAGGTCAGCCCTTTTGTTAAAACCATTTGGTCCATGAAAAGTTATCCGATCAACTTGAAATTAAATAGGGATAAGCTCTTATATGTGTAGTACGCACCATCAAAAATTCGGCACAAAATAATTTTTTTATAATTTATAAAAAAAAAAAAAAAAAACACGTAGTGCAGCTTTCTTAAATCTGTCAGGGACAGATTTAGAGTCCCAAAAGAAAAATACTATAATTTTAACGCTATGCCAAAAGCTTTGAGACTTGATTAAACCTTTGAGCTACATGAGTTAGCACATATAAACAACTAGGATTACAACCCATAACCTCATATAACAATCATCACAACACAAGTCAAGAAATTCAATCCCATAACTCATATAAGCAATTTATTGAACACTTGGCATGCGACAAGCAAATGCCTAGATTCACATATGTCAAAGTCACTCAAATGCAAAGGAAACACACTTTAAAATCAACTCACATCAACATATGCAACAACAAGACTCATATAGTTGATCTAGCAAACCAACCCTCAAATACCCATTAGAAAACTAATTAACCAAAACCTTTTATCAAAGCAAAAACTCTCAAATGATATGAAATTTTCGGATTTCAACAAAACCATTGCTACCCAAATCATCTTAACCCTCTAATCTTCTATTATTCACCAAAACCCATCAAGTATTCACCATAATAATCATTAAATAGCAAAACCCAAAGGATTTCATAGAAAAAATTGAGATAAAAGCTTAGATTTTTACCTTCGGTTTAATCTACTTCAAAATCTCATGGAGTTTTAGCTACTAGGAAAACCAATGGAGACATAATCCTCCCTAACGAGGAGGTCCCGACTATAAAGGGAGAAAGAAATGAGGAAAGAGCTATGGGAGCTTGGAGGTTCGGTCATCATTGGGGAAGAACTAAGAAGAAGAGTGAAAATGAGAAGAGAGGGGGAGGGAGAGAGGGAGAAGCGGTTGAAGAAAAATAGGGAGGGGGAGGGGGGTGTTTACCGTATGGGTTATTATAGACCACTCATCACAAAAATATCTTGGAAGGAATTTACCATTTCATCCTTAAATTTCTTCTCTTCCTTAATTCTCACCTAGCCCATCATCACATATCACTTAAATGCGACTTCAAGCTTTTAATATTAAAAAGACTTCTACAAAATAATTAACAACCTTATTGAAAAACATAAAATTCACTTGAGATATTATTCACATTGTAAAGTTGCTTTAAAAAGTTTGGGGTGTTACGGAAAGCAGCAGCAAAAGTAACAGTGACCACAGGGGTTGCGACCAACAGGAGAGTGTCAACCCTATCCTTGTATTTGTTTGTGCTTAGAATCTTCCCAAGCTCTAAACCTTGAAGGTTCTCGACCCTGCTAATGCGTTGAGGGAGACCTTATGGGGCACCGGCATATCTCAAGGCTAGCCATGTCAATCGCTGCATGGTAAACCAGAAACTTTTTGTCATGGGCATGCTGATTTTTCAAAAAGAACCTCTCTCTTTAGTGCACATAATCATGCAGTTCATAACAGACTACCAATTCTACACACAGGCTTAGCAAAATATTAAGACAAATAGAGATAAAAGAAAATTTGTAATCTCATGGTAGAATTGCAAAATGTTAATTAAACAAAAAGATATGATAATATATCTGAAATTGTATGGTATAAGAGCCAAAAAAAAAAGGTACTATGATATGTATTATCAAATTTATGATATATAGTGTATCATAAATTTATGATATAGGAAGAAGGAAAAAACAAATTTATGTTTCGTTTAATTCTAGCAGTAGAATAATAATTATTATATATAGTGTATGGAACAAAAATTTTGCTACTACAAAACGGGTTTAAATTAATTGATAGAGGATTTTCAAATGTGTCAAGCTTTCTATATATGCTCACATGCCTCTCGAAAGGAGGGACTGTTCCCAGTATAGTTCACTGCAATGTCAAGAGCTGTTTCGCCTTCTTCATTCAATGATTTTAAATCAACTCTTTTGTCCCACGTCAAAATGCTAACAACCTTAGGATGCCTTCCTTTGCTCGCCAAATGTAAAGGGGTGTTTCCATCATTGTCTTGCCTATTGACAAGCCCTTCAATTTCAAAATCACGCCTTTTTTGCATATAAGCTACCACTTTGGCGTTTCCACTCATAGCAGCTACATGTAAAATATTTTGAAAAAACCACGTAGAAGACAATTGTAAATTTTATGTATTTACGTGTTTTTTGGTTGTTGTTATTGTCAATATACAAATTGTACATTGTAAATTATGGACAAATATTTTGGTTGTTGAGAAACACCTTGAAAAAATTTTCTGGAGTCACCACTGGTTGGATTCAGAGGATTGCTTGTACAAACTCTTCATCGTCTGAGCTTGCAGCAGCAAGATGAAGGATTGTACTCAATTCAGGGGTTTTGTCATAGAGAGGAGAAGGTTCCATATCATGCCTTCTTTTTTGGATTAAATTAATGTCCCTATTTGTTATAGCCTTGTACAAATCAGGATCCATGCTTGTTGCTATCATCAAAGTTCTGCCAGCTTTGTCTTCTGACTTGCCGAGAAATCCATCTCTCTCCTCCTTAACTGTGCCTGAGTTCCCACGAATTCTCTGCATCTTAGCATCAGTAAATGCAGTATCCATCTATGCTTGAATAACTCTGTCTGAGATCCTGGGAGCTCTCTGCGTCGCAGCATTAATGGTATTGTATTGTACAATACCATTAATTCAGTATACAAAATAAGATGGCCTAATCACGAAGTTTGCCTAGAATGTGTATTGAGGCACGGTGAAAGTGAAAAATTCACCATCAGTGGCAGTGTGAAAAGTTTATTACCTGTCAATTAGGGAATTGTCATGGGGGAGGATAATGTTGCTTTTTTGGAGCAAAACAATATTCTCACCTTTTTCATGCTCGCACAAGCTGGAGCTATTCATACCATTTTCAGCTATATCATTTTCAACTACAAAATGTCATCAACTTTGACTAGCTTGTGGATACCTCGATTTCTCTGCAATGTGTAGCTGCTCACACTGTGTTCTTGAGCAATGTCCTATACACGATTAATGTTTGGAGCCGTAACTGCTGGGCTGCCAACTGTGTAACTCCAAGAGATCTCTCTACATTTCAGCGTCAATGCGAGATCAAGGATATGGAATTAGGCAATTGTCAACTATATATGTCCCCAATTACACGATTTATGTTTGTCGCCAAAGGTATCATATGTTTGTTTCCAGACTCTTCTTGTATCTTCATTTCAGCAATGGAAACATCGTCCATTGGAGCCGAGCTTGTACTCGTCATTAATATTTTCTGAAGTTAAAAGGCTTTAGCTGATTGTAGCTTGCTAAACATGTAGTTGATTGTGATTCCACTCAAATGCCTGCTTTAATAGTGCTTCAAGATGCTATTTTTTCCTGTTTTGTCTAGTCAGAAAATTCCACCAAAAAAAAAAAACAAAAAAGAATGTTTCGAAATGTTCCTAATTCTATTGTGAAAGTTATACAGACAAATTACTATTGACAACCTGAAGTTATGAACACAATTTTAGTATATTCTCCTCAATTTATAGTTTAGGGATTGACCCCTAATCTGTAAGGGTATGTTGTAAATATAAAAATAACAATAATAAAAATTGATAAGGGTAAAATTTTAAGTATACACTCATTGATGATAAAGCGTAGAGCGAAGTTCCAAACAAATCTATCGGCTTTACTTATGTCCATTCACAAGTGACAACAGTAAGGAGTCTATAGCTTTAAGCTAACGAGGTCAGATTAGGAATGATGGATAGCTAGCAATGCTAAGCTAAAGGAAATACACAAGGCCGACGGTTCTAACATATTCATAACTTGGCCACCATGCATGCATATTTAAGGAAATGTCTTGTGCCCCACGCTTAGTGTTAGTCTCCTACAAGGAAAGGATTCCACAATATACGCTTATAAGGAATCCTATAAGGAAAAGACTTCTAAACTAAGAAAGAGTTGTCAACCCTCTACTACTATAAAACCCCAAAACCCTCACTAGCCAAGGTACGCATAATTTACCCCAGCTCTGGCACTTTAGAGTGGTGAGAAGTTCTAACTTGGCCTTCAGAGTGCACTTAGCTGGCACCACACTAGTGTCCTTTGTTAGGTCTTCTCTTTTTGTTATGCAGGTGTAGTTTTGAGCATGCGAGAACCATGTGTCTCACTGGTGATTTTTTGGCATCATCAGTTGGCATCGTCTGTGGGAACCTTTGTGATTAGTAAGCCATATTATCGCTTCCCAAACAAAGAGTTGCATGGTACTTACTCGCTCGATGACGACCACCAAACCCTCACAACAGCAGTGAAACATCTCACTAAATAGAATCATGATCTAGAAGAACAGCTAGGGCAGAAGAACGTAACGATGGGTACCCAGGAGGAAGACCAAGAAGGTACTAGCGCTGAGAGAAGAGACCAAGAGGGGTCGGAGAGTAGCAACACCCCAAGCCGACCAGAGTGATAGGACATGAGCCACCCTTCCATCACAGACACGGCTCCCTCTCACATTGTAGCAGAGATGCAGATGATGAAGGAACAAATGGACCTTATGATGAATGCCCTCAGAGGGTGAGTGTCTAGCGACTTCGATGACTTGGTCCATCAAACAGATTCACCATTCACCGCGTCTGTCAATTCCTTCCCCCTTCCACCGAAGTTTCGCATGTTGCAGATAGAAAGCTATGACGGAGCCAAAGACCCCCTAGATCACTTAGAATCATTCAAGACCCTGATACACCTTCAAGGAGTAGCTGACGAGATCATATGTAGGGCCTTCCCTACCACGCTAAAGGGTCCCACAAGAATTTGGTTCAGTAGATTGACGCCTAACTCCATCAGTACTTTCAAGGAGCTAAGCACCCAGTTTGCTTTGCACTTCATCGAGGGACACAAGTATAAAAAGTCTACTGCATGCTTGATGAGCATCAGGCAATTGGAAGATGAGACGCTAAGGTCTTATATAGCACACTTTAACAAAGACGCGTTTTCAATTAATGAAGCTGACAACAAGATACTCGTAGCCACTTTCACAAATGGGCTATAGAAGGGTAAGTTCCTATTTTCACTATATAAGAACGACCCAAAGACGATGTCGGATGTACTTTACAGGGCAACCAAATACATGAATGCTGAAGATGTGCTTCTAGCCCGGAAGGAGAAACCCAAGAAAAGAGAAAGGCAGGAAGATCTTCGACAAGACAGAGGACGGAAGATGGCAAGAACTGGAGAACGATGGGATGACAAGCGCTCTAAGCCCGCTGCAGGGAGATTCACAAGCTTCACTCCATTGACTGCCCCAATTGACCTAGTCCTAATGCAAATCAAGGGCGAGGGAGCCTTAACCTTCCTTGGAAAGCTGAAGGGCAATCCCAACAAATGGTCTAGAGACAAATATCGTCGTTTCCACCATGATCACGGTCATGATACGGCCGACTACTACGACTTGAAACAACAGATCGAAGCCTTCATCAGGTAAGGGAAGTTACAGAAGTTTGTTAGCAGGGAAAGAGCAAATCCGCCTCCTCAAGAGCAGGCTCCTCGACAAGACAACGAGCATCCCAAACAACCCTTAGGAGACATAAGGAAGATTGTGGGAGGCACGTCGACCACCGGCTCGTCCAAAAAGGCTCGAAAGACTTACCTCAAAATGGTTTCAAATGTTCAGCTAGTGGGCATCATCCTTAAGATGCTGTAGGTCGACAATCCCATTATTGGTTTCTCAGAAGAAGATGCCTGACGTCTTCACCACCCGCATGATGACACGCTCGTCGTTAGCATCCAAGTAGGAGACTATAACACATATCGGGTCTTGGTTGACAATGAAAGCTTCGCATACATTCTCTATTACCCGGCATTTCAACAAATGCAGATCAACAGAGAACGTATCGTTCTAACCAACGCTCTACTCGTTGGGTTTGGAGGAACAAAAGTATACCCCCTCAATGCAGTCACATTGCCTGTCACAATTGGAGATTATCCTCAGCAAATCACTAAGGATGTCACATTCCTTGTTATCAATTGCTCCTCTGCCTACAACGCCATCATAGGACGACCTACCCTTAACTCATGGAAGGCCGTAACTTCAACCTACCACCTAATGATCAAATTTCCCACTGAGTACGGAGTAGGGGAATTGTGAGGAGATCAAATAGATGCACGTAAATGCTATGTTGTGATGCTGGAGATGGACGACCATTTACAGACCACGAGCATAAAAGAACAAAGAACAGGGGCGAAACCTGTAGAGAGGCTCGAAGAGATACCCCTCAATAGCTCCAGATCAGACAGAACCACGAGGATCGGCACTCTCGCCAACCCAACGGTTCACCTAGCACTCGTAGCTTTCCTCAAAGAAAACCAGGATGTGTTTGCCTGGAGTCATGAAGACATGCCAAGAATCGACCTTTTAGTCATGGAACATAGGCTGAATGTGTCGCCCTCTTTTCAACCCGTCTGTCAAAAGAAGCGAGTGTTCGCCTAAGAAAGAGACTGAGCGATAGTAGAAAAAGTCGGCAAGCTACAAGAGGCAGGCTTTATCAGGAAAGTATACTACCCCGATTGGCTAGCAAATGTGGTAATGGTCAAGAAACCCAACAGGAAATGGAGGATGTGCGTAGACTTTACGGACTTGAACAAAGCATGCCCCAAGGATAGCTACCTTCTCCCTAGAGTCAACGTGCTGGTAGACTCTACAGCTCAGCACCAATTGCTGAGCTTCATGGACGCCTTTTCAGGTTATAATCAGATTCAGATGGACGAAGCGGACAAGGAGAAGACTTCATTTGTTACCAGCCAAGGTCTTTTTTGTTACAAAGTGAGGCCGTTTAGCCTTAAGAACGTAGGCACGACATATCAGAGGCTCATAAACAAAATCAGAAGGAATGTTCAAATTTTTGTCGACGACATGTTGGTAAAAAGTCAAAGAGAGGAGGACCATTTGAAGGATCTCGAGGAAACTTTCAACACCCTTCATTCCTACAACATGAAGCTCGATCCAAGTAAGTGTGCATTTGGAGTGACAATGGGAAAATTCTTTGGTTTTATGGTGTCTCAAAGAGGTATTGAAGCCAACCTGGACATGAACAGAGCCATAGTAGAGATGTCCCCCCCCCCCCCAAAAGAATGTGAAAGAAGTGTAGAGTTTAAATGGAAAAGTGGTCGTCCTGAACAGGTTCATATCAAGGGTGATGGATAAGTGTTTACCCTTCTTTCGCACAATAAAAAAGTCTTTCGAGTGGACTGCTAAGTGTCAACAAGCGTTCGAGGAGCTGAAGGCTTATCTTTCTTCACCACCGCTGTTAAGTCCTTCGCAACCGGGGGAAGAACTCTTCCTCTATTTGGCCATCTCACCGGCAGCCGTCAACGCGGCCTTCGTCAGAGAAGAAGACAAGATTTAAAGGCCCGTATACTATGCCAGCCAGGCATTTCGTGGTGCAGAGGAAAGGTATCCGCCCATGGAAAAACTCACCTTCGCTTTAGTTACTGCAGCCCGCAAACTCTAACTGTATTTTCAAGCCCACACGGTGATCATCCTAACTGATAAGCCCTTATGACGGGCAATAAGTAACCCTGAAGCTGCTGGTCGATTGGCACTATAGGCAATAAAGTTGAGTGAGTTTGACATTCAGTACCGCCCGCATATTGCCATCAAGGGATAGGTCATCGCTGACTTCATAGCAGAATTCACCAACGGAGAAGACAAGGGGGTAGATGAATGCCCTCAATGGAGTATACATAGAGACGGGTCATCTAACAGGCAGGTAGGAGGGGTAGGTGTTGTGCTCCTCTCTCCTGAAAGAGACAAGATGGAATGTATGGTTTGCCTCGACTTTCCAACCACCAACAATGAAGCAAAATACGAAACTTCAGTGGCAGGACTTGATCCCTCCAAAGCGTGGTTCTTTATTGCGACTCTTAGGTCATCATCAA
This sequence comes from Quercus aquifolioides, assembly GCA_019022515.1. Lineage (NCBI taxonomy): Eukaryota > Viridiplantae > Streptophyta > Magnoliopsida > Fagales > Fagaceae > Quercus > Quercus aquifolioides. The sequence goes on from CM032336.1 coordinate 20,907,270, forward strand.
TAAAGTGAACGGGGATTATGAGTGCAAAGGTGAAAGAATGAAGAAATACCTGGAGCAGGTAAGGAGAAGGGTAGACGAGTTGAAGGCCAAGATCATCCAAATCCCCAGGGGAGAGAACAAGCAAGCCGAATGTCTTGCCAAAGCTGCTTCAGTAGAACATATGACCACCCTTGATAATGTACTCTCTTTTGTTCAGCTTTCTCCATTAATAGATCTTTTCGATGTGCAGGAGATAGGTTCTGAAAGCAACTGGACCACACCATTAGTCTCTTACTTAAAAAATAGCATCTTACCAAACGGAAGGGAGGCCGCAAGAAAGTTAAAAGTCCAAGTAGCGTAATTCGTCTTGATGAAGGACATCTTGTACAAGAAAGGCTTCTCCCACCCATACCTAAGGTGTTTGGGTCCTGAAGAAGCAGACTACGTCATGAGAAAAGTACACAAAGGAATCTGTGGAAACCACTCAGGGTCGCGGTCGTTAGTACACAAACTCGTCCGAGCTTGGTACTACTAGCCCACAATGCAGAAGGATGCTCAGGCTTATATCAAAGCCTGCGACAAGTGCCAAAGGTTCAGCAATGTTATCAGACAGTCGTCTGAAGAGTTGACCCCAATGACAACCCCGTGGCCATTTGCTCAGTAGGGGATTGGACATCATGGGGTCATTCCCAATAGTAGTGCGACAGCTGAAGTTCCTAATTGTGGGCATAGACTACTTCACAAAATGGTTGGAAGCTAAAGCCTTAGCCACTATTATGGAGAAGAACGTACGAAGTTTCGTTTGGAGGTTTATCGTATGCAAGTTTGGGATCCCTAGAGTCTTAGTCTTAGACAACGGGAAACAATTTGACAACGACTCCTTCTAAGACTTTTGCTCACAGTTAGGGATCAGAAATCACTACTCCTCCCCTACCCACCCTCAAGCTAATGGACAGGTTGAAGTCACGAACAGATCCTTGCTCAAAATTATCAAGACTCGGCTTGAGGGGGCAAGGGTATATGGCTTGAGGAGTTGCCAAGCATACTATGGGCGTACAGGACAACGACGAGGATGCCCACAAGAAAGACACCATTTTGGCTAACATACGGGAGCGAAGCAGTCATCCCACTCGAGGTTGGACTCACAAGCTATAGGGTGGACAATCATGATGAAGGCATAAATGACAAGGCTATGCATCTACAGCTGGATCTAGTAGACAAAGTCATGGCAACAGCAAAACAAAGGCTCGCATGGTATTAGGACTACATGGCTAAGCACTACAATTCCCGAGTCTAACACAGAGACTTTTAGGTCGGAGATCTTGTTTTGAGGAGGGTCATGGGCGCTGCTAGAGGCCCTACCCATGGAAAGCTCAACCCCAACTGGGAAGGACCCTACCGAATTACGTCATGGCAAAGGAAAGGCACCTACCACCTAGAAACACTCGATGGACGAAAGTTGCATCATCCATGGAACACCGAGCACCTACGGAAGTACTACCAGTAGGGATAACAGCATGAAGAGCGACACTTATCATTTTTCAGTTCACTTTAGTTAATTTTAAGCTACTCCTCAGTTTTTTTAGTTTACCTTAGTTAATTTTTGCTACAAATACTTTTTAAGCCCAAAAGGGCGAGTTTCTTTTAGAAAGCTACTTTCCTGCGAATGCATGGTTTATCATAATAAAAGGAGTTTTATTCAGATATGACTAATGTGTTTTTCTACAAAATATTACCAAGTCTACAAAGTGGACAAGCTCATCAATCCATAATGTGGAAAAAGTTATTAGTCCATAAAGTGGATGAATTCATCAGTCCATAAAGTGGACGAGTTTATGTTAAGTCCGCAAAGTGGACAAGCTCATCAGTCCATAAAATGGGCAAAGTTATTAGTCCATAAAGTGGACGAATTCATCAGTCCATAAAGTGGACGAGTTTATGCTAAGTCCACAAAGTGGACGAGCTCATCAGTCCATAAAGTGGACAAAATTATTAGTCCATAAAGTGGACGAATTCATTAGTCCATAAAGTGGACGAGTTTATGCTAAGTCCATAAAGTGGACAAGCTCATCAGTCCATAAAGTGGACAAAGTTATTAGTCCATAAAGTGGATGAATTCATGAGTCCATAAAGTGGACGAGTTTATGCTAAGTCCACAAAATGGACAAATTCATTAGTCCATAAATTGGACAAATTTATTACTAAGTCCATAAAGCGGATGAGGTCATTAGCCCCTAAAGTGGATGAGTTTATTACTAGATCCACGATGTGGAAGAAGTTATTAGTAAATAAACAAGTTCATTCCAAAAGAAGGAATTATTGTCCATAAAAGTAGACGAGTCCACAAGTTGACGGGTTCATAACCTAGTCAATAAAGACAACAGGATCATCTCTTGTGGGTAGGTTAAATACTACAAGATACATCACATAGAGAAATTAAAATCCACAAAGGAACAAGTTTCTTAGCCCACAAAGTGGATGAGCCTGTTGAAAATTTAGTGGCCCACAAATTGATGAATTTGGAGCAAACAAAACAAAATTCCCAAGTCAAAAAATAGACGGATTCACAAGGGCAAGAGAGGAACATACACACATATTGAAAGCAATAAATATGACATACCATAAATAAAACAATGTTTTACAAACAGAGCCCAAAAAACAAAAGGGCATTGAAGCATTGTTCAAAAATTAGATTGAATTTACAAGAAGGAAACAAAAAACAAGGCTCAAAAGGCCGGGGGGTCTTGTGGGACCTCGTCGTCCTTGGGAGGAAGGACTTGAGCTTTTTGAGTTCGAGTATTGGCCAATGGGGTCAAAGGAACGACAGGCTTATCCACAGTAGCAGGCTGAGCAAGAACGACGCCAACATCCTCTAAAGTCGCCTCAGACTCAGTGAAGTCATCGTCCTCTCCAAAAGTAGCATCGCCTACAGGTGTCAACGGCAAGGGGTCATCCATTGAAACCTTAGACAAATCCAGGTGAGGGTAGGCGGATTTAACCTGTTTAAGGCAATCCTCAAACCCGTCCCCATAATATTCGACACAGGAATCAACACCCTGAACTCCTTCACGGCGTCAGCCTTGGCTGTCTCCACTTGGCTTAAAATGGCTGCCAACTCTTTCTCTGCCGTCTCCTTTAAGGATGGCAAAATGTACTCGACTCGCAGGTACCCGATCCGACCCGACCCTAAAACCCGACCCGTTTAACATTAGGGTTGGGTCTGGGTTTTCATTAAAAAAACCTGAAGCGAGTTCGAGTCTGGTCCAGGTATTAGGCATACCCAGCCCGAACCCGACCCGTATATATAATATGAAAAAAAAAACCCTAAGTATAAATACTCATTTTTCTTACCCTCAAACCCATTCTCTCACCCTCTCATTCTCTCCCAAGCCGCCTCCCATTCTCTCCCTCACCCTCACCCTCACCCTCACTCTCAGTCTCACTTTTCCGACGCCGCTCTGTTTTTCACCTAGCTGGTCTTTCCTCCCTCCCTCCTTCAACTTGCCGTAGCCTGCAGATGCCGCTGCTCCTCCCTCACCTCGCCAGGCCCTCCTCCACCTCACAAGGCCGCAACTCTCTCATCTCCCTCACCTCGTTGTGGCTTTTGCAATGAAAATCGTTCTTTTTTTCTTTTTCTTTTTTTGAAAGGATGAAAATCGTTCTTTTTGTTCAGAGAATCAAATTTGTAATATTTAGTTTTAGTTCTATTTTGGTTGAATAGGATCGGCTTGTTTGATTTGATTTTGTAGGGTCTTATTATTGAAACCTAGGGTTTGTATGTTAGTTCTTGTTTTTACTTTTGATGTGGGAAAATATTGTAATGAAAAAAAAGGGTTTCCGATCTGTTGGTTGCCAAGAAAATAATGGGTTTTGTTGGTTTCCGATTGTTCAGATCTGTTGGTTGCTAGAAAATAATGGGTTTTCGTGAGTGTTCTTTTACCCTCCTGTTTGGTTGTTGAGAAAATCAATATCAAGCAATTTTTTTTTTTTTTTATTGGGCCACATAATGGGCCTTGAAGTACCACGGCCCAACGGGGCCCGTGAAGCTCGCGGGGCCCAGCGGGGGCAGGTCCGGGCTCCAGGAAAAAATCCGTTAAGTAAACAGGCCGGGTTCGGGCTGCAAGTCTTGGCCTGCGGGTCAGGTCCGGGTATGGAAAAACCCAACCCGAACCCGACCCATTGCCATTCCTAGTCTCCTTAGCCCCCTGCTCTTTCTTCTTTTGACAACCCTCATCCTGTAGTTTCTCCCTCTACTCTTTCATCTTTTGGTTAAGGGTTCTGAGGCCCTCTTTGTATTGTTTTTGCTCGTTGGTCATATTCTTGATGCGCTTGTGCAGGCGAGTGATCACCCCTTCCTTGGCGACGCTTCTATCTTGCAATGCCTTCATACGAACCATCGCCTACAGAACAGGGCTTCCATCAGCTTTTAAGCGTAAAAAAACAAATAGGTTTAGAGAAGTGAGGAAGGGACATACCCTGCAAGGTCAAAGAGTCCTGACGACCCCAATTCCTCCGTCCCCTACTCCGCACAAGGGTCTACGTCCTTGTCCTTAATAATGGACTTCATCATCTCAATGGCATAGTCTTTGTGTGTAAGAAGACGACAGTCTGTTTCCTGGATGGCGAGGCCGGATGTCGTCATCAGTCCTTTGCCTACCCCGTGTTTAGGCTGCGACGGCTTCTTAGAGGGAACCTCCCCAGGGGTTTGGGGTACCTTTTTGGACGGGCGGTCGTCCTTCCCATCAACTTTCCACTTCGGCGCCCCTTTACTGATGACCTTAAGGGCTGATGAGGATGCCCCCTCCTTGGCCTTCCCCTCTTCTTTCTTACATGCAGCAGTAGCCCTTACCTAGGCTCTTAGCCTAGCTGCCTCCATTTCTACAAAAAAGGCAAGTAAAGAATATTAAGGAAAGTGATAGCCTTAGAGAAGCTGACGGGAATAGAAAAAGGGTTAAAATGTTTAACTTACGACAACAGGAGTAATCGTTGAGACGACAGGCTTCTAGTGTTGGCTCAGGGCCCCCACAATAAGCGTGCAAAGTGTCGAGTATGATGAGATCCTGACACTTCTGTTTGTCCAACGGGATTTTTGTTACTCTGCAAATAAATTCTTCCTACTCCTCTGTGATGCAAGAACGAATGCTAGCTGAAAATAAGGAAAGTAGACAGTATTAGAAGGTTGAAGCAAACAAACAAAGAGAAAAGAGCAGACGGGGTTAACCTGAATCCTTGACATAAGCCCAGGTGTTGTCAAAATAACCATTGGGCATCGTCTCCCATTCCTCCTGACGACATACCCAGTTCATCCCTTTTACAAAGAAATACCTACCCTTCCAATTCCTATTAGAGTCAAGCATATCAAATACCAACTTCAGCCCCTTCTTCCTCGCCGCAAAATGGAATATCCCCTTAGACGAGACTATATGTTGGGGATAGTAACACCAGAAGAACTCGTCAAGAGTTAACTGACGATTCCCTCCACTTAGGCTACCCCACAAAATCTTAGCCCCAATAAAAATCCTCCATGCGTTGGGGGGGATTTGGCTGATGGACAACCCTAAAAAGTTGGCCAACTGACGGTGAAGTGCTGTCAGAGTTAATCTCAACCCCGCTGCAAACATGGCATTGTACATGCTGACATCCGTGATCTTCCCTGTGTAACACTTTTCAAACTTTCTAGGAAAACAGATTGGGATGTTGTTTAGAATTTGGAAATGGGCACGTAAATTTTTGAAAACCTTATCCGACATCGTCGGCAGAAACTCATTAACCGTCCGTTCTTTAGGGAGAATGAAGGGACGATCATCTCCTGGGCTTCCTGATGTACTTTCTATCACCTCCTCATCATCATCATTTTCGTCCCCGTCACTCTCTCTCTCTTTTCCTCCTCATCATCTTCGTCTCTGCCCTCACTTACTACCTTAACTTCTTCTCTACTATTTTCCATTTCCTCGTCAGAAGATTGGGCTGACGTTTCCCTCTCTAACAACCAGGAGAAGCCCTCCTTGGGCTCATGACTTGATTGAAAGACCTCGTTGTAGCCCGCTCCTTCGCAGACTGACGACTGTTCGCTTGACGCTTCTCTAGACATCTGACTACCTACAAGCAACAGAGGCATTCTAAGAACCTAAGTTGACGACCTCTCTAAAAAGTTTCACAAATCAACCAAGATAAAAGTAAAAAATGAGCAGTAAGAGCAAAAGTGACTCACCAAGTAAAACTGACGGGCTCTTGGAAGGCGACAGTCTTGGCTAAAGCAAGATGACATGTTCGCTTTAACAATCAACAACAGTGAAATAGAGGAAAATGAGTGGAGAAGCAAGGTATATATAAGGGAGGATATGCAAAAAAGACGAAGTGACGCCCTCGTCCAGAAACGAAGCCAATTGAGTTGTGCCACGAGTCCAAGCATTAAATAAAGGCTGCTTGAGGCAATCATCCATAAATGACTTTCTCTCCTAAGCAAAAGAAAAAGAAAATCCAACTCCATAACCCGTCAGCTTAGGCTGACGAAGCTATGGAGTAAGGGGCAGCTGATAAGGGTAAAATTTTAAGTATACACTCATTGATGATAAAGCGTTGAGCGACATTCCAAACAAATTCGTCAGCTTTACTTATGTCCATTCACAAGTGACAACAGTAGGGAGTCTACAGTTTTAAGCTGAAGAGGTCAGCTTAGGAAGGATGGACAGCTGAATAGGTCAGCTTAGGTGCTAAGTTGAAGGAAATACACGAGGCCAACGGTTCTAACATAATCATAACTTGGCCACCACGCATGCGTATATAAGGAAATGTCTTGTGCCCCACGCTCAGTCTTAGTCTACTACAAGGAAAGGATTCCGCAATATACACTTATAAAGATTCCTATAAGGAAAAGACTTCTAAACCAAGAAAGAGTTGTCAACCCTCTACTACTATAAAACCTCAAAACCCTCACTAGCCAAGGTACGCATAATTTACCCTAGCTCTGGCACTCTAGAATGGTGAAAATTTCTAACTTGACATTCGGAGGTCACTTGGCCGGCACCACACCGATGTCCTTTGTTAGGTCTTCTCTTTTTGTTGTGCAGGTGTTGTTTCGAGCGTGCAAAAACCGTGTGACTCACTAGTGATTTTTTGGCATCATCAAAAAAAAAAAAAAAAAAAAAAAGAAAGGATGAGGAGAGGTAAGCTATTAGTATCAGTAACTAATTATTACTTACGTAAATGTGATCATATAGTAAGTTGTGAATGACTTACCCTTTCATGAGTTGATTTCAATTTTTTTGGCTTTGCCCTTTTTTTGTGATAGCTAAAAAAATTGTATTAAGAGCAGACTACTTCATTAAAAAAATGAATTAGCCAAAAAAATATGTACAGACAACAAAGAAGAAAACAAGAGGGGAAAAAAATTATGTACAAGAAGAAAGAGAATCTAGAAATAGCAGAATTGATTACTTAGAATTAAATCCCCGTGCACAAGATTAACCAAGCAGGGTTCCTGCCAATAAAGCAACGAGCTAATCCCCGAAAAGCTCCATATCTTCAAATATAAGACTATTTCGCTCCTTTCAAATAATCCACATCATACAATGTAGTACCAAATTCCAAATATTTCAAAGAGTACATTTCCTATATGACTTTTTTGTGTTCTAAGAAGTCATAACACTATATAACCTTTCTATTTTACTCTCTAATGAAAAAATATTATAAATAATGTTAAAAACGTTACAAATTTTATTACATAAAACCTTACAAACTAATTTGTAAAGCAATTAAGCTATCAGTTATGTGTTCAAGCAGCATGAATATTATATTTTTTGTATTATATGTAAATTTTATAGTAATTTTTGTATAAACCGGTTTGAAATAATTTTTCTCTAACGTGGTGGAGGTTGAAAAGATCATCTACATATATTTGTAGTTATATAACATTTTTAATAAGTAATATAACATGTTAAAATAATGTGCATGAATGGTCTTATAGTCTAATATATATATATATATATATATATATATATATATATATATATATATTTTCTTTTTTGAGAAACAAACACACACACACACAAAGGAGAGGGAAAGGGGTTCTAACACAAAGGCACATCACAACTCCACTCAAAAGCCATGGTAACTTTTGAGAGAGGGTGGGGCAAGTTATACTACACACAACACACTCTCTTAAGTAATGTGGGACAATTACCCATTATTTTTTTTGAAAAACAAACACACACACACACACACACACGAGGGAAAGGGAAAGAAATTCTAACACAAAGGCACACCACAACTCCACTCAAAAGCCATGGTAACTTTTGAGAAAGGGTGTGGCAAGTTATACTACACATAACACACTCTCTTAAGTAATGTGGGACAATTACCCATTCTTTTTTTTTTTTTTTTTGAGAAACAAACACACACACACACAAGGGAGAGGGAAAAGGGTTCTAATACAAAAGCACACCATAACTCCACTCAAAAGCAATGGTAACTTTTGAGGGAGGGTGATGCAAGTTATACTACACACGACACACTCTCTTAAGCAATGTGAGACAATTGCCCATTCTTTTTTTTTTAGAAACAAACACACACACACATTATAGTCTAACTATTGAACACGGGCTTTATATGTTCTTTCACAATTGTTCCCACACATTAAAGAACAAAGGCAACTCGTATTATTTCTTCATTAAATAACATGTTGGACGTTGTTAGCTCTGTCGTCACTATTGCATTAATTGTCAAAGGCAATTCTTCGAAATTTCCATTGTGTGTACATCATACTTCATAGACTAAAAGGCATACTTTTCTTCCTCTTCTTCTTCTTCTTCTTCTTCTTTGTTAAAAAAACCGCAAACTCTTTTATAGTTTTATTTGGATGTTGCATAAATTTTTCAGTCATTAGTAGAGAACCTTTTTGTCCGAAATTTAAAAAATAAAGGAAGAAAAATATTATAACTGCATTCCTTCTAACTTATGCTAAATTATTCCATTCCAATATTGCAAGTTGGCATTTTACGTTTAGAAGAAATAATAATGAGGCATGACCACGAGGTAGTATTACATACATTTGATGCATGAAAGATTTTCTTCATTGAACATAGTGAATACGATCAACTATATTTACTATAATAATTAGTGCCCCATTAATATTTAAGTACACCACCTTCATTTTTATTTTATTTTTTTTAATTTATGGGTAAGAATTCTTTGTTTCTTTTTCCCTTTGCATAGGTTGGGCGGGCTCAACCCAAAGAAGATCCAAGTCCACACTGTGGTGGCCTTTGAAGAAAAAACTTGTGGACTGGCTGGGCTAGAGCCTTAATTCAATACCAGCCCATTCGTCTCATGCTTAATGACCCTAGAACTTGAAAACATAACAATAACGCAAGGGGGTTAAAAGAATTCTTCTATTCCTTTCCTCCCACCCCCCCCCCCCCCCCCCCCCCCCCCCCTTTTTTTTTTGGTGATATATAATACCAAGAAATTCTAAAAGTTAATTCATAATTGTATATTCCAAGTACGCTATCATAGCGAAAGAGAGTGAAGTCGAGAAAGAGAAAAAGAGGATTAAAAGAATATATTATTAAAAATTCCTACATGACAAATAACGTTTATTTTATTACTGAAGTTCAAGTGATAACTTGATTTTCAAAATAATAATAATAGCAGTAGTAGTATACTAGTAATAGTAAAAAGACCTAATACCTAAGTCAATTATAGGGGCTTTTTTTTTTTTGGACATGTAGACTAAGTAAATGATAGTAAAGGTTTGGTAGGAGGTAAGAACTGTATATTTGATTTAGAATCTCATTTTATATCACTAACTAATTTAAATTATTTACAAATAGTCAAAAAAAATTTAATTAATAAATTTGGAACCAATTAGTTTACATGCTCAGCACATTCATGGCATTCATCAGGAGCAGACGCCGTAGGTTTAAAATCTCCAAAAGAAAAATTAATTAACATCCATTTAATAAACAAAGAAAACAGTCTTATTATTCCTAAAAAATAAAAAATTCTTTACATCTCTAAGAAAGTACTGAGAATCTGAGATAGAAATATGCCAAAATTGTTTGGACAAATGTAAAGGATCTAAGTAAGGCATCTACACTCAAGCACCTAACATTAGAGGAAGCCAAAGCTTTGGAACCAATTTTAGAGTGGCATTCGAATATAACCTCTTATAAATCTATCTCCCTTGCAAATTAAATCATGACTCATGTTCACGAGCTAATTCACTATTATATTATAATGTTTGAGTTGAAATCATTTAATAGTCAAGCTTAAATTGGGCTTGAATTTGACTTGTTTGCAAAACAAACAAACATTAAAAAAAAAAAAAAAAAAAAAAAAAAAAAAAAGCATTTTATTAAGTCGAGTTTGATCTGTTCAAGGTTCATTTACAACCCTGCTACTTTTCAATAATACCAAAATAGGCCTTCAATATGACAAAGTAATGAAAATTGTGTTGGTGGGAATCTTGGAGAGGATTAGTGGAAGGTCCTTTAATTCTAACTACTCATTTTCTTTCAAAACAACATTTGTCAATATTGCTTTAACTCCATTTCAAAATTGAGTAAAATTTGTCCTAGTTTCTTGAATGTCACATAAATTTCTCAATATCTAGTGGTGAACCTTCATTAAAATAAAAAAAAATAAAAAAAAAATTAACGAATTCTTTGTTTATGAAAAAAAATGAGAAAAATGTAACACTCACATTTCTTGCAACTTATGCTTATATTATTCCATCAAAATATTACATGTTGGCATTTATGCTCTCTTGAAAAATAGTAAGCCAGCCCCCTCAAAAAAGAAAAAGAAAAATAATAAGACATTAGCATTTAGCACAGGAAACTAGATCTAATAATTATTTACCATTGCCCACGTAAAAAAAAAAAAAAAAAAAAAAAAATGATTGCTTCAACATAAAAAAATACAAACTATATATCCCACTTTTTGTATTTTATTTTATGTTCTACTAATTACAATTCACTATATATTCATTTGATTTTTCATATATAAAATTAAAATATAAAATGAAAAAAAAAAAAAAATCAAACACTTGACATAACTGGTGGAAACAATGAGCAGAGCACTATCCAATTCTCTCTCTCTCTCTCTCTCTCTCTCTCTCTTTTTTTTTTTTTTTTTTTTTTTTTCTGTTTTTTAGTGAGATGCACATTGCATAATTAATGAGGTTGAAGCTGTTTATGCCACGGGAGTTAAAGCCATTCCCATCCGTAATTCTCCTCGAGAGAAATTCGTACAATATAACATGTCCCCACAGCAGATTCATCTGCCGCTGTCATCTCAATTAATTCCCTTGTGGAAATTTATTAGACAATTGGTACAATGTATGAAAGAGAAAAGTGAAACCCCACATAAGACCACGCAAATTTAACAAAGGCGAAAAGTCATTTTTAACTCTTACATTTTCAGGCGATTCTCATTTTAGTCTCTAAGGTTTTTTTTTATCACTTTTAGTCCCTATTCTGAAAAATGCTTCCATTTTAGTCTCTGCCGTTACATCTGTAAAGTTGTGATTTACAAATATGTGTTTTGATTGGCTTTTATTCCATGCCAAATTTGATTGTAATTAATATCAATTGTTTATACCCTGTATTTGTTGTGGGAATTGATGTAAGGGGTGTGTGATAGAGAGTGTGTGAAGACTCAAGCAAAATTGGAAGCTGATGGAATCTCGCGGGTATGTCGCGACTAAGCTTCCCGCGAAGTGAGGCATGTGCCCTGCACATGCTGGAATGCGAAGAGTCAGGCCAGGTGGAGACAGCTGTCTCTCGCGAGTATCTCGCGGGTAAGGCCTTCCAGCGAGACATGCTGTTCTGCTAGCCTGTACTGACTGACTCACACATTTTGCACCTATCCTATATAAACCCCCATTACCCACAAATGTTGAGGAATGCTTCAGAGAGAAAACCCTAGCCAAACACATTTGCAATTAGAGATTGTTATCCACACCTTTCTCTATACACTTGCTTGTGGTATCTCCTCAACCCTTCCCTCTCCATTTCCACACCATTGAGAGGTTGATAGCCCAAACACTTACCACACCTTTTGAGAGTGTTGTGTAACGTTTTGGTGCTGCTGGGAAGCATTGGAAGAAGCCTGGAATGGCAGATGCAACATGGAGCTTGTTGCGGGATCCGGAGAACTAAGACAAGACACGGTTCCGAGAAGTCTTGTTGGAGTAGGAGCTTGGAGGGCTTAGGTACATCGGGTAGATTAGGCTTGGAGGGTCTCTTGCTTACTCATGTATCCCAACTGATTGTCTAGTGGATCGATTTCCGCTTGGAGGGCGGCGGAGAGGTTTTTCGCCGAGTTCTTCGGTTTCCTCTTCGAGAACACGTCTCGGTGTTTTCTGTGTTTGCATCCTTCTTCCCTACTCTTGTTTAATTTCATTATTACTGCTGTGTTGCTTTAATTATGAATTAGAGTAGCTTCTTGTTTATACGCTTGTGTTTACACTATTCCGCACTTGTATTAAGTTAGTGTAAAATCAACCAAGCCGTAATTTTAATTAGGGGGTCTAAACAGCTCGTGTGTTTTCAACACGTTTTCGAGCTTTCAATTGGTATCAGAGCGGGTACACTTGCTTGGTTTAAATACCTTAGTGTGATCCTAGACCCCTTGGTGTGTTTTGAAAAGTGTTTGTGTTTAAACCACCATGAAGGATTTGATAAGTGTTTGTGAAAATGACTCAATGAGCATATTTAAAGATTGTTCCAGCAAAGCTATCTTAGAGTTATTTAAATCCAAGAAACATGCTAGAATTTTTTGTCATATGCTGAAATCATTAGTTCATAGGAACCATGATATTCACAACAGCCTATGTGAGTCAAAGTCTTTGAACTATGAATATGAGAGAAGAAATAAACAGTTAAGTGATAAAATTGGTCGTTTAAAAGGGAAACTTCACTCATCCTTGAATGAAATAAAGAAAAATGAATCTTGTTTTGATGATCAAGAATGTCTCTCTCATGCATGCCTTTTTGTTCATACCGCATTGAAAGTGTTTAACTCATGTTTGTGGTACCTTGACAGCGGGTGTTCTAGGCATATGACTGGAGAAAAATCTCTATTCAAAACTCTTAAAGAGAAGGAAGATGGATTTGTGACATTTGGGGATGGTAGTCATTCACAAGTTCTTGGAAAGGGAACAGTGGATATTCCGGGTCTGCCTTTGATGACTGATGTGCTATATATTAAGGGTTTAAAAGTGAACCTGTTAAGTATCACTCAGATTTGTGATGAAGATTTCCTGGTCCAATTTTCAAAGAAATGATGTCTAATCTTGAATGAAGAAGGTGTTCAAGTTCTAAAGGGACTAAGGACCACTAATAACTGTTATGGGATCATTCCAAAACCTAGCATAGCATGTCGAAGTGCTCGGGTAAATCTCTTGGAGCTGTGGCATCAACGGCTTGGTCATGCAAATTACAAACAAGTGGCGAAAGTCTCGAAGCTTGAGGCTGTGGTTGGTTTACCTAAGTTTGGGAAGATTGAAAAGAATTTGTGTGGTCCATGTCAATTGGGAAAACAAACAAAGTCAAGCCATCCTAAAGTAAATGTGGTTGCAACTTCTCGTCCATTAGAATTACTGCATGTGGATTTGATGGGTCCTACAAGAACAGAGAGCATGGGTGGAAAGCGGTACATCATGGTGATAGTTGACGATTTCTCAAGGTATTCTTGGGTGGACTTCCTTAGAGAGAAATCAGAAGCATGTGATAAGATGGAGAAATTGTGCAAGAGATTGATGAATGAAAAGGGAGTACCTATCATCAAAATCAGGAGTGATCATGGGAAAGAGTTTGAAAATGCAAAGTTTGAAGCATTTTGCAATGAACACGGTATCAAGAAGGAATTTTCAGCCCCAAAGACTCCACAACAGAATGGAGTAGTTGAAAGGAAGAACCGGGTAATTCAAGAAATGGCTCGAGTAATGTTACTCAACAAAAATCTTCCACAGAAGTTTTGGGCTGAAGCTGTGAACACGTCTTGTCACATTGGGAATAGGATTTACTTCCGAACAGGAACGAAGAAGACATCATATGAAATTTGGAGAGAAAAGAAGCCGAAGGTGAAATATTTCCAAATATTTGGGAGCAAATGTTATATTCTCAACGACAGAGAGAATCCCGGAAAATTTGATGCTAAAAGTGAAGAGGGGATATTTCTAGGTTATTCATTAAATAGCCGAGCATATAGGGTGTTCAATAAACGCACCAAGATGGTAATGGAGTCAATAAATGTGGTCATTGATGATACCATATCTGAAAGAGAAAGGGAAGACGGTGAAGGATCGAACCTGAAGAAGGGAGAAGTTGAGGACAACATGTCTCAAGATGATGAGATCGAGAAAGAATCACCAGAAACAGAGTCTACACCTCCTATACCAAGAAGGGAGACCAGATCAATGCAAGGGCCCTCTAGCCCTCTCACCCCTCCGGAAGTTCAACCTCCAATCTCTCGAGATGAAGAACCTTCCACCTCCAAGAGACCATCATCAAGGGTAACCCTCAATCATCCACCAAGTAATATCATTGGTGACGTAAATGAGGGACTTCGTTTGAGAAAAGGACCAAAATACAGTGCGAATCATGTGACGTACAATTGTTATCTTGCTCAATTCGAACCCAAGAAGGTAGAGGAAGCCCTTAGAGACGAAAATTGGATCGAGTCTACGCATCAGGAGCTACATCAGTTTGTCAGAAATGATGTATGGGAGTTGGTTCCAAGACCCAAAGATACCCATGTCATTGGCACCAAGTGGATCTTCAAGAACAAAACTGACGAAGATGGTGAGGTAGTTCGAAACAAGTCTAGGTTGGTAGCTCAAGGATATACTCAAGTGGAAGGCATAGACTTCGATGATTCGTTTGCACCAGTAGCAAGGTTAGAGTCAATTCGAATTCTACTGTCTATTGCATGTGTTATGGATTTTAAATTGTACCAAATGGATGTAAAAAGTGCATTTCTGAATGGCTTCCTAAATGAAGAAGTATTTGTTGAGCAACCAAAAGGATTTCAAGATCCTCATTTTCCGGATCATGTGCTAATGTTGAAGAAAGCACTGTATGGTTTGAAGCAAGCACCAAGAGCATGGTATGATCGTCTCACAACATACTTGTTGGATCGCGGATTCAAAAGAGGTCAAGCTGATCGAACCTTGTTTGTAAAGAGAGATGAGAAGTCTCTCCTAGTTGCTCAAGTGTATGTGGATGATATTGTTTTCAGTTCCACCATTGACCATTTGGCTCATGAATTCCCCGAAGAAATGAAAAGGGAGTTTGAGATAAGTATGGTGGGAGAACTGAACTATTTCCTTGGGCTTCAAGTGAAACAGCGGAAAGATGGGATATTCATATCTCAAGAGAAATATGCCAAAAATCTTGTTAAAAGATTTGGTCTAGACTCTAAGAAACATACGTCCACTGCAATGAGCTCCTCATCAAAGCTGAGTCGGGATGCAGCAGGTATAGAAGTGGATCCAACGCTTTATCGAAGCATGATAGGCAGCCTCTTATACCTCACTGCTAGTAGACCAGACATAGCCTTCAGTGTAGGCGTGTGTGCTCGATTTCAGGCAGCCCCCAAAGAGTCACATTTAACAGCTGTCAAAAGAATTATCCGCTACATAAATGGCACCTCTGACTATGGGATTTGGTACTCAAGAGATTCAAATGAATGCTTAGCCGGATATTCTGATGCTGATTGGCCTGGCTGCATTGATGATAGAAAAAGTACTTCCGGTGGATGCTTCTATCTTGGAAATAACTTGGTGTCATGGATGAGCAAAAAGCAGAATTCAGTCTCTCTATCAACAGCCGAAGCTGAATACATTGCTGCTGCAAGTTGCTGCGCTCAATTACTATGGATGAAGAAGCTTCTTCATGATTATGGAATCACTCAAGACACGATGTGTGTATATTGTGATAATACAAGTGCCATAAACTTGTCCAAGAATCCAGTTCAACACTCGAAGTCAAAACATATCGAAATTCGGTATCATTTCATTCGAGATTTGGTGGAGGAAAGGACCGTGTACTTAGAGTTCATCAACACTGAGAATCAGAAGGCAGACATATTCACTAAACCTCTAGATGGCCCAAAGTTTGAATCTTTGCGTAAGACCATCGGTGTCGGTATCATTCCCTGAACTCTATCTCTTGTGTGAACCTATACTACTCTATGTTGCATACCTGTTGTTTTGGTTCCACATGTTCAGTGTCTAATTGGTTTGCTTTTATCTGTTTTGGTTTGCATCTGCTACTTTTGTTGATCGTTCTTTTCTTGCTCTGTTTTGGGTGTGTACAAAAATTTCAAAAACACATAAAAAATAGAAAATCCAAAAAGTTTGATCGCTTTGTTGAGTTTTGTCTCAAAACATATTTTGCCTTGTACCTTTGTACTTATGGCTTTGTGCATTTAACGAGCTTAGCTTGTCTCTCATGCACTCATATCATTGTGGAAGAAATTCTGAAATCTATGTGACTGTTGTAAATAGATCTTCAACCTTGTCATGAATGATTAGTGAATGGTTTTGTTGATCTTGAGACATGCATAGACTCATGCTTATATATCTTCCCACTTTTATTTTTTTTGCTTCAAAGAGCTCTCTAATTGTAAATCTCCAAATGAAAAGAGATATAGAGCTGCAAAAGCCTGTCGCACAAACTAGTATTCGACTAGGAAAAAGGGAAAGCGACCAAAATAAAATGTATGATGCCCAACAAGCCAAAGGCTAACTCATCAATTGAAATATCAAAAATTTCAGGCATCTTTCTCTAAATGAGATTCTCTTTGCTCAAAAATTGCAAATGATATGTTAAATATGGAGCCAAATGAAAAGTTTCAAAGAATTATTGTCAAGTACGTGTGGGAGGTCATATATGCATGTTTCTATAATTGAGATAGATCACATAATCTAGTGCTAGTTGTGTATGCCTTGATTGAATTGATCATTGAAGCTTCACATTGGACTAAGGACTATCTCATTTGTGATATCCACACACAACACACAAGTCTATGTTCAATGAATGCCTTATTCATTTGTGTGATTGTACTTGATCAAATGTGTTTTCACATGCTCAATCTCTGTTGATCAAACCCAAAAAGATTTTTGAGTGTTTTATTTGTTTTTGAAAGTGATTTTATACTTTCTTGTCATTTGTTTTTGATTAAAAAGCATGTTTTTGTGTTTATTCAAAATCTGGCACAGGGATTGTTTCGCGAGAAGCTCGCGACTTAGAGCTTCCCGCGAAAATGGGTTGAGGGATTTCTTTATTTTATCATGTCACACAGAAACTTTCGCGACTGTTTCGCGACTGTCTCGCGTCCAACAGCTTCTCGCGAAATGCTGTTTGGCTAAAATTGGATTTTTCCAATTTCAGACAGAAGCTACCACGACTGTCTCGCGACTGTTTTGCGACCTATTGCTTCTCGCGAAAATTTTGTGCTTCAGTGGCACCTTTCGCGACTGTCTCGTGACTGTCTCGCCCCTCTCTAACCCGCGAAAAACACGTGTTTTCAGTTTTTATATGGCTGATGTGACAGTTTTTTCAAACATATCAAACTTCCCTCGCTCAACCTCTCTCAAACTTTTTCAACCCAAAAACACTATTCCATCCATTTCCCTTCTATCCAAGCATTTTTTCTGCATTTTCTCCATCAAGGTATGTTTGTTAATCATTTCTTTTCAAGTTTTTACTGAGATTATGCAGATTTTTGTTAGGGTTTTGATAATTGGGGATTTTCAAAACTTTGGGTTGGTTCTCAAAATTGGGTGATTTTTTCTCAAATTTCTTGATTGGGCTGTGTCCCATTGGTTGTTTCTGCTTCTGTGTTGGCCCCTTGTGGCATTTTATCTTGTATTGAGGGTAGATTTTCCCATGTTCATGCATTGCTCATATCTTATTTGATGTTGTGCACACTAAGTGTTTGTCAAAACGTCCGAGTGACATTTTTGTGCTATTTTGAAATCAAGTGATTTCAATTTATAGACTTTCACTTGTTTGACCTTATTTCACTCAATTTGGTCATTGATAATGTATCACATGCATCTTGCACTTGCTCCCACATACATACTCATGCACATTTGCTGAGATCCTTGCATTGTGTCTATACATTCAGCAGTGTTACTTCTGCTTTGACCTCACTTGACTCTAATCAAGTTCTGTGCTCTGTGGTCTATGGGTTGTGCTCTTGTCTCCTGTTTGTTTTGTGTGCTATGTTGCACAGATGTCTCCATTCAAGACTTCAGCTGTGAAAGGAGGCCGCGACAAAGGGAAAGAACCAATCATTGACGTTGATGCTGACTCACCTAGACCGAAGCGAACTCGTGGCTCAACAGGAACTTTTGATCCTCACTTGTTCAAGTCTCATGCTGCTTTTGAATCCTTCAAGAACCACTTTCAGGGTGCTCCTTTGATAGTTGAGAGGGGGGTTGACCAGCCATCACTCAAAGACACACAAATACCTATTTGGTTTGCCACGAAAGATTGGAATTATCTGTTGTCAACTTTCGAGGATACATATGAGAACATGGTTAAGGAATTCTATGCCAATGCCAGTGTCGTCGGCGATGAGATTAAATGTTGGGTTCGAGGAAAGAGCTTTTCTGTCACACCAATGTACTTGGCGGAAATTCTACACATTAACCGGCCAATACTCCCCATACCGCCGGTATATGATGAGCTGAACCCCAATGAAGAATATCTCCGACAGTCTTTAGGAGCTAATTTGGAATTCTCATCCACTAGAAAGTCCATCAATGTGGCATCTCTTTCTTCCGAGCTACGACTTCTATCAATGATCATGTGTAGCAATCTCTATCCCTTGTCCAGCACCGGATATATGAACCTTGGACGAGCTTTGTTTTTAAACGATCTGATCACGGATGTCGAGATTGATGTGTGCTCTCACATCTTTCACATTTTGGCCAAAACAGTTGACCGGACAGCTTCAAGGAACTGTCTTCCTTTCTCTCGCCTTATTTCAAAGATTTTGAAGCTCAAAGGTGTCCGTCCATTGGATGATGAACGTCCATATCCAAGGCCAAGTCCAATCAACATTCGGTCTCTCCATGCTAGTATGAGCCATGCCAAGAAGAACCCCAAGCAAGAAACTCATGCACCATTCGGTTCCTCGAGTTTTGCAACTCGTATCAATGATGAACAGATCAACAATATCTTTACTGCTCTTCAAGAGTTGAGTACAAAGATGTCCGGATTTGGGACTATCATGTACACTCACCACCGACGTCTTGATGCACAGCTCACATCTCTCCAAACTCAGATGGACGAAATTCAACGGAAGCTAGAAGGGGATGACTAGCTATTCCATGACAAAAAGGGGGAGATGATGTCATTGATAGGGGGAGTATGGAGATAGGGGGAGAAGAAGTCAACTGTTCCTGTGTTTATTTTTTTTTGTCTTTAAAGCTTTGATGCTATGCTTTAATTGAGTATTATTTCAGATGTTTCGTTGTGATATTCTCTTTGCTTATGTAGCATACTTTGCATGTACCCATGTTGCTTTTGTAAGCTTTAAGGGTTGTTTTGTTTCTTTGCATATTTGTAGGCTTTTATGGTTTGTGCCATGTATTTGCAATTCTTTGCTTATGCAGCCTTTATGCTTGTGCTATTGAAGTTTAATGTCATATATTTTCTTCACTACATCACTCTTGTGCCCTAGTAGGATTGTTCCTAGATGCATATATGTTCTATGCATTGGTTGAGTGATGAACACTCTTGTGCCCTAGTAGGATTGTTCCTAGATGCATATATGTTTTATGCATTGGTTGAGTGATGAACACTCTTGTGCCCTAGTAGGATTGTTCCTAGATGCAAATACTTCGTGTATTTTGCATTGGTTGAGTGTTGGATTTGTAAATGGTACTCTTCAATTGAGCTTATCATTTTGCATATCCGGATGTTCATTCCGTGTGTGAATGAGCATAGTAATTGCTTGCGTATAGTGATTACTTATTTGATCTTGCCATGATCTAGTGCTTTCTATTTCATCTTGCTTGATCATGCTATTGATGCTCCATATGCTTTTCAAGTTTTCTGCATACAATGATAATAGTTTGTTGTTGTGTTTCAGGAGTTACTTGTTCATATGTTTCAAGAGCTTATCAGAATCTAGAATTAGGTGTGAGTGAGTTTTGCCTGTGTTCCCAAACTCACGTTTAAGTCTAGAGTCTGTTTTAGGATTTTGTCACGGAATAGCCAAAGGGGGAGATTGTAAAGTTGTGATTTACAAATATGTGTTTTGATTGGCTTTTATTCCGTGCCAAATTTGATTGTAATTAATATCAATTGTTTATACCCTGTATTTGTTGTGGGAATTGATGTAAGGGGTGTGTGATAGAGAGTGTGTGAAGACTCAAGCAAAATTGGAAGCTGATGGAATCTCGCGGGTATGTCGCGACTAAGCTTCCCGCGAAGTGAGGCATGTGCCCTGCACATGCTGGAATGCGAAGAGTCAGGCCAGGTGGAGACAGCTGTCTCTCGCGAGTATCTCGCGGGTAAGGCCTTCCAGCGAGACATGCTGTTCTGCCAGCCTGTACTGACTGACTCACACATTTTGCACCTATCCTATATAAACCCCCATTACCCACAAATGTTGAGGAATGCTTCAGAGAGAAAACCCTAGCCAAACACATTTGCAATTAGAGATTGTTATCCACACCTTTCTCTATACACTTGCTTGTGGTATCTCCTCAACCCTTCCCTCTCCATTTCCACACCATTGAGAGGTTGATAGCCCAAACACTTACCACACCTTTTGAGAGTGTTGTGTAACGTTTTGGTGCTGCTGGGAAGCATTGGAAGAAGCCTGGAATGGCAGATGCAACATGGAGCTTGTTGCGGGATCCGGAGAACTAAGACAAGACACGGTTCCGAGAAGCCTTGTTGGAGTAGGAGCTTGGAGGGCTTAGGTACATCGGGTAGATTAGGCTTGGAGGGTCTCTTGCTTACTCATGTATCCCAACTGATTGTCTAGTGGATCGATTTCCGCTTGGAGGGCGGCGGAGAGGTTTTTCGCCGAGTTCTTCGGTTTCCTCTTTGAGAACACGTCTCGGTGTTTTCTGTGTTTGCATCCTTCTTCCCTACTCTTGTTTAATTTCATTATTACTGCTGTGTTGCTTTAATTATGAATTAGAGTAGCTTCTTGTTTATACGCTTGTGTTTACACTATTCCGCACTTGTATTAAGTTAGTGTAAAATCAACCAAGCCGTAATTTTAATTAGGGGGTCTAAACAGCTCGTGTGTTTTCAACACGTTTTCGAGCTTTCAACATCAGAGACGGATAATGATGACGTGGCAAACGGCAATAATAAACAATCCTTATTTAATATCCACGCGGCCTAATGAAGCAACTGTTAGTTATATCCCCGCCCTTAATGGTCACATGGCCCTCACGTGATAGTCCCTAACCCAAATAAAACCACAGATCACATGAAATTGAAATCCCTAACCCCCAAATTCCCTCAGCTCTTCGCTCACCAGTCATCGCGCAGATTGAAGTCCCTCACCAGTCACGAAATCAAAAACATCTTCAAATCAATTGCTCCTCGCTCACCACACAGCCCAGAAACATCTTCAAATCAACTGTTTTCCATGGATTCAAGCTCGATGTCATCGAGTGGAAGCTTGAGGAAAAGGGGCCCAACCCGATACTTTTGCTCAGAGAAACCAGTTTTGGTCGTTTCATGGACACCTGACAACCCTGGAAGAAGGTTCTACAGGTGTCCAAATTATTGGGTAAGGTTTTTAAATTTCTATTCAGTTTCTAGGTTTTTAACTTTGTAGCACTTCAGGTTCCAATTTCATTTCCCTTTAGCCTTTTGCTTTTCCTTTTTCATTTTCATTTCAAGCTCGCAATCCCTTTAGTCTAAGTCTAACCCCTCTGTCAACCATTTACAGCCCTTTTATTTCTCTTAGTTTTCATTTGTCTTGGTAAGATGTAATCTTTCCCTATTCATGTTGCATGCCCAACTTAAATGATGTGCTAGACCGTCATTTTGATCTTAACAGCTTCATAATATTTGACAACCAAAGTTTTTTGCTAATTCCTAGAGAAAACTGAAGTTGGTTTTCTTGTCTTGGGAACCCAAAATTTCTTTTCTTAAAAAAAAAGTAAAAAATAAAAAATAAAAAAACCTCAACTTGTTGCTGACAATATAAATTGGTTTTCTTGTATTTTGCTAATACAAGTGTTGGAACATTGTGCTAATACTATTTTAGTTTCTGGGTAAGGTAGTATTCTGCAAGTCAGCCGGCATGTGTGGTCAAGTGTGGTCATGTGATTTGTGGTTTTATTTGGGTTAGGGACTATCACGTGAGGGCCACGTGACCATTAAGGGCGGGGATGTAACTAACAGTTACTTCATTAGGCCGCATGGATATTAAATAAGGATTGTTTATTATTGCCGTTTGCCACGTCATCATTATCCGTCTCTGATGTAACGGCAGGGATTAAAATGGAAGCGTTTTTCAGAATAGGAACTAAAAGCGGTAAAAAAAAACTTAGGGACTAAAATGAGAATCGCCTGAAAATGTAGGGACTAAAAGTGGCTTTTCGCCTTGAACAAATTGTATCAACTTCAAGATTTTCACGCAAATTTAACAAAAATATCATAAAAGAATTTGAAGGGTAATTTTATTCTTCATCAGTTGCGAACGGCTCACAGATTTTGGTAATTGGATTTAGAAGATATAAGAAAACGACTCAGAGGTTTTATCCTTAAGGCGGACCTATAAGTGCAAGGCGCTGTTAAAACGGTTCCAAGGCAATAAAATTTCTACTTTGACCCTCAAAAGCAAGCGTTTTTTATTTTTATTTTTATTTTTTTTAGGCATGCATGTTTTATCATGATATAAAAAAATTATTTAATATTTTTAGGAGTAATATAAACTTTGCCTTATATAAATGATAGGTTCATCTAAACCCTATAAGTATTTTGAATAATTGTTCAAATCTTACACAACGGTATATACTGTTGTAATGTGAAAGTCCAAATACTAATGATTGATTGTGAAAATCTTACAAGATTTTGAAAATTTTCCAAAATTTTTAAGATAATTTAGATCCAATTATGCCAGATAACTAATTATCAAGCTGAATGAATTAATTAATTCAATTATGCTTACGGCCGTGGTTATAACAATCACACAAACATTGCATAAAATAAATAACAGCAAAACAAGTAGAATCTGTAGTTGATCCTAGTATTCAACCTGGACAAGGATAATTATGCTCTGTTTTTTGTTATAAACAATTATGAAGTATGCTTAGTAAGATTTTTTTTTTTTTTTTTTTTTTTTTTTGTGAGAATCCAGACCTGAAGGAAAATTTATTGAAGTAAAATAAATAAAATAAAATAAAATAAACTGAAAAAATTATACAGAGTCCCACGTAAAAAGAGGAGTTATATTTTTAAGAATGGATTCCATCCAAACTTGTAGCCCATTTCCATATTTAGATCTTCTAGCAAAAAAATGGGCAACTAAAATGCCTAATCGCTTTACATGGGAGAAACTAAAAAAATGAAAGTTAGCAACTCACACAAGAACATCGTTGAGTACATAACTCCGAATGATTCAAGTCTTATGCCAAGAGTGCCTTTATAATAACTTCCGCATCACCCTCAATAACACTATCGAAGATGCTTAATTCCTTTGCAAAAACCATCACCCTTCGACAAGCCAATGCTCCATTCGTGGCAGCAGAAGTAGGGAGAAGAATTCATTCTGATAAAGCTCTAATTACACTATCTAAAGAATCACAGTTAACCACTCTTAATGCTTGCTCTTTATTTTCTTTTCTTTTTTTCTTTTTCCTTTAGAGAAAGTTTCAACATATGGCATCTGCTACTGATGATAGCATTTTATCATCAAATCAAGACACTAATCGATTTTTGATATAAGCGGAGTTTGAATTCCAAATCTCTTATTCAACTATTAGATACTTACCAATTGAGCTAACTGGATCTCACTTCAAATGCTTAATAAGCTTGGTTTTAAGTACTTTGAGTGATCTTAAGAATACTACAAATTTTATTGCATAAGTTTTACATACTAATGTTTCACCTATCGCAAAAAAATTAATTTCGCATTTAATATGACACTAATCATATTTTCTATCAAATTAGAGTATAATAGTTTTTTTAGTAAGATTTGTAATAGCTCTAATATTTCCTTTTGTAATTGCTTTAGCATTCATTATTAGCTTGAAAATATTTTATAGTAACATTTGTAAGGACAAAGTTTGGTTACAAACTTAGTTGTAACCTAAGGCTACAAATTTTTTTAAACAAATTAACGTTACTACCAATTTTGAAAATCTAAATGTTAGATTTTATGTTCTTTACTTTCTTAACACACATGTGAATTTGTATACCAATTGGATATTATTTACTATATGATCCATAAACATATTTTTTAGGCATAATTTTATACTACAAAAATTTGTAATTTAAATAATTAATTGATGATGTACCTATTGGTCTTTGATCTTCTAAAAATTTTACAAGCATGGAGGATATAAGAAGGAAATTTAATTCAATGATAGATTTGTCAAAATTTACATCCAATAAAAAAATAATAATAATAATGAATGAAGTTGTAGCCTTAAGCTACAACCAAGTTTGTAGTGAAACTTTGTCCTATTTGAAATAACTTTATAATTTTCTTGTGACTTTTATGGTATAATTTCTAGAATGTTAAAATTCAGCCTCTTTTTTATTTTATTTTTTAAATATTAAAAAAAGTTCAATCTTTATTTATTTAAGTTATTCCATCTTTTATTTATTTTGGTTTGTCTTTGTGTTAGAGTTCATTTCTCCTTCTCTTGTGTGTGTGTGTGTGTTTATTTCTCAAAAAAAAAAATACTAAAAACAAAATATTTTGTTTTATTTCTAAAAGTACATAGCTTCAACCATAAAATAAATTATTATGTCCAACATGTTATTAATCAATGCTAAAGTAAAAGATAACGCGAACTGATGAAGAGTTGATTCTATCCGACCTAATGGTGCTCATGGTCAGCGACAGGTCCTCCATTTTGCCACCCATCAAAATCGATTCAAGTCTAGGTGGAGTCCAAACCCTAAATCTCACGTACACGTATGTATGAATCTTACATGTATATAGAACATATGTGTTGCATACACATATTAAATAAGCTACTTGTTATGCCATAATTATATTATATAATCAAAGTATTTACTAATGAATAAAGTTTGGCTACAACTTTACTCAATATTTTTACTTATATGAATTTTGATAAATCTACTATTGGATTACTTTTTCTTCTTATATCTTTCATACTTGCAAAATTTTCAGAAAATCAAAAATCAATAGTTATATCATCAATTAAATGTTTAAAATTTCAAGTTTTTGTAGTTTAAAATAACAGATAAAAAATTAGTTTATGGTTTAAATAGTAATTGGCGCGAAATTTAACATATGTGTTAAGCACATACTGAAGATGCAATCCAATTATTAGATTTTTAAAAAATGTAGTTATGTTGATTTATAGTGGAATCTACAACCAAATTTTATAGCCAAACTTTGTCCTTTACTAATTATTTAAAACTTAGTGATTTTGTGGCAATGTTTGATCTCTCTCATGAGAAAACCTTTGGTTCAAAGCCTTCACACTCATTTGTTGAAAAAAAAAAAAAAACAGTTTGCTATTTCTTTTTTTCTTTTTTAGGAGGCCTTTTGTTAAGGCTCTGGTATACGTATTACTGCTATCTGGTGTAGTGTATTGCTGCTGTATTTAGGTGCAGTGGATGCCTATACAGAGGTGCAAGGGATGCTTGTACAAAGTTAGTTGAGTTAGTTGAGTAATGCATTAGAAGTTTGTACTTGTTAGTTAAGTGACTAAGCTGCAATGTATTGTATTCTGTTAGTTAGTGTGTTAGAAATTTAGACCCCTTAAACCAACCAGATTAATCTAGTTAATTAGCCAAGTGATTAACTTAGT
Source organism: Quercus aquifolioides (assembly GCA_019022515.1). NCBI lineage: Eukaryota > Viridiplantae > Streptophyta > Magnoliopsida > Fagales > Fagaceae > Quercus > Quercus aquifolioides. The sequence goes on from CM032336.1 coordinate 20,933,254, forward strand.
CAATTTATGTAATTCTAGGTTATCACAAACATACAATCATATCAAAAATATAAAGCATCGGAATAATAAATAACTCAATGATATGATCACCCAGGAAACCACATGGTAAAAACTTGGGGAGAATTTGACCTAGCTATCCTCAAGGTAAGCCTGAATCCACTATGCGAAAGAATCGAAGTTCATACTAAAGGACTTACAAGCTCCCCGCTTGACTTCCTAATGCTACCCACCAGTAGAACTTACTAACACGACCACGTGCAAGCTCTGAATCCACAGACTCCTTTTTTCTTGGATTCTCCACAAGATACAAGCACCCACGCTTGTTATTCTTTAAGCTCCAATGGCAGCAACCGAGTTGATTATCAAGATGTTGATATAATCTCTACCTTGAAAACCCTAAGCTTTGTGTAAAGGAAAGCTCCTCTAGATCTCACAAGAGATTTACACAAAACAGAAAAGTATGAGCAACAATACAACAGGAGCAACTCTAAAAACGTGGCTAGCGTTTTGCCTTTTATACCTAGGGTAAAAACAGAAAACCCAAAACGTTTAATGAGTTAGGGCTGAGTTGGAAAATTCTGCAGAAAAACATTCTGCTCGAGATTCGATCAATCGAGTCTAACTTTCGATCGATCAAGTCAGGTCGAAATGCACCAATGCATCTGCAGCCTCTCGATTCCAACTTTACATAAAATATATAACTTTGAGCAAGCCTAAACAAGACTAAACATATTGTTTTGATCATGGTTTGCCAAAATTACACAGTAGAGTTATAAATACATAGATTCCTAAATCTTTAGAACCTAACAAACTCCCCCTTTGGCAATCCATGACAAAACACAAACATAAAGCTCAAAGTTTACAAGTAGAAAGTCCTTTACAACAATAATGCTCATAAAAACTAAAATTCAATTCTAACTACTATCCATCAGTTGCAAGTGTAGACAGCAGCTCAATTGAATCAACTTGTATATTCCTGAAACACTCAACAAACACATAAATGCATGTGTGACAGAAAACAGTAAATAAACAGGTATAACATTCTTGTATGATTCACACAACACAAAATAAAGACATATATCAATGAATAACTCATAAATATAAATCAATAAGCAGTGAATCACAAGAACAAGAATCATGTATATCAAAAACAATGTAACACCCAAAAATAGATACTCCCCCTAACATGAATAGCCCCAAAACAATGATATACAAAGTGAAGCACCTAGATACAATCTAACATCTCCACTAGCTCCTCAAAACAAAAAAAACTCTCCCCCTAACTACAAAAACTCCTCTACAGTGTTAAACTCTACTCCCCCTTTTTGCGATGGAATGCCAAAGGACAATCACACGCCATCATCAAAAGGAGGTGGTGACGATGAACGAAGATGTGCTACCTCGGCACGCAAAGCACGAATCTCATCAAGCAAGTCTACCAAAATCTAACTATGAGTTGCCTGAACGGTCATAACAGTCTCCAAGGTACGATGAATACAAAGTCATCCGAAGGAGGTGGAGGAACATCAGCAGAAGCGGTATCACTAGCAGGATTAGGAACATCCTCACCAGCAAGACCTGTAAAAGAAGAAGGAGGAGGTGCGCTACCAAAAGGTTCAGACCTAGGGTGTTTAGAGCTAGCTCAAAGATGAGCAGCCCTCTGTCTAAGAAAAGACGCACCTATGGGAGTAATCACATGAACGGGCTCAGAGGAAAGGAAACCACTAAGATCAAGATAAAGCAAAATCCTATGAATAAAAATAGGATGAACAAGGGCATGAGAAGAAGATGAACTCCTATAAACTTCGTTCAAAGAACGAAGAAACAAATGGGGAAAACTAATAGAAGCATCAGTGACAAGAGCATACAAAAAGACACACCGCTCGAGAGGAATGGTGTGAAGATGAGAAATGGACTAGATAGAATGACAAGCTATCCTAAAGAAGAGATAGTACAACTCAAATAACTCAGCAGAGGTGATCCTCTAATCAGAACCCCATTGGATAGAAGACCTAGTGATGTAAGACATGACATCACTCAACAGAGGAGACTCATCATAAGGGTAGACTGGGTGCTAGACCAAGGGTACCCCAAGAGCATCAACCACTACCGTAGGAGTAATGGAGTACTCTACGCCTCGTATCCAACTCTTTACTAAAGTGTTGGAATCATAGACGCGGATAGAGATGTTCAAGAAGAACTCTCTAATCAGGGTAGCTGGAGGAGGATCAGAAACATCCAACAGAGGTAACCAGCCCTGATGCTCAAAATTTTCCCTAATGGCAGGATCAATCTCATCTAAAAGAACGGAACGCTCAACCCAAATGTTTCTCTTAAGGTTCAACTTCTCATAAATCTCTTGGTTTTTCTCACTCAGAAACCTCTCTCAGTCAAAGAAGGGAGGGGAAGGAGTAGGTGAGGGGACAGACCTATGAGCCCTAGTCTTCCTAGGCATAGTGCTAAGGAAAGGACAAAGATACAAAGAGAAAACCAAAATATAAAAAAAAAACCAAGGGCAAACTGCAAGTTAGCACAAAAAGATATAGAACAACAATTTATATGATGCATGAAAAAATTTTTTGGTCAAAAACATAGAAATTGAAAATTTTTCAATTTCGATCGATTGAGAATCGATCGAACACCAATCGAGTCAGGTAGACTCAAACCAAAAATTTTAATCACAATTTCAATTGATCGAAAAACAGGTTCGATTGATCGAAAGTTTGAAAAAATCAGATTTTTGAAAACATAGCATTTTAATGCAGAAACTCCTCAAAGCACATTGTTTTATAAAAAAATGCATGAGTATGAGACGAAAAGTTTTTCAAAAATACTTGAATTCAACCCAGATCTTCCAAAATCAAGATTTTCAATCAATTTTTCCTCAAAGTGCAAACATTAAACACATTTTGCATTAAAATCAAGAAACTTTTAATCTTGGATGGCCACAACAAAATCACACACCATATAATGTACCAAGTTTAGCAAAGAGTAACTTGTGTAGTGTGTACAACTAGCAAAAACTTGAGATACATGTGAGGTGATATGTGAATAGCAATTAATCACAAAGTCTACAAAATTCATCACATAGAATTTAAAAGAGACTATCACCTAAAGAGTTACATCCTATAACTCCCACATCTTCGAGAACATAAGCTTGCAATCATGTAAGTTTCTTGAATTTTGCCTCATAATGTACACACCAATTTTAATTATGTGATTTGACATCAAGCCTAATAGTACACACCAATTTTAAGCATTAAACAATTAAACCGAGGCTACACCTTATGTTCTTTTTGTGCATGTGCTACACTTTCTCGAGCACAAAATCTTAAGATATGCACTAAGGTGTTCATGATTGGCTAGTGAACAGTGGTGAGATAATTATTTATGCCTTTCTCAAAAGGATCAAGTCCGACAGTCAAATAACATGTGACTTCAAGATTAAGACAAAGTGATAAACATCATAAACATTTTTCCCACACAACATGCACTACAAAGTTTCAACTAGTCAAGTGCAATAAATAAGCTCATCAAAGCTAAACAAGGTACATAAACTTGTTATGTAAAAATAATATGGTCAATCCTTGATTATAAATCCAAGATGTAAAATACAAAACACAAAAATCTTTTTGGTTTTTTTTTTTTAAAATTTATGACCAAGAACAAAAAGCACACATTGTGCTAAAAGATAAAAAAATGCAAATGCAATTCATAACAGTGCTTAACTAAGCTATAAAGAGTACACAAACAAGAAATATCAATTTCTTAATTAACCCATGAGTACATGTACAAACTAGTACATACTCACACAAAATCAGAAATAGATTAACACATATACAACACATACTATTTAAGTTTCTCCACAATGTCAAACATATTCTAAATCAAGAAAGAGATATCATAATTCATGTAATCCTCAAGAAACATAAAACAAGACTCAAAATAAAATATTTTTGTCTTTTTGAAAATTTTCAATGTTTTTGGATTTTTTTTTTAATAAAAAAAACTAAAATCAACAAAACAACCAAAAACAAAAACAAAACATGTCCACAAATAATTGAAAGAATTAAATCAGGGACAAGTCAGCAACACTCACCTTGGAGAATCTTTTCTCACCCATATAGCACGAGTCTTCGACTTTGTAGGTGAAAATCCATGAGAAGCAGAGTGTATTTGAGGAATTACACCAATCTTCTGAGAAAGACTGAAATCCTGCAAATTCCTTTCACAAGCCAACAAGCTCAAATTTTTCAAAAGAATATGAAATAATTTATATGGACTTATGGCAGGAGTAATATCATCACATATCCTAGATTGACATACAGAATGCTTAAATTTCAACTTATGACAATTGGGACGAATGTGATCGGAGACACCACAAAAGTGACAAACAGGAACAAATTTAGGAACATCAGTATTCCTAACAGCAAATCTAGTCTCAGATTTTGGTTTTTGCCTCAACAAAAAACAATTTGGTCTAATGTGACTAACAACACCACAAAGGTGACAGGTAGGTACAAAAACAGATTTCTTTTGCACACTAGCAGCAGGTTTAAACATAGGTTTAAAAACTTCAGCGTTAACATTAGAATTTTTACCTTTGTCTAACCTATCAAAATAAGCCTTCTCTTTAGTATTCCTCTTGAAAGGAGGGATATAAACTTTATCAGTTTTAGGCTTAAGAGAAACAGAAACACTTCTATTATCAACAAAAGGCTTGGTACTAGTCAAATTTTCAATTTTAGTTTTAGATTCAACTAATTCTTGTTCCAAGCTTTTCATCTTCTCATCTTGAGAGGAAATTTGATTTCTCAAAAATTCATTCTTTTTATTAGACTCATCTAATCTCACAATCAAATCCTCTTTTTTAAGATTAGCCAATTTTAACTCTTCTTTAAATTTCTTAGCAATTTTCAAAGATTTAGATAATTCCTTACGAATAGTTTCAAAAGCATCAAAAAAATCAATAGAAACAATAGTGTCATTTTTATTCAAAACATCACAAGCATCAATAAAATCAGCAAAAGCATGAGCAAAAACATGATCAGAAAAACACTTCAAATTATCCATGACTACAGGGGTCAAGGATCAGCTCTTAGATCAAAAGATCTAAAACAGAAAAGCTACCCGCTCTGATACTACTTGTTAGAAATTTAGACTCCTTAAACCAACCAGATTAACCTAGTTAATTAGCCAAGTGATTAACTTAGTCAATTTATGTAATTCTAGGTTATCACAAACATACAATCATATCAAAAATATAAAGCAACGGAATAATAAATAACTCAATGATATGATCACCTAGGAAACCACACGGTAAAAACTTGGAGAGGATTTGACCTAGCTATCCTCAAGGTAAACCTGAATCCACTATGCGAAAGAATCGAAGTTCATACAAAAGGACTTACAAGCTCCCCGCTTGACTTCCTAATGCTATCCACCAGTAGAACTTACTGACACGACCACGTGCAAGCTCCGAATCCACGGACTCCTTCTTTCTTAGATTCTCCACAAGATACAAGCACCCACGCTTGTTATTCTTTAAGCTCTGATGGCAGCAACCGAGTTGATCATCAAGATGTTGATATAATCTCTACCTTAAAAACCCTAAACTTTGTATAAAGGAAAGCTCCTCTAGATCTCACAAGAGATTTACACAAAACAGAAAAGTATGAGCAATAATACAACAGGAGCAACTCTAAAAACGTGACTAGGGTTTTTCCTTTTATACCTAGGGTAAAAACAGAAAACCCAAAACGTTTAATGAGTTAGGGTTGAGTTGGAAAATTCTGCAGAAAAACATTCTGCCCGAGATTCGATCGATCAAGTTTAACTTTCGATCGGTCGAGCCAGGCCGAAATGCACCAATGCATCTGTAGCCTCTTGATTCTAACTTTACATAAAATATATAACTTTGAGCAAGCCTAAACAAGACTAAACATATTGTTTTGATCATGGTTTGCCAACATTACACATTAGAGTTCTAAATACATAGATTCCTAAATCTTTAGAACCTAACATAGTGAGTAGGGTATAAGACTAAACACTGATTGTAATGTGGATTCATTGAAGAATAATACATTGCATAGTTCTCTTTGAGATGTTATTGGAGGTTGATTCCCTCGAAGAATCATTGGAGGCCTAGTTCCCTCGAAAAACTATTAAATTGAGAGTACGAGAGACAAAGGATCATTTGATTTCTATCATTGACCATTTGATTCCTATCACCTTTGATAGTATAGAAGAGTCCCTTAATAAAAGAGTCCTTCACACCTATATATAGAAGAGTCCTTTAATTTAGAGCTGCATTGTGTAATGCTAGTAGTTTTATATGGGGTAGTAAATTAGAGTATGATTTTTCTGTTTGTAAACTTAAATTCTATATAGTGGATATGTTTTGCCTGTGGGGTTGGTGGTTAAGCCCTCAGAATTTTTTTTACTTTGGAACAATTTTTCCTGCATCACTATATGTTGTGTTATTTGTTTGGTTGTTTGTTATTTTTCATATGGCAGTTGCTTCGTGGGAATTAACCTAAAAATCATTCTGAGTTCATATAACTGATTAATTTAACAAGTTGATTAATATTGATGTATTTTCAACCAAGATTCTAAATTTCCTTACAGTAACCATAACGTACAACATCAATAGAGTTATTGATATAGTGAGTCCTTAACATTTGTAACCAAAGTATACGTCATATCAATGTGCCAAACAGTATGACAATGGCAGACTAAATACACTATAGTTGTATATAAGAGCAACAACAGAATTTCAAGATAAATACAATACTGGGCTTTTCGAGGAAACCCAACCTCCTTATTAGACATGATATTTGAATATCTTTATTTGAAGAGTTTCTGCAAATTTTAACAGACTAAAATAACGACCAACTTAACATAAATTAATGTTCTCCATCTCTGCATGCATGTCCAATGCCAGGTCCATATCAAGACAACATATGTAGAGGAGACTACTACTCTTCCCCATCATCAGTGTCACACCCAGTAAATTTAATCAGAAGGTGAAATGGGTAGCGGAGGATGTAACGAATGATAGGATGGGGTGAGGAATTTGGTAAACAAAGTGGAAAAAATATGATCGAGAGAGTGAAGAGGAAAAATGAGCCAATGCTCAAAACTAGATAGGCAAGCCAATTGAGGTCTCTCAATACTAGGTAATTACCTGCCATGAATGCTAAGGAGACCATTGTTATAGCTAGTCCCAAAAATGGCACACTGAACTTATAGGCAGCAATGAACAGGTTCAAATCATCTAAACGGGCCCAAATGAGAGCAACAACAGCAGTAATGGCACTATACATAGCTATGGAGTTGCTAATTACAAATACGTGGAACATGGGCTTTTCTAGGAATTTTGCCATGCCACCAGACTCCTTGTAGCCACCTGGCATGGTGAAAGCCGCAGCAAAAGTTACAGTGGCCACAAGAGTTGCGACCAATAAGAGAGTCTCAGTCCTGTCCTTGTATTTGTCTGTGCTTAGAGTCTTCCCATCCTTTGAACATTGCCGGTTCTCCCCACTAACGCATCGAGAAGGAGCTCGTGGGCTACTGACATATCTCAAGGCTTCCCATGTCAATCGCTGCATGGTAAATGAGAGAAATTTTGTCATGACCTTGTTAATTTCAATAAAAAAGATTTATATTAAAAAAAAACAAAAAGTCTCTCCATTGCACTCAAGCATGAATCGTAGAATAGACTATCCATACTACACACAAAATATTAAGATGATCATAGATTAAAAAAAAAAAAACCTTGTAATATAACTGTAGAATTTCAAAATATTAATTAAACAAAAAATTATTACGATATATATATATATATATATATATAACAAAGGTACATTTGGTTTAATTCTAGTGGTGAGATCATATATAACTATGATATATATATATATTGTTTGGAACAAAATTTTCTACTACAAAAGGGGGGTTTAAATCAATTGATAGAGGATTTTCAATTGTGTCAAGCTTTCAATGTTCCCATACCTCTCGAAATGAGGGATTCTCCCCACTGAAGTCCAATGCAATGTCAAGTGCTCTCTTGCCTTCTTTATTCAAAGCCTCTAAATCAACTCTTTTGTCCCATGTCAAAATGCTAACAGCCTTAGGATGCCTTTTCATGGCTGCCAAATGTAAAGGGGTGTTTCCGTTTTGGTCTTCATTATTGATAAGCATTTCAACTTTAAGATCATGGCTTTTTAGCATATAAGCTACCAATTTGGCTTTCCCATTCATAGCAGCTAAGTGCAAAATGTTTTGACCGGCGTCAGTGAGCAACTCAATCATATCTGGATATTCTTGAAGAAACTTTTCAACTACTTTAATATGACCTTTCCAGGTTGCTATATGAATGGGATAATAGCGCGTATGTTCCCCATATGCACAAGGTATTGTAGTTTTTCTTAGTAAGCTTTCAACACCTCTAAGATAACCTATTGATGCTGCATAGGTAAGAGGAGTCATCCCTTCATTGTCTTTCACTGCAAGGATATCATTTGGCAGGCTTTCCAAAACGTTATCTAAGATATCTGGAACACAAACAATAACAATTAAAATAAAATATAATCAGTCAACAATGAGCTAGGAAGATGAGACAATTGTACTCCCCTGAATATATCTTTCCATGATAATTTGGTTTTGTTTTTTTATTCAATTCACACTTTCTACCGGGCCTCGTAGTCACTTAAGTTTTTTCCCCAAGTTTCTGATTTTAAAAAAAAAAAATTAAATGTCAACATATTAATCTTAATCCCAGAAGAGGAAAAAAAAAGTGATCAGGATCACGAATAAGAGCATCAGCATCAGGCATTGTAAATGCCAAATGCAAAGGTTATTTAACATTAGGAGCCATAAATCAATCAGCAGTGGGAAGGCTATATGGCATATGCCAAATTTTTTTTGAGATTTAGCTACAGTACCATCTCAAATGTAAGATGGTACTGTAGCTAAATGTTATAAAAAATAATAATATTTTAATACCCTCATCTGTCTCTCCTCTCTTATTTTAACCGAAAATTTCTCACTCCTCTCATTGTTTCTCTTTCTTCTCTCTCTTTCTTTCTGCTTTCTCTTCTTCCTGCTCTCTCTTCTTCAACGGAATGGAGGCAACGGCGTGGAGGCTTGATCAGAAAAGCTACGGTGGAGGCGTGGAGGTCGTGGGTTTCCGGCGTTTGGGTGGCGTTTGGGTTGGCGTTTGGGTGCTGTTTGGCGTTTGGGTCGAAGATGGTGATGATGATGACGGGTTTGGGATGAATAGAGACGGCGACCCTCTCTCTCTCGCCATCGCTGCCGGTGAGAACAGATGAGTTTGGGTTTGGTGAGAACAGATGGGTTTGATTTCGAATTTTGGATTTTGGATTTTAATTTTGATTTTGATTTGGCTAGAATTGGCTGTGCCGTGTTGGTGTTGATGGTGCTGTGGATGGTGGGCCGACGGTGGGGTGGGTGTCCGTGGCTTCGTCGGAGTGGGTTTTGGGTCAGTGGGTGGCGGCGTGGGTTTGCTGCCTGGGATTTTTTTTTTTTTTTTTTTTTTTTTTTTTTGGTGTTGATGGTATTATGGGTTGCTGCGTTGTGGTGGTGGATTGGTGGGTGGCGGAGATCGGAGATCGGTGGAGCTGTGGTGGCTGTGGCGTTGTGATTGGCGTGGGTGTTAATGGGTTTTTGTTTTGTTTTTTTTTTTTTTCCTCTGGGTTTGCTGGTATATGTGATCGGCGTCGTGGTGGCTGTGGCGTTGTGATAGGCGTGATGGTTTTTTTTTTTGTTTTTTTTTCTGTTTCGCCGATCTGGGTTGATGGAGGAGATGAGTTGATACGGATGATGGATTGGAGGAGGAGGCTGGAAGAAGGTGAAAAGTAACATAACGGAGGATTGAAGGGACGGGTGTGGGTTAGAAAATTGAGAAAAAATAAAAAAGGAAAAAATATATTTTATTACGTAGATATATTATTTTAATGAGTAGAAGAGAAAAATAGAATTTTGGGATGTTGGAGATATTGTAAATGGTATGGTATAATTGAAAAAGTAGATTTTTGAGAGGGTAAAATAAGATAGGATATAGAATTGGGATGTGGATGCTCTAATAAGAAACAGGGGCTATAGTAGAAAGCTCAAGTAAAATTTTGTCTGCCACTACGTTTGGATATTCTGCCACATCATTAATCATTTTTTTCAGGATTTGATATTTTGATATATATATATATATATTTCTTACACCAATGGTAGTCTATTATTCTTATAATTGGACTACTATATTGGATTAAGGATTATTAGAATATTATTAAGTTGTAACTCTTAACAAATTATAGGTTATAATATATGTATATAATTTTGCAGTAATCTTAAAACCATACATCAGTATTAATCGATTTTAAAATATTTTATTTATATAACTAAATTGAAAAGGCTTCTAATATGGTATTGATTCTGTTGGCTGGTAAAAGCCCATGTGCCCATTACCTAATATTGTAACTTTACTTTCTTTTGCAAACCCCAGCAACTCCAATAGTCAATTGATTATTATTATTATTATTATTATTATATTTTTTTTTCTCGTCTTTGACTCTTTCAAGTTGAGGTGGACGGCACCTAATAGAGCCTAGCCCACATGGAATTCTATTTCATAATGGAGTAGGTGAAGTAGTTTGCAAGGCCAAAATAGGTAACTAATTTTTTTTTTCTAACTATCTAGTTAGTAGTTACAGTTTCCAAACTGTATTATTTACTAGCATCTTGAGTCTAAGAGAGTTGATTTTGGCCTATAAATCGAGTCTTAAAGACTCGATTTTTATGGTCTGATGTGACATCTTTTTCCACATGGAGACCACCTGGAAATCGAGTCTTTGAAACTCGATTTATAAGCCCATATATAAATCAACAACAGCACCAGCAAAAAAGAAATCACAGCCAGAAAAAAGAAAAAAAGAAAAAAAAAACCCAAAAATAGCCCCACGCGGCCGAGCCCCAAGCCGGCGCGACCTGGGCCGCACGCGACCGTGATCCGAGTCGTAGCGCGACCCAGGTCGCGCGCGATTTCTGGTTTTTTTTTTTTTTTTTGGTATTTCGGCTTGTACATGAGGGACTTGAATACTTGAAATTTCGAGTCTCTAAGACTCGATTTCCAGGTGGTCTCCATGTGGAAAAAGATACCACATCAGACCATAAAAATCGAGTCTTTAAGACTCGATTCATGGGCCAAAATCGAGTCTCTTAGACTCGAGATGCTAGTAAATAATATAGTTTAGAAAATGGAACTACTAACTAGATAGTTAGAAAAAAAAAATTACCTATTTTCGCCAGTTTGCAAGTACAAGAATACTATTCCTAATTATGTTAGGAATAGTATTGGCGGCAGGAGCCAAGTCTTGTCAAGTAGTATATGTTTATGCTTGGCTTGTTAAGAAAATTCAAAAGTTCAAGCTCGGTTTAAGATTATGACAAGTCTAAAAATAGTGTTTGAGCTTGAGCTCGTGAGAAAGCCAAAAAGCTTGAGTTTAGCTTGACTAATTAGTTAAGCCAAGCTCAAGCTTAATATCAAGCTCAAATTTGAGCTCAAGTTAAACTTTTGATCTTGAGATCTAAGAGTTTGAGTTTGATGAGAGAGTGTATTTAAGTGTGTGTGTGTGTGTGTGTGTTCAACAGTTAGTTTTCTTTTCAAAAAAAAGAAGAAGCTTGAGATCTAAAAAAATTACAATATCAAATGCTTAAATCTCTAAAATTAAGAAAAAATAACATAGTATAATTATTTTAACATGCATCTAGTCCTACTTATGATTAGCCATTATTCAAATTAAAAACTTACATAATTAAATTCCTTCATACATTATTCCTTGTCTACAGTTTCGACAATTGTTCAAAATACAATTTTTACATTCACATTAAATGGTAAAGAACTAGAAAAATACTTATTTGTAACTATTATGAATGAAAAAAATACTAACATGTTTCATAACTTTACTCTAAAATGATTGATAGGGAAGAATCATATATGGCCCACTTAATTAATTAATTAATTTTTAAATATAAATATAGTCTAAAGTGGTTCCTAGTCTGTTTAGAGGGGAAGGAAAAAAATTAAGGTAATGGTATTGGTTCCATGTTGGCCATATCATTATTAAAATATGTGTAATGAGTATATTTAACTAGCACATATAAACTTATAAATGAGCCTATGCTTGAATTTTTTTGTATCAAGCCTAATAGCTCACGAGCTTGTTCATGAACAAATGTTTTTGCTTAGGTTCAACTTGTTTATTAAACGAGCCTAAAACTAAGGCTCAAGCTTGGCTTATTTATAAACAAACAAACTTGAACAAGCTTTTTATTGAGCCGAACCTAAGTTGTTCATGATCGGTTTGGTTTATTTACAACCCTATATATATATATATACACACACACACATATAAAGTTTGGTGCATGTGGTTTCATGTATAGAGAGAGATCTAGAGAGAGACCGAAGAGTAAAACACAAATTTGAAGCCGACAAAAGGAAAAAGATTAGTGCTTTGTGCAGCACTGAGGAAAAAAAGAAAATATGATTTTTCTTTTGCTTAAGACACACAAGAGAGATGAATTGGGGTTTTCTCTAGAACAATTATTTAGTTGCTATTACCACAGAGAGTTGAAATATACAGAGTGGAAGAGGTTGTATTTGTTCCTAACGGTATTATTGTATTTTCCCAATTTATTGTGAACTTGGGGTTTTGATATAACTTGAGTGTTGTAATCTCTATTTTATTATAGTGGATTGATTGGATTTGCCTCGTGGTTTTTCCCTCTACAATGGAGGAATTTTCACATAATTTCTTGGTGTTCTTGTTAGTTGATTTTTTTTATTACTTCCGTTAGATTTCTATAGACTAGGATTTACCCCAACAAGTGGAATCAGAGCTTTTGTTGTTGAGTGTGATTTTCTTGTGTTGAATTAAATGGAAAATATGAATATAAATATGAGCACTATAATTAAACTCTTAGCATCAAATTATTCGATTTGGAAGCTAATTATCGAGGATATCCTTTACTGTAAGGATTCGCATGACTCTATTGAGGGTGATAGTTCTAAGCCAAGCAAAATGTCTTATAAAGACTGGGAGATGTTAAATAGAAAAACCATTGGATGTATTAGACAATGCATCGATGTGAGTGTATTTTATCATGTATTATATTTAATTTAATTCACACATAGACTGGGATTTATGCCAATAAGTGGTATCAGAGTTTTGGTTGTTAAGCGAGATTTTCTTATGTTGAATTAAATGGAAAATATGAATATGAATATGAGCACTATGATTAAACGCTCGGCATCAAATTGTTCGATTTGGAAGCTGATGATGGAGGATGTCCTTTACTATAAGGATTTTCATGAGCCTATTGAGGGTGATAATACTAAGCCGAGCGAGATGTCTTATAAAAACTGGGAGAAGTTAAATAGAAAAACCATTGGATGTATTTGACAATGCATTGATGTGAGTGTGTTTCATCATGTATCAAAAGAGTGTGTTTCATCATTTATCAAAAGAGTGTGTTTCATCATGTATTATATTTAATTTAATTCACACATAGATAAGGTTTTATCCCAACAAGTGGTATCAGAGCTATGGTTGTTGAGAGTAATTTTCTTATGTTGAGTTAAATGGAAAATATGAATATGAGTACTATGATTAAACTCTCGGCATCAAATTATTTGATTTGGAAGCGGATGATGGAGGATGTCCTTTACTATAAGGATTTTCATGACCCTATTGAGGGTAATAGTGCAAAGCTAAGCGAGATGTCTTATAAAGACTAGGAGAAATTAAATAGAAAAACCATTGGATGTATTAGACAATGCATCGATGTGAGTGTGTTTTATCATGTATCAAAAGAGACTAATTCAAAAACTCATTGGGAGAAATTGAAGGGTTTCTATGAAAGAAAGACAGCTCAAAATAAAGCTTTTGTGGCTAGAAAGCTTGTGAATTTGAAGCTCAAGGAAGGGAGATCCGTTACTGAGCATTTGAGTGAGCTATAAGACTTGGTGAATCAGATAGTTACAATGAAGTTGTTAATAGATGATGAGCTTTAAGTTTTATTGCTTTTGAGTTCCTTACTTGACAGTTGGAAGACTTTGGTGGTGTCACTTAGTAACTCTGCTTCAAATGGTGTGCTACAACTTGCAATAATCAAGGATAGATTGTTCAATGAAGAAACAAGAAGAAATGACATGGGCAAGGATAATGCATAGGCTCTTGTCACAAAGAATAAGAGGAGGTGTAAGACTAGAAATTCTAAGGGATGTAGTAAATCCAGAAGTCAGTTAGAATCGGAAGGAAAATTCATGTGTTTCTACTGTAACAAAGGTCACATAAGAAGAAACCACAAGTCTTGGAAGAATAAACAAAAAGATGAGAAAAATTAAAATAAGGCGGAAGAATAGAATACCACTGTTGTGACTATTGAAGAAGAGATGTTCTCCATAGGAGACGATGAATGGTGCAATATTTCACATCCTTATGTTGAATGGGTGATTGACTCAGCTGCTTCCTATCACATCACTCCAAGAAATGAGCTATTTACTTTATACAAAGTTGGCAACTTTGAGGGAGTGAAGATGGGTAATAGCAGTTATGCATACATTATGGGAATTTGAGGTGTATGTGTTGAGACTAACACGGGATATGCCTTGGCATTGAAGAATGTGCGACATGTGCCGGATATGCACTTGAATTTGATTTCTACTCATATTCTAGATAAAGAAGGCTATGGCAACTATTTTGGAGATGGTAAGTGGGGAATCTCCAAAGGATCATTGGTGCTTGCTAGAGGGAAGATTTGTTGTACACTTTACAAGATAGAAGTAAAGATGTGCAATGATGTTGTTAGTGCAACTCAGGAAGATTCTTTGCCTAACTTGTGGCATAGGCAGCTGGCTCACATGAGTAAAAAGGGGTTGCAAATTTTGGCAAAGAAGTCTCTCATTCCCATTGCCAAAGGTATGTCACTTAAACCTTGTGATTATTATTTATTTGGAAAACAACATAGTGTCTTTTCGCATGCCCTCTACTAGAAAGCCCAATGTGTTAGATCTCGTTTATTCTAATGTATGTGGTCCTATTGATGTGGAGTCCATAGGTGACAATAAGCATTTTGTTACTTTTATTGATGATGTTTCATGAAAGGTGTGGGTGTATTTTTTTGAAAAATAAAAACTAGGTATTTGAGCACTTCAAGAAATTTCATGCCATGGCGGAAAGAGAGAAAGGGGAGCCTTTGAAATGTTTCTATACTGACAATAGAGGTGAGTATACATCTAATGAATTCAAGAGTTACTGCTCTAAGAAAGACATTAGACATGAAAAGACAGTTCCTAGTACTCCACAACAAAATGGTGTGGCAGAGAGGATGAACCGCACTATTGATGAGAAGGTCAGATGTATATTGGAATGGCTAATTTGCCTATATCATTTTGATGTGAAACTGTTCAAACTGCGTGCTACCTAATTAATCTATCTCTATCAGTTACATTGGAGTTTGATATTCTAGAAAGAGTATAGACTAGAAAAGATGTTTTCTACTCTCATTTGAAGGTATTTGAGTGCAAGGCATTTGTACATGTGCCTAAGGAACAAAAAATGAAGCTTGATAGCAAAACCACTCCTTGTATATTTGTTGGATATGGAGATGTAGAATTTGGCTACAAATTATGGGATCTTGAGAAAAAGAAGATGATCAAAAGTGGAGATGTGGTCTTTCATGAGAATGAAAATTTGGCATACCTTGAGAAAATTGAAAAGACAAAAGATTCTATTGTAGGTGCTCCTAACCTTACACCTACCTCTTCTTCATCCAATCATGCCACAAAGAGGGAAGAGGTGCATGATGAGAATCTCGGTGATGAACCAATAGCAATTGACGGTAATGAGCCAATAGGAGTTGATGGTGATGATGCTCAAGATGTTGAAGATGTTGAACAGGGGGAGCCTGCTCCACTAGAGATGGAAGACCCTCAATTAAGCAAGTCTACTAGGAAGTGTCATCCATCGATTAGATATCCTTCTTCTAAGTATATTTTGCTTACTAATAAGGGGGGGCTAGAAAGCTTTCAGGGAGTAGAGTCTCATAAGAACAAGTAGAGTTGGATGAAGGCTATTCAAGAAGAGATGAATTCTTTGCACAAGAATAAGACTTATGAATTGGTTAAAATTCCTAAAGGCAAGAAGGTATTGAGAAACAAATGGGTGTTCAAGCCAAAGAAAGATAATGAAAAGTTAGTGAAGTACAAAGCTTGATTGGTGGTTAAGGGGTTTACTCAGAAACATAAGGTTGATTTAGATGAAATATTTTCTCCAATAGTTAAGACGAGTTCCATTTGAGTAGTTCTTGGATTAGTAGCTAGCTTGGATCTTGAACTTGAGCAATTAGATGTGAAGATTGCTTTTTTCCATGGTGATTTGGGGGAAGAGATCTACATGGTATAGCTAGAAGGATTTGAAGTGAAAGGAAAAGAACACATGGTGTGTAGATTGAAGAAGAGTTTGAAGCAAGCTCCAAGATAGTGGCACAAGAAGTTTGAATCATTCATGGTGGGTCATGGGTACACAAAGACAAATGCAGATCATTGTTTGTATGTCAAAAAGTGTCCTAATGGTAAATTTCTTATTAATCTGTTATATGTAGATGATATGTTGATAGTAGGGCAAGATGCTAATATGATCAGTGATTTGAAGAAGGATTTGTTCAAGGCCTTAGATATGAAAGAATTAGGTTCAGCAAGACAAATTCTCGGCATGGAAATTACTCATGATAGGAAAGCCAAGAAGCTATGATTGTCACAAGAAAAATATGTTGATTGGACACTCAAAAGGTTCAACATGAAGCATGCCAAACCAGTCTGTACACCTTTTGGTGGTCATTTCAAGTTAAGCAAGAAATCTTGTCCGTCATCCATGAAAGAGAAAGAGAACATGGCATCAATTCCTTATTCCTCTACAGTCGAGAGTTTGATGTATGCTATGGTTTGTATACGACTAGATATTGCTTATGTAGTTGGTGTTGTCAGCAGGTTTATGATTAATCCTGGTAAAGATCATTTGGAAGCAGTGAAGTAGATCTTCAGATATTTGAAAGGTAGCTCTAAGTCTTGCTTGAGTTTTGGTAGCTCTAAACCAATTTTGGAGGGTTATACAGATGCAAATATGGCAGGTGATCTTGATTGTAGAAAATCTACTTCTGGGTGTTTATTTACTTTTGCAGGGGAGCTATAGCCTAGCAGTCAAAATTGTAGAAGTGTGTTGCCTTATCTACAACTAAGGTTGAGTATATTGCAATGAATGAAGTAGGTAAAGAAACGCTTTGGATGAAACAATTTTTCCAAGAATTAGGTTTGATGCACGACAAGTATGTAGTTCATTGTAACAGGTAAAGTGCAATAGACTTGAGCAAAAATGCTACTTTCCATTCTCACTCGAAGCACATCGAAGTTAGATACCATTGAATAAGACTAGTTGTTGAAAAATGATTGATGCAATTGAGAAAGATTCAAATTGAGAAGAACGCAGCTAACATCTTGACTAAAGTTGTGACCAAAGAGAAGCTTGAGCTTTTTGCCGGAACGACTAGCACGAATTCTAACTGAAGAGTTGGGATGAAAACCTCCTTCCTCAATGGGTTAGAAAGGGAGATTGTTGAGGTGCACAGTACTTGATAGAGTCCACCCCACATGGAATTCTGTTTCGAGATGAAATAGGTGAAATAGTTTGCAAGTACGAGAATACTATTCCTAATTATATGTTTATAAAGTTTGGTGCATGTGGTTTCATGTACAGAGAGAGACCGAAGAGTGAAACACAAATTTGAAGCCAACTGAAGGAAAAAGATTAGTACTTATGCAACACTAAGAGAAAAAAGAAAAGATAATTTTCCTTTTGCTCAAGACAGATAAGGAAGATAAATTAGGGTTTTCTCTAGGATAATTATTTGGCTGCTACTACCACAGAGAGTTGAAGTATTCAGAGTGGAAGATCTTGCTATTAGGTTTTGCGGTGAGGTTGTATTTGTTCCTAGAGGTATTATTGTATTTTCCCAATTTATTGTGAACTCAGGTTTTGGGTATAACTTCAATGTTGTAATCTTTATTTCATTATAATGGATTGATCAGATTTGCCCCGTGGTTTTTCCACGTAAATTCTTGGTGTTCTTGTTGGTTGATTTTTTTATCGCTTCCGTAGATTTCTATTTTCTCTATTGCTTAGGTTATATTTAATTTAATTCACACATAGACAGTGATTTATCCCAACATTTTATTCTTTCATAAATAGTTTAATGGGCAAAAAGGCCTACCAAAGTGGGTCTATGATTTTCCTTTTCATTATTATTAAATATACTCAATATTATGAATACCATTTCAAACCCATTTGGTTTTTCTATTGGAACAAAATTTTTCATTACCTGCCTATTTCAACGTATTGTTTCCAGATTGCCGTTATTATATATATATATATATATATATATATATATATATTATTGGTAAAAAAAAAAAAAACCCATATAATAAATTTCTAAGGGTTTAAAAGTTATAAGTACATATTTTTTTAAGTCCAAATATCAATTCACTAATAATAATAATAATAATAATAAGTATCAATTCAATTATTAATAGAATATAATAAGAGTAATAATTACAAAAAAATTAGGGAAAAAAAAAAAAAAAACCCTAGATGTTAATGTTTGTAAGTGACTATGAAACATTGAAAGAGTTTTAAAAGGTTGAAACCTTTCCTTTTTGGGGCAAGGATTTGCTGCAACCTTGGTTGGTTGCAGCAAGTCCTGCATAAAGGTGAATGTTGTAATATGTTAAAATGACACATGTCCAGTTAGTGTTTCTCATCCCTCTCTCTCTCACACACTTTTACACATTACGCAGGAGTTGCTGCAACCAAATCCTTTCCCTTCCTTTTGTTGTGAGTCACGTGGGGCTCACAAAAACAAAGCAAAGAAAAATTTTTAATTTTAAAACACAAGTGGACAAAACAAAAGAGCATCGAAGGAAGGAGTATTACATGGGGCTCACAAAGAAAAAAATTAAAAATACAAGTGGAGGGCATACCATTTAAGGATGAGTACAATACAACACAGTGACACACAAATAATAAAGGAGAGGCAGTGGACCGAAACCAGAGGACGAAAGAGGTAGGATTTTTTTTTTTTTTTTTTCAGTCAAAATCTAATACCGGCTGAAATTTTCTGGAACTGGAACACCTCAAAACTAGTTGGAATTATATATTCGAGGTGTTACGGATGGTATTACCGTTTAAGATTGTATGTCGGCACAAGATATTTCGATTGTTCTAACAGGGAATGAATGAAATTAGTAACATTGAATTTGCTAACTAAAACAACATTCCTACATGGTTTGGAGGAAGGGATTTTCATGGCCTATAGAGGGGATCAATCTCAAGACCCGTAGAGAGGCAATGACTCAACAGTAATTCCAGTACCACATGTGACTAGTTGCCTGTTACTTTCATATTAAGGAAACTTTTTTCCCACCGCTTACAACCAACCACATAGCAAAGGTTGTGTAATAAGTTATGATCCTATAATTTTTTATGACTCACAGGTGAGGGGAAGATCATAAGATATACACGTATAAGTGAAAGTCTAATGAAAAAAAAAAAAAAAGGAGATGAGGAATCAATATAAAATAATTGGGTCCAAAACCTCAAGCTTAAGCATTGAAGGTCCCTTTCACAATTAGAGCAGGGATAGGGAGGATCAGGGATCTCACTCAAGTGTGCATCACACAAGATAAGCCCAACAAAAACCCACACAAATGATCTAGGAAAAAAAATAATATAATAAGATAACCTAGTCACTGTGTACTTGTATGTGACTATATGTATTGAGACAGGGAAAATAAAAAAGATGTTTAATGAGACACCCTAAAATTGAAAATTACGTATTTTTCTCATGGTATTGGAACCAAAAATTGTAGTGTGAATACTAGGTTAAAAAATAAGAGAAAAATTAACGGATGCTAAAAGCATTGATTTATGACATATTTTTAAAAACTTGTTATGGGAAAAGAAAAAATCAACTGGTTTTTTTTTTTTTTTTTTCATTTTTTTATATTTTTTATGAAATTAATATTAAAATTTTTCTAAAATGATCCATTAACAAATACTACAAAGACACCTATTAACAAGACCTAAAAAATAATAATAAGATAACTTAATCAATATTTACCTGTATACGTATTGAGACACATTGAAGGGGGCAAAGAAAATGAAGTATGTGTATTGACACACCGTGAAATTGATAATTACCTATTTTCCCCTTTGTGTAGGAACCATAAATGTTCACGCCCAGATGACCTGATCAATGTTTACTTGTATGAGACACATTGAAGGGGAAAGGAAAAAAGAAGTGTATTGACTATTGAGACAACCTGAAATTGAAAATTACCTTTTTTCGTCGCAGTAAAGGAGCCATAAATGGCAGTGTGAACAATTGATTTGCCATATGGCAGGTAGGCAATTGTCATGAGATAATAAAGGGCTTTGTGAACAATTGATTTGCCATATGCCATTGTCATGAGCTTCACGAGTTCCGCATCTCCTGCTTCTGCCGCCATATAGAGAGGAGACTTACGCTCCTTATTTGGATAATAGGACACTCTTGGATCATTGTTAACCAAGAACCTGACCACCTCATTGGACTTGGCTTTCAAAGCCAAGTTACGACCCGCTTGGAATTTTTTTATCAAGGCCAGGTGCAAAGGAGTATTCCCCTCCATATTTGTCTCCCATTGTGGTCTACAAGTTGAGTGATCTTGCAACTGCCCATTAGATCGCTCGACTAAAAGTTCCACTATTTTCTTATTCCCAGCACTTGCAGCTACATGAAGAGGAAGGTCGCCATTGGAGTTCTTTTCCGTGAGAAATCCTTGGAACAGTTGGATCTCCAGGATCTCTTGTACAAATTCATGATCATCATCTGAGCTTGCAGCAGCAAGATGAAGGATTGTATTTAATTCGGGGGTTTTGTCGGAGAGAGAAGGATGATTATGTTCCGGATCTTGAGCTATTGTTTTTATGAAATCAATAGCCTTACTCTTTACAGCCTCATACAATTTGCGATCCATGCTTGTAACTTTGTTTCTTAGCTTGTGGGGAAATATCACTGACTCAGTTATGATTGAGTTAATGTGCGCTCTCTTCATCTCAGCGTCACTCCAAAGATCGGCCCCCCCGCCACGGCCAAGAAGATCTGGCAACAACTAAGACAAAGCAACTTTTCATTAGTTATTTATTTATTTTTAATTTTTAATTTTTAGATTTAGATATTATTTTATGAATTTTTTATTATTTCAATCGAAATTACGGCGTAAATAAAATGAGAGGTAAAATTCTTCCTGTGATCAAGAGATAAAATTTCATTGCACATACAATTCATGAGCTGCACAAGTTCCTTATCTTGAGCTTTGATTGCCAAATCGAGAGGTGCGTTTTTTTCCTCATTATAACATCGCAACGCATCTGGACTTTCCTCAATTAAAAACTTGGCCATCTCATGGTACTTGGCTTTCAAATTCAAGTCCACCTCTTCATATTTTTTTATCAAGGCCAGATGTAGAGGAGTATTCCCCTCTTTATTTTCCACCGTGAATGGTTTAGAAGTTTCATAAGCTACAATTGCAGGCCCAGCTTTCCTGCTGCGCCTGTGGCCTTTCTTTGAAAGTTCTTGGCACTGGTTAGACGACTCGACCAAATGTTGAACTATGGTCAGATGCCCAGCTTTCGCAGCTAAATGAAGAGGAATGTCGCCATTCAAGTTTTGTTCCATTAAAAATTCATGATGCTCGGGAGACGACTCCAAATATTGAACTATGGACAGATGCCCAGCATTTGCGGCTACATGAAGAGGAAAGTCGCCATTGGAGTTTCGTGCCATTAAAAATTCATGACTGTACGAGCGAGAAGGGTTGACCAAATGTTGAACTATGGACAGATGCCCAGCATTTGCAGCTACATGAAGAGGAATGTCGCCACTGGAGTTCTTTGCTGTTAAAAGTTCTTGGTGCTGTTCGATCGAGAGGATCGCTTCTACAATCTGATCATGGCCTAAGCTTGCTGCAACATGAAGAAGTGTATTTGAGTCGAAGGTTCTCTCAAGGAGAAGAGAACATTCTGTATGTCGCAACTTTTCTAGGATGAAATCAATGTCCCAATCTTTGATAGCCTTGTAACTTTCAGTGTCTTCCTGCATTGCATCATCATGTTGTGTCTTCATTACAGTAATGGAACCGTCCTCCTTCTCCTTGCTTGTACTCGCCATTAAAGATTTTCGGGAAGTGAAGAAAGAAAAAAAAGATCACGTTTTTTTTTTTTCTCTCAAAGTCAGAGAGGAAGGTTAGGGAGAAAGGATATAAGAATAGCTAACCTGGAGCCATTCGATTGGATCATTAGAGATTGCTTGGAGTTCAGGTTTAAGATTAAAGTAAAATTCTCATTAAAAAAAGAATAAAGTAAAATACATAAAGCACTTCGCATTAAGTAACTTTAAGCGGAGGGAATGAGTCAAAAATAATGTTTTTTTTTTTTCAAAATAAAAAAAAGAAAGATAAGGCTGTTAATTGGTTAGGATGATGTGCCGCCAATGACTTTTAGAAAACGTGAAACATGGAAGCATCCTGTAAAAAAATAAAAAAAATGAAACATGTCACTGTCAAGTAACAGTATCATACTCATGGCCATAATCCCAAACTCGTGAGATCCACATAAAACAAATCGTTTGACTTGTCTACTTCTTTTCTTTTCTTTTTTCTTTTCTTTTCTTTTTTCTTTTTTGAGAAGGAACTTGTCTAAAAAATTTAAGTTAATTTTTTTGTTCCAAAAATCTAAGTTTGAGCGATGAAAATTAAAAATACAATTTTAGTGTTTTTAGATTAAGAATTATGAGTAATAGTAGCAGAATAGTAAAAAAATAAAATTTGTGGAACTAATTCTTCTAACTTGTTACTATCAAGTAACAGTTTCATACTTCTTTTTTTTCTTATTCTTTTTCTTTCTTTCTTTCTTTCTTTCTCTTTAGGGTTCCATCGGCTTCCTTTTTTTCTTTTTTCTTTTTTTGCTTTTCCTCTACTTCTTCTTTCTTTCTTCTTCATACCCACTCTACCACCAACCGTCTTTTTTTTTTTTTTTCTTCTTCTTCTTCATTCTTTCTTTTTCTTTCTTTCTTTCTTTCTTCATCAGACCCACTCCACTACCCAATGTTGGCTATAGGAAATTTTCTCAAGGTGTTTTTTAAGAAGCATAAATTGCACAATCTAATAAAAAGAGAAATTCATATACTGACAACAACAACAATAAAAAAAACACGCAAATACATAAAGTTTACAATTGTCTTCTACGAGTTTTCATATTTTGAAATTATTGTATGATAGTCTCATTATCAATGCTACAAGCTACATCTCTTTCAATGTACATAACCAAACAATCATTCATCTACTGATCTCCCATTTGAATGCACAGTTCATTCTCTATATATTACATTGCTGAAAAATTTCTTTCTACTATTGCAGTAGCGACAGGAAGAGCCAAAATTAACTTCACAAGCAAATAGACTAATTGATAAGTCTCATGCTTCCCTATCTTCACTAACTTTTCAGCAAGTTCACCCACTCCTTGAAACTCTAAAAACAAGTCATTGTTGCGCATATCAAAAATGTAATTCTGAAATTGAGAGCCAAGTGCCAAGATATCTGTCCCAGGAAAATTAGATAGATAAAACTTTGCTAGACGTATCAACTTTTTCTTATAAAAAGCCACAAATGAATTACTTGGATTCAAGCAAGCCATACAAAGTAGCAAATCAGTATTCGCCTCTGAAAAATGGTTATTAAGCTCTTGAAGTTGCAAATCTATGACTGTAAGGAATAGCTCAACACAATAATGATGTAAATTTGTATTTTGTTGAGTATTGCGTCGCGGCCTCCTACTAACTACAAATATTTCATCCATGTTCAAGATAGGAATATCATGTGTGGTACAAAATGAAAACACTTCAGTCAATAAAGATATTCATTCATCATCTCTCATTACTTGCAATCATTGCTTAGATACTTTAACAAGATCCATAGCATTTACTATATCTTGATTTTTTTTTTTTTTTAATTGCAATGCCATTGATAACTCATTTGTGATCTCCAAAATGTTTTTCATCGAGTGTAGAGCAAAAAAAAATTCAAAAGATAGAATTGACCTCATAATAGATCGAGCTTCAACTTTTTGGTCGGAGAGGCCATCTTGTTCAATAATCTCAAGTACATCAACAACAGCAGAGAACATCAAAATCAAGATAAGAATAGTCCCATAATATGATCCCCAACATGTATCACCAGGACGTTTAAGATGTTTCTCTTGATTCAAACCTTGCCCACTACTACGTACACCATTCTCTAATTCTTCTTTAATTTTAGCAAATTGTGCATCTCGAAGAGCATCTCATCTCTTACAAGAGCCTCCTACAACAGTTACTAAATTATTAACCACATAAAATAATTCAACAATGTTAATGTAATTTTTAGCAACGACAATAAGAGTCAAATGAAGTTGATGAGCAAAATAATGAACATAAAATGCTAACTTATTCTCTTTAAAAATTAAAGTTTTGAGACCATTAATATCACCTTGCATATTACTAGCCCCGTTATAACCTTGCCCACGTAATTTTGATAAACTCAAATTATGTTCACCAAGTAAACATTCAATAGCATATTTGAGTGACAAAGTGGTGGTACTTGCTACATGTATCATACCAAGGAACCGTTCTATAATAATTCCTTTTTTGTTCATATAATGAAGAACAAGGGCCATTTGCTCTTTGACTGAGATATCACGTGACTTCTCAACTAATATTGAAAAGAACCCATTGTCAAGATCCTTGATGATGGCTTTGGATGTTTCACGTGCAATTGCATTCACAATGTCTTGTTGAATTTCATGGTGGGTAAGCTTGCAAATTTTCGGAGCTTTTTGCAACACTTCATTGATAGATTCATTGTGATCCCCCAAAAATTGTAGAAACACAAGAAAATTTCCTTTATTAATGTACCTTTTTTCCAGTACTTTTATGTATTGCAAATCAAGGATGAATACCTTAATGTGTTTTATTACCTTTAGCTGTCCATGGAAGGAGGAGATATTCACTATTCTTGCTGATTGGGAGAGTTGCAGAAGGGGAAGAAATGCTTCAATTACTCCAATGGTTCCATAGTAATTCGTTTTCACCCATTCTTCTGCCTTCTCATAAGTCTGCTTGAGAATATCCTTCAGCAAGTGGGCATTTTCATCAATCACCTTCTAGAATTTAAATTTTTTTAGTCTTGCTTGCCAATCAATTGAGAAGTTAAGCAATGCTTGGTGCAAAAACATAGCGGGTATTGTGGCTACATTACTTCAGTCTAGTTTTAGCTAAAGACTTGCTTCTATACTCTGGTTTACATTTGGTACAGGTCATGATTGAAGCTAAATAAGCAGTCTGGCAGTCTAGTAATAGACAAAATCCCCATCTGATCAGTTCTAAATTTTAAAGCCAAAACATTTTGACATTATAATTTCTTCAAATCAAGATTGTTGCCAAAATTGTATGAAAGTGCATATGTATCCAGCAAACAGTGTTACATATATTAATTTGTTAGGAAATATTATTAATGATTATTTATTAGTTGTTTCATGTTTGTAGAGAATTACCATGTTTATTAGTAATTTAGTATTAGTTAAGATAGGGCTTAGTGTGAGTAGGAAGTTGTTGGTATTTGAGTTGTATTTGGATTGTATTATTAGTGTTAGTGGTGTCCTAGTTTTAGGAGCATGGCTATTGAGGCCATAAATAGCTGGAGTTATTTTCAATAAATGATATTAAGAAAAGTTTAATCAAATTGGATTCTAATTGGTTCCCAAAGGTTAGGATTTCTTTGTGAGTTCCAGTTAGCTCAAATCGTAAAGTCTCTGATGATTATATAAGAGATCTGGGATTCAATCTTCGCCAACACCAAAAATTGATTAGTGTCTTGATTTGAAAATAAAGAGTTATCATTAAGAGTAGACGCCATATATTGAAACTCTCTATAAGAAAAAAGTTAGGATTTCCTCAACCAAATTTAAACTTTATCCCATTGTTATCTTTTTTTTTTTTTACTACGTACCAAGTGCTTCATTAGAATCCTCCTAAAAAAAGTGTAACCAAAATTCTACTTATTCATCACTAAATATTTATATTTTCCCTCTCCAAAAATTGTGTACGTATCAAACAGATTGTTGACATTTTTATCCTTCTATATCAGTACATTCCCTAAATTCTGTTCATTTGAAGGGGAATACATTCTCTATAAGTGGAATTATAAAGAATGTTAACAATATATTATTGAGAACATCTTGGTTTATGCATGAATACCGATAGAAGAATTTTAGAGACTTACTACATTGCCAGCAAGTACAAAGGCCGTATAGGCTTCACAGTTTATGACTAGTCCACCGTCTCCTGCGTTGTTTACCTACATAGATGCAACCTTATGAATATTCTAGAGGAATAATTACATTTCTGCTAATATTTTTTTAAGGTCAATTCTTCTACTAAACTATAAAATCTAATCATCTGCTTGATAATAGGCAAAATGCCCCCCCTGCCATTAATAATTTCTGTTAATCTAATAATTCTAATGTAAAAATTCACAAACTAAGAATGGGAGAGATTCACCACAGTTCTCGATTTATAATTTTCCATTGATATTTTGAAATTTATGAAAATTGTATCAGCAAGGGGCATTTAATTTTGTCTATCACAAATCAATTAGGGGACACATTGATCAATTTTATAATTTATTTTACAGAATTGAATTTGGCCCTATAGTTCAGAAGAAAATCACAATTAACCTTATTTTATAAGTAAATTATCATGCAGAATTCCAAAACTAATTAAAGCAAGTTTTTCTTTATTTTTCCTGTAAGTAAATCTATTTATATGATTCCTAATGTCTTGCAAAATGCAATGATGAATTCATAATATTAATGTCCAGAATTTAAGTGAACCAAAATTTAGAAATTCATGGTAGAGATGCCACCTAAGTAGCACTAATACAAGTAAATGCTAAAAACCATAAATTATAGTATATAAATAATAAAACTACTACTATATAGAAACATGTAATTTGATAGCCAGAAAATGAGTGAAAGAGAGAATGAAATATATGTAAATCAAGTTTTCCGAAATGTGACTAACAAGTATATCAAGTTTACCGAAATGGGCTTCGATAAATTTTGTTCATGAAGCTATGCTGGCCTGTTCTTTCACATCAAGTTGATGAGACAACCCAGAAGCTTTGAGATTTTCCACAGCTTCTACGCCTCCCTTCTCATCTCTAGACTCTAGCAGTTGATATGACCACAAATCCAGCAGATGCTAACTGACGACAGATCTCCAGCCCAATGCCTTTGTTGGCCCCGTAACCGAAGCACACCTGACATGAATGCCAACTCAAAGTTAGGACAAATTTCTTGCTGATCTCCAGCAGCGCTTAAAAAAAAACCTTTTCACTGTTGAACTAGTGTCGGTTCTCTGGTACAAAACCAAAACAAAGCAGTCAACTGATGCTAATGGAAGATTAAATTTAAAGATAATGATAATAGTAGGAGTAATATATTATTGTCCGATCAGCCTTCCCATAAGGTCTATTTATTTTGGTCCAGCCATGCCATGGGGAGCCCAATTAGAAAAGTTTCAAATTAAAGCGAGCCTATAAAGGGTCTTAAGGGGCTTCCTTTGTGATGGGAAACCCAAACCGAATAGTATAATAACTCATAGGAATAATGCATCGAAAGCAATTAGACCAATTGTAGGTTTGTACCTTGTGGCGAATTGTAAAGGGTGGCAAAGAATAAGAAACGTTGCATAAGAAAATATCCTACGTGCCGTCCGCACGGACTCCTACTCCTTTGAAAGCTCTATTTGCTTCCTGCTATATAAATTCAATTTACAATGACGGCTTATTACCATTGGAAAAAACCTCAAGATTAATCTTCTGCATCCCTTTTTGCAGATTCAAAAAGAGCTTCCGGACATGAAAACTCTCTTATATGGAGACCTTTGGTTTAGTGAACATGATCCATTCTTGTTTGCTAAAACTTTCGACAAGTTTGTATTATCAGCGAGCCCTTTTCAAACATTAGACTATATTGACAGTTTGTCAAAGTTGGCCTTTCGCCAGCCGCGTGATAAGTCGTGGACCATAATTACAACAAATTTTATACCGTTGATGTTTGGGGAAAAGTTTTTGCTTGCGACATTGGAGATCCTGTGACAGCCCTTCCTAGGGAACTTACGCCCCATGTTATTGAGCAGTTATACCTGGTGGAATCCTCCGGTGCTTTGTTGCTAGTTTCAAAAGAAGGTGTACATCTACGGCCTGCGAAGGAAGGAATTGACAAGTGGATTTTCAGTAATCTATTTCCAGGGTCTGAGGAACCTTGTCTTAAGAATTCATCCTATGGGACCACAGGGTTCAAAGTTTTTGAGGTGAACTTAGGTGGTGGGGAGTGGAAGGAGTTGAAGAACTTGGACAATAGAGCCCTCTTCTTGGGACATAATTCTTCCATATCTGTTAAGGCATCTGATTTTTCGGGATGTAAAGCTAATTGCATTTACTTTACCGATAATTTTGAAATACATTGGTCAATACCTGGTGGAGGAGGCAGGGATACAGGTATCTAGATCTCTTTCTTGCATTACACCACCTATGTGGGTTGTCCCTAGTTTTTGAATGATCTTTTGCAAAGAAGAATAGAGTATTAGATCGAGTTTGCACTTATATCTATTCTTTATTTTTTTTGGGTAGTTTTTTAATCGTATTGCTCTTCCATATTTGGATGGTTTATATGAATTTCAATCATTTTATTTTGTTTGCTAATTCAATATTTTCATTAATTACTACTTTTCTTCTCTTTCGTCTTCAAACATTGAAGCATCTTAAATAAACTTGCCTTGCTCCATATTGATATCAATCTATTTTGCATTTTATTTTTTTGAATGATTAATACTTTTCTCTTTCTAATTGATGCATTAATGTTTTTGGAACTTTTTCGTATCTAAAACAATTTATAATTAATGATATATATGGATGAAATGCTAACCAAGTCCATGATGGACCCAAGATTTCTATTAGGGAGTGGGGGCGGGGGGAAGCAAGAACCATTGTTTTTTTTTTTTTTTTAAATGACTATTAATTAAATGGCAAAATTAAGGTACAGTTCCTTAGGTACAGTATTTTAGATTCCATACTTAAAATTTTGACATCTGTTCAATTTAACAACCAAAACAAATGGCGTTAAAACTAATTTTTCCCCCCTTCTTCCTTCTTTTTCCTGTACTACAACTGCAAGAGAACCCATGGCTTCAAATCCTTCAAATTGTAGGATCTGTGCCTTCCGCTGAAGAATAAATAGATATCATCATCAAAAGCAAACAAAAAAGCCCAGCAAAAAAAAAAAAGAAGGAAGAAAGGGGAAAAAAGCAAAAAGCTTCATTGCTAGACTCAGCTCTTGATCTTTGAGTCCAACAACTCGCCTCTTCTCAAAATCGTCACTTTCTCCATCGCCGGGCCGGTCTTCACCACTCTCAGATCATCCACAGAGCTCAACCTCTTCAAGACCGACGGCTCCACCATGGTGACATACCTCTTCTTCTCCTACCAGATAGTTAAAGTTAGGGTTTCCATAGTTTCTCCGGCAATAAAAAACCGCTGGCTTCTTTATTTTTTTCCTTTCTTCTTTATTTTTTTTGCTGGGGATTTTTTGTTTGCTTTTGGTGAGCACCGTGGGAAAGTAGAAAGCATAGCTTTTGATGGGCTGAGATGAGAACAAGTTTACAGGTGATGGACTGCAATCCCTTACAAATAATCTTTGCAACATGTAAATTCCTTGAAAGTCGTTTTAGACTTCTTTGTTTTCCTTTTTATTCTCTCAAAAGGAGTACCTCCACTGTCTTCATGGTTATTTTTATTATTTTATATGGTTTTAGTTGTAGTGAGCCAGTAACTATTGGATTTATTTGGATTTCCCATGATGATTTTTGTTTTTTTTATTTTATTTGGATTTATTTGGAGTAGAAAGATCTGAAATCTGAAGCTGTGGGTTCTTTTGCAGTTGTAGTACAGGAAAAAGGAGGAAGAAGGGAAAAAGAAAAGAAAATAATTTTTAGTTTTAACTCCGTTTGTTTGGGCTGTTAAATTGGATAGATGTCAAAATTTTAAGTAGAGAACCTAAGGTACTGTACTTAAGGTACTATACCTAAATTTTGTCATTAATTAAATTAGCACCTATTTAGTATTTAACAAAATATCAACAAATGAAAAAACACAAAAGGGTAAACTACATATTTGATCTTCAACCTTTACATCATATGTCAATTTGGTCATTAACCTTTCAAATGTGTCAATTTAGTCCTTGACATTTTAATATTGTGTCAAAATAGTCATTGCTATTAAGTAACTGGTGAAAAATGTTGACATGGCTAACAGCCAAACTAAAGTATAATATTTTATGCCACATAGACTACCATGTGTATTGCCACATCAGCATAATTTTTTTTTTTTTTTTAAATGTAGATCAAACAAAATCCCTAAATCTCAAACAAATATCTTTAATTCCGCCTCACTAAAACTTGATGACAAATTAATAGTAAAACAAAATCTAACACAAAAATTTCAACTTGAGCATAAATGTGTAATAGCAGTCGTCCATAAATGTTTTTAAATCAAATGGGTAATTGTTAAAAAAATTCCAATCTTCCCGTCAAAGTTTCTAAGAAAAAAAGAAAAAGAAAAAAAGAAGTAATACCCAAATCAATGAAGACATGGATGAAGAACAACATTGGAGTCTTTTTTCTTAACAAAAAAGGGGTTTCTTTTCTAGTATTTTCTTTGGAACCAAACGCGCGCAGCAGAATCGGTACCTAAAAAACTTGAAAAGGCAGATATGGAAGGTGAAAATGCAGGGGTGACAGAGGTAGAGAAATTATTCACTAAGAAAGGAGAAAGGGGAGACCATCAAATAGCCTAAGCCTCTAGTTCAATCCTCATTGTGACAGACCCAACAAGTAGTCTCACGTCTATGTACTCACTGTTAGGCTAAAAATAAAATATTTTTTCACATATGATCATGTGAATCAGTTACTTGAGGCTGGATTTTTGTTAACCATGGCCCAAATATACAAACTTGCCAGGCCCATTATTACAAAGAATATCATGGGAGGTGGCCACGTGTAACTAAAGGTCTTTGTAAAGTGTTCACATGTGTGAGCATGTGAGTCATATTTCCACTAAAGGGTGACTTGAGGCTGGATCCTGATAAATGTAAACCATGGCCCAAATCTTGACCAACGTGAACCGTGGCCCAAGTAAGCAAAATTTGCAAGACCTGTTATAACAAGACAATATCACAGTCAAAGTGCAATAGAAGTTACCAAAAAATAAGGAGTGCAGTAACTGTTTTGTCTACTATAAATAAAGATTCAAGGTATTATCAAGGGACACAACAAAAATCTGATAAACTTCATTCACATACCCAGTCAATGGAAGGATAACTTCATGTTTGTAAGTGCGTTTGTCTCACATGAATTATCTAAGTTTAGTTTTTGTAATTTAACTTAGGAGTTTGTGTGATTTGAATCTTTCTTATTTGTATGAACTTGAATTAAGATATCTACATATTGTGATTACTTTGCTTGTTCCCTTATTTTTCTTAGTTGAATATTTTGTACTTTTGAAGTCCTATTAGTTTAGGCAGTGGCAGAGCCCATCAATTTGGTGTGAAGTTTTGTCTTGCAAGTAGTTCTTTCCAAGTTAGTTTGTGTTCTCACAAACACTCACGCCACAACTTTACAACAAAACCCAACAGAGAAATTGGGCTATTCAACTCAACCATAAACAAAATGACTCAATTGCATGCCTTTTATATTAGGTAGTCCCCACCAAATGATGGACAATAAATTTTGGGATAGTGATTGTGGGTTTTAGGATGCCATTGCAAAAATAGGCCGACAGAGAGAAAGAAAGAGTAAACCCTGGGTTGTTATTTGATAGATTTTCAGATATCTTTATTTTTGTTTGAAGTATTTTGCTAATGGTGATTGTAGATTGAGAGGCTTCGCTGTTTGGCAAGGCGGGGAGATGGGGATTGATTAAGGATGAGAACAGAGAGAGATTTTTATTTTGCATTAGTTTAATCTTTAATGATGTGGGGATCTAAGTGTCAATTTAATGACGTGGTTTTTTTTTAAGGTTTTGCTGATGTGGCAGTCCATGTAGCAGTTATGTGGCAAAAAAAAATATACTTTATTTTAATTGTTAGCCACGTTAGCATTTATCATCCATCACTTAACGATAAGGACCATTTCAACCCAATATCAAAAACTTAAGGACCAAATTGACACATTTGAAATGTTAAGGATCAAATTGAAATATTGTGTAAAAGTTAGGGACCAAATATGTAGTTTACCCAACACAAAATAACTATTTCTTCTTTTGAATCTCAAGAACACTAAATGTCACAGCAATTTCATTTTTTTTTTTTTTTTAGAATACTAAGTATTTTTAACACACACACACATGGGGAGAGGGGAGAAGGTTTTTTAAAGAAATTTACAGTGGTGTATATCCAAAAGGCCTAATTTTTGGATACACAGTATTGGCTTTAAACCTCTTTAACTTACACTCATTTTTCAATGTGGGATTAACCCATAGTTTTTTCTTTTGAGAATACTAAGTATTTTTAACACACACACACGGGGAGATGAGAGAATTTTTTTTAAAGAAACTTACAGTGGTGTATATCCAAAAGGGCCTAACTCTTGGATATACAGCAATTTCATTTTCAATGCATAAAATCAATGAATGTGTTGATGGTTGAACGTTCTTTAGATAAATAAAATAAAATATATCTAAAGAGAAATTATGTTGGGTTGGTAAAGAAAATTTAAATTGAGTAAAATAATAATATTTTAAAATACAAAAGTTTAGAAATCCCCACACAACACATCTATTGGTAATCTTAATAATTATTTATTTTATAATTCAACTAAAATTCATACGAAGGATAATCTTATTTGGATGATTTAGCAATAAGAACATAAGAACTTGTTTTCTAAAGGTAGTCTTATGAATTTAGTTGATTTTAGGCAAGACAAAATTTGTGTTTGATTTGTAGGGAATCCTAAGCCTTTAAAGTGCATGGAGTTTACTTTAAATCCAAGAATGATACAAAATTAAATTTTTTTCTAGATAATTAAATAAATAAAAAATACAAGGACTTGAACTTTAAAATCATAAAAGTATTGTTAAGAATATACCAATAGTTATCCCTTACCTTAGCATTGGCTTCTAGCAAGCTATTACACCAAAGAAAACTTTAAAATTTGAAAAGAAACTCTAAGAAAAACATAATTTTGATTTAAGGCAGCCACCCTTTGAATTTTGACCTAAAAACATTTTAAATAAGTTTGGAAATCTATTACAATAAAATTAATGTTTGGAGAAAATTCCTAGGTTTTAGGCTTTAGTAGGCTGAATCTTTTGGCTCATTAAACATCAAAATTTGGACTTTTCATAAACTACAAAGTTGTAGCACTTTGAGTTAAATTTCAGACCCAACTTGAATCATCACAATCCGATATCAGAATCAAAATTTATATACAAAATAGTAAACGGGTTTGGTCCAATTGGGCTAGGATTCAATCCAACTTAATTATTTCGGGTCAAATCGAGACCGAGAAAGAAACATGTTGGATTAAAATGGAATTTCATTGGCCAACCATTTAATTACACATTAAATGGTGTGCAATACAAAACAAATAAATTTTTTTTGAGTTTTTATTTTAATGATATGACCGAAAATCACAAAGCACACATTATGCTAAATGAACAAAATGCAAATGCAATGCATGAACAGTGCTCAACTAAGCTATATAGGGTACACAAACAAGAAATATTAATTTCTTAATTAACACATGAGTGTATATACAAAGTTTACAAACTAGTACATACTCATACAAAATTAGAAATAGCTCATGCACTTAGTTATGCTACATATACTTTCTATGTTTCTCCACAATATCAAGTATGTTCTAAATCAAGAGAGAGAGATTATGATTCATGTAATCCTCAAGAAAAATAAAACTAGACACAAAATAAAATATTTTTATCTTTTTGAAAATTTTCAATATTTTTGGATTTTTTTTTTCAATAAACAAAACAGCCTAAGAACAAGACAGCCATAAACAGAAAGTAAATATTTTCACAAATAATTGAAAGAATTAAGGATAAGTAAACAACACTCACCTTAGAGAATCTTTTCTCACCCATATAGCACGTGTCTTTGGGTTTGTAGGTGAAAAACCATGAGAACTAGAGTGTATTTGAGGAATTACACACTTCTTCTGAAAGAGACTAAAATCCTACAATTTCCTTTTATAAGTCAATAAGCTTAAATTTTTCAAAATCATATGAACTAATTTATCAGGACTTATGGCAGAAGATATATCATCACATTCGTAGACTGAAACATAGAATTCTTAAATTTCAATTTATGACAGTAAGGATGAATGTGACTAGAAACACTACAAAAGTGACAAATAGGAACAAATTTAGGAGTATCAGTATTCCTCATAGCAAATCTAGTCTCAGATTTTGATTTTTGCATCAACAAAGAACAATTTGCTCTAATATGATCAACAACACCACAAAGATGACAGTTAGTCACAAAAATAGATTTTTTTTTGCAATTTAGTAGTAGGTTTAGACATAGGTTCAGAAACTTCAGCGTCTATATCAGAACTTTTACCTTTATCTAACCTAACAAAATAAGCCTTTTCTTTATGAGTCCTCTTGAAATGAGGAATATAAACATTGTCTTTAGGCTTAAGAGGAACAGAAATAAAAACAAATCTGTTATCAACAGCAAGTTTGGTACTAGACAATTTTTCCAGTTTAGCTTCAGACTCAACTAACTTTTGTTCCAAACTTTTCATCTTGAGAGGAAAATTGATTTCTCAAAAATTGATTTTTTTTATTAGATTCATCTAATCTCACAATCAAATCCTCTTTTTCAAGATTAGCCAATTTTAACTCTTCCTTGAATTTTTTAGCAATTTTCATAGATTTAAATAATTCATTATGGAGAGTTTCACAAGCATCAATAATATCAATAGAAACATTAGTGTCCTTTTTATTCAAAACATCATAGCTAAAAGCAATAAGACACTTAAAATTATCCATTACAACAGGGATCAAGGATCTCACTCATGACGTTAATCCAATTAGAGTGAACCTACTCTAAAACCACTTGTTTGTTTGTTTAAACCCCTATAAACTAGATTAGTTTAACCTAATGAATTAACTAAGTTGATACTTAGGTTTATTATTCAGATCTAGGTTAAACAGTAATGAATCATATCATGCACATTAGCAGAAAAGTAAATAACGCACAAATATGATTACCTAGGAAAACTAATGAAACCAACAGTTTCAAGTAAAAAACCTGGGAAGGATTTAACTTGACCTATCCTCAAGACAAACAAATCCACTAATAGAGAATTGACGTTTTTACAAAGATTTAACCCTAAATCTATTGCTACCTCTAGTGGTAACTTATTGACACGACTATATGCAAGCTCCGAATCCACGAACTCCTTCTCTCTTAGATTTGTAGCACACAAGCTCCCATGCTTATGACTTTGAGATCCCACTCAAAGGTTTAGCAACACAAACTCTCAAGTTTATGACTCCAAGACCACCATTGAAAGTTTAGATCATTAGTAGTTGTTGATCATGTTGTAGCAATTTCAGATCTACTGGATCTAATGATATGAGAATGATTTCCGGTACGTAGTGAATTTGAAAGAGGAAGGCATAATACATTTTAAATCTCACAAGAGCATCTCCAAAGTCTCTACAAAACGTGTCTCAGGGTTTCCTTTATATATTATGTGAAATAGATCTGAAACTCTAATCACTTAATGGGCTTAATGAGTAGTGGGTTGAAATTAAAATTTGCAGAATTCACATTTTGATCGGTTGAGCCTTGTTCTCGATTGGTCGAACTTGGCATGTTTCAAATTTCCTGAACTTGCAGCTTCCCTTTTCTTGTATTATGACTTGCAACACCTTAAACATTGTCTAATATACTCTATCGACTTAGGAATCTATATCTAGACAAGTTTGTGCTCACGGTTTGCCAATTGTTCTAAACTTTTAGAACTTAACAATATTAGTTAACACACAATCATATGTACTATACATAGCAAAGAGTTGTGTATAGTGTGTGCAACTAGAATGTGTACAAAGCACTAAAAAGGTAATATGTAGATAGTAACCAAACAAATTTTCTTCATCATTAATCACATTGGCTTGAAAGTAACTATTACCTAAAGAGTTACATCATATAACTCCCACATCTCTTAGAAAACATGCTTGCAATCATGTAAAAGCATTTTGACTCTTTTTGCTTTTCTTTTTCTTTTGATATTCTTTTATTTCTTATTCTTTAGAAACTAGCACCTCGTTTTATCTTGCTATGCAAGTGCTACACCTTATCGAGCAAAATATTTGTGTTTTATAAGAGCTCAAAATCCTACATTTTTTCATCAAAGTACAAACTGAGATTTTAAGAAAACCATAAACTCTACCCTACTTAGACTACAACACAAATATTTTGCTTCCTTGTGGTGAACTCAATAAATCAAAAGCTCCATATTCTCTCAGTTAGTTTTCTCAAGAACTGCACACACACATACAGAGAGAGAGAGAGAGAGAGAGAGAGAGAGATCACTTACTCTCATTAACTGAAGGAGCATCTTGTTCTGATCAGGAGGAGGTGGGATCACAAATTTCCCTTCAGCTACACTCAAGTTAAAATAAAACTTCATTATTTTATTTTAAAATAAAATAAATTTCAACGTTAATTATCATATATCTTAAAGTTTATTTTATTCTTATTATATTATAATTTTTATTGCATGTTGATCATGTTCTTTTTATTTGTAAATATTTTTTAATTATAAATGTCTACTAAAAAAAATATCAATTTGAATAGGAAAATCCTTATAAAATAGTGGGAGAGAAAGGGGAAAAAAATTAAATCTCAAATAGTAAAATATAACTAATAAATTTTTTTCAAGAAAACTTAAATTATTAGCAGAGTTGACTGGATATATAGTCAATGACGGAGTCAAGATTTGACTTCAAAGAGAAAAATCTATAAACGCATGTAACTACACACACTTTATATAAATTTTTAAATGAGACATAGGATGGAAAGTAGATTCCAACTCATATCACATGATTTAATACTATGATAAACTATTATTTGTCTAAAAAAACTTAAACTATCAAGATGACCAGCTTGATGTATAGTCAATGACAGTCATGATTTGACTTCAAAGAGCAAAATCTATAAACATATGTACCCGCACACATATATGTATATATATTAATTTAATTTAAATGTGTAATTATGCCAACCTACATAAATTTATATTAATATGTAATTATCCCAAAATTTTAATCCTTATTACACAAATTTTGATAAAGGTGAATAATTAGCACGTATAGAATTTGAGGTCCTATCAAGTTTTTTCTTTTATATACAGTTATAACTCTTTCATAAAAAATAAAAAATAAAAAAATAAAAAGTTATAACTCAATCTTTGTTCTTTTCCACTTTTGTTCTCCAAGCTTTATTTAGTTTTTATATAGTTTGAATCTTAAAAGAAATCGATAGAATAGGAAAGAGTTTCTTTCCAGAAAAATGAATGTGACATAAAAAGATGTAATTTTGTATTGATTACAGTATGAAATTTTTTTTAATATATCAATAAGAAATAAATAAAAGAAATTCACATCAAAATAAGAAAAAAATCAAATTATAATGTGGAGTAATCATAGTTTTAAAATTTACTGGTGTTGGGGTTAATTATTTAATGGTTACAAGTATATATTAGGAAAGTATTACTTTTATTATCACGCTCTTACGACACATTATTAAGCTCTAGAGAGCTTAATTAGGGACATTTCTGAGAAAAGGCGCCACGTAAATATTTGGATTAAGAAATTCTAAAGCACTATAAGGCATAATAAATTAGAAGTGCTGAAAAATAAAATCAAGAAACTAATTGCAAAACTAATTTTCATAAATTAATTACCCAAGCAAATAAGAATCAACAATAGATTTGGTTGCAAAGAATCTGAGAGAGAGATATCTCAAAATCCTACATTTTTTCTTCAAGTACAAATTGGTATTTCAAGAAGAGCAAGATTTAAGTACGATACTTAGGTGTTATTTCTTAGGTTCAATTTTTAAGATTTTGCCATGTGAACTTTTTCTCATGAGATGGAAGTGTATTTTTTTGGTTAAGTAGACATATGACTGAATCTTAAAAGGGGAACCTCAGGAATAGCATATAAGGTATTGTACCTAAATTTTGTCTTTTCAAGCAAACCACAAACTCTACTCTACTTAGTCTACAACACAAATATTTTGCTTCCTTGAGGTGAATTTAATAAATCAAAAGCTCCATTTTTTTCTCACTCAGTTTTATCAAGAACCAAAAACATTCAAGAGAGAGAGATATCTCAAAATTCTTCATTTTTTCCATCAATTTTAATAAACATCAATATTAAATAATAGAGGTTTTAATTAGTAAATTGAGTTATATTACTCTTGATTTCAAATAACAAATTTATATATACATGATTATTTTACCTTTCCATTTTAAATTGCTTATTACTTTTCTCAAATCACGTTAAAAAAATCAATTGCTTATAAGGAGAAAGCTAAAGAAAAAGATGAAATGTTATCAGTCAAATAATTGGATTAAAAAAAAAATGGAATAAAACAACAAACATGTAATTTTCAGTACATTTTGCATGTTGGAACATCTATATTTAAGAATCCATCTGTATGATCCCATTTCATTGTCCATAACATCAACTTCATGTCCATCTATATTTGATTGTACTTGATCAAATGTGCTGTGATTGTTGTTGATCTTGTCCTGGATAAATCAAAGAGTTTTAAGTCTTGTTTTAAAGTTTTTAATATGCCGTTGAATGGTTGATGAAAGTTTGTTTTCAACCATGTGTTTTGTACTGAAAAACAAGTGTTTTAGTGCCTTTCGCGGTTTCGCCTCCATTTTACGACTTAGGTCCAATTCATGGACTCAAAAGTATTTGATCCCTTGGGAGTAGTGATTTGGTGACCTACTGATGAGTTGGTCACGACCTTAAAAAACCCAAGTGCTTGGAACAGTGTTTTACGTGCTGGGATGGAAAAATCTGTAGTTATTCACTCAGAGTTGGCTTGGATTGAGATTCGGTGTAATTGTAGACTTGCAGTACATTTCAATTTTTTTTTTTTTAAATCATTTTTAATAAACATCGATCTTAAATAATATAGGTTTTAATTAGTAAATTGAGTTACAATATTTTTGGCTTCAAACAACAAAAGTATGTACACATGATTATTTTACCTTTCCATTTTATATTGCTTTTTATTTTTCTTAAATCATGTGAAAAAAGTCACCATACATGATTACTTATAAT
Source organism: Quercus aquifolioides (assembly GCA_019022515.1). NCBI lineage: Eukaryota > Viridiplantae > Streptophyta > Magnoliopsida > Fagales > Fagaceae > Quercus > Quercus aquifolioides. The sequence continues at coordinate 20,972,897 of CM032336.1, forward strand.
ATAGGTTTTAATTAGTAAATTGAGTTACAATATTTTTGGCTTCAAACAACAAAAGTATGTACACATGATTATTTTACCTTTCCATTTTATATTGCTTTTTATTTTTCTTAAATCACGTGAAAAAAGTCACCATACATGATTACTTATAAGAGCATTAGCATTGGAGAATTCCAATTCTACTCTATTTTACTATTCCAAAAAGTCACTTTATCATTATACCATCCCATTTTACAATATCTCCAGCATCCCAAACTTTTATTTTTCTATTCTACTCATTAAAATAATATATCTACACAATAAAATATATTTTTTCTTTTTTTCCAATTTTCTCCTCCACCTTCCCACAACCTCTATCACCGCGCCTCCACTGCCCAGTCACCACCACTGTGCCTCCACCATGCCCACCACGCCACCACTGCCCACTGCCCATTGCCCACCAAAATCCCACAGGAACAAAAACATATATTTAAAAAAAAAAAAAAAAAAAAAAAAAACCCGCTCCGTGACCCACGCTGACCAAAACGTAGAACCCAGACCTCGCCAACCAATACGCAGAACCAAGACCTCGCCGACCAAGCATGACCCAAACCTCGCCGACCAAGCACGACACAGCAACCCACGGTCAAACACAACAACCCACCCTCTCCAATTCAAACCTCTGTCAAACCCATCGGAGCCATCTCCAGCAACCCACCCTCTCCGATTCAAACCTTTGTCAAACCCATTGGAGCCATCTCCAGCACACCCAGCCCGCTGATCCAAACCCACCATCAACCGGTCCCAACCCACCACCATGCCCAGATCAAACCACGAACCCAACCCAGCTTCGGTGCAAGCCTTGAACGAGAAAGAGAGATGAGAGATGTGAGATGAGAGAAAAAGGGACTTTGCATAGAGTGGGAGACGAAGAGACAGAGTGGGAGTGAGAGGGAGAGAGGACTGAAGGAGAGAGAACCATGGAATAAAGAATTAGTATTCAGTTTAGAATTTGCAATACTTATGTTTGGCATTCCCTAATGCAGAGTGTTTTGAGGCTTAAAATGCTAAATTTCTCTTATATATGGCATTAGCATTCTCCAATGCTAATGCTCTAAGAGCATTAGCATCTGGGATGCTAAAAAAGTTCTATTTTACTCTCTAAAAACCTACTTTATTTATTTTACAATCTCATTTTACAACTCTCCCAACATCCCAGTTTCTATTTTGACAAACAACTCATTAAAATAATATAAAATATACCAACAAAAAATATTAAAAATTATTATCTCCTCCATCACTTCATCTCTGTCTCTACACACTAGCACCACCAAACCAACCACCCAGAAACACCATACAACACCACCATCTCTGAAACTCCATTAAAACACCAAACCAAACCCCCAAACCCACCATTGTAACACCAAACTAAAATCCAAAATTAAAACCCACAGAACAAATAACAGCCAAGACCCACAAAAATCTAAAAGACCCACAAAAACCCAGCTGAGCAAAACACACAAGACCCACAAAAACCTAGGCAAGCAAACCACCCATGCCGAGCAAAACCACCCACCCACGCCTACCCATAGCCACCTATAGGCCCAACGACCCCACGCCGATCTGCGCTAGCTTTAACAACCAGAACTAGAACCACTCCAAGACGACTCCTTGGGTTCCTCCAACACCACCGATGATGACTCCTTCCATCTCGTCGATGGCAAGCCTCCACCTAAGCCTAAGTTTGGCCCTAAGTGGAGGTTCTAACAATAGCGCCAACTCCTTCAACGCTGTGAAGAGGAAGTTGAAGTCAAAAAGCATAAGGTCAAGAAGGAACGCGCTTGAACGCTTCAAAAACCGCATCACTCCCACAAAGCCACCCAAAGCAGATATGAATCTTGAAAGGGAAAAAAAAAGGTAGAAAGAAAGAGTGTGATTGAGTGACATGGAAAGAGCATGGAGATTCTGCAATTGGGAGAGAGAAAGGGAGAAAAGTGATTGAGATGAGAGGTGAATGAAGAGAGAGAAGATCAGATTTTTCAATTAAAATAATAGTATTCGTTTTACATCCAAGTGAACAGTAGGTTCTATATATAAGAACCAACTGTTCACAGGTTGTAAAATATGTAGGATTCCTATACCATGGAGCATGTTTTTTGATGTTTTGGTTGTAAAATAGCAACTAGGGGGTCCCCCAATGCTAGTGCTTTAAGCAGAAACGGGTTGGGTGGGTTTGGGTTGGGTAGGGTAGATAAAATTCATTTACTCATTATAACCTATTTAACTAATTAATTAAAACTTAAATCCAACCCAATCCAATTATATATATATATATATATATAGAGAGAGAGAGAGAGAGAGAGAGAGAGAGAGAGAGAGGTAAAGCTAAGAGAAAATCAATTTAGATTTCAAATTGGAATTCAATTAGAGTCTAATTTTACGTTATGTGTCCCATCTAATCTAAGTTTTTAAATTTTTGTGCCAAGTGAGTTAATTTAGTGTAAAAATTGGATTTCAATTAGAGTTTAATTTTGTGCCACGTGTCCCATCTAATCTAAGTTTTTTTTTTTTTTTTTTTTTTTTTTTGTGCCAAATGAATTAATTTAGTGTAGAAAACTACGATTTCAATATTAATAAACCATAATAAACATAATCATATATGGATTGAGATCTCGTGCGATACTTTGGGTATTGCACGAGTGCAATAGCTTTAATATTAGTAATGGATTAACTCTAATGCTCAGAAAATTGACACGTCATATCTCCACGCTGGCAATCCGCGTGCTTCAATTTCTCCACGCTGTATGATTTTGTTTGGGTTTGAAAAATGGGGGTTTTGGGTATGGCTGAATGTGTTGTGATTGAATATCTGTTTGATGGTGAGCTCGTGTGTGTCCTTGGTGTAGATATGTGTTGTGGTTATAGCTTTGGTTTGGATATTTGGGTTTCAAATTAATGGTGATTTTTGGGTTTCAAATGAATGGTGGTTGGATGGGTGTTTACACTTTACAGACTTGGATTGATGTCAAAATGGGTTTTGATATGAGTCTGTTTTATTGTGTAAATACATGTCATTTTGTGCGTGAGTTATTGAGTGAGTGAAATTTGTGTTCTTGAGTGTGCTTAAATTAGTGTAAACACATGGAGTAGTTGAGTGTAGATCTTAAAATCTGGGTATGTAAATGGTAAGTTCTACCTTCTTGTTTTTTTTTTTTTTTTTTTTTTTTTGTTTTTCTTCCTTTACTTTGATCTTTGTTATTGCCTTGCTTCTTTATTGTTGCTATTGCTGTGGCCTTTGAGTCCTCTATTATTGTTGCTAAAGGTGTTTGTTGAAATGCTTCATAGAGTTTTAGTTTATCTCTATATATTCTGCCTTCTTTTTTATTTTGTTTTTGGATTTTTATGTTAATGTGATGCTAAAACTGTAATGTTATGTGTATGGAAATTGGATTTTCAAGTTAGTGTGTTATCATTGAGAACTTATCTTAGGCAAACAATAGACAAATTATTCTCATAAAAGTTATGATTTTGTATTCAAAATAGCACCCAAAAAAAAAAAAAAAAAAACTATTTATTTGTTAATTGCATTAAGTGGTCTACTGGTTGCCCTAAGTTGTTTTAGCATTGGATTTGGATCTATTGGATTTGACATTTAGGAAATGTTGATACCAAATCTATGATTCCCCTTGCCCCCCTTTTTTTTCTCTTTTCTTGATTTATTTGCCTAAGATCATACATTTCTTACTCCTTTTAGCTTCTTTTATTGAAATAGAGCTATGATTCTTAGCTTGATACTAATTTCTCAGTTTGAAATTTGTCACAATGGATCAGTTGTTTCTCATTCCCTATGTTTCTATTGTGGTTTGAGTTGTGAAATGCATTGAAGATGTTTGTGAAAATATTTGTTGGAAACTTTGAAGTGATGTTAAGATATTTTATTTGTATGTTGTGTAGTCTTGAGGGAGATTCGTCATATTGAGAAATGTGCCAAGCTATTCTTTAAATTAGTTAATTCATTTAGGAGATTCATCTTGTGTAATGGAAAAATCAAAACAAATTGAAGTTTCGAATGGACTTGTCTCAGCCATGGCATCATTCAGGAGATTCATCTTTTGCCTTCCATTGTTGTCATTGTATAATCGAATTGCTGTGCAAGTTGTATATTCATGTAGTAACTGATTTTTTGTGTTGATGAATAGATGAAATGTAAACAAATTTGTTTTGCAAATAGCATGTTGTGATGAAGTTCTATTATTAGCTTTTTAGGTCTTAATGCATTCCAATTTTTTATCTAGTCTAATTAGAGTCATTCTTGCTAGAGAGACCAACAGTTCTTTGTGTTTGAATATGCTTGGAATAAGTACTAAAAATTGGAGGATGACTTAAAAACACAAATTTTATAAATTATTCACAGTCTCATTCTGGCTCTTCACAAAAAGCCAATCTATACGATGGAATTTCTTGGAAATACTATTAGTTCTCTTTGTTGTCAAATTACAACTTCGTGCTCAATATATTCTCTTGAAGACAAGAATTACATAACAAGAGTCTTCAAGGATGTTTGGCATATTTTAAAATCAATAGATCCAAGATAGAAGTAAACCACCAAAAAAAGAAAAGAAAAAAGCTTGATCCAAAAAATGAACTAAATTGTATTAAATTATATTCTTTAATTACAAGGCCATAATAGCATGATACAATAGATTTTTTTTTCTACCTTCATATTACCTAATTCCCATGTAATAACCAAAAAAATAAAAAAAGCCTTGCATGCTTCAAGATCAAATGCTTAACAATCTTATGTGCCTACTCAATTGTAAATAAAAAATTGTGTCATGGCCCTACTCAATTGTAAATAAAAAATCACATGCACTCTTTTAGTTCCTCACTTGGGGTGTCTCTTGCTTCTTGACTTTATGCGTACATTCCATCTGAAGCTTGCAATTTTCAATCGGCCCTATAAATTTCTTTTTGTTGTTTCAAGTATTGGCAAAAAGGTTATCAAAACCTGAGCTAGAGAAGTGGGCCGCGGTATCATGGGGGATTTGGAATGCACGCAATAAGTTTTATTTTGAGAAGATTCAAGCCCATCCCAAAGCCATCTTGGATAGGGCTGTTGTTTTCTTGCATGAATACTAGAACCTTGTGGCTGCACAAAGAAATTCTTGATGCACGGTGTCGAGTCCTACTGCTGCATGCAGTGGGGTACTGCTGTTTTTTTTCCTCTGCACTGGGTAGCTGCTGGATTTCTACATTGGATGGCTGTTGCCTGCAACGTGTGGGCTGCTATTTTCTTATTTTGCATTGATTTCCCTCTTGACACTAAGTTTAGTTGGCAGCACTGGTTTTAGTTTTGTTGTAGTTAGCTCCAGCTGCATTTACTGTTTTGTTTCCCCTGACTGACCCCCAGGGTCTATACTTCTTTGTATACAAACTATATCAATAATATATCTATCTTTACCTCAAAATAAAAAGATAATGGTCGTGCTACATAGAAGAGTGAAAGTAAATGAAACCAATAAGCACAACATCCTTCAACGGGCATGCACACCAGAAAAACATAAGAGATACTAAAGCTTAAACCACAATTCACATACAATATAGCATATGAACTACAAGAATCTCTGATTTATAATCCCCTAAAACCAGATATCAGATATTGATTTACCACAAAGTCTTACCACATTGATGCATAACTACATTTTTTTTTTTGATAAACAGATGCATGACTACATAGTAATTAGTTGTGATTGTAATCAGTTAAACTTCAAGGTTCTAAGCATAATTCGTCAACCATCAAGAGAAAATAATAACATGTTTTCTCATGATGAAACTAAATTAGTTCAATGCCCAACAAATAACTATACAAATTAAAACAAAAAGCAATGAGAACCAGTATCACTATCAAACTGCAATTGTTAATCTTTTGTAATTAAAATGACATCTAACTAGGTATAATATAAATTATAAAATTTCAATCTCTAATGTTTTATTTTATCAATCAATTAAAACAAAAACCGTATAGTTCAAAATCCAAAGAAAAAAAAAATCACTCTCTTAATAGCTAAAATAACATCCCCATTCAATGTAGTAAACAATGGTGAAAAACAAAACTACATTACACAACTATAATTTAAAAAAAAAAAAAAATTTCCTCTATAGCCAGCATCATAACTTAAAACAATTATAATCTAAACAATTACAAAGCAAATTACCAAAACACACATAACGTAATAATGAAGAACAAAATTGCAAGCATCAAGATAATTGACATATTATCAAACAAAAACAATCAGCTAAAAAATATAATAAAACATAAGGAAGCCATAGCATAATGAAGGGCAAAAGAAAACACAACACACACACACACACACACACACACACACAATGATAATAATAATAATAATAATAATAATATCCTTTTCCTTCTCAGCCTCCTATTTCCACGGGCACAAGTCTGTAAAGTGTAAACACCCATCCAACCACCGTTCATTTGAAACCCAAAAATTGCCATTAATTTGAAACCCAAAAATCCAAACCAAAGCTATAACCACAACACATATCTACACCAAGGACACACACAAGCTCACCATCAAACAGATATTCAATCATAGCACATTCAGCCATACCCAAAACCCCCATTTTTCAAACCCAAACAACATCATATAGCTCTAGTCATCAAAATAATTAAAACTGAAACAAAAAGAAAAATAAAAGAGAAAATAAATTTGAGAGGGAGAGAGGGAAACTCGGTAGCCACCAGTGGTGGTGACACTGGTAATAAGCACCGCCAACGGCAATGGTGTGGGTGCAATGAAAAGAGAGAGAGCCAAGAGAAAACCTTGAAAGAGGAGAAGACTAGACAGGGAAGCATCACCAGTGGTGGTGGTGGTGTGGGACGAGCTGAAGCCCATTGAGATTCAGCCATGGATTTACAGTCTCCAAGAGTTTTTTTTTTTTTTTTTTTTTCCTTCTGAAATTCAAATTTGGGAAAGCTGAATTGCTGAAGTGAAAAGATAAGAGATAGGAGAGAAATTGAAGCATGCAGATTGCCTTCGTGGAGATGTGACGTGTCAATTTTCTGAGCATTAGATTTAATCCATGGCTGCTATTAAAGTTATTGCACCCCGCCTTTCAATCCATCATATATTTAATTATATATATAAAATTAGAGAGATGGGTTCAAGTTACACTTGGTGTAACTTTGTAAGAGTTACACTTTTTTTGGACCATTAATTTGCAAAAGATCCAATAGTTAAAAATTCACTAATAATTATGTCATTATTAAATATTTAATGCTATGAAAAAGTCAGCTCACTCATTTAATACTGGCATTTTATTTTCTCTCTCCTTTTATTCATTAGAAGTTTAGATATTTTAGAACTCTTAAACCGTTACAACGAGAGATAAAGCAAGGAAAAAAAAAATTGCAAAAGAAGAAGACGAAGACAACTTCGTATCCACAACAAGCCACTAGACAGGACTGCCCATTTGCATAGCCATTAACTCAGACTGGAAGTGACTATTTGGATGGATTATGCATTTATGCATGTCAATTGCAATTGTAGTTGGACTTGAACATCCGAGTATTTCTCTTTTTACTGTACTTGTCTTTCAAAATATTTTATTTCCTCTAAATTTCTAGTGGCACAGAAATCCTTATAAAAGACATCTAATTTTATTCAATGAAATTTGTGTATAAAAACCTTACATCAATTCACTTGTACAGGTGTGTTGTCTCCAACCCACTCATGTCAAGACTCAATCTCAAAAGCATATATTGTAAAGCTCTCAGTTTTTCTTTTCATCGAACACATAATAAGAGCCTTCACGGAGGTCCTGGCATACGAGAGAGAGAGGTAGAAGAAGAAGACAACGATGGAGTGTGAAGCAATTGTATATATAATTCAATTGTAAATCTTTCTTGTTGAAAAAAAAAAGCAGCAGATTACTTTTAAATTTAATTGTATATATAATTGTATAAATTTTATTTAAAATAATTTAATTTTATCATCAAATATCTATTTAATTTCTTTTTTAGGATGAATCATTTGAAAGTAGGTGGTTGAAAATGATCAAGTGCCCTTTAATCAAGTAAAAAACAATAAATAAGAAGAGAGACAAAAGTTGAAAGCAATAATATTTAATGATATCTTTTTTAACCGTTAGATCTCTTAGAAATCTATGGTGTAAAAAATGTGTAACTTTACAAGAGTTACACCAAGTGTAACTTGAACAAAGGGAATGGAAGCTCAGAAATATCTCAGTGGAGATGGGTTCAAGTTACATCTGGTGTAACTCTTAGAGTTACACTTTTTTTAAACTATTTGATTTAAGTAGATCCAACGGTCAAAAAAAGACCCTCATTAATGCTAATATTCTAATTGATCTCATTTATTATCCCTTATTTAATGCATTTCATACCTATCTCTAAACCCAAAAAAAAAAGTCTACGTCTCTCTCTCCTCCATAATTTTCTCTGCTCTCTCTTTCTCTCCATCGCTTTTCTCCAACTCAATTCCATTGCCTTTCTCTTAATTCTGATCTCACCACCATGCTCCTTGCCTCATCAACATGAACACTCCAGATCTTGTCTCATGATCATGAAGGTTGTTTTTCAACAAGAACCCACTACAAACAAGTATTAGTTGCTTTAAAGAGAATTACTATTAATTAAAAAATTTATCAAAAATATTGTTCCCCACGTCTGTAAAGACCTGTGAGCTTGAAACTTTCTCACTTATTTTTTAAATTTTTAATTAATTAAGTATTAATGAATTGGCTATCAAGTATTGGATAATGTTAGTAGTAGAATAGAAATAGTTGAAGCACTAAGCAAAAGCCGTATCTGTTTCAATTTGCTTAACCAAACAAAACCCATGAGCTTCATTCAGTTCTGATCAGAAAAAGAAAATCCTCTTTCTTTTTCGGTTCATCTTCAAGAGGTTTTCTCTCTTGCTTTTCTTTCTTTTAATAAATTTTTATACTTTCTGTTTATTAATCAATTAATCGAGCCTTCTAACAAACACACAGGCCCTGAAATTATTTTTCGTTTTTTTTTTTTATAATATAATTCTATTTTGATTCTTTTTAAATTTATGTTAATAAATTTTTTTTTTTCTTTTTCCTTATGGGGGTATTTGATTTTGAGAGAGCTTGTTCTATTCTATGTTTTTTATTCTTCAAAAGAATTTTCTTGCGCTATTATTTAGGTTTATAATTAAATAAAAAAATTTGGGTCTTTATTGTTTATATGCCAGATACTTTAAAATATATAGTTGTCTGAGGAATAATTTTCCGTTTAATGAGTTGAGACTGTTGAGTAAAGCAACTAATACTTGTTTGTAGTGGATTCTTGTTGAAAAACAACCTTCATGATCATGAGACAAGATCTGGAGTGTTCATGTTGACGAGGCAAGGAGCATGGTGGTGAGATTGGAATTAAGAGAAAGGCAATGGAGTTGAGTTGGAGAAAAGCAATGGAGGAGAAAGAGAGAGCAGAGAAAATTATGGAGGAGAGAGATGTAGAATTTTTTTTTTTTTTTTGGGATTAGAGATAGGTATGAAATGTATTAAACAATGGATAATAAAGGAGATTAATTAGAATATTAGCATTAATGAGGGTTTTTTTTTTTACCGTTGGATCTACTTAAATCTAATGGTTTAAAATAGGTGTAACTCTTTAGAGTTACACCAGGTGTAACTTGAACCCATCTCTATATATATATATATATATATATATATATATATATTTAAGGACTTGATTCGATTCCTTAACTCAAAAGATGGATGGACTTAGGTTCAAAAAACCCAAAACAATGAATCTATAGAGAATGGATCGAAAAAACTGGGTTTTAGTGAATTAGTCAACAAATAAGGTAGATCTTGATGACAAGAGAAATAAAGATAGACAAATTTAAACTTAAGAAAATGCCCTCGGCAAAGTCCGAGGAGATTGGTTATTTTGTATTGATTCTTAAGTTGGATTACAAGTTTTGTTCTAGATTGCTACAGTGTTTTTCTCTTTTTTTTCCGATCCCCCTTTCTTCAGGGGTTTCTTACATTATATATCTCCCCTTGATAGATCTTCGCCCTCCATTTGTTGATCATCCAGACTATTACTTGAGTGCTTGTCCCATCGGACACTCTCTCTGGTCCTCTGTGAGTTGGGGTAGCCAATATAGCACTGTTCAGGGGTTTTCTCTACATAAATGAGGCTAGAAAATTAGCTGCAGAGCATTCAATGCGGTGACAACAGCTTTTCCTTAGATATTTCTGAGCTTCCATTCCCTTTGTACGTTCATAATGCACGTCCCTATCAGTAGAATTTCCTGGAATGTCACTTTGAACGATAGGATATACATTCGACCTATGCTTTGTTTATCCGAGGAAATACCCCTCCTTGAGCCATCTTCCCTAACCTTTCCGTTTGCAACTTACTCATGAGACTCTGAGTTTAACACACAACTGTTTATTCGGTCTCGGACCAACCAACGTCCTTGGTCAAGGCCCAAGGCCCAATATATAATTTTGGGCCCTTATCCCTACAATATATATATATATATATATATATAGCATTTTTAAACCAAAGTTTAGAGAAAGTCCAACTAGAATCAAAATTCAATTTTGCTTTTGTTAGCTTTTCATACAAACTAAATTGTTTAGATTTTTGTTATTATTTTTTCTCTGAACTAATGAGTATATTTTTTATATTGTTTCTATTCGAATATTTTGTATGCGAAGATATTGAATGTAACAAACTATAATTGAGATGAACGATCTCATGCACCTATCCCCATTTAATTTAGGAGATACTATTTGACTAATTTATTATTTTATTTTATATTATATTTAGTAGAATTTCACAGACAATAATTATGAATTGATATTGAATACGTAGTATCCAATAGTGATTTTCATGATATTGACGTTACCAATATAATGAAAATCGTAAGGAAAAACTATTTTAGTACCTCTAAATGTTCTGGTCAAACTATGTCCTATATGGTTAATAACTCAAACTAACATCAATAGTACTACTACAATTCACCATTCTCATGCATAAGCACCACCTAATAACCAATGAATATTTTTTTATAGAAAAAATTAATGAATTATATATATATATATATATATATATTACCAAAATGCCCATAAATTTTCAAATTGGACAAAATATCCTTAAAACTTTTGAAAATTACCAAAATACCCTTAAAACCTAAAAACTCAACCCTCGTTATAATTTTCCGCCAAGGTGATTTGGGATTTAATAATATGCAATTTCTTGTTTTTTTGGTCAAGGCCAAATATCATGCTTATAGTAGGAATTTCTATGGCTTAGACAGTTCGTTCCATACGTTGAGTATAAGTAAGTTCAGTGGTTGAAAACTTGAAACCTCTGTAAGCTATCCATGGAAGAGACAATGTTAATTGATTATATTCACAGCCCTTTATTTTATATTGTATTTTATACATATAACAAAGACATACTCTGTAGTATTATCATATGACAAGGAAAAAAAAAAAAAAAAACCAAGCCAAAGAAGAAATTAAAAAGGAAAACTAAATTCCAAAATAATTTTCTTTATTTGTTCTGTGCTCTTGCTTAATTAGTAACCTTAAAAGCTGAAGCATCCAAGAAATTTCTTTGGTGTATATCCATTAGAGTGGAACTTCTTAGCCATCTCCTCTACCTTAAGGAAATCTTCTCTTCGTTTGGCTTCGATTGTCGCCCTCCTTTCTTCTGCTGCCTTGTGGAGCTCAGCAATTTTGTTTTTCATTTGCTCAGCATATTCTACCTTCTTTTTATCGAATTTTTCCTTTTACATAGAAAAGGGTTTGTCAAATTAACACTATTCAATCAAGTATTGATGTCATGTCATATGCTAATATTTTCAAACTAAGAGCTGAAAATTTTGTCATGGGCATCTGAACATACCATAACATTTGAGTATGTCACTAACAATTGCATAAAATATGAAATATTTTATATTATGCCCAAAATGAGTTTGCTTTATTGACAATCGAGAGTCGAGACATGCACTTCTAGTTCTAGAAAGAATGTTCACTATCCTATTCCTAGTTAGCGGTGCCTTGTGCTTGTTCTTGTGCATCAATAAGGAAGCAACGAACAAACACCAAAGAATAAATGCAAGCAATCCAAGAGAGCTTACTACCTCAATCTGCTTCAATTGTGCTTCTACAGATACTTTCTTGCTATTTTCCCTTGATCCAACGGCAGACAGATTTTTATAAGCCCTGTTGGACAATCCCAATGCTGAGTTATACTATAATCAAGCTGAAAAATGTCATCCCGTTTATTGGCATTGAGAAAATGTTCCAGAATATTAATTATTTAACTAAATTTCATGTTTTGATTTGTTGATTCAATTTCTTTGATTTGGCCTTGGCTAGCAACTTATATAGAATTACTGCATATGTTCCAATAAAAATGATTAGTAACACTTCAATAAAATTAAGCATTTATTTATTATGTTATATAACATAATAAATAAATGGTTAATTTTATTTTTGTGATTGGAGACACATTATTTTATAAGATTTGTGTGGTAAAATTTATAATATGTCTAACATTTTATTATAAATTTTGCTAACACAGATGCCCTGAACATCTTTTGAAGTCACATTAACTATCAAAGCTCATGATTAGATTGGTACAAAGAGTATATATAGTAAATTTAATAAGATGGATACAAATACACAACATTTTCCAACTCAAAATGTGTAGGTTACAAAAATAAAATTTTCAAATTTGTAGAGACCAGACCAACCAATTTTTTTTTTTTTTTTTTTTTTGAAATAGATAAAATTCTACTATAGCATAATCTAAATGTATATATGTGTGAAGTTTCCTCTTAGAGACTTGAACTTTAGTCTTTGCCCTCCACACCGCCACAAGCTCTAATACTTGTTTAATCACCAAGAGTAATGTTTTTTTTTCCCAAATTAAAGTTAATTGATATAATAATTAATAACCTTCTTTAATTTACCCTCCAGGAAATTGGGCAGTACAAGAGAACACAAAGAGAAGGTGAAAGGAATTTGAAAGTTTAAGATAGCCTCTTACTTATTCTCTACTTTCGTTTTTTCGCTCTCTTCCCATGCTTTAATTAAAGCCAACCTTTTCTCAGTTGCCACCTGTGCAAGCACTGCATCTGAGAAAACAATTTACCTCTATCAATGTGAAAAACATATCAATCTCTTTCATATTCAAAGTAATATTGAACCTTATCAAAAAAAAAAAGTAATATTGAACAAGTAACTTAAACCATTTACCTCTATCAATTGCACCCTCCGAACTTTTCTCAACAGCAGGATCTGCTATTTCTGCCACAATAAAGTTTCAAACAAAATTACATAAAAAGAACCGGTCCCACACTGAAGTAATCTTTGATTCTTAAATGGTATCACCCATTGAAGATACTAACGAAAATAAAGAGTTGGTCAGTTTCAGCTGCAAAGTGCAAACTCTGTATCAATAACAATAAGAACTAGAAAGAATTTTGTGACATGCTTTGGTTTAGTACGTAGCCTGTATGCTCTCTTAGTTTTTCTTTGGCTTCAATGGTCAATCATATCATATAAAAAACGTTACAGAAATTGAATGGGTCATGTCTATGAAACAGAAAGACTGGGTGACCAAGCTAGCATATTAAAGGATACAAATTGCTCTCATTTTCTAGTAGGCCTATACTAGATAGTGAATCGACATATATTGATATTCACAGTTGGACACATTTTCTGAAAACTTGGGGACAAATGGTTCACATCCTAGTGGTTTTCCAGCAATATAAGCGTACGTCAGTATGAGTTTAATTTTTAAAGCATTACAGTCTCAGAAGTTAGAAGTCATTGTTAGAAATCATTATATATATATATATATATATATACCACTACGAGAAGCTAAAAGGCATAGAAACCTATTAATCTATTATATATTAGATTTGGGATATTAGAATATTAGTTAAATTATTGAATTTACCGTTTGTTGATAGCTAGAGCCGGCCATAGGTCTAGGTCTTAAAAGCCTCCAAATTTCCAAAATTTGGGGATAAATGATTTTTTAAGGAAAAAAAAGGCATAAATTATTATTATTTTTTCTTCTCTTCAATCTCAATAAAGTTGTCAAAATTACGAGCCAATAAAAATTCAACCCAATTAAAACTTCATTTTCATTATAAAAAAATGCTATATGTCTGATGAATCATTATTGACAATCAATTTCTCTTAACAGCTTGAGATTTTAATTTTTGTAAACTAGTTTTTCACATGATAAATGGTTAACATTACCTATCTATTTTCCACATTATAGATGTCTAACATTAATTATTTACCTACGTCAAACAAGGCCTCACATCAAACAATATCCTCTCTCTCTCTCTCTCTCTCTCTCTCTCTCTCTCTCTCTCTCTCTCTCTCCACATTACCAACATTAAAAGGTGAATTTCAACTTTCCTTCACCATGCATCATCTTACTCAAGATAAAATAAAACTCATTATATATATATATATAAAATTTCATTGTTAATAGTCATATATTTAAAAGTTTATTTTATTTTTGTTATATTATAAATTTGATTGTATGTGGATCATGTTCTTTTTATTTGTAAATATTTTTTAATTATAAATGCCTACCAAAAAAAAAAATATCCATTTGAATAGGAAAACCTAATAAAATAGTGGGGGAGAAAGGAAAAAAAAAATTAAATCTCAAGTAGTAAAATATAACTAATAATTTTTTTTCGAAAAAACTTAAACTATTAGTAGAGTCGACTTGATATATAGTCAATGACAAAGTCAAGATTTGACTTCAAAGAGAAAAATCTTTAAACACATGTACCCCCACACACTTCTATATAACTTTTTAAATGAGACATAGGATGGAAAGTAAATTTCAACTCATATAACATGATTTAATATCATGATAAACTACTATTTGTCTAAAAAACTTAAATTACCAAGATGGCTGCCTTGATATATAGTCAATGACAATCATAATTGGACTTTTGCGAGGAAAATCTATAAACACTTAATACCAAACATACTTATATGTATATATTAATTTAATATAATTATGTAATTATTCCAACTTACATAAATTTATATTATTATGTAACTATCCCAAAATTGTATTCCTTATTATACAAATTTTTATGGAGGTGAAATAATTAGTACATATAGAATTTGAGAGCTCCTATTAGATTTTTGCTTTTATATAAAGTTGTAACTCATTCTTGTTCTTTTCCACTTTTTTTTCTCCAAGCTTTATTTAGCTTTATATAGTTTGAATCTTAAAAGAAATCGATAGAATAGGAAAGATTTTCTTTCCTTTAAAAAAAAAAAATGAACGTGACATAAAAAGATGTAATTGTGTATTGATTACAGTATGAAAAAAATTAATATATCAATAAGAAATAAATAAAATAAATTCACCTCAAAGTTTTAAGATAAACATAGTTTTTAATTATTATTTTTTGGGTGAAAAAGGGGGACAATTTTCTTCCTTGCCCTTTTTCCCCCTCGGCATATTGATATAGTTTGAGGTTTTAGGCAACAATTTGAAGTGGGTTTTTTTTTTTTTTTTTCATATTCAAATGTAAATTCAATAATATTTATTTCACTTTCTGAATTATAATTTTAAATCCATTTTTGTTGTTTTTTAGTGTGATATTATTACTAACAAATAGTAATTTATCATGTTATTAAAACATGTGGTTTGAGTTTGAATTCA